>JAOTQJ010000091.1:11254541-11363500 GCA_025642045.1 Solanum sejunctum | reverse complement strand
TATTTATGCACTGCACGATCAAAGTTAGAAGACATAAACGCTAGCTGAGACCTATATTACACGATATATATATATATATATATATATGTAAAATATTGCCACAGAAAGTTTCCAAGAATACACCGTAGCTTGTGCATGGCATATTATTTATGTAGTTGCTTGAGTGAGATGTTTTTTCATCAAACAATGAATACTCCATTTGTACAAGGAGAATCTTCTAGTACTTTTTCTCACTTTTCTTATGATGTTTTTTTGAGTTTCAGAGGTGAAGATACTCGAAAAATTTTCACAGGTCATCTTTATTCCAGATTATGTCAAGTCGGAATTTATACCTTCAACGACGATGAGGAACTAAGAAAATGCGAGGCGATTTGACTGAACTTGAGAAAGCAATAGAAGAGTCTAGACTTTCAATTGTTGTTTTCTCGTAAAATTATGCTACGTCTAGTTGGTGTCTCGGTGAACTTGTTAAAATTCTCGAATGCAGAGAGAAGTTAAAGCAAATTGTTTTGCCTATTTTCTATGATGTTCATCCTTCTCAGGTACGCAAGCAAACCGGATGCATTGGTGAAGGTTTGGCTGTGCTGAAGGAACGACCGTTTGAGTTTGAGAGAATCAACAAGTGGATCGATGCTCTTACTGAAGCTGCAAATTTATCTGGATGGGATTTGCTAAATGTTGTTGATGGGTAATATCCATAATCTGGTCAAACTGACTTATAAGTATATGTCAGCTTACATATCAGTCAAAAGTCAAAAGTCATAAGTTTGATCATTCATGTTTTTGCTAATTTGCTGGAGGCATGAGTCAAAATTTATTGAAAGTATTGTAAAACAAGTTTTACAAGAGGTAAACCGGACGCCTCTAAATGTTGCTTGGCACCCTGTTGGAGTAGATTCGCGTGTTGAAGATATCGAGTTGTTGCTTCAAAGTTGATCTGTAGATGAAATTTCTATGGTTGGTATATATGGCATTGGTGGGATAGGGAAGAGAACTCTGGCAAAAGCTATTTACAATAGAATATTTCGATACTTTGATAGTAGTTGCTTCCTTTCAGACATTAGATCAGAAGCTGAAGCATTTGGTCTGGTCAAGTTACAAGAAAAACTACTAAATCAAATTCTCAAAACTAAGGATGTTAAAGTTAGCAGCGTTGCTGAAAGTGTCAAGCTAATCAAAGCAAGACTTGGTTAAAAGAAGGTTCTAATTATTCTTGATGATGCTGACTATATGAGCCAACTAGAATCCTTAACAAGAGAAAGAAGTTAGTTTGGTTCTGGTAGTTTAATAATCATTACAACGCGAGACAAGCATTTGCTCTAGGGCGGCTCAATGCTATCCATAGCCTAAAGCGAAACTTCATTGAAAGGCCTTAATTTTTTTTAAAAAAATTATGTACGTTTTATTTAAAATCTATTTTTTTACATTCTTCAATATTTTTGAAATTATTATTTCTTTTATCAAATATATATTATACTAAAGGTGAGAAGCTCCAAGTTGGATTACAAAACGCTTCTCTTCCCCATCCGCAAGTTTCTGCCTCTTCTGCTGTTCCTTGTGTAACAGTCTCTTCCACGTTAATGAGGATGAAAAATTCTCCAAGTAACAGTCATCTCACCATCTTTCATATTCTTCACTGAACTCTCTGTATAATCTCATGAACAGCATGGGTCAGTCCCATAAGTATATTACTCCTTTCAGCGTCAACCAAGTACATTGCCGACAGGTATTTTGGCTTTCTTCCCTTTATGAGTTGCTTTGTTTTCTTTGTTACAAAGTTTGAAACTCTGAGGATAATGAGTCTGGTTGTTTTTCTGGTGTGCTTTTGAGTTGCTCTGTTTTCTGATGTGTTTTTGTATTCTAAAAGAAAGTAGCAAACAGTCTCGATTAGGGATCACGTGAAAGGCCATATGTAGTTCTGTTTACAGAAGTTGTGAATTTTCATAACTTCTGGAGAAATCTATATGTACGATCAGAATGTAATGCTGGATTTACAGAGACAAAAATAAATACACGAACGTATTTGCTTCAATAGATGTATCATGAATTATTAATACAGAATCTGATCCTCTGATAGTTACTTCTGCACGGGGTAGAAGTACTCCATCAACAGAATCAGCTGATTCTTCTGGAGAGGAAGAGTAAGTCCTCCTGTCTAACAAAAGGATTTTAAATTCTTTTCTGTCTAGATGGTTTGATTATGAATAAATTGTATATCTTGTGTTTGGTCAAATTTGGAAGCTTCTGTAATGTGGAAGTTGTAGATAGGTCAAGTAGATGTTTCCTTGGTTACATCTCTCTATGTCTGTCATTTCCTTTTATCATTATCTGTTAAACTTAAAAAAGAGTAGAATCCACATGCTTGTTTGTATGTGGAAGACAACCCAACTATTTTATTAATATATATTCAAATACTCCTGAGTCTTGCTATCTTTTTATGCCCTATCTTATTAGTACTCTTGTTACTGTCCACATCATATTTCCAGAAACCAAGTATAGGTCAGCTAGATTATCTAGCTCTCAGTAAAAAGACAAGGTGTCGTCATTTCATAACAAGATCTAAGCAATTCTTCTCTTGGCTGATAAACTCACACAATGTTGACTTTCATACATAGTGTTCTAAAATTGTACTTCCTATCTGCAGATTGTATCCTTGGGTAGGAAGAAGAGTGCTGATTTCCAGCTGATGTTCAGGCTTCTGAAGGTGTTCCATTTCATTGGCTTCATATTCACACTTGTCATGCTATTCAAATTCCTAACTCTTACTGTTGGAGATATTTTTGGCAGCTTATTTGCCTTAATGCCAACTGGATAGTCTATTCTTTTGGTAACTATTTCATATCTTCAATTTTATCCTCAGAAGGTTGCCGGTCTTTGCATATTTGTTACTAATAGTCAGTGGGATTGATGCTACAACAACGAGACATTCTTTACAATTTTGACGACTTCATTGTATCTGAGGAAAACACACATGTCTGCCTTTGACACAGCACACTAAGATAATTGTCTGTACCTATGTCTGAAACTTTTATTGCCTGCCTTGCAGATAGCACAGGCATGTAGCTCGGTAATGAAGGGCATAGGAATGTGGGAATCTGTGAAGGCTCTAGCTAGAGGATACTATTATCTACTGGGGCTTGCGATCTTTACACCCATTGCTGTTCTTGCTTGGTTCCCTTTGGTCTCTGAGTTCCAGACAAGGCTGCTGTTCAACCAGGCCTTTAGTAGAGGCCTTCAAATTCAACGTAGTCTTGCTGGTCGGAAGAAGCACAAGTGAGCTTAGTTATCATCACATAACATACATTTTGTATCTTTTGGCCGAAGCAGAACCATGGTTCAAGATTCCACATCAACTCTTATGCTCCTTGGTCCGGGACACCTTTGTAGAATTGTTTGCATTTTTATAGTTTCAGAATACTATAGAACAAGATGTATACTCTTTGTTTTGTAACTAAAAGAGACAGCTATGATGATTGAAAACACAGAAAAATTTAACATAGAAGACAATGAGCTTGATATAAAAGAAAGAACATGGAAAATACCAAAAGCGGGTATTAATCAGTTCCTGTTTTTCAGCTTATTAGCTTCAACGAGAATGTGATGAAGGACCAAGTTCCCTGTGCACTGACACTAAATTTATTTAATTTACATTCAATGGAGGATTGACACCGTTGAAAGTGAGTCAGAACCCCATAGTTAATTGAGTTAAAGACAAAAAAGGGACTGCAATAGAGACATTGTTTAAGAACTTGCTCGATACGTGCTCTTATACTTGACTGAAACAAAGACCATTTCCCCTTATTTGTTTTTTACAAATTTGCTGGAATTTATGTACAGAGGTTTGCAGCGGTTTAGAACCTCCAGTTCCTCAATTGTTAACCGTTTAACAGTGCCTCAACTGAAAAGAAAAGTTTCTAATTCATGACCTGCTATTCAGGACACTTATTATTCAATAGTTGAGACAATTAAATGAGAACCCTTGTACATACACAAATAACATCGTCTATAAGGAAGTATGACACACATGTGCAACGCACATGCTCAGGACTAGTATTACTAAATGTGGGAACAAAAAAGTTGAAAGTAGAAATACCAAAATGCCCGGTAAAGTTTGATTATTACAATAATACCATTATATATTTTGTATATATAATAATAATAACAATAATAATAATAATAATAATAATAATAATAATAATAATTATTATTATTATTATTATTATTGAATAGTCAATTAAGCTACATTTTTAATTTCATCATTAAATATTTATTTCAGTTATTATAATTATTTGTTAACTAATGAAAGAATAATAAACTGAAAAACTTTTGATTTTTTTCCGTTACCAATTTAATTAGATAATGCATCATCGCATTTGTTATTTTAAATTTTTCTCACAAATCAACTTAGTATAAATAGAATAATCATTCTAAAGAATGTATAACCCCTTCGTGGCTCCTCTTTAGAATATATAATAATGAAAAGTTGAAGATTTCTATAAAGGTATGTTCGTTTTATTTGGTTTATTTTCTATGAATGATCATGAAAATATATATTCTTTTTTGTGTGTCTTTTCAATCCCTATCCTATAATGTAATTACTTGGATTATACTGAAAATCTTTTTAGTACTTATTAATAGTTCAAATAAAATTGATGGAGTATATACTGCAAGTATATCTCAAAATTGGTTTGTGCCAATTCACTTCTGCAGAAGAGTAATTTTTTTTTTGTACTTCTTTATCTTTGTCTCAAAAATTATTTCCAAGATCTTTGCTTTTGTATAAGATTTTATAGTTCCGGATGAATTCACATGCTTTTACCTAATAATATCAAAAGGTAATTCATTCTACACTTATAGATTCTAACACTATATAATTATTTGTCATTCGACAAGTAATTAGTTTGAATACTCGAATTGTTCAGCAATATTAGCTTGTACTATTGTACTTTGAATATTTTTATTATTTATTTCTATCAGTATACTATTTTCTTAGGATGCACGTGCAAAACACGTGTTCGAGAACTAGTTTGTAAAAATTTATCAAGGGCTCCTTTTTGAGATTCTTTTAAATTTTCAATTTTTCTCTTTCTTTTTAATTTTGAATGACCTGATTCATATTTTCTAGTTAATATATTTAAATTATAACAAAATAATTAAAAGATACCCAAAATACAATAATAAAAATAAAAAATACAAGATAAAATTGAAAAAAAATTTAAAAGTTGAAATGATCAAACCTGATGAAAAAGTGAAGACTAGATTCCAAGATGTATTATAGTTGATTCTTTGAAATACTTGCCACAAAGCTTGAAATTTGAGAAAGAGCAGCATATGATACACAAACACTCACAATATTTTTTTACTCTCTTTTGTTAGAGTATAATAGAACTCAATGATTTATCTTTGAGCAATGAAATTATGGAGGAAGTAAGAAGAGATTTACCAACTTTGAATATAAAGTCTAAAGATGTCTTATGAAAGAAGAGTTAAAAGAAAATTTACTAATAAATAAATAAGAAGAAAGAGTGTATTGGCAAAGTAAAAAAGAAAAAGTAATGTTAGAGGAGAGTGAAAATTCTTCCAACAATTTCCAAAAAGTAACGTTAGAGCCTTACAGGAAGAGTGAAAATTCTTCCAACAATTTCCAAGAAGTAAAAAATCTTCAATAATTTTCAAGAAGTAAAAAAGATCAAAAGTAAATGTCTAATCTAACTTTTCAATATGAATAATAAATGATAATAATTTTTCCTATATAAATTATCTTTCTACCAAAAAAATAACCAAAATTTGAAAGCTAAAAAATGTACTCTAATCTCTGTGTCTAGGTAATAATTGCTACAAATGCCCCCTCCCCTCGCCACCCACCCCTCAAAAAAAAATAAAAGTACGGGCCTATAGCAATTGCTTCACCCAAGAGCCACCCCTGATTTGCTCAGTCAAATTAGAGAAAATGAGAGATACAAGGCAAAACTTCTAAATCACGATAAAGCTCAACAACTTTTTTCTTGTCATGCTTTTGATAGTCTTTCTCCGCCACAAGAATATGTTGAGCTAGCATAAAGTGATGTCAAATATTCAGGTGGGCTACCGTTAGCTCTTGTGACGTTGTGGTCACATGAAACGACCCCAAAAAAATGCTCGAAAATGTGCCTAGAAAGTGTCCGAAATTCTAATTTTCATATATCTAAAAATCTGTTTGTTATTTTAAAAATTCAACTTAATATTCTTGCTCGGGGGGGAAAGTTGAGTGGGAAATGGGTCTAAGCTGAATTTTAGAGCAACTGTATCAAAATTCAAAAATCGCAAAAACACGATTTAGGAGGGTTAATTTTAAAGAGATATATCTGTTAGCACATAAAGAACTAGGTGACCCACAACCTACCAAATTAAATCTCTTTGAATTGGCTTTGCAACGCACTTAGTTTCACCTTATTCCAAGTTTGAATGAAGAATTTATGCCCGTTTTTGTAGAACTCATATGTGTGCAAATTCCAGTGAGTAATCCTCGTCGTGTTATTTTGGTCCCTTTTTTGGACATCGGTCCAAGACTTTCAAGTCTTGGTCCTAAGGGTTCCCATACTTGAAATCATCCTAAACATTTCCCAATACCCACTCAAACACTTAGATTAATTTTTCTCTCAAGATTCAAGTCCCCAAAACCTTATTCGGATCTAAGGATTGCCTTCAAACTTCAAGTCTCCATTAAAGTCCTTTTCAAGAAATTCTCCAAAGTCAAGGTATTTGGGTTTCAGCCATTGGGTCCTTTCATACATGGTGCTCAACCCTCTTTTCTACTTAAATTGCATGATATAAAGTTGATTTTATATGTGGGTTTTGTATATTAAGAAATTTACTGTACAATGATTTGAGTTATGAAAGTATGGTTGTTTAGCATTTTGAGCTCTAAATCTTGGATCTAATGTTGAATTTGACGAAGGATCTTGATTTATGTTGCTTGAGGGTGTTACAAAGTTTTGATTAATGGTTTTACATGGGATTTACTTGCATGTTTTCACTCTTGAATAGCATGGTTTTACACTACCACCTACATACCTGCCAAGTGTTTGATAAAATATCCGATTATGATATCTTGAAGAATTAGAGGTCCAATGCATGTCTTATGAGTTGAAAGACTTTATGATGATTTTAAAATGTGTCTAATTCAGGGAAATTTTGATGATGTTGTAAAACCGTGTTTGAGCCCTTTCTTAAATTTTCACCTCTTGTGAGCCCCTTAATGTTGATGTTAATGCAAGGATAAAGGTTGATGATTATGTATTCTTATGATTGAAGTTGGGCTCACCATTTGAGGTCAATGATGTTATAAGCTAACCATGCCATGTCCTCTATGTTGTTGCAAGTTATTAAAGCTATGATTATCTTATATATTCTGTGGGATTAGATATAGCACCGTGTGGACTAAAGGCTAGTCCCCAAGTCCCAAAACTATATGCCACCATAGGATGATGTTATGCCCTTGCTATACTAGTGGATAAATCTAGTGAACTATCTCTTAAAATCCTTTTTGAAATTGGGTCATGTTCTTGTAAGGAGGGTCGCTTCACACAAAATTGGGTCATATTCCTGTATGTTGAAGTAGGGTCTTAAATCCTTTTTGAAATTGGGTCGGGTTCCCGTAAGGAAGGTTACTTCATACGAAATGGGTCATGTTCCCATAATTTTGAAGTATGGTTTACGTTGACAAATAGAGCATCTTTTTACCGGTGAGGGGTAATCATCGGGATTCTAAGTCGTAGCTCGTTTGGTCTTATTCTATGTCGGTTGAGGTCTCTTCCCACACCTATGTATTATGATCTATATAAGTTGAATGAATTGTAAGCATGCTTTACTTATGTATTGATCATACATGCCATGTTATTATATTATGCCTATTACCTATTATTATGCATTTTGACTATGATGTCTATTTCTTGTTGCATTCCATCCTACATACTTAGTACATTAAAATGTACTAACGTATACTCTATGCCTACATGATGTTACCATGTAGGAACCGAATCTCCTATTGATTCTTCTTGTGGCTAGACGGATTATTCAATTTAGCCTTTGGTGAGTCCTCCATTATGTATTAAGATTTTCTTTACTTTATCGTATACTTATGACTATGAGGGTGAGCCCAATTGCTTGTCTTGGCCCCCGCTCTTATCTATGTAGTAGAGATGTTATTGAACATGTGGTATAATCATGCTATGAGCTTTGAATCTCTTGCCTATTATTGTTATATTATCAAAAATGTCCTTTAGCCCCTTTTTCCCCTTTTATATATCTTCGCTTATTGTCATTTTAATTGTTTTCGCGACCAAGGATGTGTAATGATATGCAAAGAATCTTGTTTGGGGTTCCTTTGAGTTCCTCATTCACCAGTCACGACTAGGACCTAGGTCTAGGTTGTGATATCACATTTGCAAGGGAGATCTGTAGAAGAATGGAGAGATGAGTTTAAAAGAATTCGAGCAATTCCTCATTGTGATATTCAAAAGATTCTTAAGATAAGCTTTGATGGACTTGATAGTGATACTCAGAGTGTTTTCCTTGATATCTCTGATGTTTATGCAACAGTAAAGTGGTCGCAGTCAAGTATAAACCTAACCAGAGGTTAGGGTCGAATCCAAAGAAAATATGGGGCTTGACTATGTTGATCCACTAACAATCATTTCAAGCATCGATTACTATATTCTCTAAAATAGGGGGGCTTTTGTGATGCAAAATGACTAACAAAAATAAACACTATGCTATTTATGCAAGAAGACAATCATATTGAGGGACAATTTGGGAATTGTGTTCCCCATGATTCGTTGGCTCAATTACCCTAGACAATATTACTCTAATTAGGAATTCACATACAGGATGGTAACTTAGGTTCTTCAAGCCATGAAGATTTCAGCCCGACATGAATGCAACAAATGCATTTAAACATCATTTTCAAAAGTCTTAACATTTGTGTCAATAATCACCATAAACTTGTTACCATGAACATGAATGAATGCAAAATGACATAAGGTCTGAAACTTAAGACTTGAAATCATATAGGGAAATTAAATTAGTACCTTCAACTTGAGTAGAGTGGAAGAGATATGGATATCGCTTTCTCATGTCCGCCTCGGCTTCGCATGTAACACTTTCAACTTGTGGTTCCTCCAAAGGACCTTGACGGAAGCTACATCTTTGTTTCTCAACCTGTTCACTTATCTATCCAAAATCTCCATTGGTCCTCCTCATAGGTCAAATTATCTTCTACAACACCTACAACATCCAAGGGCACTATAGACTTGGATCACCCACACACTTTCTCAACATGGATACATGGAAGACTGGATGAACTATATTCATCTCCATAGGAAACTCCAACTCATATGCAACCTTACCCACTCTCCTCAAAACTTTATAAGGACCCACAAATCTGTGCTTAATTTCCCCTTCTTGCCAAATTGAACCACACCCTTCATAGGTGAGAATTTCAAGTAAACTCAATCACCAACCTTAAACTCAAGATCTCTTCTCCTCATATCAGAGTAGGACTTTCATCTACTTTGGGCTATTTTCAACCTCTCCCTTATCAATCTCACATTCTCCAAGGCTTCTATGACCAAATTCGAACCTAGCAAAGCCATTTTCTCACTTCAAATCACCCAACTGGGGATCTACAATGCCTACCATAAAGAGCTTCAAAGGGAGCCATACCAATGCTTGAGTGGTAGCTATTGTCATAAGCAAACTCAATGTGTAGAAGATGTTCATCCCAACTACCCTTAAACTCTAAAACACAAGCTCTAAGCATATCCTCAAGAGTTTGGATAGTCCTCTCGGCTTGACCATCTATTTGAGGATGAAAAACCGTATTAAGCTTAACCTTGGTACCAAGACCTTTTTGGAAGGACCTCTAAAATAAGAAGTGAATTGAGCACCATGATCCGAAATGATAGACAAGGGCAACCGTGTAATCTACCAACTCATGTATATACAACTTGGCATAATCTTCGGCAGCATAAGTGGTTTTGACCGGTAAGAAGTGAGCCGACTTCATCATTCTATCCACAACAACCCAAATAGAGTCAAAATATTTCCTAGTCTTAGGCAACCTAACCATAAAATCCACGTTGATCTCCTCCTACTTCTAAGTAGGAATCTCTATATCTTGGGATAGGCCACCTGGCCTTTTATGCTTGGCCTTCACTTGTTGGCAATTGTGACATCCGAACATGAACTTGGCAATGTCCCTCTTCATACCACCCCACCAATACACCTCCCTCAAGTCTCTATACATCTTTGTAGAATTGCAGTGACTGAAAAAGTATGAATTATGTGCTTCCCTCAAGTCATCCATATTTGGCACACACAATATACCTTGGTACATAAGGGCACTATCTCTCCCTTGGGAGAAAACGTCAACTTTACCATCTCTCACAAAGGCCTTCAACTCTAGCAAGGGCAGGGTCAAAATCTTGTTTTTCCTTTACTCCCTTAATCAAGGATGATTTAGAACCATCAACAACCACTACACCACCATTATCTACTTCATCCAACCTAACCCCTAATCTAGCCAATCGATGAACCTCTCTAGCTATCTTTTTGTTACCACCATCAACATGAGCTAGACTGCCCATAGATACCGTATTTAGAGCATTGGCCACAATATTAGCTTTGTCGAGGTGATAATGCACACTCATATCATAATCTTTAAGGAGCGCTAACCACCTTTTTTGTCTCAAGTTAAGATTTTTTGGGTAAACACATATTGAAGACTCTTGTGGTTGGTAAACACATCAACATGAGCCCCATACAAGTAGCGACGCCAAATTTTCAAAGCAAATACCACAACCGCCAAATCAAGATCATGGGTGGGATAATTCTTCTCATTCACCTTAAGTTGTCTAGAGGCATATGCTATCACCTTACCATTTTGCATCAAAACACATCTCAAACCAATTCTTGAGGCATCATAATACAGCACAAATCCTTCCAACCCTTTCGGTAGAGACAAGATATGAACAAAGATAAGCTTATCTTTCAAAGTTTGCAAATTCTTCTCATATTCATCGGTCCACATGAATTTTGCCTTACTTTGTGTCAACTTAGTCATAGGAGAAGCAAGAGAAGAGAAGCCATTCATATACCTCCAGTAATAACCTGCCAAGCCCAAGAAACTTCTAATATCTGATGGAGTCAAAGGTCTAGGCTAATTTCTAATCACCTTCGTCATCTTAGGATCCATCTTAATGCCATAACCATATACCACATGCCCTAGAAAAGCAACCTCTTTCAACCAAAACTCGTATTTTGCATACTTAGCATACAATCTCTCTTCCCTCAAGATTTACAACACTACCCTTAAGTGGTTCACATGCTCCTACTCAATATGAGAATAAATTGAGGAATCATCAATAAAAATCACCACAAACAAGTCAAGGTAGGGTTTAAAGACCCTATTCATGAGATTCATAAATATAGTCGGTGCATTAGCCTACCCAAAGGACATGACTAGCCCCTTGAAGTTGATCAAAAAGGTCATCAATCCTTGGTAGAGGGTACTTGTTCTTTATGTTTACTCTATTAAGTTGCTGGTAATCAATGCATATTCTAAGAGAACCATCCTTTTTCTTCACAAATAACACTGGTGCCTAGGCCTTATGAAACCCTTCTCCAATAAATCCCTCAATTTCTCCATCAACTCTTTCAACTGCACTGGGGCTATACGATAAGGGGGAATAGAAATAAGTTGAGTATTGGGAAGGAGGTCTATACCAAAGTCTATTTTTCTTTGGGGAGGAACATCTAGAAGCTCATCGGGAAAGACATCAAGAAACTTATTAACCATCAAAATCGACTCAATAGGAAGGGCTTTGGACTCAACATCCCTAACCCTCACAAGATGATAGAGACAACCCTTAGAAATCAACTTTTAGGCTTTAAGGCAAGAAATAAATCTACCATTGACCACCACAACATGACGTTCCCACTCAAGGATGGCTTCATTAGGAAATTAGAATTTAACCCTATGAGTTCTAAAATTAATAGAAGCATAATATGTATGCAGCCAATCCATCCCAAGAATGACATCAAAATCAACCATATCTAATTCAACAAAATCACAAGGCAAGACATTATGCAATATGAACATAGAATAATTTCTATAGAATCTTTTAGCAACAATGGACTCACCAATGGGGGTTGGCACTTCATAAGGTTCAAACAATAATTCAAGACTAACATGAAGCTTTTTGGCAACAAAATGAGTAATAAAATAAAGAGTGGCACTCGGGTCTATCGATGTATACATATCAAAAACAAATTTTTTTAACATACCAGTGACGACATCGGGCACCTCATCCACCCCTTGTCTCTCTTGAAGAGCATGTAATCTATTTTTCCTTAGAGCACTCCCTTGTTATCCTCCTCTTCCCTTTTGACCCGCATTTGTACCTTGGCCTTATGGTCGACCATCTCTACCTTTGTTTTAAGCATGAGGACAATCAATCACCTTATGACCCACTTTACCACAAACATAGAAAGCATTAGAGTTTCTCAAACATAGGCCATTATAGCTTCTACCACATCTTTGGCACATAGGGTTAGGCACCCCGTCACCAGTACCTTGGAATCTTGGATAATCATTAGCAAATCTCCTATTAGCAGCACTGTAAGACCTTTGGCCTTGGAACTTATGGCCTTGAGGAAATCAACCACCCTTGGAACGTTAGAATCTACCTTCAAAATGAGCCCTCTTGGACTCACCACTTCTTCTCTTTCTAAACTTTGCGCCCTCTAGTTGTTTGGTGTATGTCATGAGATAGGACAAATCCATATCACCCACTAACATCGAAGTGCGACACTCTTTGTTAACCAACTCGGACACTCCTGACACAAATTTTTTCATCCTTGATCTTACTCGGCAACCAATTATGGAGTATACTTAGAGAGTTGGTTGAATTTGAGGGCATACTCCCTCACACTCATGGAAACTTGCTTAAGGTTCATAAACTCCATCAGTTTAGCCTTCGTTTTCTTGATAGCAAAGAACCGGTTGAGGAATGTGACTTT
The DNA here is from genome assembly GCA_025642045.1 of Solanum sejunctum. NCBI lineage: Eukaryota > Viridiplantae > Streptophyta > Magnoliopsida > Solanales > Solanaceae > Solanum > Solanum sejunctum. The sequence continues at coordinate 11,350,441 of JAOTQJ010000091.1, read as the reverse complement.
CAACTCCTCCCAAGGAATAACATCATCATCTCTTCTCTCCAAATTTAGGCCACACATTTGAGTTGGTAGGCTGCCAACTCCGCCTTCTCCTCCAAAGTGACCCACCATTAACAATCTTGTGCTCTCGTTCTCGAAACACAGTAACTTGTAATACTCTTTCTAAGAGCCACAATTGTGGAGTGTGGTCTTTACTTCTGAGTAATAATCCCCCTTTACTTTATCAAGCAGAAAAAGGCTATTTTTCCTTTTGAGCTTTCTTATTCTATTAAGCATAGAGGCCAATTTAATTTTAGTATCAAGACTTGTACCTTTGGGATACTCCTTTATCTTAGAAGGTGATTCCAAACTATTTTATAAATCTAAACTTATTGGATTTGGTACATTGTCTGATGGTCTTTACTCTCTCAATTTACAAAATGATTCCACTCATTATGTTATGCATGTCCAACCTAGCATCAAACAATGTGTTATGAATGAAAATTCCTCAATCTTATGTCATCAAAGATTGGGACAATCTCCATAGATAGAATCAAGAGATAGTAATGATGGAGTACTTAATACTTTAGATTTTACTGATTTTGATACTTGTGTGGATTGCATTAAAGGCAAGCAAACTAATAACTCAAAGAAAGGTGCCAAGAGGAGTTCAATCATATTAAAAATAATACCTTCAGATATATGTTGTCCAGATATGGATACATATGGTCAGAAATATTTTATCACCTTTATAGATGATTACTTATGATATATGTATCTCTACATGCTTTATAATAAGAGTGAAGCATTAGAAGCCTTTAAAGTGTTCAAGGTTGAAGTAGAGAAATAATGTGGAAAGCAAATTAAGATTGTGAGAACTGATAGAGGTGGTGATTATTATGGTAGATATACTGAGGATAGACAAGCACAAAGTCTATTTGCTGAATTTTTTCAACAAAATGGGATTGTTGCCCAATACACCATGCCTGCAGAAAGAAGAAACGAAACATTATTGGACATGGAGCGTAGTATATTGAGTAGCACAAAGCTACCTAAGTCCTTGTAGATTGAATCTCTTAAAACTACAGTGTATATATTAAATCGAGTTTCAATCAAGATTGTTCTAAAAACACCTTTCAAATTGTTTAAAGGTTGAAAACCTAGCTTGACACATATACGCATATGGGGATACCCGTCTGAAGTAAGAATCTACAACCCACAAGAAAATAAACTCAATCCTAGGACCATTAGTGGATATTTTATTGGGTATGTTGAAAGGTTTAAAGGATACAAATTTTATTGTCCATCTAACAACACTAGGATTGTGGAATCAAGAAATGCAAAATTTTTTGAGAATGACTTGATTAGTGGGAGTGATCAATTTCACAATACTATTTCTGCAAAAGATCGAACTTCCACTTCAAATCAAAGTTTGATTGTTGTTCATAATTACCCTCAAGTGCAAACGAGAGTTGAACAACTAATTAATGAGATTCCACAAGCTGCTGAAAATATTCCGATAGATCAAGATGTTCAAGTAATTCCTGAAACTCTTGAACAACTAGTTGAACAACATGATCCATAAGAAAATGTTGGTGCAACATTAAGAAGATCTACTAGAGAAAGAAAATTAGCAATTCCTAGTGGCGTTGTTGTATATTTACAAGAATTTAATATTGGAGTCAAAAATGATCGTGAGTCGTTTTCACAAGACATGAATTGTGAATAGCCTGAAATGTGGTACAATACCATGAAAGAAGAGATGAATTCCATGAAAAGTAATGAAGTCTGGAATCTTGTGGAGTTGCCTAATGGTGTTAAAGTCATTGGATGTAAATGGGTCTTTAAAACTAAAAAGGACTCATCAGGCAACATAGAAAGATATAAAGCAAGACTTGTTGCTAAAGGATTCACTCAAAGGGAAGGAATTTACTACACAAAGACCTTTTTTCCTATGTCTAAAAAGGATTCCTTGTGTATTATATTGGCATTAGTAGCTCACTTTGACTTAGAATTACAATAGATGGATATGAAAATCACATTTCTAAATGGTGATCTAGAGGAGGAGGTTTATATGAAATAAGTAGAAGGATTCTCCTCTAGTAATGGTGACCACTTGGTATGCAAGTTAAAGAAATCCATATATGGACTAAAACAAGCCTCCCATCAATGGTATTTAAAGTTTCATAATGTCATCTCTTCATTTGGCTTTGTTGAGAATATTATGGATCAATTTATATACCAAAAGGTTAGTGGGAGTAAAATATGTTTCTTGGTTCTATACATGGATGATATCTTACTTGCATCCAATGACAAGGGAATGATAGATGAGGTGAAATAATTACTCTCCAAAAATGTTGACATGAAAGACATGGGTGATGCATCTTATGTTATTAGCACTGAGATTCATCGAGATATACATCAAGGTACCTTAGGTCTATCTTAAGAATGCTATATCAATAAAATTATGGAGAGATTTCGAATGAAAGATTATTCACCAAGTGTAGCTGCCATAGTGAAGGGTGATAGGTTCAATTTGAATCAGTGCCCGAAGAACAATCTTGAGAGGGAGCAAATGAAAGACATTTCATATGCTTCTGCTGTCAGAAGCTTTATGTATGCTCAGGTTTGTACAAGACCTGACATAGCATTTGCTGTTGGAATGTTAGGAAGATATCAGAGTAATTTAGGTCTTGACCACTGGAAAGCTGCAAAGAAAGTCTTAAGATATCTTCAAGGGACAAAAGACTGCATGTTTATATATAAACGAGCAAATGACTTGGAAGTCATTGGCTACTCTAATGCAGACTTCACCGGTGGTGTGGATTCATGAAAATTAACTTCAGGATACATTTTTATGTTAGCCGGTGGAGCTATATCTTGGAGAAGTCCAAACAGACTTTGGTCACTACTTCCACAATGGAGGCTGAGTTTGTTTCTTATTTTGAGGCTGCCTCACATGGTGTGTGGTTAAAGAGTTTTATTTCTGGGCTTAGAATTGTTGACTCTATAGCTAAGCCATTAGAATTATATTATGACAATTCAGCTGCTGTTTTTATGGCTAAGAATAACAAAAGTGGTAGTCAAAGCAATCATATGTCATATCTAGCCATAAGAGAACATGTTAAAGATAAGAAAGTGGTCATTGAATATGTTAGCACTGAAGCAATGTTAGCTGATCCTTTAACTAAAGGCAAGCCACTACATAAATTTAAGGATCATGTAGTCACAATGGGAGTTAGTCCCAATGTCCCACTTTGTAACATTTCTTTGTTATAAGTATTAATGAAACTTTAGTTTATATGATAATTCTTCTTAATTGTGTGCACATTTAATTTTACTTTTAGAATTATCACTAATATATGGACCTAGAATAAGTATTGAGTTTAATTATTAATTTATGTGGATTAATATTTAAAAGCATAGTATATTGTGATACATGGAAGATACTACTCGCCTCCAGAGGAACTGTCGCCATGATTCATGTAGTATGTTTCACTAATGGGATTAGAGTGACGGACCAAGTTGGAGAATGTTGGAATGTTGGCAACATTCCATGGATAATGGTACGTAACTTCTATAACCTCCATGGATATGGTTTGCAACTTCCATGAAAGTTGCAACTACCACTACATCTACTACTTATGGAAGTTACATAACCATCCACTACTTTACAACTACTCCACTACTCCACTTCCCACTAACTTCCCACTAGCCATTAACTTCCTCACTACTATTCTTGATAATAGAATAGCTATAAATAGGGGTATATCTGGCTAAAAGTCTCTAAGCACAAATCACTTTCTTACTCCACACCATCTTGAGTGAGGTTTGAGTACTTAGAAGACTTACCGGAAAATGGAAAGCAAACGACGATGATTCCGACTACATTGCCTAATACACTTGCAATGATGTGACAAATTGACAAATTAATGATGGACATGTCACATGTTAATTCAAATAATAATTAAAGATTGTGAAAAAAAAGGTATAACTATTTTAGATTGTTGTCCACCCATAGACCTACCATCATCGTCCTTTCCTTAGCCATCATTTCCGCTTAAGCTAACCATGTTTTTGCAAATCGATTTTGTTATTGTAAAAAAATTGAAATAGCAAAAGACATATCCTTCTTCAATTTCTTCATTTATCCTTTTTTCACATCTCAAATTCGAATAAAAATTTAAAAAAATTCAATAATTAGTGGTAGAATTGAGGTGTCTCGATGAAATGATCTTTTAGTTTTGAAAAGCGATTGTGAAACTGTTTGTTTGAAATCAAACCCTTCTTCAATTTCGTCATATTTATCTTTTTCCTCGTTTTCGATGTTGAAGGAAATTGAGCTATTTCAGTGAAGAAATGATTCATTTATAAAAAAGGAAAAGTTGAATGCATCTATTTTTTTTCCTTTCTATCTTTTTCTTTTGTGCTTAAGAAAATTAATTTACAGTGATATTTTTTTCATTTTTGAAAAGAATAATAGTATTTTTAGATGAAAATTTAGTGGTGAGGGAGAGGACGATGGAACTGAAGAAAGGAGAGCAAAGAGAAGTGATGAGAAGCATATATGATGGTGGTAATAGTGGAAATGGTGGTGTGTGACAATGGATGCAGAAAAGTAATGGCTAACGAAGAAAGAGGGAGAAAGAGATAAAAGAAATACTTACTAGCTAAATATATTTCTCACACGTTGGATGTTCTTGTGATGCACATTCCATGCCATGTCAGTGAAAAGTGCTTAATAGGTATTTATGTTGAGTAGTTTAAGTGTTCAATAAGTATAGGGTATAGTTTAGATATCCAAGTGAAATATGTGCACAATTTTAAGGTGCCATAAATGATTTAAACCTTTTCAAATTTTAAACTTTTTTCAACCATTGCAAAAGAATAGTTGTAATAATAGGTAATTCAATAATTAATTGGTGAATATATAATTTAATAAAATCCTATTAAATGCTAAATTTATATTATAAAAATATGTATTCACCAACAGAACTTACATCATATTTGTCCTGTTTCATGTTATCAACTTCCGATGATCAAACTTGTAGTTTTTCCATGAGAAGTACCAAACGTACTTTTAAACTTAATACGAATTATTAATTTTGTTTTTAAATTATTGATAGACATAAAAATACTCTTCGACTAGGCAAACTGGGCTTAAATATCTCTCTCTCATGCTACATGGCATAGCAAGTGAGTACAATATATTTAAATCGCATGAAAAGTTTTAAAAAAACCACATCAGCACCAACTATTAGAATATTCCTCTTCTTCCCATTTAGCCTTTTCTCTATTAATGATGATCTCAAAGCAAGATCTATTTTTTTCATTTTTATTTTTAATTGTTTAATTCTCTTCCATTTTTTATTATGTTTATGATTATTTTTTGTCAATGTGAACTTCCGACAACCTTAAAATTTCATGTTCGAATGACAACTTCAGAAGAAGATTTTGAAATTGTAAAAATATAACAACAAATGAAGCTCTACAAAATTTAAATTAAAATTTAATAATTTTACAAAGCGGAGGGTTTTCTAGATTAAAATCTTTTGATTTTCATTATGTTGTAATCTTCGAAATGGTTTCGTAGGAAAGAAAGAGTGTTAGAAGTGCGAATACTACATTTTTAAAACCCTGCATCTAAAACTATATTTTACTTTTTTATTTTTTTAATTAAAGAAATAATAAATCCTTTTATTTGATTTTGTTTTTAAATATTATATATATAATAGAAGGATTATATTGAAGCTTAGTTCGCCAAATTGATGATTGTTTTGAAGCCACATGTAACGCTTGAGTGACATATTTTTGTGTATGAAATAAGAGGGATGTCTTTAAGCTTAGTTCGTCAAGTTAATGGATATTTTTAAATCTATCAATTATTTAAGAATGAAATTAATAATTCGTGTCAAGTTTGAGAGTGTTTTTAGTATTTCTCTCTTTTTGTTATTCAAAGTGTCTTTATAAAAAGTTATATTTGTTATCAATATTTATATTTATAGATAAACTTTCATAGTACTATAATTGACGAGAAGGCATTGATAGTTTTCAAAGTGCCTGTATAAAAAGTTATATTTGTTATCAATATTAATATTTATAGATAAATTTCATAGTACTATAATTGATGGGAAGGCATTGATAGTTTTAAGTGGACACAAAGCATGACAACTTCTTATTTGAGACTTACATCAGGTAAGTTTATCATTCTTTGTGACTTCGATACAGACCAAACAATAAGTTATGCATTAATCGTAACTGCATTCTAATATTCAGATAATTATATCAATATTCAATTGTTTATTTATTATTAAGGTTTTTCCCCCTTTTTTCACACAAAAAAACCCATATTATATTCATGCAACATACGTGTCAAGAACTAGTTTCTGAATAATTACGGAGAACTGTGACTTATTACTCGGTCAAGGAAAACCTGCATGAATTGATGTCACTCGAGGGGTTTTCTTTTTCCCTTATTACCTTCGTATATGTGCTGGTTTACATGATACATGACTATTTACAATACAAAGAGTATATATAATACATTATCTAACTTGCACGGACTAATTACACGAAATACCTACTATCTCCTACCAACATAGATATACCAAATAACTCTGATCTTCAAGGCTTGGACATATAGAAAGAAAATCATCTATCAGATTTGGGACCTCATAGTTCGCAACTCACTTTATGGACCACTAGGACATGTCTTTATATGCAAAAGTGAGCTGTAAAATAAGTGACAAATTTAGAATGTGGTACTCATTCAATAGAATGTCTTGCTCTTCCAATTTCGGTGATTGATCGACGTCCTTGTTTCTTTGATTGGGTATTGCTAATATTGGTTTTAGCCCCTATTGGAAGAAAATAAATCTTTTTTAACATTAATTAAAAAAGGAGGAGATTAGAATTCCGGGGACAGCAAACAGACAATTGAGAAAGTGCATGAAAAGGAACAACTATTCAATTTTTCAAAGGAATCCTGAAAATTACATATTCCATTCTCCTTGGAAAGCATACCTTGATGAAAAATATAAAATGAAGAAAAGCAGAATCTCTCCCCAATAACAAGCTATGATAACTCCCAAACAGGAACTTACTATTCTTCCTACATGTCAGAGGAAAATGAAGAAAAAGATCTGGGAAGATATTCATATAGTTAAGGACAAGGCATTCTCTAAAAGAGGTATTACCTAATGGAAAGCAAACAACTAATGCCTCGTCCTCACATGTGATGCCCCTTTACTATAACACATAGCTGACAAGGGCTCTCTTGTCAGACACCAGTATAAAACTAAGCTTTCCAATTATCATTTAACAGTCCCACCAGAGTTTTGAACATCTTTCATCTTCAAATCATAATGAATTAGTTTAGCGCTCACTTGTTCCACAACTCAACTAAAAGTCCCTTGGTAACATTGAAGTCAACTGAGAAAATAAAGAAGAAAAGGATAGGCCTGCTACTATCCCATAACAAACATCATAAAGACGTTTATCCTGATTATGGTGTTAGGCAGTTCAAATTCTTCTAAAATGTTGCATTTATCAAAGCAATTCCATATTTAAACCTGCCAACAAGCTTCACAATCGCTGTCCCCTAGTTGGTCTGACATACGTTGTGTGTTCATGCATTAAACCTACCGGACCTGTAAAGGTAACTCCAAAACAACCAAAACCTTGCATAGAAATATCACAAGCTGAACTAAGTTCCACAAAACCTTAATAATCTCGGACAGAGGAATTTGAGACGAAATGCCAATCCACTGCAGGAAAATCACCTAATGCCTGTATGCATACTTCCCGACAGAAAAGTGATTTACAATACTCCTTGCGACAGCACAGAATTGAGCCCAAGAAAATGCAAATGAATATCATTGAAATGATCAAAATTAACTTGCTTACTTTTCTTGTTAGTTGTTTTTGCTACCAATCAAATGATGAATAAGCACACCTGCTGCAACACTTACATTAAGGCTTTCCACAGCCATAAAGGATCTAAAGTTCTGACCTGAAATACTATTATCACTCTCAGCATCCTCATCTTCTCCAGCGATTGTATCCAAAGGGATATTTCCTGGAATTCTAACTAATTCATTACATGACCTCTCCACCAATGGCCTTAGACCAGTTCCTTCACTTCCCAAAACAAGGATTGTAGGAGCACCAGGCGCAATCTCATGCAATGGAGCAGCTCTTGAAGAAACAGAACCACCTAGGACCCGCCATCCATTTTCTGCTGAAGACGTTAGGAATTGCATCATATTTTTGCAAGACCTCAGCTCTATTAACTCAAGCGAGCCCGCACTTGCTTTGCTCACTACCCCACTCAACGGTGCAGAGTTCTTAGCACATAAGATAATCCCAGAAGCTCCAAAAAAGTAAGCAGACCGTATAATTGCACCCAAATTTTGAGGATCAGTAACCTCATCTAAGGCAACCCAAAGAGAAGTGACATCTTCCTCAATTGAAACAGATTCCAATTCCTTGATACCAACCATTTCCAATGGAGAAGCGTCGAGGACCAGTCCTTGATGGGGCCTGTTATCAGTAACCATATTGAGGTCATGTTTAGATACTTCCTTTATAATTAATCCAAGTTTCTCTGTCGTCCTCAAAACTCTCTCAAACCCTTTCTTATCCTTCTTCTTCCTGTTATTCCCACTCAGATCCAACCCTTCCTGAATATACAGACCGTAAAATTCCCTTCTTCCAGCAGACAATGCAGCTAAAACAGGTCCAACCCCATAAATTCCCTCCCCAATCATTCTCGGTAATGTTGATTCAGACGCCTCTTTCCATGTCTTTTTACCCCAACTGTCTTGATTGTTCCACCTTCTAACCTCTGGCCTTTCAGACCCTGGTCTTACCTTCATCCGACCGAACCTGCTCTTAATTTTATCCCATCTCGGATCATCCATTTCTCCTTCATCATCTTCTTCTCCACTATAACTTGTGCTCTTATAATTGTCTCGCCTATCCCCATATCTCTTAAATTCTACACTTTTCGCAGCGCCACCTTTAAAGAACTTGTCAGCCGATTCCTCCCAAGAAGACCGGTTTACAACCACCTTTGCAGTTCTTTTAGTTTGCCCCGCTTTATCTTTCGCAAGCCAAGGAAGACACTTTTCACTGCCGTCTGCTATTTTCTCAAAACTTGAAGTTGAAAAACTTCTAGCAATAATCGAATGGTGAGATTTCGGTCGAAACCCACAAGAAAAATTCATAGATATTTCTAAGTTCCAAAGGGGTTTGGTGCTGAAAGCTCTGGGGCTTATTAAGCGATTAAAATCACGAGTTTGGATTTTCTTGCTAATACCATTAGAAATGTTCAAACAGTTGAAGGTAAAATTGTGGTTTAGAAGCGTTGGATGGCATACCAGTAGTAAAGATTGTGGCTTTGAGGTGTGAAACTGTTTTAGCATAATGGAAAATTTGTGAAGACAGCTAATTGAAAGAAAATCAATGGCAGCGACTTGACTTGATACTGCTAAACTTAAGGATTTTAGGAGGGTTTATCCGCTGCTACCGAAAAGAGGGATAGTGGGACGAATTGATGTTACTTTCACTTTTCAGGCTATGTTATCGCTCGGCCCTTGAGGTTCCACAGTGTTCAATTCTGGTCCCTTGACTTCCAAATGGTGGTAAATGTAGCATTCCGTTTGCATGCAAAATGTCTAAACTAACACTATATTTGAAGAGAGCAAAGAGAAAAAACAAGGCGGATTAAGGTTGTGTTTGGTGCGGAGAAAAACGTTTTCCGTGCAAAAATATTTTCTTAGAAACTAAATTAACTTTTTCAGTTATTTTTTAATATTTAGTTGGTGAGTGAAAAATACTTTCTGAAAATTATTTTATATTATTTAACTAGTGAATGAAAATATTTTTTTAAAAAATATCTTTTATTTTTCATTAGGGTAGAAAATATTTTTTTATGAAAATAGTTTCTGATATGAAAATCAACCTCACTAATCCATTTGGGACCGACTTAATATCTGATGTGGGACTCAACTCAACTTCCGGTCGACTCAATCCCGACTTTTGAATCGAAATCCAACCACACTGACTCCAGAACTAAATTTCAAATAACTTGATTTTCTTAAAAAAATATTTTTAATTTTTTTAAAAAATCATAATTGGAAATAGTTTTTTAAAAATAAATATTCAAATTTTCTTTTGGGGACCAGGGGTGAAGTAGGGGTAGATGGATACAAAATGTGAAATATTTTTCAAAAATAAATTTTTAATTTTTTTTTAAAAAAAATTTAATAGTGTAATTTTTTGTTGGGAAGGGGGTGGTGGGATGGGGTAAAAAAAATTATAATTTGATATTGGAGGAGAGTTTTGAAAAATATTTTCTTTAGTATTTGGAAGCAAGTCATTTTCCTTAGATTTGAGAAAAACAAGTTGATTTGAAAATATTTTCCAAAATGTTTAAGTCAACCAAATATGAGAAAATTAAAAGAATATTTTATGAAAAATATTTTTCTCCGCACTAAACACACCCTAACACTTTGTTTAGATGGTTGTTATGTATTATTTCATAATTATTGTATTGCATCGTATTGCATTGTTCCAATAACTACAATGTTTGGATAGAATATATTTTTCTTCGTCATTACATAATGTCATACATCCATAATTTGAATGATAAATCTACAAGAAATTGAAAGGTATGTGGCAGATTTCATGAAAAGATAGGATAAATGATAAAGTAGAACTATTAAATAAATAAATAAAATAAAAAATGAGAAGAAGATATTAAAGTAACGACGCAACCACACCAAATCGGTCATTACATAAAATGGGTCCTTTTGTTGTTACCTAAAGATGGAATTAGACGATACAATATATGGAATTTAAGTAACAATCAAAACAAATATTATACTTAAACTAATAATACAATATAATACAACGGGTAACAACCATCCAAACAAGGGATAAGAGTGTAATTGCACCCAATTAAATTGTGATTTTCCAAATAGGCTCTTAAGTATGTAAAGAAATAAAGGGAGAAGAGTTTAATATACCCTTTAATTTTATCATTTAGAATTGATTTATTTTATATTATAAAAAGTGGGCAACTTATATTTCTATTATTACACAAATGACCCACAAATACCTTTTACCTTTTAAAAAAATGAAAAATTAATTTTATTAAAAAATCCATTCATATAGAGATATATTTGATCATGCTCATATTTTTTTGTTTGAATAATTTCTTGCCCAATTTTGTTGGACTGTATTCTATCTGATAAGCACATTCATTTTAAGATAACTATTGAGGGTGTGACTTTGGATATTCCAACAATAATAACATACCCAATGGAATTCCACAAGTGGAGTCTAAGGAGGATAAAATATACGTAGACTTTACTATTACCTCTTAGAGATAGAGAGACCCTCGTCTAGAAAATCAAGCCCCATAAGCAAAAGATACTAGATATGGAAAAAAGAAAAAAAACAAGGGAAAGAAAAAAAGAGAAAACTACTAATAATGAAAAATAAATAATAGTATGTAAATATGATAAAAATAACAAATATAAGACAAATAATGAAAACAGATGATATAAAGATACGACTACTCCTACTAACCTACCATGTCACAAGATCATACATCAATCTACCCCTACTAGCATATTAGCCTTCCACTCTACTATGCGACCTCCACTCCTTTATCTAAGGTCATGTCCTCGATGAGATGAAGTTTTGTCATATCTTGTTTGATACCTCCCCCAATACTTATTTCGTCTACCTCTAGCCCACAGTGTAATTCCTAAATCTAACCTCTCGCACCTCTTCATAGGAGCAACGGTACTTCTTCTCTTCATATGTCCAAACCATCGCAGCCTCGCTTTACTCATCTTGTCAGCTACAAGGGCCACCTCTAACTTTTATCGGGTGGTCTTTTTCCTAATCTTCACTCGTAGTATGTACACATATACATCTCAACATCCTCATCTCCTCAACCTGTATCTTCTGAACATGCGAGTTTTTAATTGGTCAGCACTCCACCCTATATTACAGAGATGGTCTAACCATCATTCGGTAAAAGTTGCCTTTAAGTTAAGGTGGTATCTTTTTATCACACAATGCTACAGAAGTAAGCCTCCATTTCGTCCATAATACCCAAATATAATATGTGACATCATCATTGATATCGCCACTATTCTGGATGATGGACCTAAGATATGTAAAGTTTTCTCTCTTAGAAATAGATTGAGTAGCAAGCATCAATTCATTGTCTATTTCATATCTTGCAACGCCAAATCTATACTTCAAGTATTCTGTTTTTGGTCCTACTCAGTTTGAACCCTTTGGATTCTAAAGTATATCTCCAAACCTCTAATCTATCCTTCACTTTAGTTCAAGTCTCATCAACCAGTACTATTCCATCTGTAAATAGTATACACTATGGCACCTTCTCTTGGATAGACCGTGTTAGTTCATATATTACTAAGGCAAAAAGAAAAGGACTCAACACAGATCCTTGATGAAGTCCCATCTTAATAGGAAAACACTCTAAGTCTCCTCCTACCGTTCTTGCATGAGTTTTGGCTCTGTCATACATGTCTTTTATCACCCTGATATACACTATTTGGACACCTTTCGCCTCTAGACATCTCCATAGCACATCCCTTGAAACTTTGTCATAAGGCTTCTTAAGGACAATGAATACCATATGAAGGTCCCTCCACTAATCTCCCAACAAGATGGATTGCTTCAATAATTGACCGCCCCAACATAAATCTAAACTAATTCTCTGAAATATACAGTCCTTTTCTCACCTTCATCTCCACCATTCTCTCCCAGACCTTCATAGTCTAGCTTAACAACTTGATAATCCTGTAATTGTTACAGTTTTTAATATCACCCTTACTCTTATACGATAAAACCATTGAACTCTTCCTCTATGTGTCGTGATTCTTAGAAGTCTTCATAATAGCATTAAATAACCTAGCTAACCACTCAACGCCATCCTTGACCACGCTCTTCCAAAAATCTACCGGAATCTCATCAGGTGTGATTGCTCTCCCTCTGTTCATCCTACTAATAGCATGTCTGACTTTCTCAGCTTTGAAATGCCTGTAATAACCAAAATCTCAATAACAATCGGAGTACACTAACTCACCCAACTCAATATCTCTATTCCCTTTTTTCATTTAAGAGTTTATGAAAGTAAACTTGCCACCTTAGCTTATAGGAACTCTCATCCACCAACACCTCACACTCTTCATCCTTAATGCACTTCACTTGGTTCCAGTTACGAGCTTTTCTCTCGTTCCCCTTTGTTATCCTATATAATTTCTTGTCCCTGCCTTTTTCACCTAACTCAACATATAAGTTCTCAAACATTATTATCTTAGCACTCATCACCATCGTCTTCGTATCTATCTTCGCCATCTTATAGATATACTTAAGCCTTTGTTCTTAATTCTCATCCCTACATTCCAACCCCTTCGTATAGGCAATCTTCTTAGCTTTCACTTTGCCTTGAAATTATCCACTCCACCACCAGTCACCTTGACATCCATGAAATATCCTCGGTGGCTACTTTTCTAATGTAACCAGTTGTGGTATCCCACATAGTATTCATATCTCCACTACTACTCCAAGCTCCCAAATTACTCAATGTTCCCTTATCTCCCGAGAAAGGGTGTGAGTTAGGCCACCTATCTGATCCTTGGTTGGATATAAATAACGTTCTTCCTCTTACCCCTCTTAATTTCTAAGTCCACCACTAGAAGCCTATGTTGAGTGGAAATATTATCACTCAGAATATCCTTGCAATTCTTGCAAAGGCTTCTATTACCCTTCTAGAGGAGTAAGTAATCAATTTGGATCTTAGCTGCCATAGTATGGAAGGTAACCAAGTGATTTTCTCTCTTTAGGAAACATAGTTAGAAATAACCAACTCAAAGGGTTTAACAAAGTCCAAGAGAGACGTCCTACCTCAATTTCTCTCCCCAAAATCAAAACCTTCATGAACATCGTCAAAACCACTAGAAGTATCACCGATATGCCCATTAAAATCTCCTTAAATGAAGCTCTTTTCTGTGTCTAGTATATCTCTCACAACCTCATCCAAATCTTTCCAAAAGTGTTTTTTTAACAATAACACCCCCTTGTGTTTTTAGGCTAGGAAAACTGAAGCATAAGACATTTACTGATTAGAACTTACAATCTAGTTTACGACCCGTAAAGGGATCCATAGGTCGTAGGTGGAATCGTGAAAAGTGCCTAGTGAAAATGAAAAATTGAAGGATTTCTAGAAGTTGACTTATGAATTATTAGATGAGCCTGTATGTTTGACCACAACCTGTAAGAAGGTCACGTAGGTGATGGCTCTGAGGAATCAAAATTTGTATAAGTTTGGGGTCTTCCTATGAAGAATTCTATGGCCTGTAAGTTTATCTATGAGCCGTACTGCATTTCTGTGAGTTAGAAGCTGTAATTCCAGTAGCTTAAATTTTGTGAAACCTTGAACTACGAGGCAAGATATGACTTGTAAGTCATTCCACGACCCGTAGAAAAGGGTTTTGTGGATGACTCTAATAGGTTTTTAATGAAGGGTGTTTTTTACTTTTTCAATCCATCTAATTCCTAAACTACATCATTTTACTACCCTAAATACCCTAACCGACCAAACCTCTATAAAGTCCTATTTCTAACTCATTCAAATCTTTTAAATTCCCAAATTTCTTTCAAGGGTTCTCAATAATTCTCTCTCTAAGTCAAGGGTTCCATTGAAGCTAAAGCTTGAAGAGTGGCCAAAGTTTTCTAGATTTTTCTTTTCAAATTCTAAGAATTCTACTTAAGGTATGTTGGATTTCATTCACGGATTCTTTTTATCAAAATTTCATGATGAATTCATATGAGCTTTTAATCTATGATTCCTAATGCATAAGTTATGATGTCCTATATGATGATTATGACTAAATAAGCATCCATTATGATAAATTTCATGATGTATATGATTTTCATGCAAAAGTATGTGATTCCAAATGATTAAGGCTTAATGATTTGATGTAGGTTCCTTTGTTATTAACTTAATTTGATTTTAATTGCATATGTTTCCTATGAATCCTACTCAATTGTATGATTTTGACTCAAATGTCCATGGACCTACACTTAGCCCTAGTCTATTATGACAAGGCTATGGATTTCTATGATTATTACTTCTAGTATGAAAAATATATTTTAAATGATGATATTATAACAATGATGACATTCTGAAAGCTACGATGAAGAAGGTGATAAATATCCTAATGTTGATGATGATATTAAGGTGGGAATGTCTACCCACATTATGATGAAAATAAGTAGATGGACTATTCTTATGACATGATGTTTCATGAAAGAGCATGATGATTATTTTGAAAGTTACGAAAGAATAAATTTTAATGATATATGAACTATATATATAATATGATTAATGTATTCCGTGGGGTATGACTTTGAATAGAGTGGACTTGGTGAGGAGGTCTATTCCTAAGCGTCCTTATATAAATCCTCAAGTCCTATAACTATGTGCTACCATAGAAATGATGTTCATATTTTATGCCTTAAAGGTCTGCTATTAGATCTAATTAGCTTAATGATTGACACTCACCATGCTAGGATAGAGCCTAAAGGGTGGGGTCAAATGATGGTTATCACCGTGCTTGGAAATAGCATATAGGAGGAGGATCGAGTTTACCATGGTAAAGTAAACTCCTTTTAGCTTGATGTAGAGTGAACATTAGATTTTATGTAATAGTCTGCTGGTCAGATATATCAGTTATGGTCCTATTCCTACATACATGAGTCTGCATGGTCTTATATGTCGTTTATGGTCCTATTCCCATATATGTACGCTAAGATTAAGAATGGATTTATGATGCTTATTCTCATGATTTTCTTTAATTGCATGCTCATACTATCACGATCAAGCCTAGAGCATAGACGTGACACGGTGAATAGGGAACTTGAAGGGACTCCAAACAAGTCTCTTAGCATATCATTACACATCCTTGTTCGCAGAAGCAATAAAATAACAATAAAGAATAGAAATAAGGGAAAAGAGGTTAAGGGAAGTCTTTCATACCATAAAACATCAAAGAGTCAAAGAGAGTCAAGCTCAAGCATAATTACATAACTTGTCCAATAACACCTCTAAACATAGACCTTAGCGGGGGCCAAGACAAGCAACAGGGCTCACCCTTATAGTCAGAACATACAATAAATGAAAGAGAGTTTTTCTACATAGCATAAGATCAAAGATATTGTCTCCCAAATTATGGACTCACCAACTTGCTTTGTAGAGATTGTACTAGCCACGGGAAGGATGAGGATGATCGTGAGAAGAACCGTTCCTACATAATAATATCATGTATGCATAAAGTATGCATTAGTACATTAAAATGTACTAAGTATGTAGGATGTAATGCAACAAGAGATAGGCAATATAGTCAAAATGCAATATCATAAGCAATGGATAACATAATAACAATATGACATGTATGAATGATACTTGAAGTAAAACATTCTTATATAGGACATATTACATTTGAAAGAAGAGACCATCATCATAGACCAAGCAACTTAGTACTTGGAATCCAAGGTAGACTACCCCTTAGAAGTGATTGAGGAATTAACTGCTCAATTGGTTGATGTACATGACCATCCTCCATTGGAAGTGATTGAGGTATCAACCCCTCAATTTGTTGATGGTTTACCACTGCCATCCGACGTGATTGAGGTATCAACCCTTCAATTGGTTGACGGACAAGACCACCCTCAGCCGAAAGTGGTTGAGATATCAACCCCTCAATTAGTTAATGGCTTACCAGCCCCATCTGAGGTGATTGGGGTATCAACCCCTCAATATGTTATGGTCAACTCACAACACCATAGACACATATCATGAAACCATCATATAAATACCATCCTTTCATCATCATAAAGTCACTTAACTCATATACCAAGCATTAGGCCTTCAACAACTCAAGATACATTAACTAGACATTCCAGTAAACTCTTGGTGGGTGTGCAATGCTAGTATAAAATCATGCAATTGCAGAGTGAAATCATGCAAGTAAACTTGAAGTAAATTAACCCACCAATACTAGGTAATACCACCATGAAATATACATCAAAATCCTTTATCAAATCTCAAGATATATCCAAGATTCATAGCTCAAAACATTCACAAACAGTCACACTTTTATGAATCCCTAACATAGTTTATAGTCAAATACATAATAAGTAGGACCCATAAGTAAATCAACTTAGAAACATAAAATTTATGTAAAAAGGAAGCTTAGGCACCATAGGTAGAAGGACATAATGGTTGAAACCCACATACCTTAGCTTTGGAGAATTTCTTGATGAAGATTGAGATGAGAACTTGAAGCTTAGGTGAAATACTTAAGATCCGGAATGAGATGTAACACTTGAATTTTGAGTAAAATATTTGTCTAAGTGTTTGAGAGAGTATTGGAGAATGTCTGGTATAATATGAAGGTGAAGTATGGCTAAGTATAAGTATTTTCATGCATGGGAAGACTTAGGCCCAAGGCCCAAAGGTCTTGGACTAAACAACAAAGAAACTGGGCAAAATAACATAGAGGTGCGAAAACCTCTCTGGGAATCATATTTTGTGATTTTCAAATTTTGATACGGTTGATCTAAATTCGGGGTTATAAACATTTACCACTCAAATTTTCCCTTTGATCGTGAATATAAAGCTAGGTTTTCGATATCATGCACAGATTTTGAGATATATGAAAATTACGATTTCGGGTAGTTCTGAGGCACATTTTTGGGTTGTTTCAATATCTCCCCTGTGGGAGCATTCGTCCCCGAATGTCAAAGAAATATACATAAGAAGGATCATCATGAAGATCCCAACAAGAATGCAATAATACACTTAAACATCATTTTCAAAAATTTCGACATAAGTGTTAAAATCACCATAAACTTATCAATATAAACATGAATGCATGCAAATGACATATAAGGCTGATACATGAGACATAAAATCACATAGAATACTTAGAATTAGTACCTTAGGCTTGAGTAGCATGGAAGAGATAGGGATATCTCTTTTGCATGTCCGCTTCGGCCTCCTACATAGCTCTTTCAACTTGTTGATTGCTTCAAAGAAACTTAACGGAAGCCACATCTTTGTTTCTCAACCTCTTCACTTCTCTATCCAAGATCTCTATTGCCCTCTTCATAAGTCAAGTTGTCTTCAACCACACCAACAACATCTAATGGGATAATAGCATTCGTGTTACCCATACATTTTCTCAACATAGACACATGAAAGACCGGATGAATGAAGTCCATTTCACTAGGCAACTCCAACTCGTAGGCCACCTTACCAATCCTCCTCAACACCCTATAAGGAATCACAAATCTTGGACTCAATTTACCTTCTTAAAAAAACGAACCACACCCTTCATGGGTGAGACTTTCAAATAGACCCAATTGCCAATTTTAAATTCAAGCTCCCTTCTCCTCACATCGACATAGAACTTTTGACGACTTTGGGCTATTTTCAACCTTTCCTTAATCAACTTTACCTTCTCTATAGCCTCCATAGCTAGATTCAGGACCAACAAAGCCATTTTCTCTACCTTAAACCATCCAACCAGTGACCTACAACGTCTAATATAAAGAGCCTCAAAAGGAGCCATACCAGTGCTAGAATGATAGCTATTGTTATAAGGAAACTCAATCAATGGAAGGTGATTATCCTAACTACCCTTAAACTCCAAAAGACAAGATCTAAGCATATCCTCAAGAGTTTGGATAGTTCTTTCGGCTTGGCCATTCGTTTGAGGGTGAAAGGTCGTACTAACGTTAACCTTGGTACCAAGACCTCTTTGGAAGGACCTCCAAAAGTGAGAAGTGAATTGAACACCACAAATCGATATGATAGACAAGGGAACCCAATACAACCTAACCAATTAATAAATGTACAACTTAGCATAGTCTTCGGGTAGTCTTAATGGGTATGAAATGAGCCGACTTTATCATTCTATAAACTACAACCCAAATAGAATTAAAACCCTTTTTGTCTTAGCCAACCCAACCACAAAATCCATGTTAATTTTCTTCCACTTCCAAGTTGGGAACTCTATATCTTGGGTTAGGCCACCTGACCTTTGGTGTTTGGCTCTGACTTGTTGGCAACTATGACAACCGGATATAAATTTGGCAATGTCTTTCTTCATACCTCCCCACCAAAACACATCCCTCAAATCTCTATACATCTTGGTAGAACCAGGGTCAATAGAATAAGAAGAATTATGAGGTCATCAAGAATCCTCTTTCTCAAGTCTTCCATACAAGGCACACACAACCTACCTTGGTACACAAGGGCACTATCTCTCCCTTGGGAGAAAACCTCCACCTTGCCCTCTCTCACTAAGGACTTCAATTCTAACAAGGAGGGGTCAAGATCTTGTTTGATTTTACCTTATCAACCAAGGAAGATTTTGAACCGTCAACAACCACAGTACCACCATTATCAATATCTTCCAACCTAACCCCCAATTTAGTCAACTGGTGGACCTAGTCACCTCTTTGACCCCAGCATCAACATGAGCTAGGCTACCCATAGAGACGTTACTCAAAGCATCCACCATAACATTAGCCTTACTGGGATGATAATGCACACTCATATCATTATCCTTAAGAAGCTATAACCACCTTTATTGCCTCAAGTTGAGATCTTTTTTGAGTGAACACTTATTAGAGACTCTTATTATCGGTAAACACATCAAAATGCACTCCATACAAGTAATGATACCAAATTTTCAAAGCAAAAACTATGACGAGCAATTCAAGATCAGGTGTAGATAACTTTTTCATACACTTTACTTTGCCTAGAAGCATATGCTATCACCTTACTACATTGCATCAAAAAACAACTCAAACCATCCCGAGAGACATCAAAATACACAACAACAAACCTTCTAATCCTTCTGGTAGAGAAAAGATAGGAGAGGAGACAAGCCTATCCTTCAAGGTTTGGAGACTCTTTTAACACTCATAGGTACGCACAAACTTAGCCTTCTTTTAGGTCAACTTAGTCATGGGAGAAGCATAGAAGAGAACCCATTCACAAACCTCTGGTAGTAACCTGCTAAGCACAAGAAACTTCTAATGTTCGACAGGGTCAAAGGTCTAGGCTACTTTATAATCACTTCTGTCGTCTTAGGATCCACCTTAATACCATCCCTTGACACCACATGACCTAGAAAGGCAACCTCCTTCAACCAAAATTCACATTTTGCATACTTCACATAAAACTTTTCTTCCCTCAATTTTTGCAACACTACCCTCAAGTGACTCATATGGCCCTCCTCAATATGAGAATAGATCAAAATATCATCAATGAAAACTACTACAAACAAATCAAGGTAGGGTTTAAAGACCCTATTCATAAGATCTATGAATATAGCCGGTGCATTGGTTAACCCGAAAGACATTACCACAAATTCATAATGCCTATACCTAGTATGGAAGTCCGTCTTGGGAATGTCATACTCCCTCACCTTCACTTGATGATACCCAGACCGAAGATCAATCTTAGATAAATGGCTAGCCCCTTAAAGTTGGTCAAACAAATCATCAATCCTTGGTAGAGGATATTTATTCTTGATGGTGACTTGACTAAGTTGCTGGTAGTCTATACACATTCTAAGGGATCCATCTTTCTTTTCACAAACAACACTGTGCACCCCAAGGTAATTGGCTAGGACTAATAAGTCCCTTCTTCAACAAGTCCCTCAATTTCTCTTTCAACTCTTTTAACTCCGCCAGGGCCATATAGTAAGGGGGAATAGAAATAGGTTGAGTATCGGGAAGGAGATCTATGCAAAAATATCTTTCCTTTTCGGGAGGAACACTGGGAAAGTTACTAGGGAAGAAATCTAGGAACTCATTAACCACTGGAACTGACCTATGGGAAGGACTTTAGACTCCACATCCCTAACCCTCATAAGATAATAGAGACACCCTTTAGAGATCAAACTTTGGGCTTTAATGCAAGAGATAAATCTACCCTTGACCACCACATCATGACTCTTCTACTCAAGGATAGGTTCATTTGGGAATTGAAATTTAACCCTAAGGGTTCTACAATCAATAGAGACATAATATGCATGCAACCAATCCATTCCAATAATGACATCAAAATGCACCATATCCAACTCAACAAGATCACACAACATAATTTTATGTAAGATGCAAATGGAGCAATTTCTATAGACTTTTATAGCAATAATAGATGCACCAATAGGAGTAGACACCTCATAAGACTCACACAACAATTCAGGCTTAACATGAAATATTTTGGCGACAAAAGGAGTAACAAAAGAAAGAGTGGCATCCCAGTCTATCAATGCATGCACATCAAAAGCAAAGACTTTTAACATATCAGTGACGATATCGGGCACCTCACCAACTAAATGTATCCCTTGAAGAGCATCAAACCAATTATGCCTTGGGGCACCACCTTGTTGACCTCCTCTCTCCAAAGGAACCATATTAGCACCCCGTCCTTGAGGACGAACATCTTTAACCTTGTTGCGAATACATGGACAATAAATCATCTTGAGGCCTGCTTGCCCACAACTAAAACAAGCATTGGTACCCTTAAAGCATGGGCCACCATGACCCTTACCATATTTTGGACACATAGCATTAGGCACCACACCACCATCTCCTTGGGCCCTTGGGTAGTCATTGACAAACCTCCTACTAGGAGCATGAGAAGATCCTTGGCCTTGATGAAATTGGCAATCCTTGGGAGTTTAGAACTTACCATCAAAATGGGCCCTCTTAGCCTCATGACCCCTTTCCTTCCTCAATTTCTCCCCCTCTAGTTGTTCGGCATAAGTCATCAAGCGGGACAAATCCATATTACTAATCAACATAGCGCCCTGACACTCTTCATTTACCAAATCGAATACACCCATCACAAACTTGTTAATTCTAGATCTTGGATCAACCATCAATTAGGGAGCATATTTTGAGAGTTGGTTGAACTTGAGGGTATACTCTCACATACTCATCGATCCTTATTTCAAATTCATGAATTCTATCATTTTGGCATCCCTTAGCTCAAGAGGGAAGAATCAGTTGAGAAATGCCACCTTAAACTCCTCCTATAGAATCATATTGTTGTTCCCCTTCTCCTCCTTCCATTGAGTATACCATATTTGGGCCACCCCCTTGAGTTGATAAGCCATCAACTTTGCCTATTCCTCCGATCTAACACTTATTAGCCAAAATTTGTATACCTCATCAATAAATTCTTGAGGTCCTCATCCACTTTATATCTATTGAACTTTGATGGGTTTATCCTCATGAAATTCGTTACACTAGACGCTAGAGTAGGATCATGAGGGACTTAGTCTCCTTTATTGACTTGGTTAGCCATGGCTTAAGCTAACAAAGTGAGAGCATCCTAGAGCTCACCATGAGCCGAATGCTCCTCAGGTGTATGGGCTCTTCTTTATCTTATGTTAGGCATGATCTAGCATGACAAAGAATAATCATTAAAGGGAAAAACCATACCTTAACTCCTATAGCATGACTTAGAGTAAGAAGAAGAGAAACATTTCCTAGAATGTCTCATAACCTCTTACTCATAGTTGTGGTGCACAATACAACTATGAATAAGACTCTAATAGACGTAGTGTGTTGGATATCGAGGAGCATTAGCAACCTCATGCTTTGATACCAAGTTTTTCATGATCCAAGCCTAGGGCCTAGATGTGACATGGCGAATGGAGAACCCGAAGGGACCCTAAACAAGCCTCTTAACATATCATTGCACATCCTTCATCGCGAAAGCAATAAAATAACAATAGAGAATAGAAATAAGGGAAAAAGGGGCTAAGGGAAGTCTTTCATATCATAAATCATCAAAGAGTCAAAGAGAGTCAAGCTCAAGCATAATTACATAACTTATCCAAGAACACCTCTAAACATAGAACTTAGTGGGGGCAAAGACAAGAAATTGGGCTCACCATCATAGTCAATATATATAATAAAGAAAAAAGAGTCTTTATACATAGAATAAGATCAAAAACATTGTCCTTGAAATTAAGGACTCACCAACTTACTTTGTAGAGATTGTACTAGCTAGGGAGAGGATGAGGATGATCGTGAGGATATTCGGTTCCTACATGGTAATATCATATAGCCATAGAGTATGTGTTAGTATATTTGAATGTACTAAGTATGTATGATGCAATGCAATAAGAGATATATAACATAGTCAAAATGCAATATCACAAGAAATAGATAGCATAATAACAGTATGACATGTATGAACGATACGTGAAGTAAAACATGCTTATATAGGACATGTTATGTATGAAGGAAGAGACTATCATCATAGACCAAGCAACTTAGTATTTGGATTCGAAGATAGATCACCCCTTAGAAGTGATTGAGGAATCAACCCCTTAATTGGTTGATGGACATGACCACCCTCCACCAGAAGTGATTGAGGTATCATCCCCTCAATCGATTGATGGCTTACCTCCCCCATCCAAGATAATTGAGGTATCAACCCTTCAATTGGTTGATGGATATGACCACCCTCCACTAGAAGTGATTAAGGTATCAACCCCTCAATTAGTTGATAGTTTACCACCCCCATCTGAGGTGATTGAGGTAGCAACCCCTCGATTGGTTATGGTCAACTTACAACACTATAAATATATATCATGAAATCATGTCAAAAATACCATGCTTTCATCATCATAAAGTCACTTAACTCATATGTCAATCATTAGGCCTTCAACAACTTAAGATACATTAACGAAATATTTTATCAAACCCTTGGTGGGTGTGCAGTGCTAGTTTAAAATCATGCAATTCAAGAGTGAAATAATACAAGTAAACTTGAAGTTAATTAACCCATAAATACAAGGTAATACCATCATGCAATATATATCAAAATCCTTTATCAAATCTTAAAATAGATCCTAGATTCGTAGCTCAAAACATGCTCAAATAGTCACTCTTTTATGAAACCCCAACTTATTTCATAGTCAAATTCATAGTAAGTAGGACCCATAAGTAAATCAATTTAGAAACATGAAAGTTATGTAAAAAGGAAGCTCAGGCACCATGGGTGGAAGGACCTATTGGTTGAGACCCACATACCTTAGCTTTAGAGAATTCCTCGATGAAGATTGAGATGAGAACTTGAAGCTGGAGTGAAATCCTTAAGATCTCGAATGAGATTTGACACTTGAATTTTGACTAAAATATTTGTCTAAGTGTTTGAGAGAGTATTAGGGAATGTCTTGTATGATATGAAGGTGAAATATGGCTAAGTATAGATATTATCATTCATGGGAAAACTTAGGCCAAATACCCAAAAGCCTTGGACTAGACAACAAAGCAACTAGGAAAAATAACACAGAGGCGCGCCCTTGGCGTGTCGCACTAGGGGCACAGAAACCTCTCTGACAATCACATTTTGTGATTTTTAAACTTTGATACAGTTGCTCTAAAATTGGGTTTAGATCCATTCCACACTCAAGGTTTCCCTTGATCATGAATATGAAGTTAAATTTTTGATTCATGCACGGATTTTGAGATATATGGAAATTATGATTCTAGGCACTTTTGAGGCACATTATCGGGCACCTTTTGGGGTCATTTCACATGCATAGTATGTCCCTCTCTTATTGGTTATGATTTATGCATATTGATATTATTATGATGTCCTTTGACTTATAACATACCTACATGCTTAGTTCATTCTATATGCTAACACATACTTCTTTGCCTACATGATCCAACTATATAGGGACAGAGGACGAGGAGATTATTCCATATTGATGCTAGCATTTGGATTCCTATGATTGAAACTTATTGGTGAGTTCCCATGCCTTAGGGACAAGTGCTTATGGTGCTTTCAATTTCTTTTGTGTTAAGACTTTATCATTTACTTTTGATGTATATCTTGAAGGTGAGCTGGTGAGCTATGTTCTAGACCCGCCCCCCCAAAGATCTGTGATGTAATGGCATGAATTGGACAAATGGATATGATTTATGGTCATACTCTTGCTTATAATATTTTTGATTGCTTAATCTTTTGTGTATGCTTATTTTTCCTTATGAATACTTGCAATATGAACACGAGGTTTAGATGGGATGCCTTCGGGCATCACATTCTGTGTATCACTACTAGGCCCTTAGTTTGGGTCATGACAAAAGTTGTATCAGAGCACAAGTTTTAAAAGTATCCAGGGATTGTAACATGCCTCATCAAGTAAAGTCTTATTCATTTGAGTGAAGTGTGTCACATCTATGAATAAGAGGCTATGAGACATCTTAGGAAAACTTCACTTCTTTTAAACTCTACATCATGCCTTTAAAGTTTTTGTGTCCTAGCTTTAGTACCTGGGTGTTTTCAGAAATGGCTCCATGACATGCTCCCTTTCCAAGGGAAAATAATGGTAATGTAAATCAAGCTCCTCAGGCTCCCTAGCTTCCTTAAGCAAACCAAGTATATGATGGTGAGTTTAGAGCCACAATCACTATGTTAGATCAAGATATTACTTCCCCAAAGACTCCTACTCTGGCTCCTAGGATAAGTAATTTTGCTAAGATGAATCTCCCATAGTTTCATGCTTCAAAGGTGGATGAAGATCCCCAAGAGTTTATTGATGAGGTGTAGAAGGTGGTAGAGATTATATGAGTATCTTCTGAGAGAAGGCCAAACTAGCAGATTATAAACTTAAGGGAGTGGCTCAAGTTTGACTCACCCAATGGAAGTCTGAGAGAGTTGAACAAGGTGCAATCAATTGGGAGATGTTTAGGGTTATTTTTCTTGATTATTTCTTCCCTATTGAGCTAAGAGAGGTGATATCTGATGTTCACGCTCTAATAAGAAAGCGATCTCTATGAGTAAGTAACCTAATCGAAGGTTAGGGTCGAATCCACAGGAAATATGGGGCTTGACTACAAGAACCCACTACTATTCATTTCAAGTGTAAATAACTAAAATCTCTAAATAAGGGGGGGAGGGGGGGTTTCTGTGATCCAAGAATAAAGTAAAATAAATGCTAAACTATGATGCAAGAAAACACTCAATTTTAGGGACAACTTAGGAATTGTGTTCACCATGGTTCATTGACTCGATTTCCCTAGGCAACATAATTAGAATTGGAAATTTACATGCAGGATGGTAACTTAGGTTCTTCTAGCCCTCTTATGAAGGTGAAGGTCGAATTTCACCATGGCGCTTGGTCGGCCACTATGGCGTGTCAACTAACCGTTATCAATTGTCCCACTCAACCTCCCCTTGGTCAGGTTATGTTGATTAGATGAAAACATATCAATCGAATCCTGTCATCTACGTCTGTTTTCCTATTCGTCACTACCTTAGTTAGGCTAGTGATAGTAAGGCAGGGTTTAGTGTTGGCCACCACCAAACTACAATTATAATGAAGGGAAATAGACAATATATGCAAACCCTAATCGTAGAAATGCAAGAAACCTAGGTTATTTCAAATCAACTACCCATGATTCCCACAATCCCAAGTTGTGGGTGCTTAGCTATTCATAACTAAGGTAAAACGAGCAAACATGCTAATACAAGACATAAATGAGAGTTTTACCATAAGCATTGAAGAATGTAGGCACCACAAGTTACAAATACAAAAGCTTAATTGATCAACAGTGAATACAAAGTAAGATTTGGAATCCCTAAAATGGGTTTTCCAAAAGAAAATGTAAACTAACTAAAAAGCGAAGAAACATTTCAGAAGATGATGATAAAATATCTCCAAGTCGAACTCCCATTCTAAAACCCTAACTTAAATTATATATAGTATTTATAAAATAACCCTAGAATTTACACAAAAAAGATAGCTAGAAGCTAATAAGTCTTGCTGGTATGACTCGTAGGATGACCTAGTGTCATAGTCGGGGTCTCGTATCAAGTTCTTAGGATCATAGACTAAACTGGCATGAGTCATTGCTTGAGGTATGACTCGTATGTTCTTCTCATAGTCTTGGCCTTCAGTTTTTGATCCAATATTTTGGATCTCTGATTTTTTCTATGAGTCCACCTATATGAGTCATAGTGCAACTTATGACTCATAGGATGGCCTCGTAGGGTTGACCTTCACTTAGCAAATTTTTGAATTTTTGGTCTCTGATTCTTGCTTCGACATACCTTACGTCTCGTAGCTTGGGCTATGACTCATAGGTGTACTCGTATATCCTATGCTTCAACAAAATTAGTTTTTCTTCAAAATCATGCCAACCTAACTTTTGTGCAAGAACAACACAAAAGCACATAAAACCATAAAAAGTTGCATTAAGAACTCCCAAAATCCCTTGTCTTAAGCATCAAAAGTATCGTATTTTTTGACATCATATGAACACCCTCAACTTAGAATTATTGTTTGTCTTCAAGCGACGACTCAATCTACATAGACAAAGAGAAATCCATAACAGTTGTACTCAATCTACTTTGATTTAGGTACCTAATTGCCCTTTTCAAGACAGGATTGCAAAGTTATTAAGCAGAACAAGATCATAATGAGATACCTGGCAATCCAACTATGTCAAGCTAAGGAGCATCAACCATCCATAATCACTGGTATAGTCATATGCTACTCAAGTAGTGAGAATTCCCTCATTGGAAAGAAGTCCCTCATACTTACTTAAAAGCATTTAGAATTCAGGGACTGAGGAAGCATTCACTCTCTCACAATTGAAATTCATGCATACTGACTAACACCATAGGTTTGCCTCTATACTCATCATCTAGCTTGGTGATAAAGTACAGTTGGATCACTTTAGGACTTATAGGCTTGTAACATAGGTTAGGGTGCTTTGGTATGGCATTTGCGCAAGTAATGACTGAAAGCTATCCTTGAACCATGTTTACTAACACTTTTTTCTTTAATAATCTAATCCTTTTTATAATCCACCCTTATTCTCCCATTTTGAACTTTTCTCAAGTGCTTTCTTTCTCTTTTTCAGCTGTACCTCGATTTCAAACTTATTTTTGGCTACTTTTTCTCAATTTAAGGTACTTTTCTTTTCTTTTTCTTCACCCGATTAATCCTTTTTCTTTTATTTCTTGATTTCCCAACTAACCACGTTATTATTATTACTTTACCATAATAAGGGCCATCCTCAACTTAGGCTTTTAGCCTTAGGTGAAGTACACAATATCTATGTCTCAAGCTAGGGCCACCAACTGCAGCCACCATCAACTTAGGCCTTTGGCCTCAATCAAGGTTCATATGTTCAAGGATAAACCATGGCCAATATCAAGGTATTTCATCAAACAAGGTTAATTTAGCAAAGTGTCAAGAAAGAAAGAGTAAATGATAAGCTCAAAAATTTGGAACAAGGGATTCTCTCACTCATTTGGTGGGTAATTTAGGCTAAAGGTGGGTTCACTCAAAGAACAAAGGCCTAAGATCCTTTCCATATCAACCAAATCACCAAACCAATCTTAGAGCACTAAGGGAAGTTTTAAGTCCATACAACATGCATGAATGCAACAAAATAAGCTCACAACACATATGACAATTGAATCCACAATCAAGTATAGACTTCACAGGTCATGCTTTCAGTCTCAGCTTACCTTCAAAATATCAGAACAAACATTGCCAGATACTCAAAGATATATGATCGCATTAAAAACTAAAATCTCAAAAAGTTTGAGGGTACCTAATTTTTAATCAAAACTTTAAAAGACATCTAAAAATTATGTATATGCCAATATATAACACTACTATGAATTGAAACATTATCTACACTACCTAAACATGTTGATTCAACAGAAAAGTAAACATTCACAACGAAAAAAAAGACGACAAGAAACCTTGGGATCAAAAGATATGGGAAGTTATGGACTTAAGGCAACTCAGACTTCAACTTAATCCATAACTTCCCACGCCCACCAAAATAGGATACTTTGTCCTCAAAGTAAAAATATATACTAAGATGAGAGCAACAAAAAACATAGACTTAGATATATATACACATTAAAAACCAACATTTAAAAACCAATATCCAAAACCAAAATAAAAGCATCATCCAACATAAAATATTTAAAAACTAACATGAAAATAATATTGTCTAACAGGAGAACAAAATATCCATAAATAAAAGTAAGAAGTGGGATCAGAAAGGGTCAAACATCATGGTGTATTAAGCACCAGTCACTGGCTGATCTGTGGGGTCCTGGGGCACCAACTCCTCCTCAGCATTCCATGAACTACTCTTTCCATGTGGGGTGTGCTGCTCCCAATATTTATAAATAGCCATCATCAGTAGTGACTCCTGCACCACCTCCTCGGGTATGGGCTCCTCTTCTGGTCTCAGCCTCTTCTGAGTTGACTCTGAATCATCATCATGCTCAAGGGGCCTCTTTCCATAAACGTTTGGACAGTCGGCTAGCCACTCGAATACCTCATTGTATAACTGTGACACCTCCGAGGCTGCAATAAGAGCTACCAGCATCTATAATAATTTAGCCTTAAACTTGGCCAACTCCTCGATCACAACACTTGTGTTAGTGGGCCGAGCTCCCTCAAGTCGCCGCTAGACTCCCGCCTTGAGGGCATCTACTCAGGCATCCACCAACCTAACTCTCTCATCTATCAAATCACGGGTAAATGCCTTCATCCTCTCCTTGGAGTCCCGTACGGTCTGATCAACCCATTGTCGGACTTGTGCTGATAAAGCCTAAAGGTTGGACTCTGTTGTAATCATCTTACATAATAATGCCTGAAAAACAATAGCAAAGATAATAGAATCAACCTATAATAAAGTTTCTGCTAGTGCTAGAGTACCCGAGGATAGTGTGGACTCGATATCTACAGTTGACGTGGGCTTGTAGTAACTGGAGTAGTGCCAGTAGTAGCTGGAGGTACACTTTGAGTCGAAGGCTCTACTGGGAATGGCTCTGGAATAGGAGGAGCTGCTCATGGTAAGGCTACCAAGTTCTTGTCAGCTTTTATTAGGCTGGGATCCATAGTGTGTGTGGCCTCTACATAAGGGTCTTAGTGGGGTCCATTAGGAACACCTGCTGCACTAGCAAAACTGGAGATAACAGTGAGGTGTTTGTCCAAGCTGCAACCTCATGAATCTGCTCAGAAATAATCCGCACCCAATATATAGCATAAACAACTAGAATGCTGGCCAACAACACCACTCTCTCTAGGGTGATCACATTATTTGTAAAGGTTGGTCTAATGTGCAAATGGATAATGGACCACCAAAACTTGGCTCAGAATGAGAGGTGGACTTTCACAATCAGATCAGTGTGGTTTGTGACCCACGTTGGCTCAACACCTGCCTCAAAAATTTGGCTAGCAATACATTGGAGAAGCTCTCCTGGTCCTGATATCCTTCCCAGTAACCGCTCTTCTCATTTTATCAATACGACCATCATACTCTGTAGTAGACTGAGGTACTCTATAAGTGGGCCCAAACTAAACTCGTTGGATCATCTCCTCTGAGATATCAACCTTCCTACCCCATACTATCACCACCCATAGCCTCAGCTATTCAATCAACTTCTTATTCTTCAGCAACCCCCGACGGAGTGTACTAAGATATGCCGCATAGAACTCACCGACTATGTAAGGGGCATATTTGCTGAGCTGCAGTGTGGTCCATCTTAGTCCGTGCTCATCCAACCCAATATCCAATCTGGGAATTTTGTCTAATCTAGAGGCATTCAATTTGGACTCCTCATGATACTGGCGAATCAATTTGCCTTGCCCTTTTTGCTCTAACCCCTGGTTGTACATTTCTTTCATAGCTGCAGCACACTATCTGGGATCAGCTGGTG
Organism: Solanum sejunctum; assembly: GCA_025642045.1. Classification (NCBI taxonomy): domain Eukaryota; kingdom Viridiplantae; phylum Streptophyta; class Magnoliopsida; order Solanales; family Solanaceae; genus Solanum; species Solanum sejunctum. The sequence goes on along the minus strand of JAOTQJ010000091.1, from coordinate 11,319,615 downwards.
GCTGAGATTATGCTTCCTCCTGCTGAGAATGTGAGGTTCTCTCTGACTCTGATTCAGACCCAAAATGTATGGGAGTCATCTGTGGCGAGCTACTATCCGAGTTATCTCCCTCACCCTCTTATACCTCTTCTTCAAATTGGGAGGCACTGCTAACTTCCATGGGTTCCCAAGCTGTATGTGCTTAGGTCTGAGGCATATTTTGCATGGCGTACCTGTGCACCTCTACCAAGACTTCAGATTACTCAGCCTCAGAGGACTCATCAATCAACCTCCATCGAAATGTTTGAATTGCCCGTTTGTCCTTTGGAGACATTTTATCTACAAACCGACAACAAAGTAACATATTAGTTTCAAGATGTTTGATCCAATAAATCATCTAATAAACAACAAGAAACATTAATACTTAAGCACAAAAATTAAAATAAAACAAAAGAAAGATCACTGGAACAATTGCAGGTCTGCAGGTACGAGTGCGGTTATGACGCATAGGATGACCTATGAGTCATACACTGGCCTTGTAGCAATAAAACGACCTACAAAAATACAATTTGACCTTAGGTATGAGAGACAGTTACAAATCATAGGGGAAACTACAGTCGTAGTCTGGCCTCATACAAAATTTCATATACATTTTTAAGACTTGAGATAGGATTACGAGACCCTTCCTACGAGGCATAACAGGTGTTATGAGTCATATGTGGATCTCGTATGGGAAGTATAAAGAAACCATAGGTAACTAATGCTTGATAGGAAGGACCACTATAACTCGTAAGGGATCCTATGAGTCGTAGGGGTGCCTCGTAGATGAAAACAGAAGGCACCTATAGTGCCTATTATTTTCCCTTACAAAGCATCAGCCAAACATACAATTCAAAAAGAACTTGGAACATAAGAGAGATAAAAAGAATACTTGGCACATAAGTAATCTCACATTGACATCAAAAATTCAGAATAACCATCATCCCTAAAAATTGAATTCACTTTAACAATACGTCAGGCACACCGCTAACAAAACACTTTCAAAGCTCATACTCAATATCAACAAGACATTCCATAAAGATGCAATTGTCATTCAGATCATTTCAACGAAGTCTAACATGTTATAGCATATGAAATATACCCACACCTCTTAAATTCCAATCCAAACAACAATGCACACGCTAGTTTGGCAAAAACTAAGCTTCACATTTCATGAACCAATCATTTCCGCACTTACAATCACCTACACAAGAATTTCAAATGAAGTCTGAATTACAACAAAGTTCTCCAAAGCACGCAAGCCCTAGGTTTCTTGTCTAGAACAAAAATCACAACATGGCAATGATTATATATGGTCAAACTAAGCATACACATATCTATGTAATAGGCTCACCAAAAAAGAGTGCTAAATTTAACCACGAAGCTGACCGATCGATCAAAGAAGTTAACCAAAGCAAATAGAATAAAATATCACGCTGAAACCATAGAAAATGGTGACTTCATAGGAATCCTTGCCGAAAAATGACATGGGTAGTCGGTATTTTTGTGGTAAAACAGAAACACGGAGAGAATTTGGGAGGGGATCACTGGTCTTAGTGTTTGGAATTGATTTTAGGGGTCCAATGTTATTTTGACCCCTTATATATGTAAATTGGGTCATGAATTAAAATGCTACTGAATGGGACTATGAGACCTAGACTACGAGTCATAGGTTATCCTCGACTCATAGGTCCTAGCCTCATAGCAGGCCTAACACTTATAGAAATTTAGGAATCATAACTGGACTCTATGAACCCCATTTCTGACTCGTAGAAGGTCTTACGAGTCATAAGTTTGGCTTGTAATATTTATGCTAACTTCTGATACTCATTGTTTCCTCTATGAGGCATGATTACGAGTCATAGTGAGGACTACGACTCGTAGGCCTAATCGTAGAGGATTCTCCAAGTGTTATTTTTTAGGTCTTTACTTCTTCACTTTTTCACCTTCAAACCAAATCTCAAAACACAACACTTAAATGTTACAACTTCATCAATGTCTTTCAACCAAAAATAAACTCAAACCTTCTACCTAAGAATCTCAACAGTCCAAAATAATACGTAAAAGAATATCAACAATTATAAAAAATGCTTAGGTTGCCTCCCAAGAAGCGCCTTGTTTAATGTCATAGCTTGACTTTATCATCATCCTTGCATCAACTGTCATCAGGGGACCACACCTCACTCTTGAACTTGTTCGGTCGCTTTATGGATTGGCTAATATCAAACAATGCCTCTACATCATTAACCCTAAACCATAGTTAACCTAAATCCATATCCACTTGGACTCTCCCCGTGGCCAGAAATGGTCTCCCCAAAATAATGGGCACCTCAAAATCGACTTCGCAGTCAAGGATCACAAAGTCCATGGGAAAGATGAATTTATCAACTTTAACAAGCACATCCCAAAGTATTTCCTCCAGCTTTTTAAAGTTTCAATTCACCATAATCAATCTCATTCTTGTCGGGGTAGGAGTAACAAGGCCAAGCTTTTTGAATACAACAATGGCATTAGATTGATGCTCGCTCCTAAGTCACACAATCCTTTTATGAACTCAACATCACCAATGGTGCAAGGGATGGTGAATGCACTAGGGTCCTCTCATTTTTGCACAAGGAATTTGGTCATAATCGCACTACATTGTTGGAGTTCTTGTGGAAACTCTTGGCTCAAAGTGCGCTTCTTGGTCACTAAATCCTTTATGTAATTGGCTTACCCAGGAATTTTCTCCAAGGCCTCTAGAATGGGAATGTTGAAGGGGAGTTGCTTCAATATCGAGAGGAAATATTTGAATTTACCCTCCTCTTTCTTTTTCTTAAGCCTTTGAGGGAATGGAGGAAGGGATTTGGGAATTGATTTTCATTTCTCGTGTTCCCTTGCCTCTTCTTGTTGCACCCCAACAACCTTCATATCTCCTTTCTCAATCACTACTTCACCACCAAGACCCTTCTCATTAACTTCATCCATAATTACCGGCATAGTGGGATCTACAGTGCTTTTGCTTCTCCAAGTTATCACCTCCATGCAATGTCCTTCATTTTTAGGATTTTGAACAGTATTGCTTGGTAATATACCCTTTTGGCATTGGTTCAATTGTGAAGACACTTGTCCAAATTGTTGTTCAAGTTGCTTAATCGCTATTGGGTGAGACTTTATGTTTTGCTTAATACTTGAAATATTTGCTTTCATTCCCTTTAAAGTCTCATCTTGTGGTAGGCCCTCTTTAACAACTTTTCAAACATCTATTTGATCTTGGAGTTTCTTGACCCGGTATCACAGTTGTGAGGTGGCACATAAGGAGCATTACTGTAGCCCTTTCTTCTTCCCCATTCAGCTTCTGGCACACTCTCTCTCTCATAGTATCTGCCCCGGTTGTCTCTATACATCCCATCACGGTAGGAGTTCCAACCTTGATTACCAGACCCTTGCCTCTAATTTTACGAATTGGACCCTTGGGGTTGTTTCAGAAACTTACTGCTTGGTTGCTTATAAAACATGCATCCTCATCAAAGAATGGATCATCATAGGTAGGAGCCTTCAGAGGTTGGTGGGTGACTGCCTTGACACTTGCTTGATTTTTCTTTAAAACCAATTCCATACTTGTGCAAAGTTGAGCAAGTTATTACATGATCTCTTTATTTACCTTTGCTTGCTCATGGTTGGTGTTAACAACACAAGAAGGTTTCATCACATCTCGTTCCAATTGCCCCATGCTCTATTTGTTATGATCACTTACTCCATTCTTGCGGCTATCAATGCAAAAGGTTGGTTTAGGAACATGTCTCCTATGATTGTGTTGGCACAAGCTTGATTATTATCATCAGGTTCCTGATAGAAAATCTCAAATAAGGCATCATCGACAATCTTGTGATTAGGGACTATCCTCAAGCATTTAGTAAACCTCTACCATCTACCATGTTGTGATAAAGGAATTGCTCAGCAATTGCTCAAAGTTGTTGATTTGGTCTTTGTGATTCAACTTCTTAGATCTTGGAAAATATCTTTCAAGGAATACTCTCTGAAGCTCACCCAACATGTAATAGTGCTCGGTGGAAGATCGAATAACCATATAGTTGCATTACTAGTTATTGATAGTAGGAACGCTCTTAAACCAACAACATCAAGAGAAAGATTTTATATCCTAATGACACTTTTACAATCAAACATGACATTTTGAAGATGATGGTAGGGATCCTCTGAAGGGAGCCCTGTGAAGAGTCCACAGTTTTAGAGCATGTGGAGCAATCTACTCGATACAGAAAACTTAGTATCTACCGGTAAAGGAGGTAGTACTATGGCACTGATAACATCCATAGCCATAGTGTTTAATCGATATTTATTCTATCCAGAAGTGTTTTCATTGAAGTCCCTAAGCTATGGCTTATTACCCCTTTGTTGTGGATTCTCCTCTTTACCCATATCCTTATTCTTATTCATATCCTCCTCAACCTCGATGTCCTCATTCAACTGAGCCATTATTCTTGGTGGTCGATAGGTCTCCAAATTGAGTGGAACTAAGGGATTGCCTTGACTCTTGGTGTTGGTCATACAACCTAATACACCCTGCAAATAAAATCAAACAGCAAAACAAAAACAAACATAAAATACAAGAGATTTTAGAAATCAACACTAGAACTAACTAATAGTGAATTCAAATTAAAATCGAGCTATATTCCTTGGCAATGGCACCATAATTTTTGACATTTGATGTTCACGCTCCAATAAGAAATCGGTCACTATCAGTAATTAACCTAATCGATGGTCAGGGTCGACTCCACAGCGAATACGAGGCTTATCTACAAAAACCCACTACTGATCATTTTAAGTGTAAATAACTAAAATCTCTAAATTGGCAGGGGGGAGGGGTTCTGTGGTTCCAGAACAAAGTAAAATAAATACTAAACTACGATGCAAGGAAACAGTCAATTTTAGGGACAACTTAGGAATTGTGTTCACCATGGTTCATTGACTCAATTTCCCTAGGCAACATAACTACAGTTGGAAATTTGCATATAGGATAGTAACTTAGTTTCTTCCATCCCTCTTATGAAGTTATAGGTCGAATTTCACCATGGCGTTTGGTCGGCTACCATGACGTTTCAACTAATCGTCACCAATTATCCCAACTATCCTCCCCTTGGTGAGGTTTGGTTAATTAGACGTGAACACATCAATCAAATCCTATCATCTACATCCCTTTTTCTATTCATTACTACCTTGGTCGGGCTAGTGATAGTAGGCGGGTTTGGTGTTGGCTACCACCAAAATACAATCATAATGAAGGGAAATAGACAATATATGCAAACCCTAATTATAAAAATGCAAGAAACCTAGGTTCTTTCAAATCAAATACCCATGATTCCCACAACCCCAAGTTATGGGCGCTTAGCAACTCATGGCTAAGGCAAAACAAGCAAACATGCTAATACAAGACATAAAGGAGAGTTTTACCATAAGCATTGAAGAATGTAGGCACCATAAGTTACAAACCCAAATGCTTGATTGATCAACAGTGAATACAAAGAAAGATTTGCAATCCCCAAAATGGATTTTTCAAGAGAAAATGATAAACTAACTAAAATAACTAAGAAAAGCTGCAAAAGATGATGATAAAATGTCTCAAAGTTGAACTCCCTTTCTAAAACCCTAACTTAAACTATATATAGTATTTAAAAAGTAACCCTAGAATTTACATAGAAAAGATAGCTAGGAGTTGTTAAGTCTCATAGTTATGACTCATAGGATGACCTATGAGACATAGTCAGGGTCTTATATCAAGTTCTTGGCATCTTAGACTAAACTAGTATGACCACCCATAGGTAGTCGTTGCTTGAGCTATGACTCATATGTTCTTCTCATAGTCTTGGCCTTCAGTTTTTGGTCCAATATTTTGGCTCTCTGATTCTTACTATGAGTCCACCTGTATGAGTTGTAGTGCAACTTACGACTCACCGGATGGCCTCATAGGGTTGACCTCCATTAAGCAGATTTTTTATTTTTGGCATCTAATTCTTGCTACGACACACTTTACGACTCGTAGCTTGGGTTCTAACTCGTAGGTGTACTCATATGTCCTATGTTGTAGTAAAATTTGTAGTTTTTCTTCTAAATCATACCAACTTAACTTTTCCGCAAGAACAACATAAAAATACATAAAAACATTTAAAAGTTGCATTAAGAACTCACAAAATTCCTTGCTTTAGGCATCAAAAGTGCTGTATTTTGACAACACATCAGGAGGCTAAGGTGATGGTATTCTTGAACTTAAGGTAAGGAGGGTTCAGTATGACGTGGTATGCCTTTAAATTTACTTAATTGTCCAAATTTACTTCTTCCTGGTGGCAACCCTAGGGCTCATATGAATAAATTCACTTTGGGTGTGTTTGGCTCGATAAAGATGGAGTACAAAAGATGAGGCTGAGGGAGTCCAAAAAGGCTTGTCATAATAGTGGGTTCTCTTATGGTAATTCTGGTAGTTGCCAATTCCAACAAGGCCAAGGGTCTTCAAAAGGTGCTCGTCAAAGGTTTGACAAAGAGAAAGGAACCAATCTTAAGGCTCAAGGTTATGTTATGAAATGTGGTGCTATTCCTCCTAGGTGTCCTAAGTGTGGCAAGAACCATGTTGGTGAATGTTTGGGAGGTTCCAGTACATTCTTTGGTTGTAGAAAGATGAGACATAAGATTGCCGACTGTCCTAACGTTGCTAATAAATATAATGAAGGGCTTCCCAAGGTCAAGTGGCTCAACAGGTGCAAGTGCAACAAGGTTCCCAAGCTCAAGGTGGTGGTTTCAATGGTAATCGATTCTATGCTTTGCATGCTAGACAAGAAGTTGATGAGGCTCCCGATGTGGTGACTGGTATGTTGAAAGTGTTTGATCATGATTTATATGCTTTGCTTGACCCAAGTGCCAATATGCCTTTTGTTACTTCTTATGTTGCCATAAAGTTTTTGATGTTTCTCCAGAAGTCTTGGTAGAACCCTATTCACTTTATACTCTTATTAGTGAGTCAATTCTAGCCAAGAAAGTCTATAAAAGATGTCCTATGTTGGTGTTACATAAAGTCTTTCCATGTGATCTAGTTGAGCTTGATATGATCGATTTTGTCTTCATTCTTGGTATGGACTAGTTGCATGTATCCTATGCTTATATTAATTATAGGACTTGTAAGTTCCCATTCAAAGTCCTAAATAAGCCCATCTTAGAGTGGAAGGGAACAAATTTTGTATTCTAAGGGAAGTTTGTCTCCTCTATGAAAGGCATGAAAATGATCCCTAAGGGTTGTCTATATCATGTTTTCTGAGTCATGGATGTTGAGTCTCATGTTCCTATTCTTGATTCAGTCCCTATAGTGAATGAGTTCCCAATGTCTTCCCTAATGACCTCCCTGATGTTCCTCCCAATAGGGGAATTGATTTTGTAATTGATCTCCTACCTGACACCCAACCTATTTCTATCTCTTCATATTGAATGGCCTTGATAGAAATGAAGGAACAATTACTCGATCAGTGATTCATAAGGCCTAGTGTGTCACCATGGTGTGCTACCATATTGTTTGTGAGGAAGAAGGATGGTTCACTTTGGATGTGTATGGATTATCAATAATTGAATTATGTAACCATCAAAAACAAGTATCCATTTCCAAGGTTCGGTGACCTCTTTGATCAACTACAAGGTGCAAGCTACTTTTCTAAGATTGATCTTTAGTCTGGATATCACCAATTGAGTGTGAACGAAGATGATATCCCAAAAATGACATTTAGAACCCTATATGGTCATTTTGAATTTTTGGTTATGTCATTTGGACTAACAAATGCCCCTACCGCTTTTATGGATTTGATGAACAAGATCTATAAATTATATTTGGACATATTTATGGTGGTGTTCATAGATGACATATTGTTATATTCATGGGATGTGAAAGAGCATAAGGATCATTTAAGGATTGTATTGCACATATTGAGAGATAGATAACTCTTTGCCAAGTTTAGCAAGTGTGAATTTTGTTTAAGAGAGGTGAATTTTCATGGTCACATTATTTCAGGTGATGGTATTAGGGTTAATCCAAAGAAGACAAAAGCTATAAAGAATTGTCCTAGACCATTGTCTCCATATGATATTAGAAGCTTTTTGGGTTTAGTAGGATACAAAGAAGGTTTGTTAAAGGATTTTCCTCCATTGCTTCTCCTTTGACAAAGTTGACCCAAAAGAAGGGAAAATTCCAATGGTATGATACATGTAAAATGAGCTTGCAAATGTTGAAGGGTCGCCTTACTTCGGCTCCTATTTTGACATTGGCCGAAGACTCGGATGGTTTTGTTGTGCATTATTATTCCTCACATATAGACTTGGGTTTTGAGTTGATGAAACACTAAAAGGTCATTTTCTAAGCTTCAAGGAAATTGAAAGTGCATGAGAAGTACTATTTGACACATGATCTTGAGTTGTTGGCTGTTGTGTTTGCATTAAAGAATTAACAATATTACCTCTATAGATACATGTTGATATATTCAGTAACAATAAAAGTTTGCACCATATGTTTAGCCAAAGGGATTTGAACTTAAGATAAAGAAGATGGTTGGAGTCGACAAAGCTAATGTTGTAGCCGATGTATTTAGTAGAGTGTCTATGGGCAGCATGGCAAACATTGAAGGTGCAAATGAAATATTGGTCAAAGAATTACATTATTTGTCCTGTTAGGGTGTAAGGTTGAATAGTTTGAGTGATGCTGATATGTTAGTACCTAATAGAGTGAAATTATCTCTAATGGAGGAAGAAGCAAGACATGGATCCTACCTTAGTGGAGTTGAAGAAGTTGGTTGTTGATTAAAAGATGGAATTCTTCTCGCAAAGGGGAGATGGAGTATTTACGTCATCAAGGGCGATTATGTGTACCCAATATGGATAGACTAAGGGAAAATATACTTGATAAAGCTTATAGTTCCAAGTATTTTATTCATTTGGGATCTACCAAACTATATAGAGATTTGAGAGATGTGTATTGATGGAATGGCATGAAGAAAGGCACAACAAGATATGTGATGAAATGTGCAAATTGTCAACAAGTAAAGGTGGAACATTAAAGACCCATAGGATTAAATCATGACTTCAAGATACCAATTCGGAAATGAGAGATAGTGAATATGAATTTTATTATAGGGTTGCCAAGGACAATAAAGAAATTTGACTCAATATGGGAAGTTGTGTATAGAGTGATGAAAATAACCCACGTTTTATTGGTAAAGACTTCTTATGGTACTAAGGATTATGCTAAGAATTATATTCAAGAATTGGTGAAATTGCATGGTGTACCATTTTCTATCATATCGGATAGAGGTGCCCAATTTACTTCTTATTTTTAGAAGACATTCAAAAAGGGTCTTGGTATGAAGGTGAAATAAAATATCACATTTCATCCACACATGGATGGACAAACCGAAAGGACAATATAAACCTTGAAGGATATGTTAAGAGCTTGTGAGCTTGATTTTAAAGGAAGTTGGAAGGATCACTTACCTCTTATTGAATTTGCTTATAACAATAGTTTTCATTTAAGTATTGGTGTGGCCTCATTCAAAGCATTTTATATAGTAGACAGTGTAGATCACCGGTGGGATGGTTTGAAGTAGGAGAGATATCCTTATTCGGCCAGACTTAGTGCTTAATGCTATGGAGAAGGTGAAAGCCATGAGGTAAACGTTGAAGGCTGCCCAAAGTTATCAAAAGTCATATGCTGATATTAGGAAAAGAGAATTAGAGTTAGTGAAAGTGATTGGGTGTATTTGAACGCTTCCCCAATGGAAGGAATAACGCATTTTGGCTAGAAGGCAAATTGAGACCTAGGTGTGTGGGACCTTATGAAATCATGAAGAAAGTTGAAAAGATAGCCTATGAATTAGATTTTCCTAGAGAATTAGCTATGGTTCATCCGGTGTTTCATATTTCCATGCTAAGAATGTCATGACCCAAGCCTAGGGCCTAGATGTGACACAACGAATGGGAACTCAACGAGACTTAAATAAGCCTCTTAGCGGATCAATCACACATCCTTGGTCACTGAAGCAAAGTAAACAACAACAAGAGACATAATAAAAAGGGAATCAAGACGGGGAGTCTTTGATAATCATTAAAGCATTAAAGAGTCAAACTCAAGCAATAGTACATCATAATATACAACAACACATCTAATATGGAATGGAGTGGGGGCCAAGACACTTTCTGGGCTAACGCTCATAGTAACAAATGTTCGACATAAAGAAGTCTCAAAATAAAAAGACTAATAGAGATAGTGTCCTCAGACTTGAGGAGTCTCCAAAGCTTGTTTCAAAGGATCATACTAGCCACGGGGGTATGATCAAGTGGTACTCCAGTCCCTATATGGTAATATCATATAAGCATAGAGTACGCATTAGTAAGATTGAATGTACTAAGTATGTAGGATACAATGTAACAAGACATAAGAGTATATAGTCTAAACACATAATAATAAGCAATAGATAGGTGTAATCTCAATATGGCATGCATGATGAATGTTTGAAGTAAAACATGATTGTAAATCATTCAACTTGAATAGAACATAATATATGTGTGGGAAGAGACCCTAACTAACAACAGTAGGACCAATCGAACTACAACTTGGAATCCTGATGATTACCCTTTATCAGTAAAGGGGTGATCTAATTGCCATGGTAAACCATACTTTACCTTATAGGAGCCTGTCCCATTTTGGAAAAGTAACTCCCCTTATGGGAACTCATCTTATTTCGAGGTGGATTTCATGATAAAGTGCACTAAATGGATCCACTAGTATATAACAAGGGTAAAGTGTAATCCTATGTTGGCATATAGTTTGAGGAAAGGAGTATGTACCCTTGAAGATAGTCCACGCCAACATCCAATCCATCAGTGGTAAGTCTAATTTCACAAAATACTTGAAATAATAATTCTTCAATCATAACATGAATTGCTTGTAAGAAAATGACTTGAGTAGCTCATAAACATGCTTGATCTCTAATGGTGAGCCTAACATGAAATATGAGAGTAGATTATAATCATACATGAACCTTTCTTTAACATGAATGGCTCACAATAGGTAAAATTCTTGATATATGGCTTCACTTTGATACTTGTAACATCATAGATACTTTTTATTAATTTGATATATACTTGAAATCCTTTAACCATCATACAATCACTTGACTTGTAAATCATGAGATAGATCATCAATAACTTGAGAATTCTTGATTTGACATTTTATCAAACACTTGCTGGATTCATGATACTAGTCCAAAATTATACAATTCAAGAGTGAAATAAGATGAGAAAACATAATAAAAATAAACCCACCAACATGTAGTAAAACAGTCATGTAGGGTACCTTGAAATCAATTATCAAAACTCTTAATAGGTCATAGTTTCATAGCTCAAAACATGGATAGTCTCAGTAGATATAATCAAATTATGGTATAAGCTTAAAATAGATAGTCATGCATAATCAACCAATATTTCATAAAAGTCCGACATAATTTATACTCATAATTCATAATAAAAGATACCCATAGGTAATATAACTTGAAAATATATAATTTTCATGAACAGGAAAATTGGTCTCTATAGATAAAAGGACCTAATGGATGAAACTCACATACCTCAAACTTGGGTTGTCTTGAGATGAGCTTGAAGAGAACTTAGAGCTTGAAAAGAATCCTTGAGTTCCAAAGTTGAGCTTGAAATCCTTGAAATTTGAATGAGATGTTTGGTTAAGTCTTGGGGAGGTTTTTGGGAGGGTTTTGAGTGATATAGAGTTGAAAAATGGCTAAGTATGTGTATTTTCATGCATAAGTGGGCATGAAGCTATGACCCTAATGCCCTTGGGCAAAATAGAAAAACCAAGGTAAAACTAACACTGGTTCGTGTCATTAGCGAGATACGGACCCATCGTGCAGACCATTTTTATACTTCTCCGTGCGTATGGTTCATCATGACCAGGGCGTAGATGCTTTCTGGAAATCATAAATTAGCAAAATTTATTTTTCGCTATGAGTCATCTGAAATTTGGGTTATACCCATTTTCCACTTAATTTTGCCCCTGATCAAGAATATTAAGTTGAATTTTCGATATCATGTATGGAATTTGCGATATATAACAATTATAATTATGGGTATTTTCGAAGCACATTTTTGGAGCGTTTCAATATCTCCCCCTTGGGAACAGTCATTCCCAAATGTCAAACAAACATGTATGAGAGAAGTAATCATGAGGATTTCAGTCAGACATGAATGCAACAAATGCATTTGAACATCATTTTCGAAAATCTCAACATGAATGTAAAAAATCACCATAAACTTATTACCATGAACATGAATACACGCAAAATGACATAAGGCATGAAACTTAAGACATGAATTCATATAGGAGACTTACCTAGTATGTTCGACTTGAGTAGAGTGGAAAAGATATGGATATCACTTTCTCATATCCTCCTCATCTTCCCATGTGGCACTTTCAACTTGTTGCGTCCTTCAAAGGACCTTGACGGAAGCTACATCTTTGTTTCTCAATGTCTTTACTTGTATATCCAAAATTTCTATTAGGAACTCCTCATAAGTTAACTTATCTTCTACAACACCCAGAATATCCAAGGGGACTATAACACATGGGTCACCTACACACTTTCTCAACGTGGACACATGGAAGACTGGATGAATAATATTCACTTCCATAGGCATCTCCAACTCATATGCAGCCTTACCCACTCACTTCAAAACATTATAAGGACCCACAAACCTTGAGCTCAATTTCCCCTTCTTGCCAAATCAGAACACACCCTTCATGGGCAAGACTTTCAAGTAAACCCAATCACCAACATTAAACTCAAGATCCCTTCTCCTCACATTGGAATAGGACTTTTGTCTACTTTGGGTTATTTCCAATATCTCCTTTATCAACCTCACTTTCTCCATGGCCTTCATGACCAAATTCGTACCTAGCAAAGCCATCTCCCCCACCCCAAACCATCAAACTGGGGATCTACAATATCTACCATAGAAGGCCTCAAAGGGAGCCATGGCAATGCCTGAGTGGTAGCTATTGTTCTAAGCAAACTCATTGAGTGAAAGATGTTCATCCCAACTACCATTAAACTCTAAAACATAAGCCCTATGCATATCCTCAAGAGTTTGGATAGTTCTCTCGGCTTGACCATCCGTTTGAGGGTTAAAGACCATGATAAGCTTAACCTTGCTACCAAGACCACTTTGGAAGGACCTCCAAAAGTGAGAAGTGAATTGAGCTCCACGATCCAAAATGATAGACAAGGGAACCACATGCAATCTAACCAACTCATGAATGTATAACTTAGCATAATCTTCGGCTCCATAGGTATTTTTAACAGGTAGGAAGTGAGCCAATTTTGTCATTCTATCCATAACAACCCAAATAGAGTCAAAATGTTTTCTAGTCTTAGGAAACCCAACCCCAAAATCCATGTTGATCTCTTCCTACTTCCAAGTAGGAATCTCTATATCTTTGGCTAGGCCACCTGACCTTTGATGTTTGGCTTTGACTTGTTGGCAATTATGACATCCAGATATGAACTTGGTAATATCCTTCTTTATACCACCCTACCAATACACCTCCCTCAAGTCTCTATACATCTTTGTAGAACTGGGGTGAATAGAATAGGATGAATTGTGGGCCTCCTTCAAGATCAATACTTTCAAATCATGCACATTTGGTACATACAATTTACCTTAGTACCTAAGGGCACTATCTCCCCCTTGGGAGAAAACCTCCACTTTACCATCTTTCACGAAGGCCTTTAACTCTAACAATGCTAGGTCAAGATCTTGTTTTGCCTTTACCTCCTTAATTAAGGAAGATTTAGAACCATCAACATCCACTACACCACCATCATCAACTTCATCCAACCTAACCCCCTATCTAGCCAACCGGTGAACCTCTCTAGCCACCTCTTTGCCACTATCATCAACATGAGCTAGACTACTAATAGACACTCTAGTTAGAGCATCGCCCATAATATTAGCTTTGTCGGGGTAATAATACACACTTAAAGTATAGTCTTTAAGGAGCTCTTACCACCTTCTGTGTCTCAAGTTAAGATATTTTCAGGTGAACACATATTGGAGACTCTTGTGGTCAGTAAACACATCAACATGAAACCCATACAAGTAGTGATGCCAGATCTTCAAACCAAATACCACGACCACCAATTCAAGATCATGGGTGGGACAATTCTTCTCATGCACCTTAAGGCATATGCTATCACCTTATAATTTTGCATCAAAACACATCCCAAACCACTTCTTGCAGCATCACAATATACCACAAACCCTTCCAACCCTTCCGGTAGAGCCAAGATAGGAGCGGAGACAAGTTTATCTTTCAAGGTATGGAAACTCTTTTCACATTTATTGGTCCATATAAATTTTGCCTTCTTTTGGGTTAACTTTGTCATGGGAGAAGCAACAGAAGAAAACCTATTCATAGACTCCAGTAATAATAAGCCAAACCCAAGAAACTCTTAATATCTGATTGAGTTAAGGTCTAGGCCAATTTCTAATCACTTTCATCTTCTTAGGATAAACCTTAATGCCATTACCCGACACCACATTACCTAGAAAAGCAACCTCTTTCAACCAAAACTCACATTTTCTATATTTAGCATACAATCTCTCCTCCCATAAGATTTGCAACACTAGCCTCAAGTGATTCACATGCTCCTCCTCACTATGGGAATAAATCAAGACATCATCAATAAAAACCACCAAAAACAAGTCAAGGTAGGGTTTATAGACCCTATTTTTGAGATCCATCAATATAGCCACTGCATTAGTCATCCAAAGGATATAACCACAAACTCAAAGTGCCCATACCTAGTCTGTAAAGCCATCTTGGGAATATCACACTCCCTCACTTTCACTTGGTGATACCCGAACCTTATATTAATCTTAGAGAAGTGACTATCCCCTTGAAGTTGATCAAAAAGATCATATATCCTTGGTAGAGGGTACTTGTTCTTTATGATGACTCTATCAACTCACTGGTAATCAATGCACATTTTAAGAGAACTATCCATTTTCTTCAAAATAACGCTGGTGCACCTGAAAGTGACTTAATAGGCCTTATGAAACCGTTCTCCAATAAATATCTCAATTGTTCCTTCAACTCCGCTGGGATCATATGGTAATGGGAATAGAAATGGGTAGAGTATCAGGAAGGAGGTCTATACCAAAATCTATTTCCCTTCTGGGAGGAACACTAGGAAGCTCATCGGGAAAGCTATCAAGAAGCTCATTGACAACTAGAATCAACTCAATATCAAGCACTATGGACTTAACATCCCTAACCCTCACAACATGATAGAAACAACCCTTAGAAATCAAATTTTGGGCTTTAAGACAAGAAATGAATCTCCCCTTGACCACCACATTACTACTTTCCCAATCAATGACGGGCTCATTAGGGAATTGGAATTTAACCCTATGGGTTCTACAATCAATAGAAGCATAATATGCATGCAATCAATCCATTCCAAGAATAATATCAAAATTCACCATATTTAATTCAACAAAATCACAAGAGATGACTTTATGGAATATGAACACAAGACAATATCTATAGACTCTTTATAGTAACAATAAATTCAGCAATGGGGGTTGACACTTCATAAGAACAATTCAAGACTAACATAAAAGTTTTTGGCAACAAAAGAAGTAATAAAAGAAAGAGTGACACTCAGATCAATCAATACATACACATCAAAATTAAAAACTTTTACCATACCAATGATGAAATCAGGCACCTCATCCACCCCTTGTATCCCTTGAAGAGCATAGAATCTATTTTCCTTGGAGGACCCCCTTGTTGGCCTCCTCTTTCCTTTTGACCTGCATTTACACCTTGGTCTTGTGGATGACCATCTCTACCTTTATTTTCAGCATGAGAACAATCAATAACCTTTTGACGCTTCTCACCACAACCAAAGAAAGCATTAGAATTCCCCAAAAATAGACCACTATGATTCTTTCCACAGCTTGGGCATCTAGGTTTTGCCATTCCCCCATTCCCACCTTAGAACCTTGAGTTGGTCATTCTATCATTATCAAACCTCTTGGTAGGATCATTGGATGTCCCTTGGCCTTAGAACTTGTGGCCTTGTGGAAATCGGCCACCCATAGATCCTTGGAAACCACCTTCAAAATGAGCCTTCTTGGACTCACCACTTTTTTTATGCTTGTCCCCCTTTAGTTGCTCAGCATATGTCATGAGGCAAGAAAAATCTATAACACCTACTAGCATGGTGATATGACACTTCTAATTTACCAAGTCAGACACTCTCCACATAAATTTATTCATCCTTGATCTAGGCTCGACAACTTATTATGGAGCATACTTAGAGAGTTGGTTAAACTTGAGGGCATACTCTCTCACACTTATGGAACCATGCTTAAGGTTCATAAACTCTATCATCTTAGGCCCCCTTAGCTCGATAGGAAAGAACCAATTGAAGAATGCGACTTTGAACTCTTCTTAAAGGATAACATTATCATTCCCCTTCTCCAACTTACATTGTGTAAACCAAATTTGAGCCACCCCTTTTAGTTGGTAGGCCCTAACTCTGCCTTTTCCTCCAAATTGACCTCCATGATGGACAACACCTTGTATACCTCATCTATGAACTGATGTGGATCATCATCCGTCTTGGACCTATGGAACTCTAGTGGGTTCATTCTAGTGAAATCCATCACCCTAGAAGCCGGAGTGGGAGTATGAGGGGATTGGGCACCTTGGTTGATTTGGTTGGTCATAGCATAAGCCAGGATTGCAATAGTATATCGGGACTCATCTTGTCCTACCCCTCCACCTTGAGGAGCTTGAGGAGCGGTAGGGGTCGGTTACTCCTTGGGTGTACGAGCTCTCCTTAGTCTCCCCCTTAGAATCAGCATGATCTAGATTAGCAAAGAGAATTCATTAGAGGAAAAGTCTTGCATTTACATCTAAAGCATGATATAGACTATGAAGAAGTCAAACATTTCCTAAAACGTCTCATAGCCTCCCATTCATAGTTGTGGCATGCTTCTTAACCATAAATAAGGCTCTAATGATGCGGTGTGTTGGATTTCGAGGACCATAACAGCCTTGAACTTTGATACCAAATTTTTCATCACCCAAGCCTAGGGCTTAGACGTGATACAGTGAATAAGAAACCCAATGGAATGCCAAACAAGCCTCTTAGCATATCAATCATACATCCTTGGTCTTGGAAGCAAAATAACAACAATGAGAGATATAAATAAGGGAAATAGGGCTAAGGGAAGTTTTTAGTAGTCATAAAACATTCAAGAGTCAAGCTCAATTATCCAACAACACTTCTAACTGGTATGGAGCAGGTGCTAAAATACTTTCCAAGCTCACCATCATAGTATCAAGTATTCAACATAAGAAAATATCTAATAGGAAGAGTAAAATAGATTGCTTGCTCAGACTTGAGGACGCACAAAAGATTATCACAAAGCACTGAACTAGCCACATAGAAGATGATGAAGAGGTTCTCTAGTCCTTACATGGTAACATTATGTAGGTATAGAGTATGCAATAGTACGTTTGAATATACTAAGTGTAGGATGAAATGCAACGAGATATAATCCAACATAGATAAAATGCATAGTCATAAGTAATGGATAAGTATAATATCAATATGGCATGCATGATCAATTCTTGAAGTAAAATGTGTTTATAAATCATATAACTTGCAAAATGTATATTAAATGTGTAGGAAGAGACCATTATCAACATAGACTAAGCGAAATACTACTTGAAATCCAAGGCATATCACCCCCTTGTAAGGTAATTGAGGTACCTACCCCTCAACATAGTGATTGGGCATGTCACCCCCCAATAAGGTGATCGAGGTATCCACCCCTCAACTTGGTGATTGGGCATGTCAACTCCCAACAAGGTGATCAAGGTATCCAACCCTCAACATGGTGATTGGGCATGTCACGCCTCAACAAGGTGATCGATGTATCCACCCCTCAACATGGTAATTGGAAATGTCACCCTCCAATAAGGTGATTAAGGTATGTCATCCTCTCAACAAAGTGATTGGGCATGTCATCCCCCGACAAGGTATGGTCTAGTTGCAACACCATAGATAATTTTCATGAATCCAATGCATACATGCAAGCCCTTAATCATCATAAACTCACTTGACTTGTAAACCATGTAATAGATCATCAATAACTTAAGAATCCTTGTAAATACAATTTATCAAAATACTTGATGGGTTCATAATGCTAGTGCAAAATCATGCAATTCGAGAGTAAAATAATATGAGAAAACTCAATGTAAAACAACCAACCAAACACATAGTAAAACCTTTATGTAGGATACCTTAAAATACATCATCAAATCTCATAATAAATCATAGTTTCATAGCTCAAAACATGCATAGTCTTAATAGACAAAACCAATTTATAGTACAAGCTTGAAATAGATAGACATGCATATTCAATCATCATTTCATAAAACCCCAACATAATTTATAATCAAAATCCATAATAAGAGATACCTATGGATGATACAACTTCAAAACAAATGTATTTTACATAAAAAAGGAGATTGGGATGCATGGGTGAAAGGACCCAATGGATGAAACCCACATACCTCAAACTTTGGTTTTATTGATATAAACTTAGAAGGAGGCTTGAAGCTTGAATTGAGTTCTTGAGATCCAATGTGAGTTTGAAATCCTTGGATTTGGGATGGGAATTTGGATAAAGTGTAGGAGAGGTTTAGAGAGGTGTTTTGAGTGATATAGAGTTAAAAAATGGTTAAGTATGAGATATTTCACGTGTAAATGGGCATAGATGTGCTGTCAAAATGCATCACATTTGATGCCCGAAACAAGAGATTTTGTGAGTGCTTAATGCAACTTTTTATAATTTTTATGTGTTTCTGAGTTGTTTTTGCAAGAAAGTTAGGTTGGCATGATTTTGAAGAAAAATTGCAGATTTTGCTGAATCATAGGACATACGAGATCGCCTATAAGTCATAGCCCAAGCAACGAGTTGTATGGTATGTCATAGCAAGAAATAGAGACCAAAAATAAAAAATCTTCTAAGTAGAGGTCACTCCCTACGAGGCTTTCCTACAAGTCATAAGTCTCACTACAACTTGTATAGGTGGACTCATAGCAAGAATCAGAGAGCCAAAATATTGGACTAAAATCTGAAGGCCAAGACTACGAGAGGAGCATATGAGTTGTAACCCAAGCAATGACTCGTACCAGTGGGTCATACAAGTTGAGTTAAAGATGTCAAGAACCTGATATGAGACCCCAACTATGACTCGTAGGTCAACCTATGAGTCATACCAGCTGCCAGTTGTCTTTTCTGTGTTATTGTAAGGGTTTGCTTGTAAACACTATAAATATATTAAGTTAGTGTTTTTTTACGGGATTCCAGACTCTAGAACATAGAAGTTGCCTTTGAAGATTCTCTCAGGAATATTTCAAGGTGTTTAGGTTAGATTGACTTTTTCCCTTGGAAAACTCAATTATGGGGATTGTAAACCTTGCTTTGTGATCATTGTTAATCTATCAAGCTTTTGGTTTGCAATTTGTGGTGTCTTTAATATTTATTACCTTGGTAAAATTCTCAATTATGTCATTTATTTGCATTGTTTCTTGTTTTCCCATAGCCATGAGTAGCTAAGCATTCACAACTTGGGGTTATGGGAACTATTGGTATTTGACTTAAGATAACCTAGAATTATTGCATTTCTATGATTGGAGTTTTGCATGCATTATTTATTTTCCTTCATTATGATTGTGGCCATGGTGATTGGGGTTTTGCATGCATTGTTTATTTTCCTTCATTATGACTGTGACCATGATGATTGGGGTTTTGCATGTATTGTTTATTTCCCCTCACTGTTTCCTAGTATAAGCCATGCTGAAATTCAACCTTCACCTTCACAAGAGGGGTGGAAGAACTTAAGTTACCGTCCTACATGCGAATCACCAATGGTAGTTATGATACCTAGAGTAATCGAGTCAAAAAATCATGGGGAACATAGTTTCCAAGTTGTCCCCAAAATTGAGTATTTTTTTGCATCGTAGTGTAGTGTTTATTTTATTTTGTTCTTGAACCACAAACCTCCCCCTCCCCGCATTTAGAGATTATAGTTATAAATACTTTAAATGATTAGTAATGAAGTCTTGTAGTCAAGCCCTGTATTCCCTGTGGATTCGACTATAACAATTAGTTAGATCAACAATCGCTTTCTAATTGGATCGTAAACATCATAAACATTAGGCCATGTCCCCAATGCTCTTATGTCGAAATAGAAAATTAAAGAAAAACCAACACTAGTCCGTGATGGGTTTGCATCGCGGACCAATCGTATATAGCTACTATTTTTGAAAAATTAGTGAAAATCACTTTTCGCTATGAGTCTGCTAAAATCTGGGTTATACTCATTTCCTAATAAATTATTCCCCCTAATCAAGAATATGAAATCAAATTTTTGATATCACACACGAATTTTGAGATATATAAAAATTAACATTATGCGCATTTTCGAAGCACATTTTTAGAGCGTTTTAGAGGGACACCCTTTTCCCACTCAATTTTGTTCCCTGAACAAGAATATGAAGTTGAAATTTTGAAATTATGCACAAATTTTGAGATATGCAAGAATTATGATATAGGGTATTTCTGAAGCACGTGAAGGGTGCTACAATAGCTCCCCCTTGGGAACATTTGTTCCCAAATGTCAAAAATATATATATAAGAGAAGTAATTATGAGATATTCAGCCCGACATGAATGCACTAAATCAACTTGATCATCATTTTCAAAAAGTTTAAAACATATACATCAAAAATCACCACAACATGTTATCATGAACATATATGCATGTAAAAATGGCCTGAGGACTGAATCAAGACTTGAAATCATAGATAGGAATTGAATTATTACCTCCAACTTCAATAGAGTTAAATAGGTAAGGATATCACCTTTGCTCGTCCGCTTTGGCTTCCCATGTGGCACTGTCAACTTATTAATTCTGCCAAAGGACTTTGATGGATGCCAAATCTTTGTTCCTCAACCTTTTCACTTTCCTATCTAATATTCCCACTAGGACCTCTTTAGAGGTCAAATTTCTTCCACAATACCCACAACTTCTATGGGCACTATACCACTTGGGTCACCAACATACTTCCTCAACATAGACAAACAGATGACCAGATTAACCATACTCATATCTGTAGGTAACTCTAATTCACATGCAACCTTACCAATTTTCCTCAAAATTTTATAGGGTCCCACAAAACTTGTTCTCAATTTCCCTTTCTTGCCAAACCAAACTACACCCTTTAGGGATGAGACCTTCAAATAAATCTAATTATCGACATTAAACTCAAGATCTCTCCTCCTCACATCGGTATAGTATTTTTGGTGACTCTATGCAATCTTCAACCTTTCTTTAATGATTTTAACCTTCTCCACTGATGGATGGACAAGATCAGGCCTAATCAGCTCCACTTCTCCAACCTCCAACCACCTAGTTGGTGATCTACATCTATTCCTATATAAGGCTTCATATGGAGATATCTGAATGCTTGCATAATAGTTATTATTGTATGCAAATTCAACCAATGGTAGGTGATCATCCCAATTTACCTTGAAATCAAGAACACAGGATCTCAACATGTCCTGTAACGTCTGAATGGTATGCTCTACCTAACCATCTGTCTATGGATAAAAGGTTATGCTCAAATTCACTTCGGTACCCAATCCTTTGGGATTTGAATTTAGCTCCTCTATCTGAGAAGATTGACAAGGGAACTCCATGCAACCTCATAATCTATTGGATGTACAACTTGCGTACTCCTCCGTAGTGTTAGTTATTTTAACTACTAAGAAATAAGATGATTTGATCATCCTATCAACACTCACCCATATCAAATCATGTTGCTTTCAAAACCTCGATAGACCAGCAATGAAGTCCATATTGATCAATTCCCACTTTCATTCTAGAATCTCAATGTTCTGAGCTAATCCACATGGCTTTAGATGCTCAACTTTCACTTGCTGACAATTTGGGCACTTTGAAACAAATTTATCAATATACCTCTTTATTCTACTCCACCAATAAACTTCTCTCAAGTCATGTTGGACTACCCCAAAATGTGCTTCAAAAATGCCCATAATCATAATTTTCATATATCTCAAAATCAGTGTGTGGTATTAAAAATTCGACTTCGTATTCTTAATTAGGGAGAAAATTGAGTGGGAGATGGGTATAACCTTGATTTTGTAGGTCCAGTGGCGATCCAGGCCCTGCGGCCAGGGGCGCGGATTAGTGTTAATTTCTTGAAATTTTTTTCTGGCCCAAAGGCCTTGGGGTAATAGCCTAATACCTACATATGAATGAAAACACCTATAATCAGCCATTTTCCAACTCTATGTCACTCAATACCCTCTCAAAACCCTTTCTAATGCTTAACCAAATGTTTCATCCAAATTCAAGTGTCTCAAGCATAATTCTGGATCTCAAGAACTCCATTCAAGCTTCAAGTCTCCCTCTCGTATGCATTGTGTATTTCAAGCTTATACTGTGAATTAGTTTTGTATATTGAAACTATGCATGTTTTGAGCTAATGATCAATTATGAAATTTGATGATTGATTTCAAGGTATCTTACATAAGGGTTTTACTAAGTGTTGGTGGTTTGATTTGCACTGAGCTTTGTCATATTACCAAGTGTTTGATAAAATGTCTTGACAAGGATTATCAAGTTAGTAATGAACTACCACATGGTTTATAAGTGATGTGACTTTATGATGATTAAGGGGTTTGTATGTATATATTCAATTCATAAAGGAATTTATGATTTTGAAAGTTACACAATCTATCTCATGTTATCATGTTTTGTTTACTTTGCTAAATAGACCACAGCTTATCAAGGGGGTGTCATACCTCGGTCACCTTGTTGATGAGGCGTTAAGCATCAATCACCTTGTTGAGGGGGTATCATGCCTCATTCACCTTTCCAAGGAGACGCCATGCCTTGGTCACCTTATAAAGGTGTATCAAGCCTCGCTAACCTTGCTGAGGGGGTGCCACGCCTCGGTCACCTTGTTGAGGGGTTGTCATGCCTCAGATTCCAAGTGGTAACTGCTTGGTCTACGTCGAGTAAGGTTCCTCCCCACATATGTCTTATGTACAATACAAGTTGAATGATTTACAATCATGGTTTACTTCTTGCATTGATCATGCATGCCATATTGAAATTATACTTATCTTTTGGCTATGATTATGCATTTTGACTATATTGTCTTATGTCTTATTGCATTGCATTCTACATACTTAGTATATTGAAATGTACTAGCGCATACTCTGTTCCAACATGATATTACCATGTAGGGATTAGAGCATCTTTTGATCATCCGCCATATAGCTAGTTGGTTCTTGTGAAGAAGCTATGGTGAGTCCTCAAGTCTGTGGGCACTATCTTTACTACTATTGCTATATTGAGACTTCTTTTGTTGAACACTTGTAATTATGAGGGTTAGCCCGGAAAATGTCTTGGCTTCTACTACATTCTATGTTTAGAGGTGTTTTTTAGAATATTATGATGGATTTATGCTACAAGCTTAACTCTTATGGTTTTATGATATCAAAGACTTCCCTTAGTCTTGCTTTTCCTTTATATTATCTCTTGTTGTTGTTTACTTTGCTTTAGTGACCAAGGATGTGTGATTGATATGCTACGAGGTTTATTTGGCTCCCTTCGAGTTCCTATTTATCGTGTCACGTCTAGGACTCAGGCTTGAGTCATGAAAATCTTGGTATCAGAGCACTAAGTTATTAATTATCCTCGAACTCCAACACACTATGTCAATTAGAGTCTTATTTATGATTGTGAAGTGCGCCATAACTATGAATAGGAGGCTATGAGGCATTTTTACAAATATTTCACTTCTACATGGTCTATATTATGCTTTAGATGTAAGATAAGGATTTTCCCCTAACAAATGTTATTCACTCATCTAGATCATGTCACTATAAAGAGGAAGACCAAGGAGAGGCCATGCACCCATAGGGAAACCAGCTTATCTCGCTCTCCAAGCCCCTCAAGGAGAAGAGGCTTCTCAAGTCAAGTTTTGGCATGCCATCACAATGTTAGCCTATGCTATGACTAACCAAATCATTCAAAGTCCCCAAGATCATCATGCTCACACTTTGACATCTATGGTGAGACATTTTACAAGAATGAACCCATCGGAGTTTAATGGCTTCAACAAAAATGAGGATGCTCAAAAAGTTCGTAGATAAGGTGTACAAGGTGCTATCCATTATGGGGGTTAATTTGGAGGAAAAGATGGAGTTGGCCTCCTATAACTCAAAGGGGTGGCTCAAATTTAATTTGTGCAATAAAAGGTGGAGAGGAGAAATCATGATGCTATTTCTTGGGAGGATTTCAAAGCTTCCTTCCTCAATCGGTTCTTTCCATTGATTTAAGAGAGGCTAAAATAATGGAGTTCATGAATCATAGGTAAGGTTCTATGAGTGTGAGGAAGTACGCCCTCAAGTTCAACAAGAGCTCCAAGTATGCCTCTCAATTGGTCGCTGAACCTAGATCAAGGATGAACAAGTTTATGTTAGGGGTGTCTGACTTGGTAAATGAAGAGTGTCCATACCATGATGCTTGTAAGTGATATAGACTTGTCTTGACTCATGACGTATGTTGAAAAACTTGAGGGGGAGAAGCTTAGAATGAGGGAAAGTAAGGAGTCTAAGGGGCTCGATTTGATGGTCGCTTCCAAGGTCAAGAGATCTCTAATGCTCCAATCAAGAGGTTGGCTATAGATGAGGCTTCTAACCAAAGGTTTCAAGATGGTAATTGTGGGACAATTAACCCTAAGTGTCAAAGGTGTGGAAGGAACCATGGCGGTCCATGCTTGAGAAAAATCAATGCTTGTTATGATTGTAGTGAAGAGGGTCACAAGCTAGTCAATTGTCCACAAGCTCAAAAAAGGGGTAAAGGTGGTCATGTTGATCAACGGGCTCAAGGTGGCCAACAAGGGGGTGCTCTATGACATAATTAGTTCTATGCCCTTCAAGCGAGGCAAGGAGGAGATGAGGTTCCCGACTTTGTTATCGGTATGTTAAAGATTTTTTTTTTGATTTTGAGGGCATGCTTTGATAAGTTCAGGTACCACTATTTTCCTTCATTATTCCTTTTCATTTCTAATAAGCTTCATGTGAGTGTCCCAAATTGTTATGTGAACCTTTTGGTGTCTAGCCCCAACCCATTAATGAGTTAATTGTTGCTAGAAACGTCTATAAGGGATTGTCCTATGTCATTGTTGCATAAAGTGTTGTTTTATGATTTTTTTAAACTTGGCATGTTGGATTAGATTTTGCCCTTAGGGTGGTTTAGTTACATGCATATCATGCTTACATTAATTGTAGAACTCGTAAGGTTGGATTCCAATTCCCTAATGAGTTTGTACTTGAGTGAGAAATTTGTAAAGTTGTAGTTAAGGGTAGATTCATTCCTTGTCTTAAGACCCAAATTGATCTTTAAGGGTTGCATTTACCATCTCGTAAGGGTTAGGGATGTTGAGTCTAAGTTCACTCTTATTAAGTTGGTTCTAGTGGTTAATGATTTTCTTTATGTCCTTCTCGATATTTTAAATTAGTGGTAATATCTTTTGGTTGATCGATGCACCAGCTATGTTTATGGGTCTCTTTGCTATATGTGTGGTAGCTTTGTGGATGGTATATTAATTTATTTCTAGAATGAAGAAGAGCTTGTGAGTCATTTGAGGGTGATGTTGCAAATCTTAAGAGATGAAAGGTTGCTTGCTAAATATAAAAAGTGGGAATTTTGGGTAACTAAGAGGTGGATAGAGAGGTTCACCGGTTGTATGGATTAGGAGTGAGGTTGGATAAAGTTGAGAATGGCAGTATAGTGGCTTAATGGTTCTAAATCCAATTTGGTTGAAAAGGTCAAGATAGATAAAGACCTAGACCCCGCCTTGCTAGAGTTAAATGCTTTGGTGGAAGGTGGTGAAGTGGAGGTTTTCTCTGAAGGGGGAGATAGTGTCCTTAAGTACTAATATGGGCTATGTGTGCTTATGTTGATGATTGGGTTCACTTGAAGTCCCATCCATAAAGGGTGTGATCCATTTTTACAAGAAAGGAAAATGGAGCCTAAGGTTTATTGGTCCTTATAGAGTGTTGGAGAGAATTGATAAAGCTGCTTATGAATTGGAATTGCCTATGGAAATGGATATGGTTAATCAGGTATTTCATGTATCTATGTTAAGGAGATGTGATGGTTACTCAAGTTCTAAAGAACTCTTTAAGGTTGTGGATGTTATGGAGGATGAGATGACCTATGAGGAGGTCCCGGTGCAGATATTAGATAGACATCTGAGGAGGTTGAGAAACAAAAATGTGGCATCTGTCAAGGTTCTTGGGGAAATCAACAAGCCGATAGTGTCACTTGGGGAAGCTGAAGAGAATATGAAGAAGCAATGTCGGTATCTCTTTCATTCTAATTAAGCTTAAGATAGCAAACGAAGCCTTTTTTATGATTTAAATTCTTAAGTTTCAGTGCTTACGTTATTTTGCATGCATTCATGTTCATGATAACAAGTTTATGGTGACTTTTGACATTCATGTTGAGAATTTTTAAACATAATGTTTAAGTGCATTTGTTGCATTCGTGTTGGGATAAAATCTCCATGATTTGTTCTCTCAAGTATGTTTCTTTGACATTCGGGGACAAAGGTTCCCAAGGGGGAGATATTGAAATGCCCCAGAATGTGTTTCCGAAATGCCTATAATCATAATTTTCATATATCTCAAAATTCATGAGTGATATGAAAAAACTAACCTCATATTCTTGATCAGGGGGAAAATTCAGTGGGAAATGGTTATAAACCTGATTTTAGAGGACCTATAGCGAAAAATAAATTTCAATACGAATTCCAAGGATGCAATATGCCAAGGGCGCAGATCAATATTAATTTTTCCTAAATATTTTGTTTCATCCCAAGGGCCTTGGGTTATATCTCCATGTCCACTTATGCATGAAAACACTGATACTTAGCCATTTTTTGCAACTATATATCACTCAATACCTCTCAAAACCCTCTCTAACGCGTAACCAAATATTTCATCCAAATTCAGGTATCTCAAGCGTAATTCCGGATCTCAAGAACTCCATAAATGTTTTAAGTATCCTTCAAGTCTACCTCAAGAAAATCCATGTTTGATGTATGTGGGTTGCTTCCATTGGGTCCTTTCATCCATGGAGCCCAATCTTCCTATATTATGAAAAATTGCATGTTTCCAAGTTGTATCTTCATGGGTATATTTTATAATGAATTTTCATTACAAATTTTATTGGGATTTTATGAAATGTTGATAAAATAAATATGTTTGTCTATTTCAAGCTTCTACTATAAATTGGTTTTGTCGATTGAAACTATGCATGTTTTGAGCTATGAAACTATGATCTATTATGAGATTTAATTTTGGATTTCAAGGTATCTTAAATGAGGATTTTACTAAGTGTTGGTGGGTTCATTTATATTAAGTTTTCTCATATTACTTTACTCTTGAATTGCATGATTTTGTACTAGCATTACACACCAACCAAGTTTTTGATAAAATGTCTTGACAAGGATTCTCAAGTTAGTAATCAACTATGACATGGTTTATAAGTGATATGATTTTATGATAATTATGGGAGTGTATGTATGTATTGAATTGATGAAGGTATCTATGATTTTACATGTTACACAAGCTATCTCATGTTATCATATTTGGTTTACCTTGATAAGTAGACCAGACCTTGTCGAGGAGGTGCCACGCCTCGTTCACCTTGTCAAAGGGGTGCCATGCCTCCGATCACCTTATCGGGGAGGTGTCAAGCCTAGATCACCTTGTCATGGAGTGCCATGCCTCGGTTACCTAGTTAATGGGGTGTCATGCTTTGGGTTCCAAGCGGTAGTGTCTCCGTCTATGTCGGTTAAGGTCCCTCCCCACACATGTTTTACGTACTATACAAGTTGAATGATTTACAGGAATGTTTTACTTCTAGAATTGATCATGCATGCCATATTGAGGTTATACTTATTTATTGCCTATGATTATGCATTTTGATTATATTGGATTATGACTTGTTGCGTTGCATCCTACATACTTAGTACATTCAAACGTACTAACGCATACTCTATACCTACATGATATTACTATGTCTGGACCAGAGTATCTTTTGATCATCCTCTACGTGGCTAGTTTGTTCTTGTGAAGAAGCTTTGGTGATTCCTAAAGTCCGGGGGCACTATATTTACTACTCTTGCTATATCGAGACTTGTATTGTTGAACACTGTAATTATGAGTGTGAGCCCGGAAAGTGTCTTGGCTCCCACTCCATTCTAAGTTTAGAGGTGTTTTTAGAATACTATGATGGATTTATGCTACAAGCTTGACTCTTATGCTTTTATGATATCAAAAACTTCCCTTAGTCCCATTTTCCCCTTTATATTATCTCTTGTTGTTGTTTACTTTGGTTCCCAACCAAGGATATGTGATTGATATCTAAGAGGCTTGTTTGGGTCCCTTCTGGTTCCTATTCGCTTTGTCATGTCTAGGGCGCATCTTGGATCATTATAGTGGTACATCTTGGTAGAGCCAAGATAAATGGAATATCTAGTACTATGAGCTTTAGCCATGATTCCATTACGAATACCATCAACATTTGAGACGCACAATCTATCTGGTACATCAACACCCATCTCCCCCTTTGGAGATGACCATCACCTTCTGTTTATGGACAACCTCCTTCAATTGGAGTATGACAGGATCTAGATCTTTCTTTTCTTTTTCCTGTTCCACCAAAGATGAAGCAGACCTGTTCTGAATATTAACTCCTCTCTCATCATTCTCCTCGAGTTGAACTCCCAACCAGGCCAATTGATGCATTTCTGTATTAGCTAGTTCCTTCTTTCCTTCCTCAATATGGGTTGTGCTACCCATTGACAACCTGCGAAGAGCATCTACAACAATGTTAGCTTAAGCTAGATAGTAGAGAATGCTCAGCTCGTAATCTTTGAGCAACTCCAGTTGTCTTCTCTTTCATAGGTTGAGCTTTTTCTAATTGAAGACATACTGCAAGCTCTTGTGGTAGGTAAACATATCCATATACACTTCATACAAGTAGTGGTGCCATATTTTAAATGCAAACACCACCACTGCCAACTCATGATCATGGGTTGGATAGTTCCTCTCATGAAACTTAAGTTGGCTAGAAGCATAGGCTATCACCTTCCCCCTCTACATCAACAAACATCCCAATCCAACTCTCAAAGCATCACAATAGATCACAAAATCCTCTGTTCTATATGGTAAGGTTAAAACTGGTGCAGTAGTCTGTCTATTCTTCAACTCTTCTCACATTCAGAAACTACCCAAAAAAGTACCCAAAATGTGCCTTAAAAGTTCCCAAAATTGTAATTTCCATATATCTCAAAATTCATGCGTAATATCAAAAATCTAACTTTATCTTATTGATCAGGGGGCAAAATTGAGTGGGATATAGGTCTAACCCCCAATTTTAGAGCAACCAAATCACAATTTCAATTTTTCAAAACGTAAATTCCAGAGAGCATTTCGCGCCGCTGGAGCGACCAGACCAGGGTGTGAAGATGCCTATTTTGTTGAATGTTTTGTTTGGTTGGTCCAAGACTTTTGGGTCTTCGGCCTAAGTCTTCCTATGTGTGAAAATGCCTATACTTTGCCATATTCTACTTCTTATCATATAATACCTTCCCCAATACTCTCTCAAACACTTATAAAAATATTTCACCCCAAAAATTCAAGTGCAAAAACTCATCTAGATCTTAAGGATTTCACTAAAGCTTTAAGACTCCATTTTTGATCTTCATCAAAGATTCTCCAAAGTCAAGGTATGCGGGTTTCAATCATTGGGTCCTTTCTCCCATGGTGTCCAAACTTCTATTTTACCTAAATTACATATTTCTAAGTTGATTTTACATATGGATTTTCTATTATGAACTTGACTATGAACTATGTTGGGGTTTTGTTAAAGTGTGACTGTTTAAGCATGTTTTGGGCTATGAATCTTAGATCTATCTTGAGATTTGATGAAGGGCTTTTATACATTATATGAGGGTATTACCAAGTGTTGGTGGGTGGTTTTACACAAAGTTCTATTACATTATTTCACTCTTGAATTGTATGGATTTATACTAGAATTATACACCCACCAAGTATTTGATAAAATGTCCGGTTAATGTATCTTGAGTTGTTGAAGGCCTAATGCTTCGTATATGAGTTAAGTGACTTTATGATGATGAAAGGATGTTATGTATGTGTTGATTCCATGAGAAGTATTTATTGTGTTATGAGTTGACCATAGCCTATTGAGGGGTGATGCCTCAATCATCTCAAATGGTGATCCATCAACCAATTGAGGGGTTGATATCTCAATCATCTCAGATTGGGGTGGTAGGCCATCAACTAATTGAGGGTTAGTACCTCAATCATCTCGGATGGGGGTGGTATGCCATTAACCAATGTGATGTTGGTACCTAAATCACCTTAGATGGGGATGGTAAGGCGTCAACCAATTGAGGGGTTGGTACCTCAATCACTTTCGATGGAGGATTGTCATGTCTATCAACCAATCGAGGGGTTGGTACCTCAATCACTTCTAAGGGGTCCTTAGATTGCAAGTACCAATATGCTTGGTCTATGATGAGTTCTATTCCCAATATGTAGTACCATTTATATATAACCATGTTTACCTGAAGTATCATTCATGCCTGCCATATTGTCATAGAATCATCTATTCCTTAATTATGCATTTTGACTATGTTGCTTATGTATTGTTGCATTACATCCTACATACTTAGTACATTTAAATATACTAACACATACTCTATGCTTACATGATGTTACCATATGGGAACCAGAGCCCCACTTTATCATCCTCTTCCTCCGCGTGGCTGGTACGATATCTCTCAAAGTATGTTGGTGGATCCTCAACTTCGAGGACATATTTCTCTTAATTTATTCCATGTATAGACTCATTTTTCTTTATTATATGCTTGACTATGAGGGTGAGCCCAGTTGTTTGTCTTGGCCCAAGATAAGTTCTATGTTTAGAGGTATTGTTGGACAAGTTATATAATGATGCTATGAGCCTTGACTCTCTTGACTCTATGATGTTTTACGATATGAAAGATGTCCCTTAGTCCCATTTATCCCTATTTAGTATCTCTTATTATTATTTTATTACTATTGCAACTAAAGATGTGTGATGATATGTCAAGAGGCTTGATGGGGGTCCTTTAGAGTTCTCCATTCGTCGTGTCACGTTTAGACCCTAGGCTTGGGTCATGTCACATTCTTTGGACCACTGAAACTTGACCTTTTTCTGAGTCAACCTAGTCAATGGTATGGATAAGGAAGAAAATCCCTCAATATATTTGGGGTAGTAGCCTGCCTGCAATACCCCATATCTTACATATAATAGGTTTGAGCAAATGAATATGATATAGCTTGGCTAAATTAGCACAAATTTTTAAAAGCGCTTGAATCTTGAATTAGAGGGTGACATGTACGTCTAACGCTTAATAAGGTTGAGTGTAAACAAGTTTTAAGTCAAAATGAGGAGTTCACGGCCTTAAACGAAGTGAAAGAAGTGAGGTGCTTATAGGACTTAGGAAGCTAAGAGGTGAATTACCTACTTGCTTAGCTTATATTTTCTAGCTAGACGGAGACAAGGCTCGACACCAAATCTGTTGAAGTCCTATAATGAATAAATTTCAGGTTAAGGGTGTGACTTGAGTCCATGTTTTAGCATCATAAATGAAAAATATTTGTAGCCTAAGAAGAAAGGAAACAGGCCCAAGTACATCACAACTTAATGATTTGGGCCCAAACTAAGTAAGGAGAAAGGGAAAAAATAGACAGCCAAGGCCTATCAGTTTGAAAACCATTAAGGCCCAAGTGAAAGGGACAAGAAGCTGCATCACTAGCTTAATAAATTAAGGCTAAGAATTCAAAGGTAAGTTGGCCAAGAGTTCTCTTTAAAAAGGGATAAAAAAATAGCTCCCTAAAGCCATTTCAACTTAGACCAAAAAAGTCTGCATTTCTAGGTTACTTTGTGCTCTCTTTCAACTTACGCAAAGCAGCTCTCACAACCTCACAAGGGTTTGTAATCAGACATAAACCTTGAGGTTAAAGTAAAAAACCTACTTGTGCATTTAGTATGGTTTGTTTATGAAAAACAAGAAAAATAAGTTAATTATACATGTGCTGGAAATTTGGATAGCATGTATCCTAAGAATTGTTGTGTACTTTTTTTGTAATTGAGAGGCTTTTCTCTTCTTGGTTGGCTGAATTATGAAGTAAAACTTATATTTTTAACAAGGTTTGGTTTTGTAGTGATGCAACTAGGCTGCTTCACCACTGTTACAGTCCGCAAAAATGACTTATTGTAGGATATCTTAATTGTACTCTTAGAAGAAACTTGTGGGATGATGATTGGGAATTGTTGATTCATGAACTTCACCTACTTTGTGACTATTTGTGGACTGTTGAAAGATTGATATTATGTGTAAAAATAATGGATACAATTTGGTTAAATGTGGAACAAGTTTGGGATCATTGACGGCGAAATGTAGCTAGAATACGTAATGTGATGTTGCCTACTTATGTGTTATGTTGAACTATTATGTCTTATATTTTGTGAGCTGTTGTACAACTATTAAGGGGATAAAACAATCTGGATATAACATGTATATAATAATGAGTATTAGCAAATGCTATTATAAGTGAAAAGGTTGAAAGAATGCCTTTGGGTCGCTAATTACAAGCTTTCTGCCCGGGTGTTATTTTTTTATGAGATTGGACTGCCAAGGAGTGTTTCTTATCTACTAATACTATTTGTGTTGCCTACTCTATTATAGATAAATATTTGTAGGAAAGGAAAGTTATTTCGAGGTAATAGAAAGGTCGTACAACGAGATATGTAAGGCTACTTGATTTTGTATTAATTGGCATGAAACATAAATCCCTCCTTTGCACATAAAAGGACTTACCAAATCCGATTTAATTAATAACCGTGTCTTAACTCTTTCACATGTTCATATGCTCTCATATATAGTCATCTTCAAATCTGCATACATACTTTAGTACATAGATACATGGATTCTTGTTGCTAAATAAAGTTCATGAGTTGTTTCATATCTTACGCATTTCATTATTTGTGTAACCTACTCTTTTCATTGTGGTATCTTTTGTATAGTTCTTTAATGTCACATGCTATATAGATGGTCCTACAGCTCTAATATTATAACCACCAAAAGAAAATCTCAAAAGTAATTGAAAGCTAAAGTGAAGTAAGTTGTTTATTGATGGGTGATAGCCCTAGGGGTGGAAGAATCACCTAGAAGGGGTCGATCCCATTATTGGGGGGTAGCTTAGGGGTGATAGGAAAAGCCTATCATGGGCTGATCCCGATATAAATTTGCCAATAATCAGTTGATCACTTGTATTACATGTTGTGCACAGATTATACAGTAAAGGTAAAGTAATTAAAAAAATATAACATACATGATTCTATATTATAACTAAAGGTGGTCTCCTATCCCTACACTAGTGCATGATTTCATTTGGGTTCTTACTTTATATATAGTATTTCCTACATTATATATTAAGTATATTATCTCGTACTAACATCCCTTATGGGGGACTTGTATTTTGTGCTGCAGGTACAGGTGCTAGTAGCTCTCCCTAGTAGGAGTACAGGATATCGAGCTACTGTTACGAAGCTCCAGGTTGCTTCGTAGCATTATGTGTCTAGAGCTTATATGCATTGCATAGTTAATCATGAGGTGGGATCTGTCTCGACCCTTATCAGATATTGTTGCTTATATAAAGGCTTTGTAGACTATGTAAATTAAAGTACGGTCATGTCTTGTACTTTAGAAAACATGGATCCAATGGCCTAGTCATAAGTGTTTCCTTTTAGCTTGTTATTACTATCTACTTTCTTGAAAATGTGTTGAATATGGAAAGCCCTTATAATATGTGTAGAAAGTGCATGGGTATAGGTTGGTTCTCCCGAGCCTTATCGGCAACGGGTGTTAGTCCACCTTGATGGGACTTTAGGGCATGACACTGCCAACCCCAAGAAACTTCTTATGTCAGTCAGAGAGGTTGGTCTGGGCCAGTTCTTAAATGCTTCAATCTTTTGGGAATCTACTTGAATACCATCACCAAAGACAATATGGCCTAGGAAAGCCACAAACTTAAGCGAGAATTCACATTTTGAGAATTTCACATACAACTCACTATCCTTTAAGTGTTTAGAGGTAAATTCTGAGGTGTTTTGCATGCTCTTCTTCATCTCTCGAATACACCAAAATGTTGCCGATAAATGCAATCACAAACATATCAAGATAATGTTTGAACACTCTATTTATCAATTCCATGAAGGCTTCAGGTGCATTCGTCAACCCAAGGACATGACCAAGAACTCAAAATGGCTATATCTATTCCTAAAGGCTATCCTTGGAACATCACATTCCCTCACTTTCAACTGATGGTAGCCAAATCTTAGGTCTATCTTTGTGAAACAAGAGGCACCCCGAAGTTGGTCAAACAAATCATCTATCTTTGGGAAAATAAGGGATGCTTGGGAAGTTGTTCAGTTGCCTATAGTCAATGCACATTCTGAGAGACCCATCTTTCTTATGCACGAATAGGATAGGGGCACCCCAACAAGAAAAACTCAACCTTATGAAGCCCTTCTCTAACACATCTTCCAATTGTTCTTTTAACTCTTTCAACTCAACAGGGACAATCCTATAAGGTGGATTTGAGATAGGCTAGGTATTGCGAAGAACATTAATCCCAAAGTCAATCTCCCTCTCTAGTGGGACTCCAGACAGTTCCTTTGGAAATACTTTAGGAAACTCATTCACAATATAGACTGACTCAAGGGTAGGAGACTCAACATCATCAAATTTAACTCCAATAAGGTAGATACAACCCTTAGCGATCATCTTTCTAGCTCTAAGATAGGAGATAAACTTTTCTTTAGAAGCTACGGAATCACCATTCCACTCTAGTTACGGTTTATTTAAAAATTGAAACATAATAGTTTGGGTCCTACAATCACTGGAGGCATAATAGGCGAGAAGCCAATCAATGCCAAGGATCAAATCAAAATCAGTCATATCTAATAAAATCAGGTCAATGATAGTATCCCTTTTATAGATGAACATTAAACAAGCTCTATAGACTCTCTTAGCTCGAATAGACTCACCCACTAGAGTAGAAACATCAAAGGGTTCAAGAAGACTCTCAGGGGTTCTATAAAATCTACTAGACACATATAGAGTTACAAAAGATACACAACACCAGGGTCCATCAACATATGGCAGTCAATAGAAAAGACTCAAATCATACCTGTCACAACATGTGGGGAGTTCTCCTGATCATGTTGACTACCCATGGCATACAAATGGTTTATGGCCTTGATTGCGCCTGACATAGTACCTCTTAGATTTCCCTTAATACGCAGGGTTAGTGTAGAAGATTGAGCCCAGTCAGCCAACAGAGGACAATCTCTCTAATAGTGGCCTGCTCGGTCTCATTTGTAGCATGTATCACTCCCCTTGTGGTATATACCAATATGTAACTTGCTACAAGTGCCATATGATGGTTTACCTCATGAACCTTGAGCCATACTAGCTTGTGACTAAGACCCACGGGCTCCTACATTCTAGGATCTCTTATCATTTCTGACTCTAGGCATGGTGCACTAGCAGATGATGGTGCTAGAAATTGGTTACCATGGCCTTTCTTCCCTACCTCATGGTTGGATGTCATAGCTTTGTTACTTCTAAACTCCTCTTTATCATGCTGTCTCTCCTCATCAGCTTGTTGTATATAGGTCATCAATCTCCCAATATATATGTCACCGATGAACATTGCTCCCCTCCCATCTCTCTTGGGCCCTCTATTCAATACATCAATATACATTTCTATCCTCTCCCTTATATAAGCAACCATGTATGGAGCATAGTGAGATAGTTGTGTAAACTTCAGCCTATACTTTTGCACTGTCATAGAGCCCTATTTCAAGTTCAAGAACTCTCTTACCTTAGCCTCTCTTTGCTCCCTTGGGAAAAAGCTCCCAAGAAAGCATCATTGAACATAGCCCAAGTCCGCACGGGGGCATCCTCTCCTCTACCCTTCTACCACAGGTCCAACCACAGTCTATCCACACCCTTGAGTTGGTAAGCAACAAGTTCCACTCTGTCAGCATCAGCAACTTGCATCAGCTGGAACACTTTATGATGCTACTCCGCAGAGTTCTTAGGATCTTCAGCAAATGCATATGCTGTGAACATAGGCGAATTCATCCGCAAGAATTAGCGGACTCGAGAAGTGTCATGGGCATCCTATTGACCCTCTACTTGTCTCACAGCAAGTGTTGTGACATCCTGGGCTAGAGTTTGAATAGCTTGGTGAAGCTCAGCATTGGAGGCCTCATCTTATAGGGGCTACGCAATAAGGACATCTGTCTGGCAGGATGCCCTCTACCTCTAACGACTCTTGTGGGAGGCATGATTGTAATTCTGCAATGCGTAAAGCATGAATTAGAATACAACTTTCATAGAGTGTAACTCTATTGCATGATTTAGGACATGAATGAAGGGGAACAATTCCTAATGTCCTTGAGCCTCATATTTATCAAGTGTGGTCGACAACACACCCATAAACAAGACTCTAGTAGACACGGCTTCATAGACTCCCTAGGACACTTGAACTCATATTCTGGTACTATGTTTTTCATGCCCCGAGAGGGTAACCAAGTCGTGGTTGACACCCAAAGACTATTGTTAGTCCCCAAGCGAACCATTTGGCCTCATCACATTTATTCAATCAATAACTTCTACACAGTAGTGAAAGACATAAAGAATGTAAATGTTCACATCTATCATCTAATCTCAAAATAATAATAATAATAATAATAATAATAATAAAGGGCTAATAGAAAGAACAAGCTCACAATCTTAACAATCAGCAATTGACTCTAGTCTATGAAGCCTCTATCACTATCAGGTGGTTCTAATGACAGACCCATGGCTATCTCAAGAAAGATAAAGCTAATAATATCTAACTCTAAAGAAAGATGAAAATAACATATGAATCCTTTGAAGTAGGAGAGGCTCACCAATCTGCTGAGTGTCCAAGATCCTTAACGATGCATCTGCTGATGATCTCTATCCCTTGTATCTACATCATAAAATAATGCAGTGCCGAGTGATGTAAGTATGTGTTATGTATAGAATGTAAAATAGCTTAATTAAACTGAAACAGGTAGAATAATATAGAAACAATATTCAACTCAGAGTAATAACAATCAATATGTCAAGTATCTATCTAAAGCAAGAATAAAGAATAGACAAATGACACATCTAACTCATTAACACTCGTTAATCAAATCAAAATCATCCTAGAAGGGCTCATCTCAGATTACTCATTGGGAACTTTCTGGGAGTTTCTCTTATCTGAAAACAATTACTTATAAGTCGGTGATTGTACAAAAATCTCATTGATTCTGCCGCAGCTGTTGCATTTGCTATGTCGGGAATGAATCGAATACACTAGGGACCACCAACCAATCAAACAAGTCCTCTATTATTTTAGGGACTCTATCAAGAAAGAACCATAATGTAGTGTCATAGATTGAATCCTCACCTATGCTTGGCTAGTTTGACGAGTGCGTGTTGGATTAACTTTTACTCTTTCAGTGCTCGATACTCCTCCCATCACTCAATGCTTATAAGGTGATACATCCCAATTAAACTATCTCAATTAGCCTTGTAGAGGCACTCATCATTCAATCAGTCTCATAGAGACTCTCATCATCTCATCAATCAATATCTCAATCAATAGCTCAAGGCTTAGAACAATCATTAGGAAACAATCAAATAGATAAGTCATTAGAGTTCATTTGGAAAGACTCATGGACCATCAAATACTATTAACCTATCATCATTCTCGCATTCACAATCTTAATCTCTATCAACATTCTTAATCAAGGCTCTAGACTTAATCTTTATCTTCATTCATAAATGCTTTCAAATTATCATGTAGGGTTATGCAACACTCATGAAAAATATCCAATTCAAGAAAAATAAATTGATGATGATTATCAACATATGGAAATACACTTAAGTAATATAATTTTCAAAAAGAATCTTTAAGAAACATTCAAAAATCATGTATGTAGCCTCATTAGACTTTCAACTTTTCTATCATCATCTATGGGGCACATGATAGAACAATCTCATGCTTTTAGTTTAGCCTTACATACATGGGATAAAGCTTTACCAATAAACCGTCAAGAACTCTCCTTGAATTCTTCAATGTCACATTGTTCTTTCTTCTCTCTTAAGCCCTAAATTTTAAGTGTTTAGAAAAAAAATTAGAATGGTAGAATCCACATCACACTTCAAAATATATATATTTCCACTTAACAAAATAATTATTGAACTCTAGGGACATCATATAGTAGCATATGAACTATAAAATAATCATAAGCTTGCATGAAAATGAAATGACTCCATAAAGTGCCTAAAAATGTGCCTTGGAAGTGCCCATGATCTTCTTTTCATATATCTAAAAATTCATTTGTTATTTTGAAAATCCAACTTCATATTCTTGTTCAGGGGGTCCAAATTAGAGGGAAAAGGATCTAACCCCAATTTAAGAGCGAAAGAATAGCAATTTCAATTTTTGAAAGTGTAAATACCAATGAGGTTTATGCATTGCCTCCGCGACGCGCTAAGGGCTTGGTCATGTATTTTCCCTGGCAGTGTTTTTCCTGTGCAGTCCAAATATTCTAAGTGTTAGTATCAAGTTTTCCTAAATGTATTTTTATCTACACTTAGCCAAATTTTACTCTTATATCATCCAAATTATTTCCCAATACTCCCCGAAACACTTACTATATTTTCACTACAAAATTGAAGACTCAAAACCATCACTCCAGAATTAAGGTTTCTCTTCAAGCTTCAAGTCTCCATTTTTAAACTTCATCAAGAACTTCCCTAAACATATGGTATGTGGTGTTGAACCATTGGGTCCTTTCACCCATGATGCCTAAACTTCCTTTTTCTTAATATTGCATATGTTAAAGTTGATTTTACATGTGGGTCTTGTATATTGAGAAATTTACTGCACAGTGATTTATATTCTCGAAAGTATGGTTGTTTTGGCATGTTTTGAGCTATAGATTTTGGATCTAATATTAGATTTGATGAGGGATTTGATGTATATGTCTTTGGGGTGTTGCAATCATTTGATTGATAGCTTTATAATAGATTTTCTGGCATGATTTCTTCTCTAAATTGCATTGTTTTTAACCCTCATTACATACCCCAAGGTGCTTGATAAAATGTGTGGATGTGGTTCTTGAGGAGTTGAAGCTCCAAAGCATGAGATATGATATGATTGATACTATGATGATGAAATGAGATTATATTCATCATGAATTCTATAAAGTATTGCATTAGACCATGCCCAATCCAGGGGGTCTAAGAACCCGGATAACTGAGATGGGGGTTTGTACCTATTAACCTAGGGAAGGATTAGTACTTCTCCACTTAGTGATGGGGAGGCATCATCACTAACCGAGTTGGGGTTTTATACTTATCAACTGAGGAAAGGGTGGGTTAGTACTTCTCTACCTAGTGATGGGGCAGCTCCATCACTAACCGAGTTGGGGTTTATACTCATCAACTTAGGGAAGGCTTAGTAATTCTCCACCTAAGTGATGGGGCAGCATCATCACTAACCTCAAAAGGTTTATACCTTGGAATCTAGCTTGGTCTATTCTCCACATGTGATACTTTATATGAGCATAAATTATTTAAGCATGTTTTACTTATGCATTGTTCATACATGGCATCTTGCTATAATATGCCCATTGCTTATTACTATGCATTTTGATCATGATATCTATTTCTTGTTGCACTGTATCTCACATACTTAGTATATTCAAACATACTAATACATACTATTGCCTACATAATATCACCATGTAGGAACCGGTGCTCAAGTTGATCATCATCATCCTCCACGTGGCTAGTCGATGCTCTTTCAAGCTAGTTGGTAAGTATTCCATTTTGGGGACCTTGGTCTTGTTTTCTTCTTGCCTTGTATTGATACAATCCATTTTATGTTCTATTTTGACTATGTAAGAGCCCGATTACTTTGTCTTGGCCCCCGCTCTATCAATCTGTTTAGAGGTGTCTGTTGGACAAGTTATGTATTTATGATATGAGCTATGACTCCTTGTCTTTTGATGCTGACGTCTTGGAAAGCTATTCCCTTTGCCCCTTTATCTTAATTTAAGTCTTT
Source organism: Solanum sejunctum (assembly GCA_025642045.1). Taxonomy (NCBI): domain Eukaryota; kingdom Viridiplantae; phylum Streptophyta; class Magnoliopsida; order Solanales; family Solanaceae; genus Solanum; species Solanum sejunctum. The sequence goes on along the minus strand of JAOTQJ010000091.1, from coordinate 11,279,074 downwards.
CATATGCTTTTGCGACCGTAATGTGTAATGACAAGTAAAGAGGATTGATTAGAGTCCCTTCGGGTTCCTCATTCACCGTGTCACGTCTAGACACTAGGCTTGGATCGTGACATAAAACTTAGGAACTTTGAAGAAAAGGTAAAATGTATAATTGGGAAGTTTATAGGTGAAAGAATACCCATAAATCAACAAACATATCTGAGGAACTAGGGAGAATCATAGTTGAAGTCTTGAGGAAGGGACTAGAAAACGCTAGCCTTGTTCTTAAGAGCTCTTGCCTTTGGATTTAGAAGAATGAGAGAACGAGGGGTGTTCTAAGGGCTTAAAGACTAATATAGGTCTCCCTTAATCTTCTCCAAATGACGTAGTTTAGGAATAAAATTATGGGAAATGCCCAAACTACCCTTCAATTAAAACTATTAGAGGCCATCTACGAAACCCCGAGTAAGGGTCGTAGATGGTTTTAGGGGCAGTAGACCCTTTCATCAGATGGATCACCTCAGAATCCTAAAATATGGCCTTTGCTGAATTAGAAACTATGCAAATAGGGTGAGCCTTACTATTTTTTATGGGTTGTGGTTGGAGTAGTAGAGTCCTTCCATACTTAGCAAAATCCTCACCTTGTATCTAATCCTATTCCATGAGAACTTATATGACCTATGTAACATTTTATGAGTCATGTAATAAGTCATGAATTGACTTCCTGAAACCTCCAAATTTCTTGATGTTCAGAATCCCACTCATGAGCCATTCTACAAGCTATAGAATATTTCATGGGTCGTTGACTATCTCGTTAACTAGGTCCTTAGTCATTGTTTAGGTCAACTTTTCAGAAGTTAAGGCTCCTAAACTGGGATTCATTACAATATCTTCCCCTTGAGAATATTTATCCCTGAACGTACTTAAAAAGGCAAGCTCTAAAGAGTAAACTAGTAGCTAAAACCTAGTATGCATGCAAATATGCAATTTAAATATCATATCTCAAAATTTTCAGTTTTACACTTTAAAACATGTTTCAAAATAGTTCATAACCAAAAAATTAAATGCATACACCATGAGAACCTAGAATACATGGAATTTAGGGATTTTGGAAGAACTTCTTAGTACCTTAGGCTTAAATGGAGTGGAATAAATATGGTTAATGCTTCATTAAATTCACTTCTACTTTCTATATAGCACCTTCAATTTGTTGATTTCTCCAAAGAGCTTTGATGTAGGAGACAACCTTGCTCCTTAGCTTTTTCACTTACTGGTCTAGGATTTCAACTAGTACCTCCTCACAACTCAAATCCTCTTTAATGTTCACATCATGCAAGGGAACTATGGAACTTTGGTCACCCATGAATTTTCCCAACATTGATTAATTCATTGGGTAGGTTCAACTTGTACACTACTTTACCCACTCTCTTCAGCACCTTGTAAGGTTCCGCATATCTAGGACTCAACTTTCCTTTCTTAATGAACTGGAGAACACATTTCATTGGAGATACCTTTAGAAAGACCAATTGCCAACTTAGAACTCAAGCTCCCTTCTCTGTACATTCGAGTAGAAACTTTGTCGACCTTGGGTTGTTTAAAATTTCTCCCTTATGCTTTTAACTTTCTCCACAACATTAATTACCAAGTATAGTTATATTAATGCCACCTCACCGACTTTGAACAACCCAATGGGAGATCTATAGTATCTACTATACAAAGCTTCGAACGGTGCCATCCCAACTCTTGCACAGAAGTTCTTCTTGTAGGAGAACTCAATAAGTGACAAATGTCCATCCTAAATTTCTTTGAATTCCAACATGCAAGGTCTCAATATATATTTCGAGGTCTGAATTAAAACACCCCACATGTGCATCAAAATTCCCCGTAATCTTAACTTTCATATATCTCAAATCCATACGTAATTTTGAAAATCTGACTTCATATTCTTTATCAAGGGAAACAATTGAGTGAAAAATGGGTATAACCTAGATTTTAGATGACTCATAATGAAAAATAATTTTTGCTAATTTTTAATTTCCAGTGTTTGTTCGTGCCCAGGCCGCGACATGCCTATGGCATGGACTAGTGCAAATTGTTCTGCTCATTTGGTCCACGTCAGACCTAGGACGACCAGTGTAAAATTTTCAACAATTTTCTCATCATCCAAGGGCACTGGACTAATAACCCCACACCTATTTAAACTTGAAATCTTCCATAATTAGCTATTTTTCAACTCTATAACTCACAATACCATCTCTAAAACCTCTCCAAGACTTTATCAAATCTCTCATTCAAAATTCAAGGATTTCAAGCTCAACTTTGAAAATAAATAACCCATCTCAAGCTTCAAGTTTCCCACAACTCAATGTCAAGAAAATTCAAGGTCTAAGGTATGTGGATCTTCATCTATGGGTCCTTTCACCCAGGGACCCCAACCTTCTCATTTTATGAAAATTGTATGATTTCAAGTTATATTACCTATGAGTATCTCTTATTATAAATTATGAACATGAATTATGTTGGGGTTTCATTAAGTATTGATTGATTATGCATGAGCATCTATTTCAAGCTTATTCTACGAATTGATTTTGTCTATTAAGACTATGCATGATTTTAGCTATGAAATTGTGAACTATTTATGATTTTTTGTGATGGGTTTCAAGATATCCTAAATGAGGGTATTACTACAATATTGGTGGGTTGATTTGCATTGAGTTTACTCTTCTTGTTTTACTCTTGAACTGCATGATTTTGAACAAGTGTCATGAACCCACCATGTTTTTAATGAAATTACATGAAAAGAATTCTCAAGTTGTTGATGAACTATTATATGATTTACAAGTTAAGTGATTTCATGATGATTAAGGGCTTTCAAGCATGTAATGAAGTCATTAAAAGTATCTACGATTTTACAAGTATCAAGTTGAGGGATATTTCAACATTTTAACCTCTTGTAAGCTATTCATGTCAAGGCAAGGGATCATGTATGATTACTATTTACCCTCATGTTCAAGTTAAGCTCACTAGAAGCGGTCAAGAATGTAATGAGCTACTCATATTAAGCTATCATGTCTCTTACAAGTTATTCATGTTATGATTAAAGTATGATTGTTTTAAGTATTTCATGGGATTAGACTTAGCACCGATTGAGGCTTAAGATAGGGACTGAACATAAGGGGTCCTTATATAAAGTCTTTAGTCTCTAAACTATGTGCCACCATAGGATTATATATTTTACCCTTGTTATACTAGTGAATCCATCTAGTTTATGTTATCATGTTTGGTTTACCTTGGCAAGTAAACCACACTTCGTCGGGGGGTATCATGCTCAGTCACCTATAAAAAGGAGGTATCATGTCTTAGATTCCAAATTATAGCTGCTTGGTCTATGTTGGTCAACATCTCCTCCTATATATGTATGATATATTATGTAAGTTAATGGTTTTACAAGCATGTTTTATTACAAGCATTGATCATGCACGTCATATTGAGATTATATAAACATTGATTATGATGATGCATTTTGAATATATTGGTTTATCTCTTTATTGAATTACACCCCGCATACTTAGTACATTCAAATGTACTAACACATTATGCTTACATAATATTACCATGTAGGGACCGGAGCTCCTTTTGATCCTCCTCCTCCACGTGGCTAGTTTGTTCCTTCGAAGAAAGCTTTGGTAAGTCCTCAACTCCAGGGACAATATCTATGTTACTCATGTTATGTGGAGACTTCTTTTATGTTGAACACTTGTTATCATGAGGGTGAGCCCGGAAAGTATCTTGGCCCTCGCTCCATTCTGAAGTAGAGCTATTGTTGCAACTAAGTTTGTATATGCTTTAAGCTTGATTCTTCTTATGTTTCGATGTTTATGAAAGACTTCCCTTAGTCTCTCTTCCCTGTTTATACTTGAATCTTGTTGATGTTTATTTTCACTATTGCAACCAAGGATGTGTACAAGATATGCTAAGAGGCTTATTTGGGATGCCTTCAAAATTTCCATTCACCGTGTCAAGTCTAGCCCTAGATTTGGGTTATGACAAGCTTGGTATCAGAGCAATAGGTTGTTAATGGTCCACAATAATCCAACACACTACATCAATTAGAGTCTTATTTATAGTTGTGAGACACGCCACAATTATGAATAGGAGGCTATGAGACGCTCTAGGAAATGTTTTACTTTTTCATAATCTATGTTGAGCTTTGGGTGTAAAGGCAAGGCTTTTCCCCCTAATGAATGATATTTTTCTCTTAGATCATGCTGCTACCAAGAGGAAGACTAAAGAGAGCTCGTACCCGAGGAGCAACAGGCCCATGCCACTCCTTAAGCTCCTGAAGATAGAGAGGTAGCCCAAGATGAGTTCCAGAATGCCATCACAATATTGGCCAATGTTATGACCAACCAAATGAACCAAGGGGCCAAGATCCTCATGCTCCTACTTCAGCTTCAAGGGTGAGGGATTTCACAAGTATGAACTCTCCAAAGTTTCATAGGTCTAAAGTAGAGGAAGATCCCCAAGAGATCATTGATGAGGTGTATAAGGTTCTATCTATCATGGGAGTAAATTCGGAGGATAAGGAAGAATTAACGACCTACCAACGTAGGGGTATGGCCCATATTTGGTTTAATAATGGAAATTGGAAAGGAGAAATGATGATGCTATTCCTTGGGAGGACTTCAAAGCTGTCTTCCTCAACTAGTTCTTCCCTATTGAATTATGGGAGGCCAAAATGATGGAGTTCATGAATTTTAATCAAGGTTCCATGAGTGTGAGAGAGTATGCCCTCAAGTTCAACAAGTTTTCCAAGTATGCTCCTCATTTGTTTGTCGACCCTAGATCAATGAAAATAAGTTTATGTTGGGGGTGTTCGACTTGGTAAATGAAGAGTATCGTACTGCCATGCTAGTGAGTGATATGAACTTGTCTCGGCTTATGAAATATGTAAAACAACTTGAGGGGGGAAAACGTAGAAAGAGGAGAAGTGGATAGTTCAAGAGGTCTCAGTTTGAGGATGGTTTCTAAGGTTCTAAGGGTGGCCAGTTTCGACAAGGTCACATGTTCCAAGGCCAAGGGTCCTCCAATTCTCCTAACAAGAGTTTTTTGAATGATAGGGTGTCCAACCCAAGATTCCAAGGTGGAAATGGTGGGATGACCCATCCTAAGTGCCAAAAGTGTAGCAGAAACCATGGTGGTCCATGTTTAAAGAACTCTAATACTTGCTTTGGTTGTGGTGTAGTACGTCACAAGGTTGTTGATTGTCCATATGCTCAACACAAGGGTAGAGATGGTCAACCTCAAGGCCAAGATGCTAATATGGGTCAAAGGGCAAAGGGAGGCCAACAAAGCGATGCTCCAAGGAAAAATAAGTTCTATGCTCTTCAAGGAAGGCAAGGAGTGGATGATGTGCCTGATGTTGTTACCGATATGTTAAAGGTTTTTTATTATGATTTGTAAGCATTAATTGACCCGGGTGCCACTCTATATTTGTGTCACGACCCAAGCTTAATGCCTAGATATGACATGGCTCAAGGGGAACCCAAAGGGACCCCAAGCAAGCCTCATAAAGTATCCTTATACATCCTTGGTCACAGAAGCAATAAATCAAGCATCAAAGATAAAATAATAGGGAAACTGGGGTTAAAGGAAAATCTTGCACAATATCATGGTCAAAAGACAGAGTTAAACTTATATCATAGATACATAACATGTCCAACAAACACCTCTAATACAAAGATAAGCACAAGGCTAAGACGAAGTGACCAGGCTCACCCTCATAGTCAAAATGAATAATAAAAATGAATGTCTCAATACATAATAAAAGAAGCGTAGACTAGGTCCCCGAAGTGTAGGACTCACCAACTAGCTTGAACAATACTGAACAAGCCACGTGGAGGAGGATGATCAACTTGGGCACCGGTTCCTACATGGTGACATCATGTGACATAGAGTATACATTAGTACATTTGAATATATTAAGTATGTAGGATAGGCATCATAATAAAAATGTATAATATTAAGCAATTGGCATAATATACAATATGACATGAATGATTAATGTTTAAGTAAACATGCTTAAGTAAATCATGCGCACATAGGATATCACATGTGTAGAATAGACCAAGCTAGATTTCCAAAGTACAAACCCTTCGGTAGGTTAGTGATGATCCCAACCCTTCACTCGGTCGGTGATAATACCACCCTATCACCTAGGTGGAGAAATACAAACCCTTTACTAGGTTGATGAGTAGAAACCCCTATATTTGTTAGTGATAACGTCGACCCATCACCTTGGTGGTAAAGTACGAACCCTTCCCTTGGTTAATGAGTACAAAGCCTATTTCGATTATCTAGGTTCTTAGACACACACTCCCTAATTAGGAATGGTGTAATGCAATAATTTTATATATATTATATCATGTACCTAAGTTCATTGCATCATCATATAGTCAATCATATCATATCTCATGCTTTGGACCTTCAACTCCTTAAGAAACTACATCCAGACATTTTATCAAACACTTAGAGGGTGTGTAATGCTAGTATAAAATCATGAAATATAGGGATGAAATCATGCAAGAAAATACATTTTAAAATCATAAATCAACACCTTGAAACACCCTCAACAAACATACATCAAAACCCCTCCTCAAATCTTATGATAGATTAAGGGTTTATAACTCAAAACAAAGCAAGCAATCACAATTTCACATAGCTTTAACTTAATGTACAGTGAATTTCATAATAATTAAGACCCATTTGTAAATCAACTTTAAATCATGTAATTTGAGTAAAAAGAGGGTTGGGTATCATGGGTTAAAGGAGCCCATGAAAGAAACCCACATACCTTAGGTCTAGAGTTGGTTGAAATAGAGATTGAGAAGAATGGAGGCTTGGAAATGAACTTTGAATCCAATCTTGTTCTAGGGTTTCCTTGAAATTAAATTGGGGCTTGATGGAGGCTTCTGAGGGAATTGAGAGTGTATATGAGATGATAATAATGAGTTTGATCCTTTGGAATATTATTTAGGTCTTTTAGGAAGGTTAAGATAGTATTGGAAGTCTAAAAATAGCATTAGAGTAAATAAAATTTATGAAGATGCCATAACTGAATGGATGAAAAAATTGGCAAAGTGTGATCTCACCGAAGACTTGAATGGACGTGTGGGACTCCATAGGTCATGTGGAGTGCCTGTGTGAAGTTCCTTAGTGAAGAAAATGAAAGTAGGGAAACTTAGAAAAACCGACGTCTTGTCACTTTAACATACCACCTCACAGGCTGTGTTATGCTTCACAGTCTGTTTGATGGTCCATTGCACCACACTTGGCTGCAGAATGAGGCCAGGCCACCTCATGCCCAGGCCACATGACCCGTACCCCTTCAAATGGCCCATCTAGTGTGCCCGTGGCACCACCCTGAGCCACATTTTTTCCCATGCCTAACAAGACTCCTTAACACACATTGTGATACCTCCACACGGTCTGTGGCAAGCCATGCAGCCCGTGCCACTAGCCATCTCACCTTCATTAGGCTAAAAATGTCCCTTTCCAACCCCAAGTGACCCAGATAGCCGTCCAAGGGCACACTGGCCGTCAACCTATCCGTGTGACAACACTACATGGGAGGGCCTCACGAAAATGATCATAACTCCTTCATACTACCTCGAAATGATGTGAAACCAAGAGCATTGCGAGATAACTTAAACTTCTTTCATTTGACATACCGTGGTCTACATAGTTTTATCTGTGCTAAAAGTTATGCTAGTTTAAAGTTGACCTTTGCATGAACCATCACCCAAAACTCAACTTTTAGGAAAGTCTGGAACTTGTTTAGGTACTGGGAGTCTCCTTTGAACCTAATACACACCCAACCAAATAAATTAGGCTTGAAACATAGATATACAAGAGCATAAAGTTGATGAGTGTCATAATATCTCCCCTTTGTGAACATTCGTTCTCGAATGTAAAAGAAACATACACAAGGAAGGTAGCCATGAAGATTTTAGCCTAACATGGATGCAACAAATGTATCTAAACATGAATTTCAAATGTCTCAACATGAACATAAAAATTACCATAAAACTTTGCCTATATAAAAATGAATGCATACAATGGCTTAAGGCCAAAAATTAAGACTTCAAATTGCATAGAGGACTTAGAATTAGTACCTTAGGCTTGAGTGGAGTGGTAAAGATAAGGATACCACTTTTGCATGTACGCTTCGGCCTCCTGTGTAGCACTTCCAACTTATTAGTTCTTCCAAAGGACCTTAATGGATGTCACTTTCTTGTTCCTTAATTTCTTCACTTGCCTATCCAAAATTTGAATCAAAACCTCCTCATAAGTCAAGTTATCCTCAACAATGTCCACCACATCAAGAGGTACAATGGTATTAGGATCATCCACACTATTTCTCAACATAGAGACATGGAATGCCGGATGAACCAAACTCATTTCACTAGACAACTTCAACTCACAAGCTACCTTGCTAACCCTCTTCATCACCTCATAAGGACTAACATATCTTGGATTCAACTTTCCCTTTTTACCTAAATGGACTACAACTTTCATTAGATAAACTTTCAAATAGACCCAATCACCCACTTTCAACTCAAGTTCTCTTCTTCTCACATCATCATAGCATTTTTGACAACTTTGGGTTGTTTTCAACCTCTCCCTATCACCTAACCTTCTTAAGAGCCTCCATACCAGAACTGGTCCTAATAAAGCCACCTCTCCATCCTCAAACCAACTAACTGATGATCTACAATGCCTCCCATAAAGAGCCTCAAAAGGAGCCATACCGATGTTAAAGTGATAGCTATTATTGTAGGCAAACTCAATCAAAGGAAGATGGTCATCCCACTACCCCTAAACTCCAATACATATGCTCTAAGCATATTTTCAAGGGTTTGAATTGTTCTTTCGGCTTGGCCATCCATTTGGGGGTGAAAAGTCGTACTAAGGTGTGAACTTTTGTACCAAGACCCCTTTGAAAAGACCTCCAAAAGTGTGAAGTCACTTATGCACCACTATCTGATATGATGGACAAAGGAACCCCATGCAACCTCACTAACTCATGGATGTACAACCTTGCATACTCTTCAGCCCCATATGTGGTCTTAACCAGTAGAAAGTACGCCAATTTCATCATCCTATCAACAACTACCCAAATAGAATCAAAACCTTTTCTAATCTTGGGTAACCTAACCGTAAAATCCATATTAATTACCTCCCACTTTAAAGTATGAATCTCTATGTCTTAGGTTAGGCGACCCAGCCTTTGATACATGGCTTTGACTTGTTGAAAACTATGGCAACCGGAAACAAATTTGATAATGTCCCTCTTCATGCCTCCCTACCAAGACACATCTCTCAAGTCCCTATACATTTTGGTGGAATTGGGGTGGATAGAATAAAAGGAATTATGGGCCTCATCAAGGATTTTCTCTATCAAACCATCAACACAAGGAATACACAACCTACCTTGGTACTTAAAGGCACCATCTCCCCCTTGGGAGAAAAAACCTACTTTGCCCGCTTTCATCAAAGCCTTCAATTCAAGCAAGGAGGAGTCAAGATCTTGTTTTGCTATCACCTCATCAACCAAAGAAGATTTAGAACCATTAACAACAACCACACCATTATCTACCTCTCCCAACCTAATCGGTAATCAAGCCAATCGATGCACCTCCCTAGCCATCCCCCTATCACAACCTTCAACATGAGCTAGTCTACCCATAGACACCCGAATCAAAGCATCCACCATAATATTTTCCTTCTCAGAATGATAATGCACACTCCTGTCATAGTCCTTAAGAAGTTCTAGCCACCTTCTTTGTCGTAAGTTGAGGATCCTTTTGAGTGAAGACATATTGGAGGCTCTTATAATTGGTGAACATATCAACATATACCCCATACACCTTTAACGTAAATGCAACAGCAGCTAATTCAAGATCATGGGTAGGGTAGTTCTTTTCATGCACCTTGAGTTGCCTAGAAACATAGGCTATGACCTTACAATTTTTTATTAGCACACAACCCAAACCCACTGTAGAAGCATCACAATACAAAACAAATTGGTCAAGTCATCCGATAGTGATAATATAGAAGTGAAAATAAGATTATCTTTCAATGTTCGGAAGCTTCTTTCATGTTCATCGATCTATAAAAACTTAACCATCTTTTGAGTCAATATTGTCATATGGGAAGCAATGGAGGAGAGCCCATCCACAAATTTTCTATAGTAACCTGTAAGGCCCAAAAAACTCCTAATATCTGACAGGGTCAATTTATAGGCCAATTCCTAATCACATTACTTTTCTTAGGATGCACTTTTATAGAAACGTCTGACACCATATGACCCAGGAATGCAACCTCCTTTAACAAAAATTCACACTTTTCATATTTAGCATACAATTTCTCCTCCCTCAACCTTTGCAACACAACCCTCAGATGATCCATATGCTCCTTCCTACTATGTAAATAGATCAAAATATCATCAACTAAGACCACACCAAAGGAAACAAGGTAGGGTTTGAAGACCCTATTCATTAGGTCCATAAACATGGCTGATGTATTATCAACCCAAACGACATCACAACAAACTAATAATGCCCATATCTAGTTTGGAAAGATGTCTTGGGAATATCATACTCCCATACCCTCACTTGTTGGTACCAGAACTGAAGATCAATCTTAGAGAAAAAGCTAGCCCCTTGCAATTGGTCAAACAAGTCATCAATTCTTGGAAGAGGATATCTATTCTTTATAGTAACCCTATTAAGCTGTTAGTAGTCAATGCACATTCTAAGTGACCCATCCTTCTTTTTTCACAAACAACACCGGGGCACCCCAAGGTGATTGACTAGGTCTAATAAATCCCTTCTCCAACAAATCTTTCAATTGCTACTTTAACTCCTTCAACTCCGTCGGGGCCATACAATGAGGGGAAATGGAGATGAGTTGAGTGTCGGGAAGGAGATCTATACCAAAATCTATCTCCCTTTTGGGAGGGACATCGGGAAGGTCATTTAGGAAGACATTAAGAAACACATTTAAAATTTGAACCAACTCTACAGAAGGGACTTTGGACTCCACATCTTTAACCCTTACAAGATGGTAAAGGCACCCCTTAGAGATCAACTTATGAGCTTTAATGCATGAAATGAATCTACCCTTAACCACCACATCTTTACTTTCCTACTCAAGGATGGGTTCATTTAGAAATTAAAACTTTACCCTACATGTTTTACAATTAATAAAGCATAGTAGGCATGCAACCAATCTATCCCAAGAATGACATCAAAATCTACCATGTCTAATTCAACAAGATCGCAAGGCATCAACTTATGCAAAATTCAAATAGGACAACTTTTATAAACTTTCCTAGCAAATATAGAATCACCAAAAGGAGTAGACACTTCATATGACTCATGCAACAACTCGAGGTCAACATAGAACTTTTTAGCAACAAAAGGGGATACAAAGAAAAGAGTGGCACCAGGATCAATCAAAGTATATACTTTAAAGTCAAAGATTTTCAACATATAGGTAACAACATCAGGAACCTCACCAACCCCTTGCCTCCCATGAATAGCATAAAACTGATTATGCCTTGGGGCACCACCTTGAGGACCACTTCTACTCAATGGAATCGCATTTGCACCCTAGACCTTACCACGATTTATTGGACAATCTATCTTTTTATAATAAAGCTCCCCATAACCAAAGAATGCATTAGAACACTTCAAACACGGGCCATTATAGCTCTTTCCATATTTAGGAGCCACACTACTAGGAGCCACACCACCAACACTTTAAGAGCCTAGGGAGGTCATTGGCTAACCCTCTATTAGTAGCATGATGAGAACCTTAGCCTTGATGAAATCTAGTACACTTTTGGAACTTACCCTCAAAATGGCCCTCTTGGCCTCATGACCCTCCTCTTCCTCAAATTTTCCTCCTCCATTTGTTCAACATATGTCATCAACTGAGACAAGTCCATGTCACCAATTAGCAAGGCGGATCGGCATTCTTTACTCACAAAGTCAAAGATTCCCATCACAAATTTATTCACCCAAGATCTAGGATCAGCTACCAAATGAGGAGCATTCTTTGAAAGTTGATTAAACTTGAGGGCATACTCCCTCACACTCATAGCACCTCATTTCAAGTTCATAAACTCTATCAACATTGCTTCCCTAAGCTTAAGCAGGAAAAACTGATTAAGGAAAGCCAATTTGAACTCCTCCCAAAGTATCACATAACCATTTCCCTTCTCCTCCTTCCATATCATACCAAATTTGGGATACTCCCTTGAGTTGGTATGCCACCAACTCCTCCTTTTTCATTCGACCCTACACCTATCATATTCAAGATTTTGTAGACCTCATCAATGAACTCTTATGGGTCTACATCCAACTTTGACCCATAGAAAACCACAGGATTCATCCTCAAAAAGACTCTTACCCTAGTTCCCAGGGTATTAACATAAAGGGCTTGGGCCTCTTAATTGATTTGGTTTCCACAACTTGGGCAAGCATGGGGAGAGCATCCCGGAGCTTATAATTGGTAGGTTGCACATTGGGAGTTTGGGCCCGTCTTTCTCTAGTGCTTGCCAGTGATCTAAAATAGAAAAGAACAAATTGTTAGGGGGAAAAAACTTACCACAACTCTATAGCATGACTTAGAACATGAAGAAGGGAAACATTTCTCAAAACATTTCCTAAAACATTCTCAAATCAACTAGGGTGGGCTCAAGATCTTGCTTGGCCTTAACCTCGTTGATCAGCGAAGATCCTGACCCATGAAGAACCATCATACCACTATTTCTAGACTCAGTCAATCTTATTCCTAGCCTTGCCAACTTATGAACATCTCTAGCTAACTCCTTTTTCCTAACACCTTCTATGTAGGACACACTTCCCATTGAAATTCTACTAAGGGTGTCAGCTACTATGTTGGCTTTTGGGGTAGTACTTTACTCTCATATGATGACCCTTGAGTATATCTAACTATCTCTATTGTCTCAAGTTGATATTCTTCTGGGTGAATACATGTTGGAGGTTTTTGTGGTCGGTGAAATCATTTGCATGGACTCTATACAAATAGTATCACTAGATCTATAAGGCAAACACCACCGCCATGAGTTCAAGTTTATGAGTCGGGAAATTATCCTCATGCACTTTCAATTGTCGCAAAGCATAAATAACTACTTCACCATATTATATTAGCACACAACCCAACTCAATCCTAGATGCATCATAATACACGACAAAACTATCACTCACCTAGGGCAATGTCAATATGGGGGCTGAAGTCAACCAATACTTCAAGGTCTGAAAATGCCTTTCACATTATCCATCCATACGAATTTAGCCTTCTTTTAAGTTAGCTTGGTGAGTGGAGATGAAATTGTGGAGAAGTCTTGCACAAACCATCTATAGTAGTTGGCTAGACCGAAGAAACTCCTTATGTCAGTGGGAGTCAATAGCCTTGGCCAGTTTCTTATTGCTTCCATCTTTGTAGTATCAATCTTGATACCCTCTCTTGATACCACATGCCTAAGAAAGGCAATCTCATCTTGCCAGAACTCGCACTTGTCAAACTTTGCATAGAGATTTTGTTCCCTCAGGGTATGCAATACTACCCTTAAGTGTTTCATGTTCTCTTGCTCACCTCAAGGATAGATAAAAATATAATCAATTAACACTATCATGAACATGTCGAGGTAAGTCTTGAACACCCTATATAGAGGTTAATAAATATTATCGGTGCATTAGTGAGGCCAAAATACATTACCAAAAATTTGAAATGACTAAATCTAGTCCAAAAACCCATGGGAAGAGGTTTCATGGTTGGTGGTTGGTAACCAATTTCTGAAGATAGGATAAAGAGAATAGGACGATGCAAACTATGGCTCATGGTTCCATCCAAGGCCCATAATCGAGGTCTCCTGGTTCCTGTCTGGTTGTTTTAATGAAGGACAATTTTGTCCTTATCACCAATCCTAAGCCCAAATCTATCATTGTTTGGGACTTAAACCCTAAGGATTCCCTATTCATTTCATTCTCCAATATTTCCAAAATCTCTAAGGCAAATTTTCTTTCTAGTTTCAAGGTTCTTCCATGTATGCTAATGATGATTTCATGATACTTTATGTTACAAAATATTTCAATGTTACCATATGATGTTTTACCGAGTATTTTCATGAGTATTTAGTCAATAGTCATGACCCCAATGATGTGGATTTGAATGATGAAGTGTATGATATTTTGGATGTTTTGGATAAGTATGATTTTTCCATGTTCATGTATGTCACATATGATTCATGAATTTTCGAATCTATGACTAAGCCCACAAAGTTTGAAGTCAAGTCTTGCATGATATGTGTTAAGAATTGGGGAGTAAGAAAAGGAAGGTTTTAAAGTAATGATTTGTCAAAGATATAAGTATGTTGAAAATGCCCTAATGATGTTTACAAAGGTCCTAATATGAAAGGACAATTCTCATTTGGTGGTTTCTTACATTTTGAGCTACTCTTAAGATTGGTACTTATTATTCTAAGTGTTATAGTTTAACTAAGTATATGTTTTAAAGACTATTCGAATGAGGCATCGTGGTGGGGTTAGGTAAGGGAACTCTAGAAGCAACCCTTTACCCCATTAACTATGTGCCACCATAGAAGCCCTTGTAGGCTTGCCTGGTGGATCCATATAGGCTAATTATTTCATATTTGAAATGGCAGAGTTCCACCAGGCAAGTGGTCTCCTCGTACCAACATGGGGGGTTATGTTAGATTCTATTTAGTAGCTCATATGGTCTTATATGTCGGTCATAGTCCACTCTCATAACGTTTATTATTAATATCTTGGCTCCATCACATGTGTCCCGTTCATGCCTTATTCTTGCTCATATTGAATGCAATTCTTTGTGCATACTTAAGCTCATGTTAATGTTACCTTTACCATCCCATGCATGTAAGTCTTTACTTATGAATAGTGATATTATAATTTCATATTTGCATTGCATCTCACATACTTAGTATATTTCAAAAGTACTAATGCGTACTTTGCATACATGATTTAACCATGTATGAATAGGTGCTCCTCCCCGGCTCGTGGCTAGTTCTTCTGACGTTCAAGACTAGTTTTTACTAGGGTAAGCCCATAGTTTGGGACTCCACTATTTTTTTTTCTTTCTATGTATTTTAGACTTAGTGTATATGTTTATTTTTTGAGTCTTTTACTTTATATGTTGTTAATATTTGGAATCTTTTCTATTTGATGAAAATTGTCGATACCGTTTTCCACTTATCCATGGTATAGTTGGTATGTTTATGAATATTATTTATGTTTTAAAATGCTATTTTTATTCCAAATGATGCCTCATAGCCCCTACCCCATTTACTTCTGCAAATTTATAAGTTGTATACATATGAATACTTGATATTTTATGATGGTTCGAGTAAGGTACCTATGGGTATCTCATCCGTCATGTGACAACTAGGCTGTAGGTCAGATCATTGCATGCAACTTTTTGATAATTTCTTCATTTAGATAGTCAAAACTTATGCAAATTAAATTTAGAAAATTAACAAATGTGGGAAACAAAAATATCACTACCTTATAGTGATTAGGGGAAGAAGAGAAGTAGATTTTGTGATGAATAACATGAGATGTTGTTTGAGAAATTGTCTTTGAAGGGTTGAAGAATAAGACATTGCGACAAAGGAAAATTGAAGAGGTTCGAGGAAGTGGCTTTCACAAGTTCAAAATGATGTGTTTTTTGTGATTGACATTGTTGTCATTGTTTATTTCTACGAGATTATTTTGGGATGAGTGTTATTTTTTCTCTTTGTAATTTCTTGTAGTTTTCTGAGTTGCAGTTTGCACAAGTTAAAATAAGTTGCCCTTTTTAGTCGGCGATGGATTTGATGTTATAGCGGCAAAGTTGCAAAAGGTAAAAAAATTAGCGTTGACGTAGAAGTATGACAAGTTTGGTTCATAAGCACCACGTATGGTGTAAACATTCAAAATTATTATACGACATATGTCTTATAGAGGAAAAAATTATACACGTGTTCAATAATAGTATTTTATAGAGCG
The DNA here is from genome assembly GCA_025642045.1 of Solanum sejunctum. NCBI lineage: Eukaryota > Viridiplantae > Streptophyta > Magnoliopsida > Solanales > Solanaceae > Solanum > Solanum sejunctum. Next base: position 11,262,980 of record JAOTQJ010000091.1, on the reverse strand, counting down.
GGGCAAGTATCGCAATAGTCCAACTTTATAGTATAATTTGAATAGCATTGTGTACAATTATGTGATAATATTTGATTGATTTGATAGTATTACATGGCAATATTTGATTGATTTGAAAGTAAGGAAGAATCCCTCTTATATATATACTAGATAAGTAACGTCCTTGCTGAGCACGGGTCCAATATGTTATTTTTATGCAATTTCTTTTTTATAAATGCGACTAAAATAATTAGACTAAACTCAGAGAAAGACCTTCATGCTAACATAACATAACATATTATAATTAGACTAAAATCAGTCAAAGGCCTCCATACTAGCACGATAGAACATGTCATCTCTATATACAATATGTGAAATAGATAGCAAGAATACTTACATATATTATTATTCATATATAATAGGATTCTTTCATCTTCAATATCTGCATAAGTATTCATCAGCGTAGCAGAATATTTTTTTAATCATGTAGAAATCATCATATGAAAAAATTTAGGAAGAATACCTGCAAAAGGGAAGTAAATAATAATTAATTAAAATATTAAAATGAATACTAAACTATTCTAAAAGTATCATAAGCCACACCGCAATATTATTTTTTTAATGTATCAATGGGTACCAAACATACCGGTAAAAAAATATGATGTACAAAATTAATAAGAATTTCAAATATTTATTCAAATTACCAATAAAAACTGATCAAATTGTAGGAAGTGAGGTATAAATCCTTGCACTTAAAAAATTTTCAACCATTGAATACCCAAAAAAAATGCTCAAAGCTTGCACTGTAACGGTTTCAGTTTCTCTATAATCCAGGAATCAAAAAGTAAATATAAAGATTAATCCTTATATGTAATTAAGATCTACAGGTGAGTATATTCTAATCTAATTCTAAAACTTCCCTAATAAGCTAACTCATAAGTATGCATAGTTAAGAACTTATTATTAATACAAAGAAAATGAAGTAGAGGTTTTTAGCTAAAATACAGAAATAGTGTAAATGAAAAATAAAGAAAATAGAAGTAAGTATATTGATTTTTAGCTTAAATAACAAGAATGAAATATTTATAGACAATAACAAAATACAATTGATGCTTCTAGGATTATGTTGTGTGTAAGTCTCTTTTTTTTTAAAAATATTTAGAATTAAGCAAATCAGTATACATTTTATATGGATATTTATCATTAGGAAAAATTACAAAATATCTCAACTTATTTTAGCATAATCTTCAATATTCCCTACTATATAAAAAAATTATAAATATCCCACTTTTTTACATTCTCTCTCCTAATTCTAGATACTTACAATTACTTTAACACTTTCAAGTTCTCTTACTATTATTATGCCTATTTTTAAGCTTTTGGTGTCTAATCATTGTTAATCACTTATCAGTTAACAAACAATTAGAATTAATTACAAATTTAAATTTGAGAAAATCTTTTGCTTCTTTACTGATATAGTTGAGTTTTTTATATCTTTCTTTTCCTTACTCAAACGTTTTTCAAATTTCTCTTGCTTTCTTTTCTTCATATCAATCATCTTCTCCAATGGATTATGAACCATCATTTAGCCTTGGAGTTACACAAGACTTCTGCGATAGTGATAACAATCAACCACAGAGTGTAGACACAATAATGGAGCCGGCGAACCATCCCCAAAGTGAAAACATTGATGCTGACTTGTCGACGGAGTTTGAGACCATGAAAGTAAAAGGCTCAACTTCAAAATCACCAGGTCAGAATGAAATTCAAAAAAGAAGAAAAAAGTTGAATCCATAGCTAACCGCCCCTCTTTGCCTAAGCTGAGTTTTTAACCTAATTTATTAATTTTGTCTAATTTATCTTAAATTGATACTATTTGTCATTCTTTTTCACATGCAAAATTACAGACACATTTATCTATAATTGTTAATTTAATCTTTTCATCTAAAATTTAGGTATCAATATTAACATACATTGCTTAGTTTTTGATGAAATGGAAATTCGGTTAAATTGTACATAATTTCATGATATTCTAGTTTGATACTTCTCAATTTATTAAATAGCATAGATGTATTTTAATTTTTTTGGATACAACTCAAACTATAAATCACTATGTTAGTACAAAAACATAGGGATTTTGAATATTTTGTTAACTTTTGAAGTATCAAATCATGGAATGTTGTATAACACATAAAATAAGCCACATAAAAACACACATATTAAGGTATCAGCACATTGCCCCTATGATTTGTACTTATGTGTTGGTATCAAAACCTTTGCCTGAAATTTATAGATAGGTATCTTAAGTAGTCAAACTTAAGGTATTTGGTATATTAATTAAGGTACCAAATTCTAAGTATCTAAAACGTTATGAAAAAACTTTCTAAAAGTAGTTAGATTAAGACACATGCATTAAGGTTTCAACACACTGCCCCTATGATTTGACACTGTGTTGGTATCAAACATTTGCTTGAAATTCATATATAGGTACCTTAAGTATCTAAATTTAAGGTACTTGTGTCACGACCCAAGCCTAGGGCCTAGACATGACACGGCAAATGGGAATCCCAAAGGAACCCCAAACAAGCCTCTTAACTTGTAATTATACATTCTTAGTCGCGAAAGCATATAAAATACATATAAAGTAAGGATAGGGACAATAGGGCTAAGGGAACACTTGCATAAACCTCATAATCAAGAGACAAGAGTCAAATCTCATAACATAGATACATAACTTATCCAACAAATATCTCTAAATACATTGATAGAGCGGGGGCCAAAATATAGTAACTGGGTTCACCCTCATGGTCAAAGTAGAACCTAAGAAAGTGTATAAATACATAGATAATAGCAACATCGACTAAGGTCTCAAAAGTAGAGGATTCACTAACTAGCTTAGAGTAGAACCGATCTAGCCACATGGAGGAGAAAGATGATCAACTTGAGCACCAGTTCCTACATGGTGATATGATGTAGGCAAGAGTATGTGTTAGTATGTTGGAATGTACTAAGTATGTGGGATGCATTGCAATAATACGTAGGCACCATAATCAAAATGCATTATATTAATCAATAGACATAATATATAATATGCCATGTAAGATTAATACTTAAGTAAAACATGCTTAAGTAACTCATGCTTATATAGAATATCATATGTGAAGAAGAGACCAACCAATCCATTCAAGGTATAAAACCCTTGGTGGTTGTGTGGTATAAACCCCTTACATGGTTGATGGTAATCACACCCTAACAATATAGGATGAAGTATAAACCCCCCGCATGGTTGATGAGTGTAAACCCCAACATAGTTACCCAGGTTCTTGTCCCCCCGGATTGGGTATAGTCTAATGCAACACTTTATATAGGATTTATCATATGCTCTAGTGCAACACTTCACATAGGAATAATCATATACATAATATCCTTTCATCATCATAACATTATTCATATCATATCTCATGCTTTGGACCTTTAAATCCTGAAAAAACCACATCTGGACATTTTATCAAACACTTTGAGTGTGTGAAATGGGGATAAAAGACCATGCAATTTAGAGATGAAATCATGCAAGAAAATTTATTGTAAAACCATCAATCAACACCTTATAACACCCCCAAGACATTCACATTGAATCCCCTCATCAAATCCAACATTAGATACAAGATTTAGATCTCAAAACATGCTAAAATAATCATACTTTGATGGACTAAAATCATTGTGCAGTAAATTTCTTAATATATAACATCCACATGTAAAATCAACTTTAAATCATGCAATATTAGTAAAAATGAGGCTTAGGCACCATGGGTGGAAGGAACCAATGGTTCAACACCACATACATTAGGTTTGGTGAAGGTTGAAGATGGAGGCTTGAAGCTTGAAGAGAATCCTTAGCTTTGTATGAGGGTTTTGGGTCTTGAATTTGGGAGTGAAACTAAGGCTAAGAGTTTTAGTGAGCGTTGGGAAATGTTTTGGAGGATATGAGGGTGAAATTTGGATAAGTATAGGTATAAACACATTTGGAAAAACTTAGGCCCAATACTTAGAAAAATCTAGATGGAGTAGGAAAACAGTGCAGGAAATACACCTATCTGCATCGTGGAGAGGTCGCGGACCCTCATTGGAAATTACACCGAGTGAAATTTCATAATTCAATTAATTTTTCTTAAATTCAAAATTAGACCCTTGTCACCCTAATTTGGACCCCTTGAATAAGAATACGAAGTCGAATTTCTGAAATAAAAATGGATTTTTAGATATATGAAAAACAAGATTCCAGGCACTTTTGAGGCATGTTTTTAGGCACTTTTTGGGGTCATTTCAATATCTCCCCCTTAGAAATATTTGTCCCAGACTGTAGAAGAGATTTACAAGACAAGAATAATCATGACCAAATCATCCCTCAACATGGATGCAACATTACATTTAAACATCACTTTAAAAATCTCAAAATAGGTATAAAATCATCACAATTTGCCAACTTAAACATGAATGCACATGAACGATATAGGGGCTGACATATAAGACTTGATATCACATTAGGGACTTAGAATTAGTACTTTAGGCTTGAGTGGAGTGGAAGAGATAAGAATACTACTTTTACATGTCTGCTTCGGCCTCCCAAGTTGCACTTTCTACTTGTTGGTTCCTCCAAAGGACCTTAACAAATGTCACCTCCTTGTTCGTCAATCTCTTTAGTTTCCTATCCAAGATCAGAATTGGAACCTCCTCATAAGTCAAGTTATCCTTAATAACACCCACCACATCAAAAGGCACAATGGTTTTAGGATCACCAAAATATTTTCTCAACATAGAAACACGGAATATCGGATGAACCAAATTTACTTCATTAGGTAACTTCAAATCATAAGCTACTTTTCCAACCCTATTTATCACGTCATAAGGACCAATATACCTTGTACTTAACTTTCCTTTCTTACTAAAATAGACCACACCTTTCAGTGGAGAAACTTTCAAATAGACCCAATCATCCATTTGAAATTCTATGTCTCTTTATCTTACATCAACATAGGATTTTTATCGACTTTGGGCTATTCTTAACCTTTCCCTAATCATCCTAACCTTTTCAAAAGTATCCATAATCATATCCGGTCCTAAGAAAGACACCTCTCCAAGCTTAAACCAATCGGCCAGTGATCTACATCATCTCCCATAAAAAGCCTCAAATGGAGTCATATCGATGCTAGAGTGATAGCCATTGTTATATGCGAATTCAATCATAGGAAGATGGTCATCCCAACTACCCCTCAACTCCAAAACACAAGCCCTAAGCATATCTTCAAGGGTTTGAATTTTCCTTTCAGGTTGGCCATCCGTCTAAAGGTGGAAGGTTGTACTAAGGTAAATTTTGGTGCCAAAACCCCTTTGAAATGCCCTCCAAAAGTGTGAAGTGAATCCGATATTATGGATAAAGGAACCCTATGTAAAACCACTACCACATGGATATACGACCTTGCATACTCCTCAGCCCCATATGTAGTTTTAATCGGTAGAAAGAGAGCCGATTTAGTCATCCTATCAACCACCACCTATATGGAATCAAAGCCTTTTCTAGTCTTGGGCAACCCAACCATAAAATCCATGGTAATCACCTCGCACATCCAAGTGGTAATATTTATGTCTTGAATTAGGTCACCAGGCCTTCGATGTTCGGCTTTGACTTGTTAATAACTATGGCAATCGGAAATAAATTTAGCAATGTCCCCTCTTTATGCCTCCTCACTAATACACATCCTTTAACTCTCTTTCTCATTTTGATGGAACCAGGGTGGATAGAATAAGAGGAATTATGGGCCTCATCAAGAATTCTCTCCCTCAAAGCATCAATACATGGCACACACAACCTACCTTGGTATTTAAGAGCCCATATCCCCCTTGGGAGAAAACCTCTATTTTGCCCTCTTTCACCAAGGCCTTCAATTCAAGCAACAAGGAGTTTAGATCTTATTTTGCTATCACCTTATCAACCAAAGAAGATTTAGAACCATTAACAACAACCACACCATTACCTACATCTTCCAACCTCACTCCTAATCTAGCCAATCTATGAACCTCCCTAGCTATCTCCCTATCACCATCATAGTCCTTAAGGAGTTCTAGCCACCTTCTTTGACTCAAGTTAAGATCTTTTTGTGTGAAGACATATTTTGGAGGCTCTTATGATTGGTGAAGACATCAATATGAACCCGATACAAATAATGATGCCAAATATTTAATGCAAACACTACGGTGGCCAATTCAAGATTATGAGTAGGATAGTTCTTTTTATGAACTTTGAGTTGCCTAGAAGTATAGGCAATGATCTTAAATTTTTCATTAGCACACAACCCAGTAGATGAATCACAATACACAACATAACTCTCAAGCCTATTCGGTAGTGATAATATAGGAGCTGACATAAGTCTATTTTTCAATGTTTAGAAGTTCTTCTCACATTCATCGGTCCACTCAATCTTAATCTTCTTTTGAGTCAATTTTGTCATATGGGAAGCAATGAAGTAGAACCCATCCACAAATCTTCTATAGTAACCCGCAAGACCCAAGAAGCTCCTAATATCCGATGGGGTCAATGGTCTAGGAAAATTTCTAATCACATCGATCTTCTTGGAATCCACCTTTATACCATCCTCTAACACCACATGACCCAAGAATGCAACAACTTTCAATAAAATTCACACTTATCATATTTAGCATACAATCTCTCCTCCCTTAATATTTGCAATGCAACCCTCAAATGGCCCACATGTTCCTCCCTTCTGTGTGAATAGATCAAAATATCATCAATGAAAACCACAAGAAAGGAATAAAGGTAGGGCTTAAAGACCCTATTCATTAGGTCCATGAAGATGGTTGGTGCATTAGTCAACCTAAAGGACATCATCACAAATTCATAGTGTTTATATCTATTCCAAAAGGCCGACTTGAAAATATCACACTCCCTTACCCTTACTTGATGGTACCTGAACTAAAGATCAATCTTAGAGAAAAAGCTAGCCCCTTGCAATTGGTCAAACAAGTCATCAATTCTCAAAAGAGGATATCTATTCTTTACAGTGACCCAATTGAATTGTCAGTAATCAATACACATTCTAAAAGACCCATCCTTCTTTTTCACAAACAACACTGGAGCACCTCAAGTTGATTGGCTAAGTCTAATAAATCCTTATTCTAAAAAATCTTTCAATTGTTCCATTAACTCTAGAGGACCTACAGTAAGTGGAATTGAGATAGGTTAAGTGTCGGGAAGGAGATTTATGCCAAAATCTATCTCCCTTTCAGGAGGGACACCGGGAAGGACATTAGGGAAGACATCAAGAAACTCACTTACAACCGGAACTGACTTAATAGAAGGGATTTTGGACTCCGCATCCTTAACCCTCATAAGATGATAGAAAAATTTCTTGGAAATCAACTTATGGGCTTTAATGCATGAAATAAATCTACTCTTGACCACCACATCTTGACTTTCCCACTTAAGGATGGGTTCATTCGGGAACTTAAACTTGACCCTATAGGTTCTACAACCAATAGAAGCATAGTAGGCATTCAACCAATCCATCCTAAGGGGATGGATTCAAGTTCTTGTAGACCCTATTAATGAACTCTTGTGGATCTTCATCCACCTTTGACCCATGGAAAACCGGAGGATTCATCCTCATGAAGTCTCCTACACTAGCTCCTAGGGTAGTAGCATGAGGGCCTTAGGCCCCTTCTTAGACTTAGTTGGCCACCAGTTGAGCAAGCATAGTAAGGGTATCCCGGAGCTCACCATTGGTAGGTTGCTCCTCAGGAGTTTGGGTATGCCATTCTCTAGTTTTTGGCATGATCTACCATAGTAAAGAACAATCGTTAGGGGAAAAACTCACTACAACTCTACAGCACAACATAGAACACGAAGAAGGGAAACATTTCCTAAAATGCCTCATAGCCTCCTACTCATAGTCATGGAGCACTTCACAACCATGGATAGGACTCTAATCAATATGGTGTGTTGGACTTCAGGATCTATCAACCTAGTGCTTTCATACTAAGTTTTTCATGACCCAAGCCTAGGGACTAGACGTGTCACAGCCCAAACCCGGGACCATGACTTGTGCCGATTAGGCACTTCAACCAACATTAAATCACAAAAGCTTAACTTAAAGTCATAAAAGTCTACCAAAAATTCGGCAGAGTTTCCTCTGTTTTTAGGCCCTATCCTCACCTGCAGCAGCTCCCAGAATACACAAATAGCACATATACGCATATATATAACGAATGCGGGCTGACAAGGTCTCCGCTGCTGTCCTGCCGCCTAATAATCATGCCATACATAAAGTAATGCAGTCTCGCCGCCTGATCCAGTAACAAATACATGTATTATACCATTTGCTCACGTATATCTCACATACCCACAACCCACTAGTATCCACATACCTCTAGACATGTATGCTGAAC
>JAOTQJ010000091.1:11236640-11254441 GCA_025642045.1 Solanum sejunctum | reverse complement strand
ATGCTTGAATTTCAATTGTGAGAGTGAGAATGCTTCCTCAGTCCCTGAAATCTAAATACTCTTGAGTGAGTATAAGGAACTTCTTTCTAGTGAGGTCATTTGCACTATATGAGTAGCATATGACTATACCAATGTTTGTGGATAGTTTATGCCCCTTAGCTTGTCATAGTTGGATTGTCAGGTATCTCTCATTATGTTCCTGTTCGCCCAATAATTTTACAATCCTGTTTTGAAAATAGTAATTGGGTACCTGAGTATGAGGAGTTGATATATATGTCTTTAGAATAGCTGCTATTTATTTCTCTTTGTCTGTGTAGATTGAGTCATCGCTTGAGGACAAGCAACAATTTTAAGTTGAGGGTGTTGATGTGCTGACGAAATACAACACATTTGGTGCCTAAAACAAGGGATTTTGTGAGTTGTTAAAGTGACTTTTTAGTGGTTTGATGTGTTTTTGTGTTGATCTTGCAGAAAAGTTAGATTGGCATGATTTTGAAGAAAAATTACAAATTTTGCTGAAGTATAGGCCATACGAGCCAACCTACAAGTCGTAGCTCAAGCTACGAGTCATAGAGGAAATCAGAGATCAAAATCAAAAATCTGCCAAGTGAAGGTCACTCCTACGAGGACATCCTATGAGTCATAATGCACTCTATGACTCGTATAGGTGGACTCATAGCAAGAATCAGAGAGTCAAAATGTTGGACCCAAAATTGAAGACTAAGACTAGAAGACAAACATACGAGTCTAAGTCATACTAGCTCAGTCCAAGATGCTAAGAACCTGATACAAGACCCTGACTATGACTCGTAGGTCATCGTACGAGTATTAACTGTGAGACTTATCAGCTATCAACTGTCTTTTCTGTGTAAATTTTAGGGTTATTTTGTAAATACTATATATAGTTTAAGTTGGTCTTTTGAGAGAGAGTTCGACCAGAAGACAATCTACCATTACATTTTGAATCTTCTCTTAGTTTTTTAGGTTAGTTTATTGTTTTCTATTGAAAAACCCATTTTGGGGGTTGCAAATCTTACCTTGTACTCATTGTTAATCAATCAAGCTTGTGGGTTTGGAACTTGTGGTGCCTATTCTCTTCATTTTTATTGGTAAAACTCTCAACTATGTCTATCATGTGCATTTTTGTGTGTTTTTCTTTAGCGATGAGTAGCTAAGCACCCACAACTTGGGATTGTAGGAACCATGGGTAGTTGACTTGAAATAACCTAGGTTTCTTGCATCTATGATTGGGGTTTTACATGTATTATCTATTTCCCTTCATTTTTATTGTTGTTTGGTAGTGGAAAACACCAAACCCCGCCTACTATCACGATCCCGACCAAGGTAGCGACGAATAGGAAAAGGGAAGTAGATGACAGAATTCATTTGATGTGTTCTCGTCTAATCAACCAAACTTGACTAAGAGGAGGTTGACTGGGACTGTTGGTAATGGTTAGTTGGCACGCTATGGTAGCCGACCAAGCGTCATAGTGAAACTCAACCTTCACCTTCGTAAGAGGACTGAAAGAACCTAAATTATCATCCTATATGCAAATCACCAATTGTAGTTATGTTATCTAGGGTAATCGAGTCGATGAACCATGGGGAACACAATTCCTGAGTTTTCCCCAAAATTGAGTGTTTCCTCCCCCTCCCTTATTTAGAGATTATAGTCATAAATACTAGAAATGATTAGTAGTGAAGTCTTATAGTCAAGCCCTGTATTCCCTGTGGATTCGACCCTAACCTCAGTGAGGTTAATTGTTGATAATGACCGCTTTCTTATTGGAGTATGAACATCATCAGGTTCATCCTCATAAAGTCCCTCACCTGAGATGCCAGAGTAGGAGCATGAGGGTCTTGTCCTGAGCTAGCAAGGTGAGAGCATCCTGAAGCTCTCCATGAGTCGGTTGTTCCTCGGGTGTGTAGAGTAAAGAGCAATCATTAGGGGGAAACCTTACCTTAACTTCTATAGCATGACATAGAGTAAAAAGAAGGAAAACATTTCCTAGAACGTCTCATAGCCTATTACTCATAGTTGTGGTGCACAACACAACCATGAATAAGACTCTAGTCAACACAGTGTGTTGGATGTTGAGGATCATAAAGTGCTCTGATACCAAGTTTGTCACGATCCAAGCCTAGGGCCTAGACATGACATGGCGAATGGGGAACCCGAGGAGACTCCAATCAAGCCTCTTAACATATCATTACACATTCTTGGTCGCGGATGCAATAAAACAAAAATAAGAGATAGTAAAAAAGGAACACAGGGCTAAGAGATATCTTTCATATCATAAAACATCAGAAGGGTCAAAAAGAATCAAAGCTCATAGAATCATTACATACTTGTCCAACAACACCTCTAAACATTAAACTTAGTGGGGATCAAGACAAGCAACCAGGCTCACCCTCATAGTCAAAGAATACAAATAAATAAGGAAAGTCTCTACATAACATAAGAACTAGAGATATCATCCTCAGAGATGAGGACTCACCAAACTTATTTTGTGAAGGTAGTACTAGCCACGGGGAGGATGAGGATGAACCTGAGGAGCTATAGTTCCTATATGGTAACATCATGTAGGCATAAAGTTTATGTTAGTATATTTAAATGTACTAAGAATGTAGGATGCAATGCAACAATAGATAGGTAACATATCAAAATGCATAATTAAGCACTAAATGAGCATATAGTAATATGTCATGCATGAGTGATGCTTGAATTAAAACATGCTTACGTAGAACATATTACATGTGTAGTAAGAGACCAACATTATGATGGTGGTCACACCCCGCTATCCATGGTGATTGAGATATCAACCCCTCAATTAATTGATAGTGGTCTCACCCTGCCATCCATGGTGATTGAGTTATCAACTCCTCAATTAGTTGATGGTAGTCTCACCCCCACCACCCATCGTGATTGAGGCTGGCACCCCCTCAACTAGGTGTGGTCAACTTACAATACTACAGATACTTTTCATGAAATCAACACATATATATCATTCTTTCATCATCATAAAGTCATACAAGTCAAAGTCATGCAATGGATCATCAATAGTTCAAAAACCCCAAATCGAACATTTTATCGAACACTTGGTCCGTGTGTAGTGCTAGTGTAAACCATGCAACTAAAGAGTGAAATCATGCAAGAAATCTTGAAATAAATCAATCAACCAATACTTGGTAATACCACCTTGCAAATTACGTTGAAACCCCTCATTAAAACTCACCATAGATCTTAGATTCATAGCTTAAAATATGCATAAACAGTCACACTTTTACAAAACCCTAACATAGTTTATAGTCAAATTGATGATAGATGACATAAGTAAAATCTACTTAGAAATATGTAATTTAGGTAAAAAGAAAGTTTGGGCCCATGAGTAAAAGGACATGGTTGAAACCCACATACCTTGACTTTGAAAAATTCCTTGATGAAGATTGAAAATGGAGACTTGAAACGTGAGTGAAATCCATAAGATTCGGAATGCTTTTTGGCACTTGAATTTTAGGTGAAATATTTGTCTAAGTGTTTGAGAGAGTATTTGGGAATGTCTTGTGTTATATGAAGGTGAAATATGGCCAAGTATAGGTATTTTCACGCATGGAAAGACTTAGGCCCAAGATCCAAAGGCCTTGGACCAAACAACAAAACTAGCCAAAAAAATAACACTAGTCCGTGCCCTGGTCGCGTCGCGCTAGGGCGCAGACTCGTTCTGTTTTTCAAAAATTTTGAAAACAAAATATTGATATGGTTTCTCTAAAATTGAGATTAGACCCATTTTCACTGAATTTTGCCCTTGATAAAAACTATAAAGTCAAATTTTTGAAATCATGCACGAATTTTGATATATATAAAAATTATAATTTTGAGCACTTTTGGGGGTCATTTCACTCCAAGCGAATTACTCGGCCTCATCGCATTCTAATAGCGAAAGACATCAAGGTATAAAGTACGTAAAGAAAGAAAATATCAAATGATAAATAAATCCCAAAAGGCTAAACATCTCATCCATAAACTGAGCAAGACTAGTATGAAAGAAACTAGCCAACATAACATCCAATAACAACTCAACAATCTAGTCTATGAAGCCTCTAAAACATCTGAATAATGGTGCCAATGAAAGACCTATGGCAACCTCTAAATAGAATGAAATAAATCTATACTCAAAGCTAAAACAGAAATATGATATCCTTTGAAAGTAAAAGCAAATAGTTCCTCAACGAGGCACCTGTTGATGACTGCTAGTACTTGTCTTTACATCATAAAAAGATACAGGCCCAAACAAACATTAGTACATGGAATGTATGTAAAATGGTAGAATGGAACATGTAAAGGAAAAAATAACATAATTCAAATAGCTCAACTCAAGAAATAGAAAACTCAGTCATCATGTTAAGAGTCTAAATTAAGAATGCAATTTAGGCAATGACTACTCATCTATCGTCTACGTCCCATCTACTCAGAGTACTATCAAGCCTATTTGAGAGTTTCTCTAATCGATAACCATCATCTATGAGCCAATGATGATACAACAAAGAGATGTCATTGCCATATCTATTATATACCTTTTGGGGGGTATAGGACATCCCATCAATGGATCCAACATCAGTAACATTAAGTCCTTATTTTGGGATAATAGGAAACATCTAGTTTTATGGTTCAATCCTATCCTATGCTGATTATATAGTTATTGAGTTCGAGTTGGACTTACTCTTACTTAATTCAATGCTCAATACTCCTCCTAAGACTCACTATGCTCATAAGACACAACCTATGGTTAAATCATTCATCTAGTCTCATTGGATATTCGTCAACTCAAATCATCATATCGACCATCAATCCTTTTGGTTACATCATTTTTAGATTCAGTTCTTGACTCATAAAGAATCGATCATGCATCGTTCTAACTCATAGCATCTAGGAGAAACAAGTGTAGAATTAAAGCATTTAGGAATTTCGTATACTCTTTAGGCTCAAATTATGCTCCTGCATGATCATGTAAGTAAAATATATGAAAATAATAAGAAATCATGCTAGGGTACATGTAGTAATAAAATCATCAAATTCAAGTAATTAAATGATAAAAATAGTAATTCATGCAAGATTATGTAGAAATACATTAGTTTTAAGAAAATCTTCAAGAAACATTCATGGGAGACACAATTTACTCACATCACCATCAATTCGAGTTATGGGGCACATGAAAGAATAGAATCCACATTTTAGTCAGCATTACATACCTAAAAATGGAAGAAACAATCAATCTCCAGATGATCCTAGCGTTTGAATTGAAACCCTCGCCCTTCTCCTTCTTCTGGTGTTCCTCAAGAAATTCCTAAGCTTGAAGATTGGTGAAAAATATCCTTAGTATTTTGTTTTAAGACTTTAACTAAGTCTAAACGTACCAGGGCTTAATTAAATTAGATAGGAATAGACAGAAATACCTCTCTTAAAACTATCAACTAGGGCTACGAGATACCATCTATGGATTGTAGACCATTCTACGAGTCATAAACTACCTCTTATAAATAAGGGTTCCTGAAATTTGAGTTATTGGAATTTGGCACGAAAACTCTTTTACGAGCCATAAAATATTTTACGGGTAGTTTGATAACTCGTAACTCAAGATACTGAAAAGTTGATTTTTAGACCATCAATTCACAAAACCACTACGGGTCGTGGAATACTTTACGAGTTGTAGGTGGTCTCGTATGTAGGCCTCATATTTAGAAAATTTCACCAAGTCATTTGGGGGGGGTTACGAGACCTTGTCTACGGGCCGTAGATCTCTCTACGAGTCATAGATGGCTCTCGCGAACTCTCTTTCAACAACTTTTTCTTAGTCATTCTCTCAATTTTTTCTTGTATTTTTTCCCAGACGAAGTGGAAATAACTAGGGGATGTTACAATTACCTTTTTAGTGGGTGTCACATGGTATTCTTACCTTAAAACATTGACTTTTTGGTAGGTGTTACATAATATCCTTACCTTATGGCATTGCCTTTTCGATAGGTGTTATATGACATGATTGGATCTACTAGTGTAAGCCCATTTAGAGAAATAGTAATAACCTATGGTGGAACATAGTTTAGGGATATTGAAATTCTACCAAGATGCTCTCGGTGCTAAGTCAACATCCCATGCAATACATAAAGCATAAGCATAATCATAATCTGCATAGTCTTATAAAATCACAATACCATAATTGGAATAGCTCATTAAAACCATCACATCATAAGAAAGGCTTTATAATCTTGCATAATTTTTATAACATTTTCTTGGAAGCATAACATACTTGATAGGTCTTAATCATCCTTAACATTCATGACTTGCATAACTTGTAGTAATGCCTTTCATCAATATAAGATGCTTCATCATATAATCTTTGTTCCAAAATATGGTGGATTTATGCATATGAACTTAAAGATTATGAAATCCAAGAGTAACATGCATGAATAGTTAAATCATGTTCCTTTGAAACCATTTCAATCAACCCACCATTATTACAGAGAAACCCTTAGTTAGAATCTCATGAAAATTACCTCATAATCCATAAATATTTATAGTATCATCATAATATGTATAACTTAGAAGTCCTAGAGTAAGTCATAAAATCAACCTTTAATAGGAATCCATGCATATTAAAATAATAATTAATAATTTTTAACTTAAATCATGCAAATAACGAATAATAGGAAGTACTCATAAAGAAATCAACCAAAAAAATTAAAGAATTAAGTTGAAAAGGATTTTGGAGTCCATGGGTGGAAGGATCCATAAAAACTCACATACCTTAATCTTTTTGAAGAAGGCAAGAAAAGCTTGGGAGGATCCATGGATGAAAAACCCCTTGAAGCTTGGCCTTCAATGGAGGATCCTTGGAACCCTAGAAACTTAGGAGAGTTTTGGAAGAGAAATTTTGGAGAGTTTAGAGAGGAATTTTGATGTTTTTGTGAGTGAAATGGGCCTACAATGGTGAAAATTTCATGTATTCCCATATATAAGGGTTTGGAAATTTTTTCCAATTGCCCTTATTTAAATCTGAAAAGTTTTGAAAATTTTTGTACTATGGTGAAACAAGAACGCAACACGAACTTGTTCTGACATAGCTCATTTTAATGCGAAATTCAATTTTCGCCTGTTTTAGTCCTGGGATGAGTATCAGTCATTTTACACTAAAATGGACCCTCTCTGCTATATGGAGAGGTTTCGAACCCCTCTGAAAAGTGCAGAAACATGCGAAAAGTTATTTTTCGATATGATTTACTTTAAAATTGAATGAAATCATTTTTTGACACAATTTTTCCTCCTAATCAAGAATGTAGCCTTTGATTTTCCAAAAAACATATGGATGATGCATTATGCAAGGCATCTATAAGGGTATTCGAATGCACTTTGGGAGGTGTTATAGAAAGGGCTTAATTTTGTCCCAAAACATCAAGGCTTTGATTGTGAAAGGGTGAGAAAAGACATAATTACCCCTTATTAAAACTATCATAGGTCATCTATGGGTCAACTTACTGACCATAGAAGCTTCTACTAGCCATAAAAAGGCTCTATCATGGAAACTAACACCTTTTAATCGACCTTTTACAAATTGTTCTACATATTCATAAAACTACGTGTATCGAACTAACGGGACATACACTCAATTTGTAGAAAGGGTACTAACTCTTCATGAGGGTTGTAGAACTTAGGAATTATGAAAGGTATCTACAAATCATAGAAAGTTCTACAATCCTGTTCAGACATGGAAAATATATTGAGATTAGGTGTCAGGACTTAGGAATACAAAGTCTTTATATGGTTTGTAGAATGTTTTATAGATTGTAGACCCAACTCATGAAAGTGATTGGCATTTGGCACTCCAGGACCTTGATTCCATGAAATTCCATTTATGGTCCGTAGATGGTTCTACAAATCATAATGACGTCCATAGAATTCAGTTTTCTACAAAAATCATATCTCTTATCAGACTCTAAAGGTTTATCTGGGTTAGATTATTTTGTGAATGTTACACTTTCTTTCTTAAAATTTGTGTTACGTCAAACTACATCACATGAATTGGGATGAATGGGACATCCAACAGCATGCATGACATGTTTAAAATGGAAAAGGGTCAAAAATACCCTTAAACTATTTGAAATGGAGTGAAAATGTACTTCATTAGGTTTTGGCTTAAAAATACCCCTCAATTAAATTTTTAGCTTAACAATACTCCTCTATCTAATGAAAACAAAAAAGGGCCAAAATTACCTCCCAAACAACAAAAATGAGCAAAAATACCCCTTAGTTTTCAGCTAAAAATACCCGTCCGTTGAAATTTTAAAGTTATTATCTAAATATCCATCTTCCATTAAAAATCCAACCCCAACCCATCTTCAAATCAATTTTTGTCAAATTTTGAGTAGTCTAGATTCTTACTATATTTAAAAATAGTTTTTGTTTATAGTTGCAAATGCATTTTTCCTTAAAAATGATAACTTGTGTTGATTGTGTTACATTGATAACATGAGCACAACGACTTCTATACAAGCTTTATAAGTTTGGAAAATTTGTAGAGTTGGATCCTATTGAACTCGAGAAACTGACTCGAGAAAGAGGCAACGATTATAACAAGATGGTAATTTTGGCCCTTTTCCATATTTAAAATCACAAACCTTCAAAGTACATTTTTATATATTACATACATCTTTAACTCAATACCAAAACATTCAAAAAAAATTCTTTATTTACTTAAATTTTGTATAGAGTTAAACTAGGACAGCCGAATTAAAATAAAGAGAATACGTTAGTACTGATGGGAGTAATAAGTAATTTGAAAACAACAATAAGGATTTTTTTTAAAAAAAAAGACTTTCGCCGATAAGTGGGAAGATTTTTTTGTTTTGGGAGAACCAAAATATAACTTGGTCATGGGAAATATTTTCTTTTCTTGTTATCCAACAGATTACATATATATTTATTTTCATAAGAATTAAAAAATATAAGTTTGTCGCGATGGTCATATTAAATGTATGTCTTATAGAAAATATGTGCTACAGTCTAAAAAATCATAAGAGGTGTGCATAATTCTCCCTTGAAAAGATCCTCACAGGCTCTCTGGTTCATCTGAAATGGCCAAAAAAGTGACCTCAAGTCCTCAGCCTTATTACTTTGCATAGCCTTTTAAAGTTACTCTAGGAGCCTTAACTTATACTCGAGGAATTCTTAAAGCACGTTAAATAGAGTTAACATAGCACGAATCAATTGACACAACTCGAAAACTAGTTTTATAAACCACTTACTAAAAAATTAATAAATTAATTTTTGTGATAAGAAATCTTTGTTTTTACATTTTTATCTTTATATATAAAAAATTCAAAAGATCATTTTGTTATGTAATTTTAATATATAAATGGATATGAAATCTCGTTTCCTTGGAAAAAACAATCATAGAGTCGAAGTTCCAATCATCACTAGTCTTTCATTTTGACCAGACAACTATAACCATGTAGAGCCAAAGTTCCAATCATCACTAGTCTTTCATTTTGACCAAACAACTATAATCATGTGCTCCGCTGACACCAGCATATGATCCATCCAACTATTCCTAAATTTCAAGTTTTCGTTAAGAAAAAAACTAAAAGGTCCACAAGACCAATTTCGTCCACCCAGAAGCATAAATAAAAGCACCCCAATTATTTTTATTACAAAAAAAAAAAAAAAACCACCCCCTACTTCTCCAATGCTCACAAATTGTACGAGAGAGTAACCAACGTGCAACAAAGCTCATTTCAGAATGTCAGGCCCTAATAGAAATTTCAAACTTGAAGACCTCAAGCCCAAACAATTAGATCACCCTGAAAGGTAAACACCCCAAATTATTATTTATTCAAGTTCCAGGTGTCAAAATAGCTAATTGATCAAAAGCTCTGTCGTGGAAGGGGTTCAAAAAAGAGGGCATCTGATTATCCTGAGACAACAGAGTTAAAGAGAGCACGATAATGATTATCCAAGTAGGGTTTTGCATCGACGAGTCAATTTCAAAAGCTGGCACGTAGGCTCAGAAGGACAATCTTTCTGACAATTCATTTGTATTAGCCTAAAAAATCATACGACCACAGGTTTTGAACTGAAATAGCAACAGTAAACTTAAAAAAGAAACATGCAGCGAAAAATTCTCATATTTATCTCATTGCAACAATATTGACAAACCTGATCGAATAACATCACACTAAACCTGCAGATTACAAATATAGACTGCAAACAAGATGAAAAAGGAATACCAAAGTAAATGCCAACAAGCTACCCTATACAACCAAAAAACGTCACACGAATTGTTCTCTGCCAAAGGTTAGCAGAACTCAGACATCTGGAGTTTCTTTTCCTGCTCATCTGTAAACTGACAGGGCCCAGACCATAGTCTTCTAAGTCAGAAGCACACCAAGTTGATTCACTGGCTATCTCCATCTTTGGGAAGATCATTTTCTTGCTCCAACCAGAGCAGAGACATCAGTCATTGGCATGCTTGTTGCAATCTTACAATCAAACCGTTAAGGGGGTTTGTAAGGTAGACAAGGAGCTCCTGAGGTTAACGAGGAGTGAGTTCTTAAGACAATTGTGTGTTATTGTGTGCGTGTTAACCCACTTCGTGCCACACTCCTGCAGAAGAGAACATTTCAATTTATGCAGTATTATTTTCAACAAATGACGATGTGTAAGTCGCAATTTCAATTTATGTAGTGTCATCTTCCAAGGATGAGTGACTGTAGTTAGAGAAATCCAAACTGTTAGCAGCTTAACCAAATCAAAATTTTCTGTAGCAACGGAAAACACATTCAGCTGTGTGCCACTCAGAAATCACGGTATTTTATAATGTTTGAGCTAGCTGAACATTTCCTTCTTGGATAAACTACATACCCATTTAACTTCCAGCTGAATTTATCTTTAGGAACAGAAATTCTCTGGAAAAAATTTTAGAACTTCCACCTGAGTTTTAACGTTAGCAGCCGAAATACTCTGAGATATCATTTTTCAATATATGAGAGCTAATGGTCAAAGCTTTTATCAGGCACAAAACTTGTGTAAGGAAAGCAGAATCTGGCACAGAAATTGTTGTCCCTCTTCAGGAGCAGCCTTCTTAAGCTGCTGATGAAGCTACTCCAGAGAGAGTCTCAAACCATAATTTCAAAGTTAAATCTTTTAGGTAAAATTTACGCAAATGAACCAAGACATGTAGGGTCATATTTTCAATTATCAATAAACTTTGGGTTCCTTGGGAGCTCTATAGGTTTGTGACAATCGGTGGAGATCTACTCCGATACCTTTCCTACCATCTAATTTTAGGTCAGAGCAGTAAGCATGATGAATTCCTCACAGTCCTAACTCCTAGGTTTGTGCCCCCACCCCCGCCTTTCTTCTTTTCTCTTAAAATCCATTAAGTCAGAAGCATAGCAGCACCAATACCTAGAGGAGAGCCCATGTAGGTGAAAATTTAGCTCCTAATAAGCAAGTGGTGCATGAACCACGTTGGGAAGAGGTCCATGGTACACTGACAAGGTAGTGACATGAAATGACTACTGTCAATCTAACAAAGAAGAAAGGAACCTCAGAAACAGGGAGGATTCTCTTACTCTTCTGTGATCAAAATGCTTTTCAGGGAACTGCAGATTCCAAGAAATCAGAGGTTGCAAGGCATCCTCCACAACACACTTGCCACAGAGATGATGAAGCAAACACCTTTTGGGAATTTATTCAGGTCGACCACCTATATAACTCGTCTTTTCTTCTTTTTTTTAAAGAATAGTAACATTTATATCACTCCCGTGTTTCAAAAACAAACAAGGTCACAAACTCAGAATCCTATCATACACTTTAAACTGTCTACCAGAACAGTTACAAACTCACAACCCTAGCATACACTTCAAATTGTCCACCAGAACACTAAATAATTTTCACATTTATATGTATTCCGAATGAGAATAGCAATATTTCATCTCTATCAAGGCCTAGCAAGGAATCATGTCAGTAACCTTTATGGACATTGACCAGCCACTATACACACAAATGTATATTGATATGTTAAAGAGTAAAGATATAGTTCAATCTTTCATATTCAGATAACAGTTTGAACAATGCCAAGTTATCACAACAAAGGCTATGGGAACTGTGCAGCAATATGTTAAAAAACACATCCACTGTCCATCTCTTAATAAACTGTAATTATGGTGAAAACAACTAGTAAAGCTAGAGAGTGGACATACTCGGGAGGTTACATGCATTCAAGTGCATAACTTGTCCCATCATCTCAAAGCATCATGTAAGAAGGGTTAAAAGAATATTCCTTAATTCTTTTCTGGAATCAATTAGTATTTGTTAATGCTCACACGGGTTAAAGTTGTGTGGCATAGTTTGACTAGGCATGTTTTTTAAGAAAGAATAGACTTTTGAAGCTTGTGGTCTTAAACATGTCATAACATTTGGATGGATAAGGGACTTTGAAACTTCTGGTATTAAACATAACAAAACATGTGGGGCTATAAAAGCTTGTCATTAATGATAAAATGGGAAGTTCAAATTAAAATTATTTTCAAATTTATAAAATTGTCATTTTAGTTGGAAATTGGAACAGACTAAAAATGAAATAATGTGGAACAGAGGGAGTAGGTCACAACATTAGATCACAAAATTACAAGTAGACATAGCAAGACGATTATCCACGCAGAGGTAGATGATATATTGCAAGTACGCCAGAAGGAATATTAATTTCTCTCTCCCTGGATCCAACAAGAATAACTTGTCTGTTATTGCACATAATTGGATTAACTGAGGATTGTTTTGATAATCATATTGAAGACATACCTTCCAGGAAGCAGCTGAGAACTGTTTACTGGACCCTTAAAATTTCCAAATCTTTTTGACCTATTTTCTTGTTCTTTCTCGACACGCATAGCAGCCACCTCTTTCTCCATGGCAGCAACCTCCCTTCTCATCTTTTTCGCCTCAACCTCCATGGCTTTTGTTAAAGTCTCTACTTTCTTAGCTAACATCTGATCCCAAGAAGGCAATCAAATTTAATACAAACATCTGAGTAAAGAAGCCATAACTTTGCTGAGCAAGAAATCATTCTAACCTCAATGGCGTCGTCTTTGTCTTTAAGACTTTGATCCTTTTCATGGCCAGACTTCCTCAAAGCAACTACTTCTTTTTGCAGTAACTCATACAGTAGTCCAGGCACAGTGTCTTCTGTTTCAGTTACTGGTAGGTCAGTGCGTTTTTCATCTTGATTTTCTTTCCAAGTACTCTCAGTTTCATTATCCTTAGCTCCATCAACAGACTTGCTGCTATTGAAATTTGGACCTGTTACAGTCAGAAGTTTTTTACCCCTGTCCAATGATCTTGAGCCACCATCAAATGACTTTGACGTCCCTTTCGCATGCTTCAAGATAGAATTGGACCCAGAAGATCTCAACTGAAATGATGGTGATTTCTTCGGTAAGAAGCCATTACAGGTCAATTTGGAGATACTTTCAGCACCACCAAGTGACTGCCGACGTGAAGGACCATTGCTTGAACTTCTGCCATCTGTTGTATTGCGAGAGCTAGTGCTTGATGATCTCAATGTCTCTTCCAAGACCTTGAGCCTCAATTGATATTTCTCCTGAGTAAATGATAGAAGTTAGAAGCTTCTGAAAATAATATCAAAAACCATTTTCAGGTGCCCTTTCTATTGGACAAAATATTACTTTCAACAAGGCTTCCGACTTTGCAGTTCGTTCCATGATTGCAAGCTTGTCACGTAGCTGTTGCATCTCACCCTGCAGTACATGATTTAGGGCTTAGATGAATAATGAGTTCACTAAACTACATGCACATAATGCAGTATGTTCTATTAGGCCAGGATCTCCGTATCTGATACTTGCAAGCCATGGAAACTACCGTACCTGCAAAACCCTCCTCTCTTCAAGCCACTGTTTCACAGGCATGACTTTATCATTTGCATCTTTCCATTCATTAGCAACCACAGTTGCTACCCTATTAGCTGTTACCTTGGCACGTGCTAGCTCGCGGTCAAGTGTTTTTCTTTCTTCCTGGAAAAATAGATTAGCCTATGTATTATAACATTTAGTAGTCTCAACATATTAACTATCAACAATTTTTATAAAAAATCGTTCTCAGATAGATTACATTCATTTCTTGAACTTTCCGTTGGTAATCGCGGACAGCATTAGCAGCTGCACCACCAGCCAGAACAGCCTCCTCAAGCTCGCGGACACTTTGGGTAAGTTTTTCAACCTCTGCAACCTTTTGGCGATGCATTCTGTCTAGAATTTTATTTTCTTCCTAATGTATGTTTATGAAACAGAATAAGTGTAAACAGAATGCAACTGAACACAAAGGTGACAACTGCTTCAATATATACATTTCATGAAGTTCTTTCAGTTTTTGAAAAGAAGAAAAAAAAATCAAACGAATATTTGGGCAAAGAAAATCTTCCCAAAAACCAGAAAAAATATTTCATGAAAATTTTGAAACATTTTTTTTTATAACAAAATGCTACCTAAATGATCCAATACTTTAAGCAGCAGAACCAACAGTTATATCATCAAAGTACCTGGCATATTTCTATCTGTTTCATCAGCTCCTGATTCTTATTCTGAAGGTCGTCTACCATAGACGCCTTTGCTAATGCTGACTGCACAGTTCTTTCGGCATCAAGTAGAGCTGCTTCTTTTGACTTGGTAAGACGGTCCAATGCCTTATTATCATCTTGTAGTTTCGCAGTCTGGAAAAAGATAAAGCAAAGAGTAAGAAAGCAACCTCATATGCAGACTGAGATTTAGCATCACTTACTGACATGAAACACAGGCAGATACCTCTTGACGAGCAAGTTTGAGTTCAGCCTCCAAAGGCGCAAGGATGGCCTCAATTGGTGGCATATCATCATCCTTTTGAGCAGCATGGACCCTTCGAAGAGTGGCTTCTGCTGCAAATTGAGCTGCCATGGATGCTTTCTTCTCATCATTGATTTTCTTGATTTCAAGATTCTATAAAGCAAGAAAAATATTCTAAGTTACAAAATAGTTTACTGAAAAAAAGACTATAATAAGAAGATTATGAGGTAGTACCTTGCTTTCTAGAAGTGATTCTGCCAACTTAAGCTTCTCATCAACCCTTGTCAACTCATCAGTGAGCTGAATTATAGGTTATAAGACAGAAAATTACCATATGCTTTTTTTTCTTAAAGACTATGAGTAGCTTACATTTCACTACAGCAAAACCAATCAGATATAGCCAAATCAAACCAACAAGCAGATTTTTGTGCAAAACTGAAGCTAAAACATTGTTGTCAACAGCCCAACACTGTAGCTCAAGATCATAATCCAGATATGCCTAACTTCAACAAGTAGATTACATTACCCAATTTTACAGTTTATGCATGAGAGCATGAGCCACGACCTTGTCATCATCAGGAATGCTCACAATCCGCAACCCTCCATCCTACCCCCAAAGAGCATTTTCATGCAGCTTCCAAGAAATTGGGGAGATTTCACAAGAGTTCTTTTTTCTTCTTGTATAAATCTCATGGATATTGCATTATAGATCATCACATAATACATATTTAACTTTCCTGGTCAAATAAAATGTCCTTAATATATTCAGGAGATTAAACAGAACCAAACAAGATTACCAATTCTTCAGATAGAACAAAAATTAGTAGTAAATCCAGCTAAATAACTGCACATCACATTCAAACAAGATTAAATTTGTAGGAGTAAAGTACCTGCTGGTTTTTAAGGGCCCAAATACATGTAATAGAATGCGACAATTGAAATCCTACAATTTCACTTCCCACATTTCTGGAACAAGACAGATACAATATCCTACATTTCCTTGCATAAAAAAGACATTGACTTTTCACTTCTCAACCAATGCATTACTTCCCTAGTAATTTGCATTCAGTTTACTAGCAGTCAATAATGGTAAAATAATGATCTTAGTTTTATTCCAGAAAGAAATACTATATCATAATTTCCGATTGCACAAAAATAAGATTTTCTCACTGTATGTTCAAATATTGCTTACTGTACCTCTTCAACAGCTTTTTCTCGTAGTCGTTCTGACAACCTTAATGCCTTGATCTCCGCATGAGCTTCGGAGAGTTCCCGGTCCTTATCTGAAAGAAAATGACCCAGTATGATTCACTTGAACAAGAAGGAAACCGAAGTTGGATCCAGCAGACATTACAAACCTCTGACTTCATTCTCCAGTCGATTTAGCTCCAACTTGACCGGATCCGAGCCGTGGAGCAGGTTCATGAATTCGTCAGCGTCGAGGCTGGGCCTCACCGCCGACATCCTTCTCCGGAAAGTAACTTTTCCTCCTCCTTCTTTGAAAGCTGTAGGCGTAAGGGAAACTTCGTTGGTCGTGGGTCTGGCATTGCCGCTGTTCTGGTCGGAACTCATATCCGGCGTCTCTCCGTTGTCCGCCATTTCGATCTGTGTAAATTTTCTGCTATCTCACATCAGCTACTAAAGTAAGTGGCGGAGTATTTATTAACTAAAGTATGTACTAGTAATAGAGTTGAGAAAGTTTCCTGTGCTGTGTTACAGTGGTGATGAAAATTGAAATGGTTATGGGGTTCCTTTCTCTCTATACAAATCTCATATCTCATTGAGAGTGAGAGAGGAGAAGACTGCTTTTGTGACTAGTGTGTGTTTTGGTCTTTACCTTTTATCATATTTATTTCAAAAAATATACTAGTGGTAAATTTGAGTTTTTATTCAAATTCTTTTGTTAGCTTAATACTTTAGGAAATAGTCTCTGTACCTCTATGAGGTAGCAGTAAGGTCTGCGTACAATTTACTATTCCTAGACTCCACTTATGGGATATCACTAGGTATGTTGTTGTTGTTGATGGCTTAATACCCTCCCTAAGCTTGATAATTTATGTGTCAAATACCACAACTGTGTGAAAAGAAAAAATTGAAAATTCCTAGTATAATGATTTATTCATTTTACTTGTATTATTCCATGCTTTTTTTTATTATATTACTTTTATCATTCTTATTTTTTAATATACAATAACATATTTAGTAAAAATTTATAAAGTAGGATTTAAAAATAAAAAACTCATATTACATGTTATATATTTTATCCTAATTTTTTTTCTTTAGATAAAATAATTATTTGTTTCAGCTATATATTTTTTTTGTTTTTAGATCCAAATTTACGTAACTTAGTTAATACTCTATTTATTTTATCAAAATAAAAGAAAAGATTTAACCAAAGTAATAGAATTCAAACAGTGTATCTTCAGAAAAAAGAATGTTCTTTCTTGCAATGAGTTTTTAGTTCATCTACGCATTATTTCTTTCTAGGTCAAATTTGAAAAATATTTGTTTGAAGTTTTTTTTTCCTTATATATTTTTCTTTAGATGATATGTATTTCTTCTTTTCCTGGCCAAATGTGTAAAAGAACTTGATTAGAATATTATTATCTTTTGCTAAATAAGAAAATTATAATCAAAATATTATTTTTTTAATAAATTTGATAAAAAAAATTTAAATAATTAGTGAACTTAAAAAGGGTTACAGATGTGATAACTCTCTTGATCATTGTCTTGCTTTTTTGGTGTGTTTTAATTATTTTATCCCTTTTCGTACCTTATGATAACACTTCTTGAGATAATTGAGAGAGTTTTAGATGAACTTTTTTTTTCAATGCTTTTGTGTTGAAAAGATTGACTTTGGTCAATATTCTTAATAAATGGGCTTGGATGAGATTTTTGTTAGTGTCGTAACTCTA
>JAOTQJ010000091.1:11207720-11236540 GCA_025642045.1 Solanum sejunctum | reverse complement strand
ATAGATAGATAGATAGATAGATAGATAGATAGATAGATAGATAGATAGATAGATAGATAGATAGAGAGATAGATAGAGAGATAGATAGATAGATAGATAGATAGATAGATAGATAGAGAGAGAGAGAGAGAGAGAGAGAGAGTATGAGTGCCTATCCCGACATGTTTAAATCATGTAGGCAAAATATGTATTAGTACATTTGAATATACTATGTATGTGAGGTGCAATGCATGGATGAAATTTTACTGCCATCATTATTAAACTTAACATATAAGGATATATATATATAATAAAAGGCACATAAGTGAGCTTAAAACATGCACAAGGTATATGGCTCAAGATCAATGTGATACAATGCATAAGAAAGCACATAAAGTGAAAATATAGAATAAGATCATAAGCCTGTGGGAATGAACCATAACCGACATATAAGACCATGTAAGCTGCTACATGGAATCCAACATAACTCCCTCCATAGGCACGAGGAGACCACTTTCTGGGTGGAGATTTGTCAACCTTTGCATGCATCATAATAACATAAATGGCCCACGTGGATCTACTAGCCTAGTGTACAAGGCTCTTACCCCACCTTGACTAATTGTACAACATAAAAATATAAGTTCTATACACACAAAGCTCTAAAGCAACCTGAAGCTTGGTAACAGCAGCTGAAAATCCTGTACTCCTACTGGGGAGATCTACTAGCACCTGTACCTGCAACATGAAATGCAGGTCCCCCGTAAGGGATGTCAATACTGGATAATGTACTGAATATGTAAGGAAGAAAATACTGTATATGAAGTAATAACTCAAATGAAACTATGCACTGGTGTATTATAGGAGACCACCCTTAGTCATATTGTGGGATCATGTACTTTATGTTCTTTTTATTACTTTACCTTTACTATCTAATCTGTACACAACATATAATACAAATGACCAGCTGATCAGTGGTGAATCTATATCGAGATTGGACATGGCTAGGCTTTTCCTTTTCACCCCGTGGGCTACCCCCTGTGATAGGATCGACCGTGGCTAGGTGATTCTTCCACCCCTCGAGTTGCCACCCATCAACAAGCAATATACTTTATCTTTCAATTACTTTTGGGATGATTCTTTTGGTGCTCATAATATATGAACTGGAGGACTGTAGATATAGCATATGACATATAAATAATCACAAAAGAAAGTACCATAATGAAAAGAGTAGGTTACACAAATAATGAAATGCATAGGAGGTAGAATAACAGATAAACTTTATTTAGTAGAACGAACTTGTGTATCTTGGTATCCAAGTATGTATGCAGGTTTGCAAGTGACTATGTATGAGATCATATAGAAATGTGAAAGAGTGGATACATGGTTATTTGTTATGTCGAAGTAGATAAGAGCCTCTATGTACCAAGGAAGAACCTAGGTTTCATGCGAAGTAATACAAAATTTAGTAGCCTTATATACCTTGTTGTATGATCTTGTTATTACCTCAAGATAACCTTACCTTCATCCAAATATTTATCTATAATATAGTAGGTGATTAAACTAGCATTAGTAGCCAATAGATGCATCTTGGCAGCCCAATCTCATAAAATAACAACATAAGGGCAGCAAGCGTATAATTATAAACCTGAGCGTATTTTTTCAAACTTTCCACCCATAATCATATTTTCTAATACACATTCTCATATACATATCGTGTTCAGCCAATTTTAGTTCCATAACAGTCTTATAACAGCCCACAAAGCACAACACATAATAATTCTACACAATATATAAATAGATGGCATAATATTACGTCCCTTCGCCATATTTGGACGTCGACAATCCCGAACCTGTTTCAACTTTACCCAAACTTTTATCAACCCATATATACATAGGAACAGTCCCAAAATAGTCTTAGAACAGTACCAAAGCAGTCATGAAGGATGTGAGGCAATAGCCTTCCATCCATCAGCCCACAAGTTCGTACTAAGAGTACAATTGTGATATCCTATAAAAATTGACTTTTGCAGACTGTAAAAGTGGTGCAGAAGCTTAGTTACATCACTAAAAAACTATATCTTGTTAAAAACATAAGTCTTAATTCATAATTCAGCCAACCATGAAGAGAAAATCCTCTTGAATAACAAGAAAAGTTCACAAGAATCTTTAGGACACATGCTGTCCAAATTTTTCAGCATATACCTAACCAACATAGTTTCCTGTTTTTCATAAAGAAACATTTCTAAACACATACGTAAACTCACTTACCATTACCTTCAAGGTGTAGGACTTCTCCAAGAACTCTAAAAGTCTCCTTGTGGCTGCTTTGCTAGGTTAAGAAAGTGTAGAGAGAGTTTGTGAAATCTAATTTTTTTTTCAAGTTAAGAATGACTTAAAGGTGCTACTTATAAGCCTTTTTAAAGGATATTTTGGCCAACTTTATTATGTGGTTTAAGCCTCATATTATAAAGGTAGTGATACATCTACTTGGCCCTTTTACTTGGGCCTAATTAGGTTTCAAAGTTGATGGGCCTTGGCTGCCCATTTTTCCACCTTTCTCTTAGTAAGTTTGGGCCTAAATTATTAAAGAAATTGTAATGTCTTTGGGCTCTTTTTATATCCTTCTTGGGCTGAAAATATAGTCTATTTATGACGCTATAACATTGGATAAGGTTACACCCTTAACATGGACTTTATTTATAATCGGACTTGGATAAATTCGACGTTGGTGCTCATTTTCATTTAGCTAGCAATTTAAGCTAAGCAAATAGGTGATTCACCTGCAAGCTTCTTGAGTCCTACAAGACCTAAATCTCTCACTTTGTTTAGGGACTTGATCTCCTCAATTTAACATAAACTTTATATGCAATCGATCCTCTTAAGCATTAGATGCACATATCGCCCTCTAACATGCGATTCAAGCACTTTTTAAAGTAGGCGCTCATTTGACCAAACCACATCATGTTTTATTTGCATAGTACTAGTATTGTAAGATGTGGGTGTTACAAAATCATTTCAATGCACACTTGAGCTTAAAACCCAAACATTCTTCATAATCATTATACTTGGGCTTAAAAGCCAAATCATAATTCATATCATCCTTTTCATGTATAAGAATAGCTCATTCATAATTTTCAAATAAGATCTAGACACCAAATATACTCAATTACCCAATATCATAGACATTTATGTGATTATATTCTTGTCGTAATCATAATCTTATCAAAATCATATGCATAAATATAAGTGAGATTTTTTGCCCACTTCATAAATTTCATAAAATTCAATACTCATGAATGTATATTCCATGAATGATGTAAGATTAGCATGGGAAATATAGATTTAATTTTAAATCAATAATTTAATATGAAATTCAAGTAAATCTATAAGTAAAATCCACATTCAAATCACAATATTGATTACCCAAGCTTAGATCAAACTTTAATGGGACAATGTGTATTCAAATCTTCATAATAACAATGCAATTTAATATATTAGGGCTTAAATCAACTTAAAATCAATAATAAAACATAGACTATAATTCAATTGAATTTAATAAATAATAATATTTGAAACCCATATTTAAAGTAAGCCAAATTTCTTGAAAATCAATTTTGAAAGATTTTGGGTCTTCGTGGTTGAAAAGGACCAAGAATCAAACCCAGCTAATTGAGAAGATTCAAGAAGAAATTTGATAGAGAAAAGAGTCTTCCCTTGATTCCTAACCTTAGTCTTCACAAATGTTCAACGAAAGGAGTTCTTAAGAGGGCAACAATATAATTCTAAGTGTAGGAGTGAATTTGAATAAGGAAAAATAGAGTATAGGTCATCTGAATGTCTATAGGTAGCATAGAAAGTCTCAAAAAACCCTCAGGAGAAACCATAATTATGAAAATTCTATTAATGAAATGAGTAGAGAAAATGTTGCCAGGGGTCTCAAGGGATGGAATATGGTCCATGTAAGGGTATACGTACCATATATTTCTTCCGTGATCCAACACTTAGAACAATTTCACTTATGAAGGTCCGAGATGTTAATTCTATACTTAGAAACATTTCATACCATCATTTATACGGAGGGCTTCACAACCCGTACCAAAGTATACGGACAGTATACTCCTTCGTGAAGCTCTTCTTAGAAAATTCTTCTTGACAAAGTTCCAAGATGGTGATTCAATACTTAGAAAATTTTCACTATGATGTCCCTATGGATGGCCTCATGGATTGTGAAGGACTATACGGTCCGTGAGAGGGTCCATGTGTGAAATGCCTTAGCAAAAATATGGGTTTTCAATGCCAAGGCTACCCATAAGGTCCACCATAGGGACCATGAAGCCTCGTGCTAACCATGTTGGTCTCAACGCCACATTAAAGCTAGCACACTCCCAAACAAGACCAAGGGAAACTTTATGGAGCATCCACATGGTCCTTACACCCTCACACGGAATGTGAAGGCTTCCCTAAAGCATCACCTTGGTCTAAAACTTTTCAAAACCAAAATTCTAAGCTCTATTAAGGTTGTACAAAGTCTAGGTCCTTAAAATACAAATGAGGTCCAAGTTCCTCTAGCTCCTCAAGTCCTTCAAAGCCCTCAAGCTGACCAAGTTACCAATGATAGTCTTAGGGACACAATTACTATGTTAGGTCAAGTTATTGCTTTCCCAAATACTCCTACTCTAGCTTCTAGGATAAGATATTTAGCTACGATGAATCGCCATAGAGTTTCATGGTTCCAATGTGGATGAGGATCCATAAGAGTTCATCAATGAGGTCTATAAGTGGTTAAGATTATGAGGGTGCCTTCTGAGGAAAAGACCAAATTGGTAGCTTATTAATGTAAGGGACTTTTCAAGTTTGGTTTACACAATGGAAATGCAAAAAAGTTGAAGAAGATTGATTTATTGGGAGATGCTTAAGGCCTCTTTCCTTGATCATTTCTTCATCATTTCTTCTCACTTAAAATAAGGGAAGCTAAAATAATGGAGTTAAAGAATTTGAGGTAACGTGATATGAGTGTGAGGGAATATACCCTCAATTTCACAATGTTGTCCAAGTATGCTCCTTCCGACTCTTGATTCGATTCCTATAGTTAATGAGATTCCTGTTAATTTTTATGGTAGTAAGGGAAATTGACTTAAGCATTGATATTTTATTTGACACTCAACCTATTTCTATACCTCCATATTATATGGCCTCAAAGGATTTGAAAGAATTGAAGGAATAATTAAAGGACCTACTTGATAAAAAGTTCATAAGGCCTAGTGTGTCTTCATGGGATGCTCTCGTATTGTTTGTATTAAAGGATGATTCACCTTGAATGTGTGTGGATTATTGACAATTGAATAAAGTGACTATCAAAAATAAGTATCCATTTCCAAGGATGGACGACCTATCTGATCAACTACAAGGTGCAAGTACTTTTCTAAGATTGATCTTTAGTCTGGATATTACCAATTTAGGGTGAAGGAGGATGGAATTCCTAAGATAACATTTAATAATTGGTATGGTTACTTTGGATTATTTGTTATATCATTTAGACTAACAAATACTCCCCCTCCCCTCCAGCTTTTATGAATTTAATAATAGGATCTTCAGACCATATTTGGATATATTTATGATTGTGTTCATAGATGATATATTGGTCTACTCATGACATGTAAGGATCATGAAGATCATTTGAGAATGTGTTACAAACAATGAGAGATAGGCAGGCCTTTCCAAGGTTTACTAAGTGTGAGTTTTGTCTAAGAGAGGTGGATTTTCTTGGCCATATTATTTTGGGTAATGGTATTAGAGTGGATCCAAAGAAGATGAAAGCGGTGAAGAATTAGCCTAGACTAGTGTCCCCATCAATATTAGCAGTTTTTTAGGTTTGGACGAATGTTATTGGAGATTTTTTGATGGTTTTGCCTCTATTTCTTCTCCTATGACTAAGTTAACCCAAAAGAAGGTAAAATTTCAATGGTTCGATGAATATGAGAAAAGTTTCCAAATGTTGAAGGATTGTCTTATTTTGGTTCCTATGATATTGCCTGAAGGTTCGTATGATTTTGTTATGTATCGTGATGCCCCACATATAGGCTTTGGTTGTGTCTTGATGCAACATGGGAAAGTCATTACTATGCCTGAAGGCAATTGAAAGTGCATGAAATGAATTATTTAACTCATGATTTTGAATTATTGGACCCATTGTATTTGCATTAAAGATTTGGCAGATTATCTCATGTGGTGCATGTTGATATATTCAACGATACAAGAGCTTCCAATATATGTTTAGCCAAAGAGATTTGAACCTAAGGCAAAAGAGATGGTTAGAACTTTTGAAGAACTATGGCATGAGTGTGATGTATCACCCTGGCAAAGCAAATGTTGTGGTCGATTCATTAAATAAAATTTCTATGGATAGAATTATCCATGTTGAGAATGGAAAGAAAGAGTAGGTTAAAAAAGTACACCATTTGGCTCATTTAGGTGTGAGGTTGAATGGCTTGAATAATGGTGGTGCGTTGGTACTAAATAGGGCAAAATCATCTTTGATAGCAGAAGTCCAAGTAAAACAAGACATGGATCCTACTTTGATTGAATTGAAGAAGTTGGTGATTGATAAAAAGATTGAGGTCTTCTCTCAAGGGGGAGATGGAGCACTTCTCTACCAAGGGTGGTTCTGTGTGCCTAATATGGATTGCCTGAGGGAGAAGATACATGATGAGACTCATAATTCTAAGTATTTTATTTATTTAGGATCCAACAAAATGTATAGGGATTTGAGAGAGGTGTATTAGTGGAATGACATGAAAAAAGACATAACAAAGTGTGTGATGGGGTGTGCAAATTATCAACAAGTGAAGGTGGAACATC
Organism: Solanum sejunctum; assembly: GCA_025642045.1. Taxonomy (NCBI): domain Eukaryota; kingdom Viridiplantae; phylum Streptophyta; class Magnoliopsida; order Solanales; family Solanaceae; genus Solanum; species Solanum sejunctum. The sequence goes on along the minus strand of JAOTQJ010000091.1, from coordinate 11,229,703 downwards.
AAAGACTAGGTGGTTTGACCCAATATATTGAGATACCTACTTCAAAACTGGAGAAAGTGAATATGGGCTTCATTACGTGTTTGCCAAGGACTAGGAAACAATTTAATTATATATGGGTGGTTGTTGATAGAGTGACGAAAAATAATCCATGCTGTTAAAACTTCATATAATGCTGAAGATTATGCTAAGGTTCGCGTTTAAGAATTAGTAAGATTGCATGGGGTGCCATTGTATATTATATTGGATTATGGTACTCAATTTATTAGTCATTTTTGAGGCCCTTCCAAAAAGACCGTGGTACTAAAGTGAAGCTAAGTATCACATTCCATCCTCAAATGGATGCACAAGTGAAAGAACGATCCAAACGTTGGAAAATATGTTAAGGCATATGTGCTTGATTTCAAAAGAAGTTGGGATAACCATTTACCGCTTATTGAATTTGCTTATAATAATATTTTTTACTCGAGTATTAAAATGGCGCTGCTTGAAGCATTGTATGGAAAATGGTGTAGGTACCTGGTGGGATAGTTTAAAGTGGGAGAGATGTCCTTGGTTGGACTGGATTTGATACTTGATGCTACAAAGAAAGTGAAAGTCATAAGGGAAAAGTTGAAGGCTTTCCAAAGTTGTCACAAGTCATATGCCGATGTTAGAAGAAGAGATCTTGAATTTGAGGAAGGTTATTGGGTGTATTTGAAGGTTTTGCCAATGAAAAAGTAATTTGATTTGGTAAAATGGGAAAATTAAATCCTAGATATATGGGGCCTTATGAGATACTGAAGAAAATTAGAAAGGTAGTGTATGAGCTAGATTTTCCTATAGAGATAGCTATAGTTCATCTGGTGTTTCATGTGTCTATGTTGAGAAAATTCATGGGTGACCTTAATTCTATTGTTCCATTGAATGTTGTGACTATTGAGGAGGATTTGAAATATGAAGAAGTACTAGTTGAGATTTTGACCAGCAGGTGAAAAGATTGAGAAATTAGGAAATAACATCCGTTAAGTTTTATGGAGAAACTATCAAGTAGAGAGTGCTATTTGGGAGGCTGAAGCGGATGTGATAAAATGACATCCTTACCTCTTTTCTTCTATTCAAGCCTAAGGATCCTAATATGATCTAGCATTTTTGCATTCATGGTGGGTTGATGGTTAAGTTTCTATACTAGTAAAGCTTACTTTTACCTTATTTAAGGATGAATGATACTAAGGGGGACATATTGTATCACCTTCTATGTTGATAGGCTTGGAAAATTAAAGATATGAAATTTGATACTGATAGGTTATATGATCCAATCTACGACTCATGGATGAGACCACGAGTCATAGAAAGGTCTCGTGCACCTGAGTATAGAAAATTGGGAATTTTTTAGCTTCTAGAAGTCATTGTACAAGTAAAAGGATGGGTCGTGAATAGAACCACGACCCATGGAAAAGGATAGTGAAAGGGGCCCTAAAGAACTGGAAATTATTTTAAGTATGAAGATCATGGATGGGGAGGTTTGCAGATCATAAAGGAGATCATGAATCATAAATTATATTCATGATTGTCAAGTGCTATTTTCAGTAGCGAACTCTTGGTGACCAGTCATTCTACAACCCAAAGTACAATCCGCACTCTGGACTATGGCCCGTACATGGGTGATCGTAGACTGCTTTAGTAGATTTTTAATGAAGGGCTCTCTGGTCATTTCTAATCCATTCAACTCCTAAAGTATGTCATTTTAACTCACTTAACTAACTTAATAGACTCAAACCCTATAAATCCAATTTCTAATTCATTCTATGGCATTCACTCTCACAATTCTCTCAAAGGCTCTCAAAACTCTCTATTTAAGGATTCTCTCTATTGAAGCTAGGGTTTGAAGGTTTGGCTTAAGGATTTCATGTCTAGAATTTTATCTTCAAGTTTAAGGATTTTCATTTGAGATATATAGCCTTCATTCAGAGATTAGTTTCATCCATGGAGTCCAATACAAAATCTCCTTTCTATCAATGTTTCATGATGATTTCTTTTGGGCTTTTATGATATGATTCTAAATGTGCGGATTACAATTATTTTATGATTATGACATCTATTCATGCATGAATTATGAAGAATTACATGATTTCTTTGATTTTCAAGTTAAAAGTATGTGATTTCAAGTATATGATGATAAGGGTTTATTAAATAAATGTGAGTTCCTTTACTAGTAGTCCAAATTGATTTAAATGGCATGATTCCTCTTATTTTCATCTAATTACATGATTTTAACTCAATTGGTCATGAAACCTACACATGACCCTAGTTTTCTATGATTAAACTATGATTTTTATGAATAAGATCCTAAGTATGGAAAAGATGATTTGATGATGATGATGTTATGATGATCATGCTAATGATGATGCTAAGATGGAGAGTATACTCGCACTATGTGAAAGTTATATATATGGACTAATCTTATGATATGAGATATTTTCATGAAGCTATGATGACTATTTTGCAAGCTATGAAAGAACGATTGTTTTATTAAAGTATGAATTATGTTAAAAGCTATGTTTTTGTGTGATTTTATATTCTGCGGGATATGACTTAGCATCGAGAGGGCTTAGGTAGATTCCATTATTCCATAACTACGTGCCACTTTAGGTTGATGTTTATGTGTCTATAAGGCTAGCTAATAAATTCACAAAGCTTTATAATGTGACACTCACCATGCTAGGATACAGCATAAAGGGCGGTGTCATTATGATAAGCTCGTAAGGATTGAGTCTACCTTAAAATAATAAACTCCTTTTTTGCTTAGTGTAGAGGGAACTTCGAGATTCTATATAATAGTTTGCATGATCTTATTATCGGCTACGGCCTTAGTCTCACATATGTATGCTAGAATTATGAAAGGTTTGATGATGCTTCTTCTCATGACTTTAAAATATGCATTAGTCATAAATATTGTATCCTTATTCTATTGATTATGATTATGCATATTGATATTATTTCATGATGTTTCATGATGCATGGTATACCTACATAATTAGTACATTCCATGTACTAACACATACTTCTTTGCCTACATGATCCAATTATCACGACCCAAGCCTAAGGCCTAGACGTGAACGGCAAATGAGAACTCAAAGGGATCCCAAACAAGCCTCTTAGCATATCAATAACACATGCTTGGTCACAGAAGCAAAATAAACAAGGATAAGAGGTATAATAAAAGGGAAGCAGGACTAAGAAAAATCTTTGATAATTATTAAGCATTACTCAAACTCATGGCATAAGTACATCATAATATCCAACAAGACCTCTAACTTGGAATGGAGCAGGGGCCAATACAGTTTTCCGGCTCACCCTCATAATAAAAAGTGTTTAACATAATAAAGTCTCAAAATAGAAAGAGTAATGTAGATAGTGTCCTCTAACTTGAGGACTCATCAATGCTTATCTCTGAAGTACCGAACTAGCCACGTGGAGGATGATCAAAAGGAGCTCTAGTCCTTACATGGTAATATCATGTAGGCATAGAGTATGTGTTAGTATATTTAAATGTACTAAGTATGCGGGATGCAATGCAACAAGACATAAGACAATATAGTCAAAATGCATAATCATAAACAATGGATATATAATCTCAATACGGCATGCATGATCAATGCTCATAATAAAATATGCTTGTAAATAATTCATCTTGCACAATATATATATATATATTATACATATGCAGGAAGTAACCTCAACCGACATAGACCAAGCAAGTACAACTGTGACTCCGAGGCCTAACACCCCCTCGATTCAGGTGATCGGGCATGACACCGCTCGACGAAGTGTTGTCTACTTGCCAAGGCAAACCAAACATGATAACATGAACTAGATGGATCCACTAGTATAGCAAGGGTAATAGTCATAATCCTATGGTAGAACATAGTTTAGAGACTAAAAATTTTATATAAGGACCCCTTAAGTCGAACCCCCATCTTAAGCCTCAATCGGTGCTAAGTCAAATCCCACGGAATACTTAAAATAATCATACTTTAATCATAACATGAATATCTTGTAAGAACATGACTTGAGTAGCTCATAATCATGCTTGACCTCTAGCAGTGAGCCTAACTTGATCACGAGAGTATTGCTTTAACATGAATGGCTCACAAGAGGTAAAATTCTTGAAATAGGAACTTGATACTTGTAAAATCGTAGGTACTTTTAATGAATTCAATATATACTTGAAAGACCTTAATCATTGTGAAGTCACTTGACTTGTAAATCATGTAATAGATCATCAATAACTTGAGAATTCTTGTAATATCATTTTATCAAAAATTGAGCTGTCAAAATAGGTCAGCCCAGCCCTGACTTAGCCCAAGCCTCGCGGGCCAGGAAATTTGATGGGCTAGGGCTCGCAAGCCCTTCATTCCAAAGGGTCGTAAAATGGTCAACCCTTCCCAACCCCAGAAGGGTCAAGGGCTGGGGCAGGCCAGCCCTCCTTTTTTAATTTTTTTTATTTTCAATCAAATTTATTAAATTCTAATAGTATATTAACTTATTAACATGTCTAACAAAATGGTAGAAAAGTATACAATAATTACAATCATAACATACATTGTACATATAATTATAATTGTTGATTAGTGGATCTTCAAGTTGTTATATATTCAAAAGATTAAAAAACAAACTTATAAATTAAAGAACACTTCCAACTTAAAACTTCACTTAGCAATACTGATTACTTAAAATATTTTTTTAAATGAAATCAAGAAAGTAATTAATTATTCAAGTCATAATACAGTCGATCAAATACAAATAATGTTTACTATCCAAATCTTAGCGACAAAACTAAATAATAAAGACATTAATGAAGTAAACTCAAAAAAATTCCATAAGCACTTATTACATGTCTAACACTGATGTATCATCTTCGTCAAGAATATTCGAATCCTCTTGTGATAAAGTTTCTTTAACATCTTCATCTTCATCTTCATCTTCATCTATAATTCATATGCAATACAGCTTAGTTAAATAGTAAGAAAAACCTTAAAAACTAATAATATAGAATTCACATTTTAAAAAAAAAAAGTTACCACTTTGAGCTTGGACAAATCCATGCAACCAATTTCAAGTAACAATAAGTGTCTGGATATTATCATGATGAATACAATTTCTATATTTAGTGAGAACATGATCACCAATGCTGAATATTGATTCTGATGCCATAGTGGTAATTGGAATACTAAGTACATCACGCACCATCACTGAAAGATCGGGATATTTTTTGAAATAATCCTTAACATGATAACATTCATTTCTCCAAATTTCTCAATATCAAGCTTTGGTTCCTCTAAATAAAGATCCAATTCTGATTCTTCATCATTAGAAGTTGATTCATTCTCAAATGCTTTGAATTCCTATGAAATTAAAAATATGTAAATTCATAGATGATATAACAACAAATACAATAATACTACTGTTGTTAGTCTTGTACTACTACATCACGTGCTACTCTTACTACAGTCCCCCTACTGTTATTACCTATCAATTTGCCATAGTACCATTACTACTACTATGACTACTAAAACTACTAATAATAATAATATTAATATACTAATATTACAAAAATAAAAAAAATATTAGATAATAAATAAAAGTATTCAATGTATATAAAAATAAAAATTACGTACCTCGAATACTCATATTCCCTTTCCTTTAGATTTATTTCTATCTTCACTTGATGTAGTCAGAACACTAGAATAAGTACTTGCAACATTTTGCTTAACCACATAATGATCATAAAGCTTGTATAACTTACTCTTCACGTCTTCAATCTTTTCTTTGATGGAATTAGGATCCAACTTAGTGTAACAAAACTTTAAAACATGCAACTTCAGGCGAGAGTCAAGGACTACTCCAAATGCAGTACTACACTATATAAATTCCAATATTTTTTAAATTTTTCATGCATTTTTATAGCCAATTCCTTAATAACACCATTCTCATTATTCAAATTCTCATTGAGAATGCATTCAATTCTCCTCACTTGCATAAAATATAAGCTAGAAAGTTGGATAACTTGAACCAAAAATCAAATTAGTTATCTCATAAAAAGGCTCTAAGAATTGACATATTTTCTCTGCCCTTCTCCATTGATTGAATGTTGGACAATAAGAATAATTTCTATCAATCAAATGAAGACTTGCAAAAGCCTTTTCATACTGAAGTGCACTATCAAGCATCAAATATGTTGAATTCCATCTAGTTGATACATCCAAATGTAAATCAAGAGTAGTTTCAACTCCAATTTTCCTAACCCGTTGCTCAAATTTTTACATTGTCCCGTCCGATCCTTTAACATACTTAACACTTTCCCTAATTGCAAATAAGGAATCATTAGCTGCTTTTAAACCCTCTTGAACAATCAAGTTCAAAATATGAGTAGTGCATCTCAAATGAAAGAATTCGCCATCACATAACAAACTTTTTTGCAATCTAAGATGCCATTTTAAAATATCTTGTAAGCTATTATTGGCAGTGGCATTATCCAAAGTGATTGAAAATACCTTCTTATCTATACCCTATTCTTTCAAACAGTCATATATAGTAGTAGCTAATTCAACTCCGGTGAGAGGTGGATACATACGACAAAAATTTAAAATTTTGCATGCCTACCTCCAATTTCATCAATAAAATGGGCAATTAAGCAAATATATCCCTCGAAATTAGACGAAGTCCAACAATCAGAAGTCAAACATATTCTATTAGGAATTTTAGTTAAGATTTGCCTCGATTTCTCCTTCTCTCTAGTATATTCTTTCTTGACATCTGCAACACATGTGTTCCTAGAAGGCATCATGACATCTGGACTTATATAATTCACCCAAACCTTAATTCCATTATATTCAACGAAAGAATACGACAAGTTATGCTTAATGATAGCTTCAGCAAGCATATCACGTTGTATCCATTGATCAATTTTTCTTGACTGCATTTCACCTTCTTGATTAATGAACATCTGATCTAAATCATGAATTTTAATATTTGGACACTTGCCTATATGACACTATAAATGTGATGTCCCATAACTTTTACCTTGATAACCAGGAGTTGAACCACACTTAAATAATTTCTTACATCCTTTACATATTGCCCTTTCAATTCCATCTTCAGCTCTACCAGATCTTTCAAAGTATCGCCAAACAGTTGATGTCAACTTCACTTTTTTCTGATTAGGTTCTGCAAGATCATTGACCTCCACAGTTTTTTCACTATGTTCACGTGTGTCTTTTGCAACCTCCATTGATCTGCTTGTAATGAAATACAAAAACAAAAGATTATTAGCAAAAAACTTAAAATTATCTAAAGTCTAATAGTATTAGTTAAATAATATAATAATTTGTGATGTATTAACCATATGCCCATCCATGCAATTCATATTTTAAAATCAGAATACTTCGGTCTCCGATCATTCATCATATATTTATGCACGTAAAGTACACAAAAAATAAAATAAATATTACCTACTATATAAATAATTTCTTTTATTAAAACATGATATTACAAATTTCACTGCACCACTCTTTATTCTTTAAGAATATTTCCATTACGAGAAAAAATAGATTGACTATTTAAAGGTACTTTTATTATAACAACCTTAAACTTGTAATAATATTAACTAACGAAAACTAGAACAAGTCATAGCAAAATCAGACTTGTTAAAATTTTAATCCATGTTCACCAAATAATTAGTCATCGATAGATAAATATTAAACGTAAAGAAAAAAAAAACTTACAAGTTCTGAAATTGTCGAATGCCAGAAAAGAGAAGAGAAAACTATGAGAATAAAGACTAAGGAGGCAGAAAGTTATAGTTAAAAATCAAGAACATAGAAAAGGTAAATTAGAATTAGGGATTTAAGCTTGTAAGGCTAATGGGCTAATGACTTTAGCCTTCAAACGTACTAGTCTAGTAAATAGTAATATACTAGTTAGTACATGTCAATTATTATATTGAGGTTTTCTATTTTTATTTTTATTTTTAATATTTATTTTAATAAAAATTAAATAATACTATTGGCCCATGAGTTGGCCCCGGCCCGGCCTTAGTAAAGCCTCAAAGGATCAAGGGCTTACTTGGGTCGGGCTTATAAGCCTCGGAGGTAATTAGGCTTGAAAAATCTTATCCCAACCCTACCCAATAAAGGGTTGGGTTGGGCCGGCCCCGTGGGCCAAGCCCATGTTGATGGCTCTAATAAAAGATATGGTAGGTTCATGATACTTGTTCAAAATCATGCAATTTAAGAGTGAAATAAGAAGAGTAAAGTCAATACAAATCAACCCACCAACATGTAGTAAAACCCTCATGTAGGGTACCTTGAAATCCATCACAAAAGCTCATGCTAGTACATAGTTTCATGGCTCAAAATATGCTTAGTCTCAATAGACAAAATTAATTCATGGAATAAGCTTGAAATAGATAGTCATGCACAATCAATCAATACTTTATAAACCCCCAACATAATTTATATTCATAATCCATGATAAGAGATACACATAGGTAATACAACTTGAAAACATTCAATTTTCATGAAAAGGAAAGGTTGGATTCCATGGGTGAAAGGACCCAATGGATGAAACCCACATACCTTAAACCTTGAATTCCTTGAAGTGGTTTTAGAGCTTGAAATGAATCCTTGAGTCCCAAAGTTGAGTTTAAGTTTCTTAGATTTGAATGAGAGAATTTAATAGAGTCTTAGAGTGATTTTAGAGAGGATTTTGTGATTTATAGAGTTGAAAAAATGACTAAATATGGGTGATTTAACTTTTAAGTGGGTATGGGGCTATGACTCTAATGCCCTTGGCCGAAATAGAAAAACCAAGGAACATAATACACTGGTCCGCGCCACGGGCGTGTCGCAAACTAGATGAAGACTTGGAATTACACAGTGGCGTGCCCCAGGTGCGTCGCGTCCTAGGCACGGATAGCCATTGGAAATCAAAAATTAGCAAAAATTATTTTTTTCTATGGGTCTTCTAAAATCTGGGTTATACCTATTTTTCACTCAATTTTGCCGCTTGATCGAGAATATGAAGTTGAATTTTTGAATCACTACAGATTTTGAGATATATAGAAATTACGATTATGGGGCATTCTGAAGCACATCTGGGTCATTTCAATATCTCCCCCTTTGGGAACATTCATCCCCGAATGTCCAAGAAACATGCGTAAGGGAAGTAATTATGAAGATTTTAGCCCGACCCGAATGCAACAAATGCATTTAAACGTCATTTTTAAAAATCTCACCATGCATGTCAAAAATCATCATAGACTTGTTACCATAAACATGAATGCATACAAAATGACATGAGGGCTGAAACTTAAGTCTTGAAATATATAGGGGACTTAAATTATTACCTTCGGCTTAAGTAGAGTGGAAGAGATATAGGTATTGCTTTTTCATGTCCACTTCAGTTTCCCATATGGCACTTTCAACTTATTGATTCCTCCAAAGGACCTTGCCGAAAGCTACATATTTATTTCTCAACCTCTTCACTTGTCTATCCAAAATCTCCATCGGGACCTCCTCATAGGTCAAATGATATTCTACAACACCCACAACCTCTAAGGATACTATAGCACTTGGGTCACCCACACACTTTTTTAACATGGACAAATGAAAGACCGAAAGAGCCATATTCATATCCATAGGCAACTCCAACTCATATGCAACCTTACCCACTCTCCTAAAAACTCTATAAGGACCCACAAACCTTGGGATCAATTTCATTTTCTTTCCATACCGGACCACATCCTTCATGGGTGAGACTTTCAAATAAACCCAATCAGCAACCTTAAACTTAAGATCTCTTCTCCTCGCATCTGAGTAGGTCTTTTGTCTACTTTGGGCTATTTTCAGTCTCTACCTTATCAATCTCACCTTTTCCAAGGCCTCTATGATCGAATCTGGATCTAGGAAAGTCATCCCCCATATATCAAACCACCCAACTTGGTATCTACAATGCCAAACGTACAAAGCTTCAAAGGGAGTCATACTAATGCTTGTGTAGTAGCTATTATTGTAAGCAAACTCAATAAGTGAAAGATGTTCCTACTAACTACCCTTAAACTCCAAAATACAAGCTCTAAGCATATCCTCAAGAGTTTGTATAGTCCACTTAGCTTGACCATCCATTTGAGGATGAAAAGTGGTGCTGAGATTAACCTTAGTACCAAAACCTCTTAGAAAGGATCTTCAAAAGTGAGAAGTGAATTGAGTATTACGATCCAAAATGATAGACAAGGGCATCATATACAATCTAACCAACTCATGGACGTACAACTTGGCATAATCTTCGGCACCATAAGTAGTTTTGACCGGTAGAAAGTGAGTTGACTTTGTCATTCTATCAACCACAACCCAAATAGAGTCAAAGTATTTCCTAGTCTTAGGCAACCCAACCACAAAATTCATATTGATCTCTTCTCACTTCCAATTAGGAATTTCTATATCTTGGTCTAGGCCACCCGAGCTTTGATATTCGGCTTTCACTTGTTGGCAATTGTGACATCTGAATATGAACTTGGTAATATCCCTTTTCATACCACCCCACTAATACACCTATCTCAAGTCTTTATACATCTTTGTAAAACTGGAGTGTATAGAATAGGATGAATTATGGGCCTCCTACAAGATCAACTCCCTTAAGTCATCAATATTAGGCACACACAACCTACCTTGGTACCTAAAAGGCACCATCTCCCCCTTGGAAAAAACCTCCACTTTACCATCCTTCACCAGGGCCTTCAACTCTAACAAAGCGGGGTCAAGATCTTATTTTGACTTTACTTTCCCAATCAAAGAAGATTTAGAACCATCAACAGCCACTGCACCACCATTTTCAAATTCATCCAACCTAACCACGAATTTAGCCAACCCGTGAACTTCTCTAGCCATCTCTTTGTCTCTTTCATCAATATGAGCTAGACTACCCATGGACACTCTACTTAGAGCATAGGACATAACATTAACTTTGCCAGAATGATAATGCACACTCATATCATATTCTTTAAGGAAATCTAATCACCTACTTTATCTCAAGTTAAGATCTTTTTGTGTGAACACATATTGGAGACTCTTGTGGTCGGTAAACACATCAACATAAACCCCATACAAGTAGTGACACCAAATTTTCAAATCAAATACCATGGCTGCTAATTCAAGATCATAGGTGGGATCATTTCACTCATGCACCTTAAGTTGTCTAAAGGCATATGCTATCACCTTACCATTTTGCATCAAAACACACCCCAAACTAATTCGTGAGTCATCACAATAAACAACAAACCCTTCCGATAGAGCCATAATAGAGGCGGAGAAAAACTTATCTTTTAAAGTTTGAAAACTCTTTTCACATTCATTGGTTCATACGAATTTTGCCTTCTTTTGGGTCAACTTTGTCATAGGAGAAGCAATTGAAAAAGTCATTCACAAACCTCCGGTAGTAACCCGTTAAACCCAAAAAACTCCTAATATCTGACAGAGTCAAGGGTCTAGGCCAATTTCTTATCACCTCCATCTTCTTAGGATCCACCCTAATGCCATCACCCGACACTACATGCCCTAGAAAAGTAATCTCTTTCAACCAAAATTCACATTTTTCATATTTAACAAACAACTTCTCTTCTCTCAAGATTTGTAACACAACCCTCAAGTGATTCATATGCTCTTCCTTACTCCGAAAATAAATAAATATATCAATAAAGACCACCACAAACATGTCGATGTATGATTTAAAGACCCTATTCATGAGATCCATAAATATAGCCGGTGCATTAGTCAATACAATGGACATAACCACAAACTCAAAGTGCCCCTACTTAGTCCGAAAAGCCATCTAAGTAATATCACATTCCCAGATATTCAATTGGTTGTATCCAGACAAAAGATCAATCTTAGGAAAGTGACTAGCCCCTTCTAGTTGATCAAAAAGGTCATCAATCCTTAGTAGAGGCTACTTGTTCTTTATGGTAACCCTATTAAATTGTTGGTAATCAATGCACATTCTAAGATAACCATTCTTTTTCTTCACAAATAACACCAGTGCATACCTCATGGTGACTTACTAGGCCTTATGAGACCCTTCTCTAACAAATTCCTCAATTAACCCTTCAACTCCTTCAATTCCGCTGGGGCCATACAGTAAGAGGGAATGAAAATAGGTTGAGTATCAAAAAAGAAGTTTATACAAAGTCTATTTCTCTTTTGGGAGGAACATTAGAAAAGATATCAAGAAACTTATTGACCATCGAAACTGACTAAATAGGAAGGACTTTGGACTCAACATCCCTAACCCTCACAAGATGGTAAAGGCAATCCTTAGAAATCAACTTTGGGGCTTTAAGACAAGAAATGAATCTACGCTTGACCACCACATCACGACTTTCTCAACTCAAGGACAGACTCATTAGGGAATTAGAATTTAACCCTACGCATTCTACAATCAATGGAAGCATAATATGCATGTAGCCAATACATCCTTAGAATGATATCAAAATCGAGCATATCTAATTCAAAAAAATCACAAGGCAAGACTTTACGCAATGTGAATACCGGATAATTTCTACAAACTCTTTTAGCAATAAGGGACTCACTAAGGGGGTAGACACTTCATATGGTTCACACAATAATTGGGGACTCACATGGAGATTTTTAGCAATAAAAGGAGTAAGGAAAGAAAGAGCGGCACTCGAATCTATCAATTCATACAGATCAAAATCAAAAATCTTTAACATACCATTGACAACATTGGGCACCTCTTCCACCCCTTGCCTTTCTTGAAGGGCATAGAATCTATTTTTCCTTTGAGCACCCCCTTGTTGGCCTCTCTTTGCCCTTGGACCCGTATTAGCACATTAGCCTTAAGGACAACCATCTCTACCTTTGTTTTGAGCTGAGGATAATCAATAATCCTGTGACCATTTCACCACAACCAAGGCAAGCATTATTCTCAAGAATGGGCCAGTATGGTTCTACCACATCTTTGGCACTTAGGATGAGTCATCCCACCATTACCACCTTGGAATCTTCGACTATCATTAGCAAATCTCATATTAGGAGCATTGGAAGATCCTTGGCCTTGGAACTTGTGGCCTTGGAACCTTAGAAGCCAACTTTAAATCGAGCCCTCTTGGACTCACCATTCTTTTTCTAAGCTTTTTCCCTCATGTTGCTCAGCATATGTCATGAGCTGAGACAAATCCATATCATTTACTAACATGGCAGTAGACACTCCTCATTAACCAATTCGGACACTCTTGACACAAATTTGTTCATTTTAGCTCTAGGATTGACCACTAAATGTGGAGTATACTTGAAAAGCTTATTGAACTTGAGGGCATACTCCTTAACACTTATGAAACCTTGCTTAAGGTTCATAACTCCATCATCTTAGACTCTGTTAGCTCGACAGGGAAGAACTGGTTAAGGAATATGGCTTTGAACTTCTCCCAAGGAATAACATCATCATCTCCCCTCTCCAATTTCCATTGGGCAAACCAAATTTGGGCTACACGTTTGAGTTGGTAGGCCACTAACTCCGTTTTCCCATTCTAATTAACCCACATGATAGATAGAACCTTATACACCTCATCGATGAACTTTTAGGGATCCTCGTACGGCTTGGATCCCTGGAACTCCGGTGGGTTCATTCTTATGAAATCCCTCACCCTTGAGGCCAGAGTAGGAGCATAAGGGGATTGGTACCCTTGGTTCATTTGGTTTATCATAGCATGGGCCAATATTGTGATAAGATCTCGTAACTCTTCTTGGGCTACCCCTCCATCTTAAGGAGCTTGAGGAGCGGTACGCGTCAGTTGTTCCTCAGGAGTACAGGCACTCCTTAGTCTTCCACTTGGAATCGGCATGATCTAGAAGGAAACAAGAACATTTATTAAGGGAAAAGCCTTATTGTTATACCTAAGGCACGATATAGACCATGAAGAAGTGAAATATTTCCTAAAATGCCTCATAGCCTCTCATTTATAGCTGTGGTGCGCTTCACAACCATGAATAAGACTTTAATCATGCGGTGTGTTGGATTTTCGAGGACCATTAACAATATAGTGCTCTAGTAAAAAGCTTGTCATGAGCCAAGCCTAGGACATAGATGTGACACAACGAATGGGGAACCTGAAGAGACCCCAAACAAGCCTCTTAGCATATCAATCACACATCCTTAGTCGCGAAAGCAAAATTAACAATGACAAGAGATATGATAAAAGGAAAACAGGACTAAGGGAAGTCTTTGATAATCATTAAAGCATAAAAAGTCAAACTCATGGTATAAGTACATCATAATATCCAACAACACCTAGAACTTGGAATGGAGCGAGGGCCAAGACACTTTCCGTGCTTACCCTCATAATAACAAGTGTTCAACATAATGAAGTCTCAAAATAGCAAGAGTAATGTAGATAGCATCCATGGACTTGAGGACTAACCAATGCTTATCTCCGAATTACCGAACTAGCTTTGTGGAGATGATCAAAAGGGTTTGTATTGCTCTACTCCCCTGGCGATCGCGTGAAGGGTGCTGACAGACACTGGATAAGGAAAATTTATGAAAATAAAATTTCTCCACGGGTCCTCTAAAATCATGATTATACCCATCTCCTACTCAATTTTAACCCTCGATCATGAATATGAAGTTGGATTTTTGATATCACACACGAAATTTGAGATATATAGAAATTATGATTATGGGCATTTTCTAAGCATATTTTTGGGGCCTTTTTAGGGAGTTTTAGTGCAAAAGCCAATCCATTGAAGAGGAGACATATGAAACTGAAGAGGATATAAAGTCTTGAGACCCTCAACTATTTGTGCCTCCTAATGATGAAATTGATGGTAATGGTTCGTCCCTATTCTTTGAGTTACTTCCCTATTAGTGAGTTAAGTTTTTTTCTCTGAGTTGATGCTTCTCTTGAGTTTATGAGTATTTGAGTATGTAAGTCTTTGACTTTGTCATGCCTAATGAAGTGGTTGGAGATATCTTCCAATTTTGATTCCTGAGTTTGAAGTTTATTTTTTAGTATTAATATTTGAGTATGCGAGTATTTGAGTTCTTGATCGTATTCGTGCTTTATAAATCTCCTAGTTACTCATAATTTGAGGATAAATGATCCCAATAGAGAGATATTATAACTTTTCCTGAATTTTTTTCTTAGCTAAGATTGAGCCATCTATTATATACACATAATGTTATACCAAATGCTCCTTAATTGAGGATAGGTTTTAAAGTCAATCCATTTGTGTAGAAATAGATTTGAAGCTAAGTTAAGGTCACAAGAATCCTCTAGTGTGAAGTTACTTTAGAAGCTTTTTTACCGATTGAGTTTTGATATGTGATTGTATAAGAATTAGGTTACCTAATGACTTATACGTTATGTATATATGATGATATCAAATCCTAAGTATTTATAGTGTATTAGATGTGATATAGGGTCATAAAAGATCTTTTACATTAAGTTAAGTTTAAAGAGTTCCCGTTGACTAAGTTTTCGTATGAGTTCATAGAAAGAACAATTTCAAATGATCATATCTCCTAGAATATAATGAGTTAGATAGCTCATCATTTATCAAATTAAAGGTCTTTAAATTATCTTTCTTACTCCACCAAGATTTTCTCATTTCGAGTTTGAAGTAAAAAGTTATAACCATTTTAGTAAGTCTGTCAAAGTAGAATTTTCTAGATCACCATTTATGAACCCTTAATTATGAGTTATAGATGGGTAGGCGAACCATAAACTTGGCTTTATGAAAAGCATTTCCAAGTTGGTTTTATGTTTTCAAACTCTATGATCCAACTATGAGTAATAGAATCTTTTATTGGTCGTAGTTTAGGCTCGTAGCATGGATTTCGATAACCCAAAATTCATTTGGTTTTGCCTAATGAGTTTCTATAGATCATAGAAGCTTCTAATGACCGTAGAAGCTTCTATGGACCATAGATTGACCCATAGATGACCAGGAAAGAATTTTAAGAAGAATTATTTTAGTCTTTTCCAGTCTTTTTAAAGCTTAAACTTGATAATTTTAAATCTAATTAAGTCCTTAAACATCACCATTCAACCTTTTTACACTAAAATACATTCTCAGACTTAAAGCAAGGTTTCAAGGGAAAAAATTAGGGCTTCAAGAGGATCTAGTGAGTTCTTCAAAGTTATTCTAAAACTCATATATTCTAGATATGTAAGACTAAACAAATCATGGATTATGTTCTTTCATGAGACCAATCGATAGGGTTTATCGAATTGTGAATGATTTGAGACTTTCATGAATGTTTTCTTGATGTTTTTCTTAAAATCTAGTATATTCTTACATAACCTTGTATGAAGAATAGTTTTTATGAATTAAACACTTGTCATCAATGATTACATTTTTTGTAGAACCCCTAGGTTGAATTCTTCCATTTATTATATACTGCACTTGAATGGTATATATGAGTATATTTGAGCCTAAAAAGTTCATAAAACTATAAGTGTTTTAACTCTATGTTTGTACCCGAATATCTTTAGTTTGAATGGTGGATGATATAGAATCTTGATGAGTCATGAACAATTTCCAAAGAAATATTTCTAACAAAAGAGTTGATAGTCAATGTGATGAATTGAGTTTGGCATATGTCCAATGAGACCACTAAATGAGTTAATCAAAGAGATTGATTGAAGTCTTATGCCATGTTGAGTCTTGGTGGAGTATTGAGCACCGAATTCAGTGAGAGTAAATAACAACTCAAACTCAATGACTATGTAGCTATTGTAGGAGAGGATTGAACCATAAAATCAGATGTTTCTCTATTTTGCCGAGAAAGGACTTGATGTTATTGATTATGGATCCACTAATAGGATGTCCTTTACCTTAGCATGGTTTTAGATGGATGTGGCAGTGATGACATCACTTCATTATTTCATCACTGGCTCATAGGTGATGATTGTCGATTAGAGAAACTCTCAAATTAGGACATACTAGTACTCAATGTGAATGGATTCATTGTATACCCTTGAGTCTTTTGTGATCCTTACTGAGTTTCCTTATCATCTTGAGTTGAGTATTTGAGTTGAGTACATGTTGAGTTTATAGTTCCAAACTATTACATTATATTTCATGTACTAATGTTACTCGGTGCTGCACATTTCAGGATATAGATATAGGTACTAGAGATCGTCAATATTCATTCCATTGAGATCCATTCCATTTTCTGATAGTGATGAGACCTCCTAGCTTCCGGAGGCATACTATTTTCTATTATGTCTTTACTACTTTCTAGAGTATTCTTTTTCTTAGAGGTAACTATTGACCTATCATTGGCACCACCTAGATGTTAGAGTTAGAGGCTTCATACACAGATATGGATTGCTTTGATTTCTTATTTACTCGACTTGCTCCATGTCGAATTATTCTTATGGTAGTATAGTAAGTTGAAATTAGATTGTTGGTTTAAATTATTATTTCATTTAGTGTTGATTGATTAGCCCACTAGGCTGTTGCTTATACTTCTACATTGAGTCTTCTGTTGTATGATTGATGATGTGATCAAGCTAGTCGTTCGCTTGAAATCAGTAATGATTTTTAAGTGTCGGTCACGTCTAGGGTACCCTCCCAAGGCGTGATAATGTCGAGTTGAAAATTATTAAAATCGATAATTTTCATCTATTGTCTATAGACAAAGTTAGACCTTTAAACACACTGGTACATTAAGACCATGTTCATCCTCAATTATCATATTGCGCAATATAATACATGAAGTTATCATATCAATTAGTACTTCCTTTCTCAAAAAGATGTATTGCAAAACAAGATCATAGCACTTGGAATGAAGGTTTAACATCTTTTTTACACAATTCTTGTTTCATGGCAATTTTCTTTTAGAGTGTGGCTCACAAATATTTTTGGTTATTTAAGAGTACATTATATTATTTGCCTAAGAATTTATATGTTTGAATTTTTAATTTTTGTGAAGGTTAATTGTAGTTATATCCAATTACTATTAACATAAATTTGATATTTTGAAAAAAGTCATACATAGAATATCTAATTTATAGAAAAGACTAACTTTTATATATAAAATTAACATTATAAAAACTATTACATAGAAAATATACAAGAGATTTGATTAAAATATACATTATGTTAGGTTAAAAGTTTTGTATAATAAAATACTGAGTAAAATAAATTGATGTTGGTGAATAGTTTTTCTCACAATAAAATGGTGCAAAATTTGTGTTGGATTGGAGCTCCAAAATACAAAATTTTACAGTAAAATAGAATTTAAAGTTAGATTGGCAATGATGTAATACATTTTTTTTTGGTACTAGTTTAAATTTAATTGAATTCAATATATGAATAAAAGAAACAATCTAGTAACTAGTAAAGAAATAGTTGTGGCGGTGAACCTTAGGACTGTAAGCCCTTTGTTTTTAATCAACAATCATTTGAGGAGACAATCCCCATCTCTGTAATGTCTAATCATCATGATGTAATGCAAAACTATACTCGCCTTCATGCCCTAATTCCATGATTCGAATCTCGCCATTTTTTGGACTTATTAAGCTATCCGCTTCTTCCGTCGTCCATGTGAACAATCTCATCAGCAAAATAACAATATTTACGTTGTCCTTGGCACAATCACATATTTTCTCCATCTCTATATCCCTCCATAAACATTCAATGAAACCTGGATTTCGTAAATAAGATTTAAGTTATAACTCCAATTGTAAATGCTTCCTATTCAAATCAATGTGATGTATTTTATTTTTTTTTTAGTCTAGATTTTGTAACTTCTCAATTTGCACTAATTAGATTATTTATATTCACTCAAATATTTAGTCAAATATGACCATTTTTATTTATTAAATATAAATATTTATGATTTTTTTATATATTATATTTTATTTTTTAAAATCCAAATCATATACAGAGGAAGTATAACTTATACTCCTCATTTCCATTCAGTTTCTTAATTCGATACAAAATTTGAGAAGAAATAATAAAAATTATATTTATGATGGAAAACATGCGTATGAATATAAATCTTTCTAAAATTAATTAATAGCACCTGCGGTATGAGCCTAGGCCACTTGCTAAAGTTCTAACCGCAGCTGTAATAATAGAAATAATAAGTCTTGAATATATCATAAAATATTTATATGAATATTAAAGCTTTTCATTAAGAGAATACAAAAATGGGCCCATTGTTTTAAAATGGATTAATAGTAATTAAATAAAGTAAAATGGAGAAAGTAGGTAGGGATGTCAAGGGGGTGATGTAAGTTTAAAATTACGGGAGGAGAGAAGGAGTTGAAGTAACTATTTTTAAAATTAATATGGGGGCAAGATGAGTTGTGCGTTTAAAGAATCAAATAGGAATTCGATGAAAATTAAATTTTTGTAATGAATAAAAGTCAAAGATATAAATTCTTTATATTAAAAATTGATTTTAATTTTATTTTTTTTCCTAAAAGTTAAACTAGACATGTTAATTGTTAATTGTTGAAATGTTAATTATAGGTTTTAATTAAAAATCAAGAAATAATTGTTGAAATATCAACTTAAAATAGTTAATTAGTTGTTCAGATGTTAATTAACGAAAAATTTTAAAAGAAATTTATGAATTTTTGTTTTTCATATTAAATTCAATTAAAAAAATATAAAAACTTAAAAATTTAAGCAAGACGGATTTATGTGGGGCAACTTGAGATAAAAATGAAAAAAATCATCATGTAGGGCAGGACAACGCAGGACAGGTTAAAAAAATAAAAAGAATCATCATGTGGTGCAGGGCAACACAGGACAGGAATAAAATTTATAGGTTGAATTTCATTATATAAAAATTACTCTTGAATTTCATTTAAATTATTAATTTAGTCTTTCAACTTTAAAATACTTTTTTATTTTATTAATTGAACTTAAATATATTGATTTTGTCAGGTGACATAGCAAGTAATTTTAAATTCTTATATCAATATAGAGATCAATGTTGAAAATATCATAAATTTGATAAGAATTTAAAAATGCAAAATATATTTAAATTTAATTAGTCAAATTAAAAATTATTTTTAAGAATATCAATAATTTGGAAATGAAAGAAAGATGCGATTGGCGTGCGTAGGTTTATTATATTTTTTTCTCCAACCAAACGGTAACCAGCATATGTGTTGTGTCATTACAGTTTTCATTTGTTGAAAGGAATAAAAGTTTGATATTGCTTGAATCATTAACTAGCTAGCGACCATTATAGCTGTAGCGTGCTGTGTTTTTTTGTTATTAATAGGAAGAACATTCTGACCATGCGTGAATAAATAATTAATAAACACGCAGAAAACACGGAAAGTTATATATATTGTATATAATTGTCAGCTATCATTATGCACATCTACTTTTTAATCAAGCAAATCTCGTTTGATGCACGTTATTGTAATTCTTTTTCGTAAGTAATGCTATTTCTAGATTAGAAAAAAATATTTGTATACGAACTATTTCTGAAAATTAATAAGCTGACAAGAAAGTGATGAAGATAGAATTAGTGTAAGTCCAGTAAATTCATAATATGTTCTTAAAGAAAATCATTCTCTTTAAATATTTATAATTATATAAATATATCTTTGCAGAATAAAATAATTTTACTTTAAAATCAAATAGTAATACCTCAAATTTGTCAAATTTCAAACTCATTCAATGGGAATGAAGGAGGAGGAATTTTTAATTTCAAAATATAGTACTTGATGTGTACTATTTCTAATCTCAAACATTTATAACAATCAAAAACTGCTTCAGAAAAAAGTAAAAAGATACAATGGTATAGAAAACATTATATCAATTTGTACCAGCATTGCATTAACGATCATGATATAAAATTATACATTGTCTTTCAACTTTCAATTCAAATTAATGTGTTGGTCAAAGAGATGCATCTTTTCAATCGACATTTTGCAGATGCACAAAGTGCGTCTCCACTACAAAAAAGACATATATTGCTACAAAAATACGTTGTAGCTAAATACAAAAATTTTTGTGGCTAAACACTTTAGTTACAATATTTTTTTCGTAGCAAAATATAATATGAATAATTGTTAGCTACAAACTTTACATGATCTGTCGCTAAGAATTTATAGTTATTGCTACAAAAAAATTATTTGTAGCTATGACGATAAAAAGATGTTGCCACAAAAGATATACTTATGCCAAGTGATTTGTTCTTGTGCCACAATAAATAATATTTGTAGTTATTTTTATATTTTAGCCACAAGAAATTACATTATAGAAAGAAAATTTAATTTGTTTGCCAAGAAAATTTAGATTTTATAACTATTTTTATAGTTTAAAATCATGGCAACAGTACTCATATTTAGTTATAAAATTAAATTTTTTTTGTCACAACCCGACCTTTTAGGTCATGATGACCTCTGTTAGATCTCACCTGCAGGCAAGTCGACCCAATACCTACGGCACCTGTCCTAATAGCTAAGCATAACAATAGCTAATGACATACAAAATAAGTCAACAACCTATCCCAGAATCTGGAAGTGTACTGTACGGAGCTATAATAGACTCAAAATAAAATATACATATCTACATACATTACTAGAATAACAATCCATACATACAAATAAAATTACATGGCCATTGTCTGAATACAAAAGACAGTCATCAAAAGAGAAGCACACTACGGAATGTCCAGAGTTGTTGATGCTCACTAGTGTCTCTTGAATAGTCTGTGAACTCCTAGCTCAGCGACTGCGACTAGTATCTGAACCTGCACCATGGGAAGATGAAGAAATATAGTTGTGAGTACTGATAACATGCACTCAGTATGTGTTATGCCGAAAAATGGCTCTTTTTGAAAAAGAAAATAAAAATAATTCGAAAATCAAAAATTGATTTAAACTCAATTAATTTGAGAAAAATCAATTCTCGAAATTCGAAAGAAAAATAGAGTCGCCACCTAATTTTACG
>JAOTQJ010000091.1:11195830-11207620 GCA_025642045.1 Solanum sejunctum | reverse complement strand
AAGTATCAAGAGATAATAAATTGGGACAATCGGGGCTAAGGGAACACTTTCATATCATAGACATCAAGAATAATAGACTCAAGGCTCATAGCATAGATACATAACATGTCCAACAACACCTCTACTATATAGATAAGAGTAGGGGCCATGACAAGCAACTGGGCTCACCCTTATAGTCAATACATAAACAAAAGAAAGATAGTCTTAGTATAGAGCAAGAGATCATAAGCAACATCCTCGGAATGGAAGACTCACCAACAAGTTTGAGAGACAATCACACTAGCCACGTGGAGGGGGAGAACGATCAAGTGGTGCTCCGGTTCCTACATGGTGACATCATGTAGGCATAGATTATGCATTAATATATTTGAATGTACTAAGTATGTAGAATTCAATGCAACAATAGATAGACATCATAGGCAAAATACTTCATAATACTCGATAGATAAAATAATAGTAAGATGGCATGTATGAATGATGCTTGAAGTAAAGTCATGATTATATAGAACATAATACATATGTAACAAGTGACCATAAATATAGAATATCCAAGGCCTACCACCTAGGTCCATGGAGAGGCAAATGAGGTACAAACCCCTCAAAATGGTTAATGAGGTACCAACCCCTTAATATGACTACCCGAGCCTACCACCCCCCGAGCTAGGGACCAAGGTACAAACCCCTCGATGTGATTAATGAGGTACCAACTTTCAATATGGTTATACGACCCTACTACCTCCCCCTCTCCTGTACTAGGCAACCAAGATACCAACCCCTCGATATGGTTACCGAGGCCTACAATCCCCCGAGCTAGGCTTGATCAACTCACAACACCATATAGAGAATACCGTACACATATATTCATTTCATCATTATTTCATCATCATATAGTCATTCAACTCATAAGATATACATTAGACCTTTAATTTCTCAAGAAATCATAACCCGGACATGTTATCAAACACTTGGTTGGTGCTAGTGCTAGTGAAAAATCATGCAATTCAACAGTGTTATCATGCTAAAAAATCCAATGTAAAACCATCAATAGATACTTGGTAATACCCTTAAGCAATATACATCAAAACCCTTCATCAAATCTCATAATAGATCTTAGATTTATAACCCTAAAACATACTAAAACAGTCATAATTTCATAAACCCCAATATAATGTGCAGTGAATTTCATAACAAATAAGACCCATGTGTAAATCAACTTTAAACCATGCAATTTTTAAGAAAAAGAAGCTTGGCATCATCGGTGAAAGGAACCCATGAAAGAAACCCACATACCTTAGCTCTTGGAGAATAGCTTGATGAAGATTGGGGATGGAGACTTGAAGATTGGTTGAATTTCCTAAGATTCAGAGAGGGTTTTGGCACTTGAATTTTGATAGAAATATAAGCCTAAGTATTTGATTGAGTATTGGGGAATGTCTTGTATGATAATGAAGGCAAAATATGACTAAGTATGGATATTTTCACGTATGAGGCCCAAGACTCAAAATTCTTGGATCGGACTAAAACAAAACTGAACAGAAATACACTGTGGCACGTCGTGCCTGGCCACTATAATTTGCAAACTTGGAATTTTTAAATTTTGATACAGTTGCTCTAAAATCGGGGTTAAACCCATTCTCTACTTAATTTAACCCCTTGAACAAGAATATGAAGTTAAATTTTAGATATCATGCACAAATTTTGAAATATATGGAAATTATGATTTTAAGCATTTTTGAGGTATATTTTCAGGCACTTTTTGTGGTCGTTTCAGCACTTCAGTTTATTTTATATGCTATTTTTCAAGGTCAGTCCAAGACTTTGTGGTCTTGGAACCTAAGTGTTCCCAAATGTGAAAATACCTATACTTAGTCATATTTCACCCTCATATCATTCAAAACATTCTCCAATACTCACTCAACACTTACCTAAATATTTCGCTCCTAAATTCAAGTCTCAAAACTCATCTGGATCTTAAGGTTCTCTTTCAAACTTCAAGTCTCCATCTCCAATCTTCATCAAGTTATTCTCCAAAGTTAAGGTATGTGTGGTTTCTTTCATGGGTTCCTTTCGCCCATGATACCCAAGCTCTCTTTTACTTAAAATTGCATGATTTAAAGTTGATTTACTCATGAGTCCTATATATTATGAATTTCACTGCACACTATGTTGGGGGTTATGAAATGGTGATTGTTTAGTATGTTTTGAGCTATGAATCTAAGGTCTATTGTAAGATATGATGAAGAGTTTTGATGTATATTGCTTGAGGGTCTTACCAAATATCTATTGATGGTTTTACATTGAATTTTCTAGCATGATTCCACTCTTGAATTGCATGGTTCTACACTAGCACTACACACCAGCTAAGTGTTTGATGAAATGTCCAGATATGATTTCTTGAGAAATTGAAGGTCCAACGCATGTCTTGTGAGTTGAATGACTTTACGATGATGAAAGCATGTTGTATATATGTTAACTTTGTGATGAACTTCTATAGTGTTGTGAGTCAACCAATCCTAGCTTGGGAGGTTATAGGCCCGGGTAACCACATCGAGGGGTTGATACCTTGGTTGCCTAGTACGGGGGGTAGTAGACCAGTATAACCACATCAGGGGATTGGTACCTTGGTTGCCTAGTACGGGGGGTAGTAGGCCCATATAACCATATTAAAGGGTTTATGCCTCATTAACCACATCGAGGGGTTTGTATCTTGATTGCCTAGTACGGGGGGTAGTAGGCCTGTATAACCATGTTGAGGGGTTGGTACCTCATTAACCATATCGATGGGTTTTTACCTTGATTGTCTATATGGGTGGTCCCTTGCCACATATATATTATGTTCTATATAACTATGTTTTACTTCAAGCATCATTCATACATGTCATATTGTTATTATCCTATCTATTGGATATTATTATGCATTTTGCGTATGTTGACTACCTATTATTGCATTACATCCTACATACATAGTACATTCAAACATACTAACGCGTACTCTATGCCTACATGATATTACCATGTAGGAACCAGAGTCCCGCTTGATCCTCCTCCTTCACGTGACTAGTACAATTTCTCCCAAGCTTGTTGGTGAGTCCTCCATTTAGGGGACAATGTTTATGATTTCATGTTATGTTCTAAGACTGTCTTTCTTTTGTGTATGTATTGACTATGAGGTTGAGCCTAGTTGCTTGTTTTGGCCACCGCTAAGTTCTATGATTAGAGGTATTGTTTGACATGTTATGTATTTATACCATGAGCCTTTACTCTCTTGTTCTTGATATTTATGTTATGAATCTTCCCCTTAGTCCCTTTTGCCCTTATTTCTAATCTCTTATGTCATTACTTGCTTTCGCGACCAATGATGTGTCATTATATCTTAAGAGGCTTGCTTGGGGTCCATTCGGGTTCCCTATGTGCCGTGTCATATCTAGGCCTAGACTTGGGTCGTGACATTTGAAAATCACAAGGGAAAAGGACTAAAAAGAAAAGGGACTAATAAGAGAATGTAAAATCGATCAAGAATAACATGAATGAGTAGTAATGATATTGTTATGTATTGAATCTTACATGTATTTGAAAGTCACGCTTATATCAAGAGGCAGGACAATGCTTAGTTAAAATATGAAAATGCCTTTGGTTGGCGAAGTGAATACTCAAACTCATGTAGAAATTAGACACCGTAACAAACTGTAATCAAATCAAAATTATGATGAAGGTCGACGAAAAGAAAAGAAACAAAATAACATATGCCAAAAGAAATTAAACTTTCAAAGCTAGTAATGGGCCATTGGGTACTGGAAGTAGGAAACAAGGAAAAAATCTCACAGAATATTGCTAACGAAAATCAGAAAGCTGAAAACTCAAGGGCAATAGACACAACATATTGTTCTTTGGAAGATTCAATATCATAATTTTCATATGAAACCTAGATGAATTATGACTCGAAAAAGCTTCTATGCAATCCGTTTATTCCTCTAGAAAATTGTATGTGACTTTTAGCTGTTTTTTACAAATAAAAATTTTAAAACCCCAATTTCAATCTCAACATTAGAATCTGGATTTTCATTAAACCAAATAAGAATTACTTACCTACAACACTTCAAGATACTAAACGAACCAATGATACATATAGATGAAGAACTGCATGAAACAAAGCTCGCAATTTCTCAAAAATCAAAGGGGAAAAAAGAAGGAATAATCAAGAATAATCGGAGAAACTAAAAAGTCACAAGGAAAAGGCTTAAGGAGAAGAAAAAGTAAACAACACAATCAAGGATTGAAAAGAACAAATTTAATTTAAAAAAAAAGGAAGAAAGAGGTCACCGGAAGGAGCAAAAGAGAACAACAAGAATCGAAGAAAGCGAAAGTAAGAAAAATAAGACGATTTATTATATGAACACATGTAACTCAAAGTCACATGGACATGTGTATAGGTGATACCTAAAGGCACAATATGATGTAAATTACAAAATTACCTTTTGTTTAGATGAAGATTGTTAATTAATTTGATTGTAAATAACTCTTTTTGATAGGCCACAAGAGTCGAATATCTTTTGTAATAGTAGACGGAATATTGTCCTCCCCGCCACTCCCTTGTAATGACGAATATTAACTTATAATATATATTATCTTTTATTTCACCAAAAAAAATATTAATTTGATAATAAAGAGGACTGACTTACATAATATAGACCGGTAAAAGTAGAAAATTATAGTAGAAGAGAAAAATACTAGAGTGGTACTTTTGGCGTTTCAACTTTGCAAAATAGGATTTGGATAATCCTCATATCATCTCTGTGTGGTTCATTGGTTTCCACGAGTTTTAGAAATCTCCTATCTTGGATACACCTCAGTTTTCCGCTCCAAAGCCCATGGTAACTCATCTATATCGATTTCTACTTGAACGGACCCTGCCCTAACTCTGTGATCTCTCTTCTCTAGTCAACAATGGCTTCTCTGTCGAGATTTATTGGAAAAGAATGTAAATTGGAGTGTTCAGATGCACTTGAGAGGCCAAGTTATGTTTTTGGTGCTAGGAGTCCGACCCATTTGAGTATGGGTATGTACCACGTTTCTTGACCCTTTTCTCTTGCAATTTTGAGGATTGTGTAGTTGATAAAAGAGTTAAACTATATTTAAGGTATGAAGAGAAGAAATGATAGTGGAAGATGTAATTTGTTCATGAATCAAAATAAGCATCAAGTAGTTGAATCACGGCGGTAAGTGTTTGAGATGGAATTTTATCATCGATCTTTTGTCTCCGATCCTTTTTATTTCTTATATGACACTACTGTGTTTAGCAGTCTCAAAATAGTATCTTGCGAGGCAGCGTCAAATGTGTCTGGAGACAGCTCTTCAAGTGGAATGACCCAATACGAGAAAATAATTGAGACTTTGACCACCCTTTTTCCTCTCTGGGTATATCCATCCCATGTTCCCCTTTTCATAGTACCACACCTACCTTTATTTATCCCTCATTCAAACTTTACACCTACTTAATTTCTTTTCCAGGTTATATTGGGTACAATCATTGGCATCTATAAACCTTCTGTGGTAAATTCAGTAGTCCCTCTTTGCAATTTCCATTTATGATAACTTCCAACTCATAGGACATGAGAATCTTACAGGTCACGTGGTTGGAAACAGACCTCTTCACTCTGGGTTTGGGATTCCTAATGCTTTCAATGGGTTTGACACTAAAATTTGAGGACTTCCGAAGATGTTTAAGGAACCCATGGACTGTAGGTGTTGGATTTCTCGCTCAGTACTTCATTAAACCACTCTTAGGCTTCACCATAGCAATGGTATTTCTTGTCTTACCTCATTGCATTATTTATTTTGTCTATGGCTCATTTAAAGCATATTTGTATACTAAGTTTCTATTGAATGTTGTACATTTTCATTCTAACTTAATCAGAGTCCTACGAAATCTTCAACATGAGACTAGTGAATTAAGATCAGCTTGATTCATAATTATCTTATGTGAGACAAAAGAGCCACTCGAAAGTAGACTGTCCTGTTAGAAATATTTTCTACCTTCTTAGTCCTTTGTGGCCTCCTTATTGAGATGTAATTATAACAGTTTTAATAAACAGAAGCTTTATCAATAGTGTATGTACCTCAACGACTCAACAGACAAGCACCCAAAAATTTGATAACTTACTCATATTAGTTGTATCCTTTAGTCTGCTGAAGAATTGGTTCTATCTACTAGTTTTTCTTTGCATCGTGAGTATAAAGTATATTAGTCATCTTTTATTTTTTTTATCATTGTTTGCTTTATTGTTTTTTGTTAACTGTTAAAGTTAGTTCTATTAGCATCTTACAGATTTAACTATTTATGATTTATTCACCCTCTTTGTTTTTTTGCCAAAGAGAACTTATTTATCCTCTAGAAATGTACTTTGATTCAGTATGCAAGTTTGACCTTTGAGTTGAGTTTAATTGTAGAAGTGAGGATTCATATAGCCAAGGCGGAATGACCCGAGAGGCCGTTGTACTTTGCTCCTTTTGTAAGTTGGACCCTTATACTTACGATTTTGCCAATTGAACCCTTAAACTCACTGAAACACAATATTTTAAGCACCTGTGATCACTGACCAAGCATATGTGGTATTAATATTGCTTGACTTCGAAGAATGCGTGGTTCCACGCATTTCAAAGCGAGTGAGTCAATCTTTTTACATTAAATAATATATTAAAAAATTTAAAAATAAAATACAAAATGCCCAAAAAAGAAAGAAGAAGAAGTCATCTTCTTCAAAGCCTTCACGCCCCTCCACCCAAAACGGCAAAAACCCAACCCAACTCGACCAAATTTCTTCTTCCCATTCCACAATTTCCTTCTTCTTTGTATCCATTTACCATTCTCACCCCCTTCTTCTTCTTCTTAACGCCCTAGCATCACTACCCCACCCCAAATACTTTTTCAAACTTCCTTTCTTTTGTTGCAAATCTACACCACCCCTGGTCCTTTTCGTTTAATTTTGCCACATTTCCATCCCACAATCTTAATTTCGTGAGTATTTTTTGTATTTTAGATGAGTTAATGTGAAAGATAATAGTGGGTAATGAAAAACTCCATTGATAAGATTGATAAAACTTTGAGAATAATAAATGAGTTTTGTGAATTTATGAAATAAATTCAAAATTTTAGTGAAGATTTCTTGGGTTTGTGTTATTTTTCTTATTTATTATGAGTTAATGTGAAGGATAATAGTGGGTATTGAAAAACTTCATTGATAAGCTTGATAAAGCTTTGAGAATAATAAACGAGTTCTGTGACTTTATGAAATAAATTCAAAATTGTAATTGTGTTATTTTTCGTATTTTATATGAGTTAATGTGAAGGATAATAATGGGTATTAAAGAACTGCATTGATAAGCTTGATAAAACTTAATGGGTTTTATGAATTTATGAAATAAATTCAAAATTGTAATGAATATTTGTTGGGTTTGGGTTATTTTTCTTATTTTATATGAGTTAATTTGAAGATTGATAGTGGGTATTGAAAAATTATAAAACTCTTTGATAAGCTTGATAACGCTTTGAGAATAATAAATGAGTTTTTTGAATTTATTTCATAAATTTAAAATTGTAATGAAGATTTGTTGTGTTTGTGTTTGCGAACCTCTAGTGTGAAATTTAAGGCAAATAGGTAAGAATTTCACCCATTTGACATGAATTTGATGCTCAATTTGAGAGCAAATATAGAGAATAATGTTCAAAATTTCTACAATATGCAAAAGTATTCTTTTATTTTTTGTTCTATTTCTTTGACATTTAATTTCTTATGTGTCATTAAAAATGACATGGAATTCCACGTGTAAGTGGGTGCACCATACACGCACACATAGGCTAGGATAGGTGTTTGAAATATTGTGTTTTTGCAAGTTTGAGGGTTCAGTTGGCAAAGTTGTAAGTATAAAGGTTCAACTTACATAGCCAAGTACAAGGGTCACCCAGGTCATTCCACCTATAGCCAACCTCAATTTGTTTGGGACTGAGGCATATGGTTGTTATTGTATGCAAGTTGACCTAACTATTTAAGCATGTTGATGCTATTCATCTCTCTGGTTGTTTCTGTTGTTCCTTAGCAAGTTCTTTACTCTTGATTGTGCCTTCTGGTATTTCTCTGGTTAGCTAATAATAATTGTTCTCTTCCTACAATTGGCATGATCTGTAGGTTCTAAAGTTGTCAGCCCCACTTGCTACTGGTCTGATCTTGGTGTCATGCTGTCCTGGAGGCCAAGCTTCTAATGTGGCAACATATATTTCAAAGGGGAATGTAGCCCTCTCTGTTCTTATGACAACGTAAGTAGTTCAATCTACTCTGGGGGAAGTCTTTTACTGTCAATAAGCATTGCTATTGTAATGCAAACCATGCTTTTTTATTGATGTAATGGGATTCATTGCCAAGATAAAAGGTAAAGTTTGACTAATTTTTAATCCAGAAAAGTTAAAAGAGTGCAATTTTCTGTGTTTAGTAAAATTCATGGATACCTATTACTAAAACAGATGCTAAATCCTCACAAATTAGAAATTAGATCCTTTGTTGCAGATAAATTTCCCAGTTTCTTGTTTGATTTGATGTGAACTAGTCCTAAATATTTGTGCATTTCCTTGTCTTATATGATGAAAAGGTGTAGGTGGCACTGCATTTTTTTTCTAAAAAAAGGTTACTAAGTTGGGATAGTCTATACAGTTGCTGAAAGCTTCAAGGGAAGTCGGCACATTCACTTTGACTATAATTATAATTCCATTTAAATTAATTTTCGTATGTAAATCTGATCCACCGACATCCAAGTCCGGTACCTAGTAGTCAATGAAGTGGGTGAGAGCATTAAGGTCTCAGGTTTAAATCCCAGTGGAGACAAAAACACCAAAAGCCTGTTTGGAAGGCGATCATGTAATTCAGATTTGGTGTAATTGAGTGTAATTACACTTTTTGACCTGTTTGGCAGGCCAATTAATTACTTGACAACATAGGTTTTGAGTATAATTACACTCTTGAATTCCCAAGAGAGGGTAAGGAATTGGTGTAATTACTTCATGTAATTACATGAAACTTTTTAAATTGTTTTCTTCCTTTTATTTTTATTTTATTATTTTAAATTTTTTAATTTTTATGATTCTAATATTTCTAAAACTATTTTTTTATTATTTATATTTTATTTTCTTCTCATTCTCATTTTTTACTTCTTCGTGTGATTCCATGTAATTTTTTGTATTATTTAATTTTTTATTTATTCTAGTTTATTTTTTCATTAGCATAATGTGTTAGCATTCTATTTTTAAACTAAAGTAGAATTTATTGTCGAATAAGGTTATAACATTAATTTCTTTCTTAACTCATGGATAACATTTTATATTTCAGACTTGGGGCCAAGTCCTATGATATTAATAAGTCCGAAAACATGAGGGTGAACTAGTTCGAGTGGGTGGAGAGGGCAAAACGTCATATGAGGAGAATGAAACTGAGCAGGGATGCTCTATTATGGTTATGCGAATGACTAGGTGAGGCTTCTGGCATTAAAGGCAAGGCCTTTACGACATGGAGATGCAAGGACATTTCTACCTACATTTATTGCTCCTTGAAATTCAATAAATACGGTAGGTTCATCTCAATTATTACAGCTAATGGCCCAATAACGTTCGGTGATTATACTGCATGAAAACACCTTTAATGAGGGATGGGGTGACCTGTCCAAAAAAATTGAAGGTTTTATCATTAAGCTGACATAACCTGGCACCGGAAGACAAGGAAGCCACATGTTTATGAGACTCAGGGGAGAGGAAAGCTACAAGGAGGCTCTCCAAAAGAGCAAATGGGGGGTTATAGTTGATAAGAGAGCAGAAAATCAAAAAACGAACTCTTTTGAAAAAGAAGGAATCCTGAGTAGATGTCTGGTGGGCAGCTTCCCTGAGGCTGATGAAATACCTTCACGGAATGATATCGATGGTGGGCTGCTCAAACATGGGAAGGCATCCATAATGTCAACATTTATGACATGAATGGTATCCAGTTTCTTTTTGAGTTCCAGTCAAGAAAAGAGGCAGAACATATCATTACGGGCAAGTGGAGAAGAAAGAATCACCATCTTCAATTGGAATGGTGGTCTTCCAAAGCAGGAGCAGTGCGAGCTGACTTCAAGTTCGATTGGTTCTGGGTTCGAATTTTAGGTCTTCCTTTACACCTTTGGTCAGACAAGGTTATGAATCATATTGGGGACCAATGTGGGGGATGGATAGCGACAGAGGAGGAAACTACTCTAATAAATCACCTCCGATGGGCCTGAATTAGGGTTAAAGGACCAAGGGAGCAAATTCTGGCCGAAATCGAGATTGACGACGGAGACGACATCTTTTTGCTTTCGGTATGGTGCGAAGCTTTGGCGAAATTCAAAAGAAAAGAGGGGGAAAGCACTCTAATCAAGGTGTTAGCAGTGAACTTTTTGGGGAAAGTTCTCTACGAATAGAGATAAATAGGTCAAAGATGAATGAGAGATTAAGGAAAGGAAAGGGGAGATTTTGCCTAGAGGTCAAACATGATGGGGGTTTTATACCATTGGACAAAAGTGGACATGTGACTTCTGAAAAGTTGTCTGGAGAAAGACATGTGGAAACCTTGGGAGAAAGGACAGGTCATTTATTTCATTTAAAGTGTAGTGGGGCTAAGCCCACTAACTTGGGCCCAAAAACTAAAATAACCTGCTTTATAGAACCATTCATTGAGAATATTTTCTATACCTAGGCCCATTCAGAGACTCCCGCGACGACTTCTCAAATTGAAGAACTCATGATCCATCGAACAACTATGTAACTGAAATTAGCAACATGCAGCGGGTGGGCGAACTCTCAGAGTATGCAGAGGATACAATCCTACCCTTAGATGATGAGCAAAGGGCTAGCACAGGGATTGAACAAGATTTATACGCAGGAGAAACCCCAGACAACCAACTGGTGATTCTGGAAGAGCCTCTTCCTATTACCCGTGAGGATCCTCTATCAGAGGAAGCCATTGATGACAGAGCTTCTTTATGGATGCAAGCAAATGTCCTTAAACTTAGCAAATTATTTGGCCCTGCCTTCGAAAGATGCGATAAAACTGCTTTTGAATTATTTCTGAAAATTGATCAAAAGAGGGAGCTTTTCAAGCAAAGTATGAGAAAATTACAAGGATGACAATAACTCCAATGTTATCCCAAATGAGGTGAGAAATTTGGCTTTCAATATGAACCTTGAAGACGGAGAGCCAAGAAGCAGGGGGAGATTAGCAGCTTCCGGTCGTCAATGAATTAAGTTGTGACGTGGAATGTAAGGGGGGTAAACAACGAGAATAAAAGAAGAATAATTAGAAATCTTCTTTAACAGTGGAGTGCGGATGTATACTTCCTGGTGGAAACAAAATTTGGCAAAAGCATATACAAAGTTGATCAAACAGCTATGGTTCAATAGATGGATGGGGGAATTACATCTAGAGTCTGAGGAGAGAAGTGGGGGTATAATAGTGCTATGTGTGATGTCCCACCCAATTTCTGCCCCAAAAACAGCGCAGAAATGTGTTAGCCGCGCCCCGGAAGACCCAGGAGGCTTCCAGAGCCGTTGGAACGGTAAAGTAGCCGTTGGAACAGTGATCTGGCCGTTGCTACAGTAATTTGGCCGTTGTGAGGGACTTAGTGTGTAAATATTAGTTACACGTTGGCCTTAGGGAGCTGTATATATAGGAGGGCCATTTGCATTTGTTAGGCATCACAGAAAGCACACAAAATAGAGAGCAAAGCATTGTATAG
>JAOTQJ010000091.1:11174446-11195730 GCA_025642045.1 Solanum sejunctum | reverse complement strand
AGGCTGCGTACATCCGACCCCCCCTCACCCTGCAATGAGCGGGAGCTTTTTGAGGCACTGGGGTATGTTGTTGTTGTATTTGAGGTATAAACCTCTCTATCATTGAGCCAAAATAGGAACTTGTGCTCTTAATACTGGAAACCGTTGTGATGCGTCACAAGTATCTTGCAGCTCATTATATCTCTTATCCTCAATTACTCGATCGTAATGCTTAAAAAATTGTAATAAATTATAATCACACTGTAAGTAATCCTTCAAATCGCTATTCAAACTTTCACTCAATCGTGTGTTATTGATATAATGATATCACCTGAAAAATGTTTCTTTCCATATGGTGCAAATAATTTCTCAGTGCATATATTCCTTTGCAACCATTCATTTTCATAAAGATGATATTCATCAAGCATAGTATTCCAAGCAACTATAAATTCTCCTTCAACCATATATTCATAAATGCATCTTCTAAAATCATCACGAAAAGAAAGCATACTTTTTATAAATTTGATTGAGGTGTTTAGCCGCATTTTGCTCCATGTGCCAGACACATAATCTGTGATGAACTTCAGGCATCACGAGTGAGATAGCCTTACTGATAGTAGGATCTTGCTTTGTAAAAAAAAAAGTTTTTGGTTCTTTTCGGGATATCGCTTTGAAAAATGTCTCAAACAACCATTGAAATGATGCTGAAGTCTCATCGTACATTAAAGCACCTCCAAGAACAACAATTTTTCTATGGTTATTTAATCCATTGAAACTAGCCAAAGGTCTATATTCTCTATTCGTCTGAGACGTGGTATCAAATGAAGACCACATCTCTATAAGTCTCATAGTGATTATCATTTTTGAATCTGCCCAAAATATATTTGTGATCATATCATGAACATCCACACTGTATCACAAAAAAATAAAACAGATCTTCAATTCTTTTCTTCTCAAAATATTCTAACAGTACATCC
Organism: Solanum sejunctum; assembly: GCA_025642045.1. Classification (NCBI taxonomy): domain Eukaryota; kingdom Viridiplantae; phylum Streptophyta; class Magnoliopsida; order Solanales; family Solanaceae; genus Solanum; species Solanum sejunctum. Next base: position 11,194,774 of record JAOTQJ010000091.1, on the reverse strand, counting down.
TGGACGAAACACAATATATATATATTTATCATTTCTTCTATATTAGAGCTTACTAGAAAATAAATATTTTGTGTGACATTATTTACCTGTTTCTCCTTGTCTCATAGCTTTTTGTTGTTTGGTACAAGGTAGTCCTTCTGATCTAAGTTGGTGTAACCCAAACTTATTCTACTACATGGTTAGATCATGTAGGCAAAAGTATGCGTTAGTTCTTTAGAATGTACTAAGTATGCGGGTATACAATGCATATGATTTACCAAACCTGCATTCAATGTTAGATGACAAGGGCACATAATATGGAAGGAGATATATAACAAGAGATATAGTATACGATATGCCATGAAACCAATGATGCATGAAATGCACAAGTGCTCATATATTTCAGTGTGATGGCCACCTTCCTTACGACTCGGTCATTTCAGAAGGATTTTCATTTCATTTCATATAATATCAATAAATGAATAACCATCTCTTACAACCTTGTCATTTTGGTGATGGCTACCATTCCTATGCTAGCACATAGTTCAAGGAAAGGGATTCCACCAGAATACTTATACATATACATGCTTTCAAAGAGGCAATAGTCATTTCAAATCATTTCAGTGCACTTTTAGGCTTAAAGGCTAAACACTATTCATAATCATTCATTCGTGGGCAAAAAACCCAAATCATAACTCAATCTCACGTTTCTCATGCATTGGAATATCTCATTCACTAAACAATATGGTGCAAGCACCTAATATGCTCAAAGAGCCAATAACAATAGACATTTATGTGATCATATTCTTGTCATAACCAATGTGTGAGCTTAAAACTCTGAAATCATTTCATGAAATTATTTGTGAGCTTAACCCATCGATAATTTCATAAATCCAATGCTCAATTCGTATATGCTACGTATGAGATGAGAATGACATGGGTAATATAGATTCAAGCTTTAATCAACGATACATTATGAAATTCAAGTAAAGACATGAGTAAAATTCACATTTAAATCATAATATAGACTACCCATGCATAAATCAAGCTTTAAAGGGGATATGCACATTCATAACTTCATAACTTCAATGTATTTCATCATAATAGGGCTTAGATCAACTTAAAATCATCAAATACGCGTAGCCCATGCTTCAATTGAATTTAATAAACAATGGTATTGAAAACCACATTTAAAGTAAGCTAAAATTCATGAAAATCACTTAAAAAGAGTTTGGGTCTTCTTGGTAGAAAGGGACCAAGAACCAAACCCACATATCTTAGCTAATAGAGAAATTCAAGAAAAAATTTGGTGAAGAAAGAGTCCCTCCTTGATTCCCAAGCTTGAGTCAAACTAGAGTTCTTTGAGAGAGACTTGAGAGAATTTTTAAATGTGAAGAATGAATTTGAATGAGAGGAATAAAGTTTAGATCATTAGGAAGTCTTTAGGTAATATAGGAAGTCACAAAAGACCCTTAGAATAAACCATAATTATGAAAACGCCATTAATGAAACGAGTTGAAAATTGAATGTTTCCGTCTCAAGGAAGGGTTATATGGTCCGTGAGGCACTATACGGACTGTATACTTGCTCGTAACCAACACTTAAGAAAAATATTTGCTTGATGAAGGCCGAAACGGTAATTCCATACTTAGAATTTTACAACGAAATCGTCCTCACGGAAGGCCACACGGGCCGTAGCACTGCTCGTACCACCTCCCTTAGAAAAATTTCCCATAATAGAGTTTCGAGACGATGATTTCATACTTCAAAAAATTTCACTCCTGAAGCCATAGGGGAGGCCATATGGACTATATCACCTTGTACGGACCGCATATTTGGCCGTACCCTTTTATTTGGTCAGACGGTGGGATTTCAAGACTAAGGCCACCACACGGTCTGTGAGGTGTCACACGGACCGTGAGGGATCCATATGTGGTGTGCCTAAGTTTAAAACTCCACATTTAAGGGCCAAACACTTCTTTTAAGGCCAAGGTCACTCCATGGAGACCCCACATGGGCCGTGTGACCTCACACGGACCGTGAGGACTCCCATAGAGCGTCAGTTTGCTCCAAAACTTCCCGAAACCAAAAGTTTCAAGCTCCAATGAGGTCGTAGAACGTTCGGGTCCTTAGAAGCTTGAAGACTCATGAAATCAGATGTTGCTTTAGCATCCTTTGCTAAATCTATTTCATGAGCTTGAACTTCGTTTATCTTTCTGTGAGATGGTAACATATGGACCATTGTTGGGGGAACAAGAGGATGATTATGTTCCAACTCAACTTTAGTAATATGATACTTTCCCATTGATTGACGAGTAACAATAATATGAGCTTGACACCCTATTCGAGTTTCTCTTCGAAATTTTTTAACTTAATCTTTTCGTTCATGATCCCTACGAAAACCCTCCCGTGGAAACATATAATTTTCCGAGATGTCGCATAACCTAACTTTTTTTTATTGTATTGACAGATTCTTTGTGAACACTAAAACCAACCCTTCTTGCATACTCACTGTAAAATTTAAGTGCATTCTCATCACTATCAAACTCAAGGCCAAGTTTCAGCTCGTAATCCTGAGAGTTACTTTGTAATACTTCTTCTGAAGTTGTTTCACACATGCTTTCCCCTGAATAATTTAATCAAAGAAGTAATATGATACTACATTGAGAAAAATCACAATGCAACTTTTCTACTTGGAGCTTTTCAAATAGTTATAAAAAAAATATAATGGCTTTGTTGTTCGGATTGTATAAAAGTATCAAGGGATGTGCGTCGGATTCAAAAATAGTGTGAAGAGTCCGCACAACTTAATATATTAGTAGATCAAACTAATATCAACAATCAACTTTAAAATATATAAAGGAATGAAACTTGATTAGATCAAATAATAATTGAAGAAAAAGTAAAGCAGAGAACAACACAAAACCTTGTATTCAAAAGAATCACTGCTAGGTCTTGAAATTCTTAGATTTCGTAGGAGTTTTTCTTTTTTATCAAAGATGAATATCTCCCAAAAGGTAAGAAGTTTGACGGGTAATTTATTGTATTCCTGCCATCCTTATGTTTTTTGAGAAAATTTATTAGATTGCATATTTAAAAAGTTAATGGCTACTGTTACTGAGTTTGTTATTTTTAATTATTTTGATGAATATATAAATCTAAATGGATCAACAACAACAATAACATTACCCCAATGCCTCAAAGACTCCTGCCCATTGCAGGGTAAGGGGGGGTCGGGTGTACGCAGCCTGACCCCTATGTTTAAAAACATAGGGCGACTGTTTTCGGATGACCCATGATGAGCGTTGAAAGTTGCATTGACTAACTGCTACGTCTAAATGGATCACAACCACATTATTTTATGATACACATGGCATGCTTCTATAAGCCATTGAACATTACTTGACTGGATCTTTTCTAGGAAACTATGTAACTCTTGTCTTTTGTGTACATAGAGTTCCGCACTCGGATTTCTACTTGCTCAAAAGCATTTCACAAACCCTCTTGTTGCTGTACCATCTGCTGTTAGTGTTGTCTGCATGGCAGTAAGATTCTACACCCATAATTTTTCAACACATGTTCATATGCAACAACTTTTGTCTATTATACTCCTAATATGATTCTTTTGGATGTTTTCTCTGTTACATTGTTTCACAGCTTGGTGGAAGTGCTTTAGCTGTGTACTGGAGGAATCAACAAATTCCAATTGATGACAAGGATGATTTTAAGGAGTAACCTCCGCTGCTGCTCTTTTAGATGTTGTTAGTTTGTTAGATGAGGTTAAAACATCCACAGGCATGCAAATGCATGGCCGGTAGTTTGCATTTCGTGGCTACCTTTGTAATGAAAGCTAAATTTTGGACCTTAAACAAAGTTCTCTCATTTTTTTGGGTAGAACAGGGATATTTTTATATATATCTTAGAGCATTACTACGGAAGTAGCAGATACAATATTCGCATCTCTATTAGCCACTATAATATTAGCATCTTTACTAGTTTCATCATTAATAATAACATTTAGATTCACCAACATTGCTAGCTTAGTACAAGTAGATACTAATGTTCGTTTACTAGCTGCCACTCTGTTTTGTCTGCTTGCAAAATAGGTTTGCCACCTACTGGATTTGCTACCAGGATAGAGGTTTCATTAGTAGTACCTTAATATGCTTCTTTTGCCGAAAAATCAGCTAACCTATTCCCTAGTCGAAAGTTATGGATTCCTCAACCTCTTCAATAGAAACTGATAATATTCCACGAGGCTGATAATTAAAATGCATATACTGGAAGAGTTCAATTACCTCACTGGAATCCACTTCCGTTTCAATTGGCTTCATGTGCTTTTTGAGAGCAAGTTGTAGTCTAGTTTCGAGAGCCTGTGATTCTGCCATTACATGACTGAATGCTCCATTAGTTTCGACTTAAAACCATTAGTGGTTGGGGAAATCAGCAAATTTTTATATCTTTTTTTTTAAGAGCCTTTCCAAGGGGAATCAGTCATGTATCTGATTCAGTAGCTCTCACATGGATTAGAGGGAAGGAGATAGCGTGAGAGGGATTAGTATTATTATGAAAAACTTGTTGATTTTGTTGCAACCAGTTGTGCCAGAGGGCGAAGAGGTAGAAATCTTTCCTGTGCAAAGTCTTATAATGATTGAGTACATCAAGGTCGTGGATGTTTTGGAGCTTGTAGATTTGGGTGTTAGTGATGTGATGCATATTTATCCTTATATCAAGCCAAAATTTCCTAACCATATAGAGGGTATGTTCAATGGTTTCCATAGCGCTATGCCAGAGAGGACATGAAGGATCAGTGATTATCCCTAAAATGATAACGGTATGCATTTGCAAGGAGCTTTGCACGAGAGCATACCCATATTAAAAACTTAATCTTATGGAGCATATCAAGAGACCAAATCCATTGGAAGGTAAGATATGCTGGAACATTATTAGGTTCGAGAAGGCAACAAACTGATTTGGTAGATAAATGCCATTAGTTTGGAGAGACCAGTACGGTATGTCGCTATTGTTTTTTAGCAACTTCATAATAATAGCTTTATTAATAACATCGTTAGGAATGATCAAGAGAGACTTTTCCGTCATGGTTTCAAAGGCTACAAAACTTGAGAGTATGTTCGCTATACTTCAAAGGCAGATGAGAATTCTGAGACCAGGGGTTATGAGGGATCCAACTATAGTTCAATAATTCGATGACTTTTTCCTAAACCACTGCTCAAAGTGTCCTTGAGCATATGGTGTTCCTCCCTTTAAAATATTATGCCAAGTATCAGATGTGGAGTATTCTAGCACTATATTTATTAACGAGAGTATGGGCTCACAAGAAGTGAGAGGGTTAGTGAGAAATATCCACGAGAGATTAGCAACATGAAAGAGATTTTTATCATGGACTTTGAGAGACCAAGCCCACCTTTGTATTTAAGGCAGAGTCATAGTGTCCAATTAATGTAATGTAATTTCCTCTTCTGAGTTGTAGATCCCCAAAGGAAGTCCCTTTTGATCTTGTCAATGTTATAGATTCTTTTGAGAAGTATAAAATGTTGCATTCTAGAGTTGATTTAATGAGAGTCAAACCGTCGGCCTACTAAGGAAGTTTAATTTTCAGTTAGGGAGCCCTTCATATTGTAGATAATGTAAAGGAATTAGAGGTTTTTGGATAATTAAGAATAAAAAAATCTAAATATTTTTCGAACCTTCGGCATGATCAATGTTGAGCAATTAATGGATTTGGTTACAAGTAGCATCCGTGTAGGTTTTGGAGTAGATCGCCTTAGATTTAATGAAATTAATTTTTTATCTGGATACTGTATTGAAGGAGAAAAGTACCCTATGAATAGTCTGTATAATTTTGAAATTAGTTAGAACATTAAAGTTAAATCATCAGCAAAGTATAAATGAGAGAAGGTAGGACCAAGATCAATTTTGAGGATAAGACTTTCATTAGAACTTTTGCTATTGTGCAGATGATGAACAATATCTTTTATGATAACAACATTGTCAATAGCTCTTCTTCTAATTTTAAATGGGTTGATTAAAAGTGGATCATATATGGACTGACTCATTATCCTTCATAACACATATTCCTTGTCGCATAAGTAGCGACCTACACGAATGGTGTAACGATTGGCCCGCTGTCTCCGACATGGACCCGGTGAAATTGAATTCTCTGTGAAGATGCGGAGTACCAACGGCTAGATGGTAAGACCCCGTGCACTTTAACTATAGCTTCGCAGTGACAACCTTAATCGAATGTGTAGGATAGATGGGAGGTGGTGACACACAATATGAATAACCTATAGGTATCCATCAATTGTACTTTTCTTAACATACGCAAGGATGTAGGAATCTTTAAAAAGTGTAGTTAAGCGTACTTGGAATGAAGAAAAAGGACTTTTTTAAAGTAGTTTTTAATTTTTTCATATTCGATCGATTTTAAGAGCCCGTTTGGCTAAGATTAAAAGGTCAAATATGTTTGTAAGCCCTTTTTAGCTTATAATTGTGTTTGTCAATTTTCAAAATAGCTTTAAAAAGTTAACATTTGATTAAAATACGTTAAAAATTAAAAGCAACATCCCTCAACTTTTTATTTTTTAGTTTAAAAGTTGTTATAGTTTGACCAAAAAAATTATCTTTTTACCCTAAATATTTTTTCATATTTCTAAAAATATCCTTTTCTAAAGTAACCATAACTACTCTCTCCTTTCTTATTATTTCAATTCAAACCACAGTCCAACACTCTTCTGCTCTTCGAAACCACCGCCCAACAATGTCCTTCTTTCACTATATTTTTAATAAATAATTTATGATAGTAAGAAAAATATATAAATGATAAATACATAATATTATTCATGAACGTAATAAAAAAACATCTTAAATTCTTTATGTGAAATAAAAAATGAGTGCATGCCATTAGAAAGAATAAATATTATTAGTTGGTTAAATGTTGGAAGTTTATTGAGAGGGCAAGAGAAAATTGGAATAATTAATATTTTTTGACAATTGAATATCTCAATTATGTTTCAATTTCGATCATGAAAAAAGAGGCATCTTAAAATTTGTATGTGATCTATTCAAATTATGCATTTTAAAAAAAATATATAAATTATTTATATAAAATTTACTTAAATAATAACGACCCCAAAAAGTGCCTGAAAATGTGTCTCGAAAGTGCTTGAAATCCTAATTTCCATATGTTTAAAAAATCCGTGAATGATATCAAAAATCCTACTTCATATTCTTGTTTAGGGGTCAAATTGAGTGGGATATACGTTTAACCCCGATCTTAGAGCAACCGTATCAAAATTCAAAATTTCTAAAATGCAATTTCCAGAGAGTTTTTCGAGCCCCTGGCGCAATGCTCCAAGGGCTCGCACTTGTGTTATTTTTGGTCCAGTTTTAACTTTGGTCATTTTTCCCAAAAGTGAAAATACCTATACTTAGCCATTTTTCACCCTCATATTATTCAAAACATTCCTCAATACTCACTAAAATACTTAGCCAAATATTCTACTCCTAAACTTAAGTATCAAAATCATTTCCGGATTCCTAAGGATTGCACTCAAGCTTCAAGTCTCCATCTTCAATCTTCATCAAGTTCATCTTCAAAGCTAAGGTATGTGGGTTTCTTTCATAGGTTCCTTTCACCCATGATACCCAAGCTTCCTTTTACTTAAATTTGCATGATTTAAAGATGATTTACTCATGGGTCTTATTTATTATGAAAATCACTGTACATTATGTTGGGGTTTATGAAATTGTGACTGTTTTGCTATGTTTTGAGCTAAGAAACCAAGCTCTATTATAAGATTTGATGAAGGATTTTGATGTATATTGCTTGAGTTTGTTCCCAAGTATCTATTGGTAATTTTACATTGGATGTCCTAGCATAATAACACTTTTGAATTGCATGGCTTTACACAAGCACTACACACCCTCTAAGTGTTTGATAAAATGTCCGATTATGATTTCTTGAGGAATTGAAGGTCCTATGTATGTCTTATGTGTTGAATGACTATATAATGATGATATGATTATGAAATTATAGTGAAATGATGATAAGATTAATGTATGTATATGATATTCTCTATATAGTGATGGAATGCGATCATGCCCTACTCGGGGATTGCATACCGGGTAACCTTGTCAAGTGGTTCGTACATTGATAACCTATCAGGGGGTTTGTACTCTGGTACCACGAGAAGTAGGGTGCAACTATCCATCAACCTTGTTGGGGGTTTGTACTCATCAACCTATCGGGGGGTTTGTACTCTGGCATCACAGGTGGTAGGGTGCGATGATCCACCAACCTATTGACGGGGTTCATACCCCAATCACCAAGGGTGGTAGGGTGTGACGATCCACCAATAGTTAATGGTCTCTTCTTACACATATGTTATATTCTATATAAGCATGTTTTACTTCAAGTATCATTCATACATGTCATATTGTTAGTATGTTATTCATTGTTTATGATTATACATTTTTCCTATGTTACCTCTTTTGTTGCATTGCATCCTACATACTTAGTACATTTAAATGTACTAACGCATACTCTATGCCTACATGATGTCACCATGTAGGAACCGGAGCATCGCTTGATCCTCCTCCTCCTTCACATGGCTAGTTCAATTGTCCTACAAGCTTGTTGGTGAGCCCTACACTTTGGGGATATTTCTTATGAACTCTCGCTATGTATTAAGACTACCTTTCTTTTGGTTATGTATTGACTATGAGGGTAAGCGCGGTTGCTTGTCTTGGCCCCCACTCTAATCTATATAGTAGAGGTGTTGTTGGACATAATATATAGATATTTTATAAGTCTTAACTCTCGTGTTCTTTATGTTATGATATGAAGGTTTATCCTTAGTCCCAATTCCTTTGCTTATGCTTATTTTTCATTATCATTTTAATTACTTTTGCGACCAAGGATGTGTAATAATATGATATGAGGCTTGTTTGGGGTTCTTTCGGGCTCCTCATTCACCGATCACATCTAGGCCATAGGCTTGGGTCATGAAAAACAGAGTATCAGATCACTAGGTTGTTAGATCCTCATAGTTTAACACATTGCGTTGATTAGAATCTTATTCATGGTTGTGTTGTGCACCACGACTATGAGTAGGAGGATATGAGACGTTTTAGGAATTGTTTTCCTTCTTAATGTTCTACGTTATGCTATAGAGTTGAAGTAAGCTTTCCTCCCCTATCGCTTGTTCTTTACTATGCTAAATCATGCCTAACACGAGAGGGAGACAAGCCCCCACGCCCGAGGACCAACCGGCCAATGGAGAGCTTAGGGATGCTCTCACCTTGCTTGCACAAGTGGTGGCTAATCAAGCCAATCAAGGGGCCAAAACCCCTCATGCTCCTACATTGGCCTCTCGGGTGAGAGAGTTCATGAGAATGAATCCCCCGGAATTCCACGGGTCAAAGGTGAGTGAGGACCCTCAAGAATTCATTGATAAATTTATAGGATTTTGTCTATTATGGGTATAAGACTGGAAGATAAGGCAGTGTTGGCGGCTTACCAATTCAAAGGGGTAGCACAAATATGGTACAACCAATGGAAGGAGGAAAAGAGAGTCAACTATGTGGTGCTTTGGGAGGAGTTCAAGGTGGCCTTCATTAATCGGTTCTTCCCCCTTGAACTTAGGGAAGCTAAGTTGGTGGAATTTATGAATTTAAGATAAGAGTCCATGAGTGTGAGGGAGTATGCCCTCAAGTTTAACCAACTTTCAAAATATGCTCCATATTTGGTGGCCGACTCAAGATCTAGGATGAACAAATTTATGATGGGTGTGTACGACTTGGTTAGTAAAGAGTCCGGTCCGCCACGTTGATTAGTGACATGGACTTTTTAAGTTTGATGACGTATGCCGAGCAAATGGAAGGGGATAAATTAAGGAAGAGGAGGGGTCATGAGGCTAAGAGGGCTCGTTTCGAGGATAAGTTCTAAAAGGGTGGCTGGATGCACCAAGGCCAAGGGTCTTCACATGCTTCTAATAGGGGATTTGCCAATGACTTCCCAAGGGCCCAAGGTGTTGGTATTATGGTTCCTAATGAGGTGTGTCCTAGGTATGGTAAGGGTCATAGATCCCATGCTTGAGAGATACTAATGCATGCTTTGGTTATGAGGAAGTGGGTCACAAAAAGGTGGATTGCCCTCGAAATTGCAACAAAGGCAAAGAGGTTCATCCACAAAGTGCTAATATGGTTCCTGTGGGAAGAGGTGGCCGACAAGATGGTGCCCCAAGGCATAATTGATTTTATACTTTGCATGGGAGGCAAGGGGTGGATGAGGTCCCCGATGTCATTACCGGTATGTTGAAAATCTTTGACTTTGATGTGTATGCATTGATTGATCTGGGTGCCACTCTTTCTTTTGTTATCCCTTTTGTTGCCAAAAAGTTCCATATTGACCCCGAGTTGTTGCATGAGTCATATAAGGTGTCTACTCCTATTTGTGAATCTATTGTTGCTATAAAAGTTTATAGAAGTTGTCCTGTTTGCATCTTGCATAAAATATTGCTTTGTGATCTTGTTGAGTTAGACATGGTTGATTTTGATATTATTCTTGGGATGGATTGGTCGCATGCATACTATGCTTCTATTGATTGTAGAAACCGATCAAGTCAAATTTCAATTCCCAAATGAACTCGTCCTTGAGTGGGAGAGTCAAGATGTGGTGGTCAAAGGTAGATTCATCTCTTGCATTAAAGACCGTAAGTTGATCTCTAAGGGGTGTCTTTATCATCTTGTGAGGGTTAGAGATGTGGAGTCTAAAGTTCTTCCCATATAGTCGGTTCTGGTTGTATATGAGTTTCTTGATGTCTTCCCAAATGACTTTCCTGGTGTTCCTCCCAAAAGGGAAATAGACTTTAGCATAAACCTACTCCTCAACACTCAACCCATTTTTATTCCCCCTTACTATATGGCCCCGTGTGAGTTGAAGGAGCAATTGAGGGACTTGTTGGAGAAGGAGTACATTAGGCCTAGCCAATCCCCTTGGGGTGCACTGGTGTTGTTTGTGAAAAAGAAGGATAGGTCCCTTAGGTTGTGTATTGACTACCGTCAACTCAATAGGGTCACCTCAAGAATAGGTATTCTTTTCGAAGGATTGATGATTTATTTGACCAATTGCAAGGGGCTAGCCATTTCTCTAAATTGATCTTCGGTCCGGGTATCATCAAGTGAAGGTTCGCGTGTGATATTCCCAAGATGGACTTCTGGACTAGATATAGGCATTATGAGTTTATTGTGATGTCTTTTGGGTTGACCAATGCATCAGCCATCTTCATGGACCTTATGAATAGGGTCTTCAAACCCTACCTTGATTCTTTTATTGTGGTATTCATTGATGATATTTTGATCTATTCTCGTGGTGAGGAGCATAGGGCTCATTTGAGGGTTGTGTTGCAAAGATTGAGGGAGGAGAAACTATATTTTAAAATTGAAAAGTGTGAATTTTAGTTGAGGGAGCTTGCCTTCTTAGGACATGTGGTATCGGGGATGGTATTAAAGTGGATCCTAAGAAGACCGATGTGATTAGAAATTGGCCTAGACCATTGACCTCATCGAACATTAGGAGCTTCTTGGGCTTATTAGGCTATTATCGGAGGTTTGTGAATGGGTTCTGTTTTATTGCTTCCCCTATGACAAAATTGACTCAAAAGAAGGCTAAGTTTGTGTGGGCCGATGAATGTGAGAGGAGCTTCTAAACCAAGAAGATAAGCTTGTATCCACTCCTATATTATCACTATTGGATGGACTTGAGGGATTAATTGTGTATTGCGATGCTTCTAAAGTTGGTTTGGGTTGTGTATTAATGGAAAATGGTAAGGTCATAGTCTATACTTCTAGGAAACTCAAAGTGCATGAAAAGAACTACCCTACTCATGATCTTGAATTGGCCGCAGTAGTATTTGATTTGAAAATTTGGCAACGTTATTTGTATGGGGTTCATGTTGATATGTTCACTGATCATAAGAGCCTCTAATATGTCTTCTCTCAAAAAAATCTTTACTTGAGGCAAAGAAGGTGGCTAGAACTTCTTAAAGATTATGATATGAGTATGCATTATCATCCGATTAAGGAAAATATGGTGGCGGATGCCTTGAGTAGGGTGTCCATGGGTAGCCTGGCTCATGTTGATGGTGGTGAGAAGGAAATGGCTAGGGAAGTGCATTAGTTGGCTAGGTTGGCGATTAGATTGGAGGAGGTTGGTAGTGGTGATGTTGTTGTTGTGGATGGCTCTAGGTCTTCTTTGGTTGATAAGGTGGTGGAAAAATAAGATTTTGATCCCTCCTTGTTACAGTTGAAGGCCTTGGTGAAAGAGGTCAAGGTGGAGGTTTTCTCCCAAGGGGGAGATGGTACCCTTAGGTACCAAGATAGGTTGTGTGTACCATATGTTGATGGCTTGATAGAAAAGATCCTTGATCAGGCACATAACTCTTCCTATTCTATCTACCCCAGTTCCACCAAAATGGATATACACTTGAGAGAGGTCTATTGGGGTGGAGGCATGAAAAGGGACATTATCAAATTCGTTTCTGGTTGTCATAGTTGTTAATAAGTCAAAGCCGAGCAGCAAAGGCCGGGTGGCCTAACCCAATATATAGAGATTACTACTTGGAAGTAGGAGGTGATTAATATGGTTTTTGTGGTTGTGTTGCTCAAGACTAGAAAAAGTTTTGATTTCATTTGGATTGTGGTTGATAGGATGACAAAATCGTCTCATTTCCTACTAGTGAGACCATATGTAGGGTGAAGATTATGCAAGGTTGTATACATCCATGACTTGGTGAGATTGCATGGGGTTCCTTTATCTATCATATCATATCGTGGAGCTTAATTTACTTCATATTTTTGGAGATCTTTCCAAAGGGGTCTTGGCACTAGAGTTAAGTTTTCTACGACCTTCCACCCTCAAACAGATGGCCAAGTCAAAAGGACCATCCAAACCCTTGAGGATATTTTTAGAGCTTTTTGTGTTAGAGGTTAAAGATAGTTGGGGTGATCATCTTCCATTGATTGAGTTTGCTTACAATAATAGCTATCATTCTAGCATCAGTATGACTCCTTTTGAGGCTCTCTATGGTAGATGTTGTAGGTCACTGGTGGGGTGGTTTGAGATTGTTAGGTGGCCTTGTTAGGACTAGATCTTGTTATGGAAGCTCTTGAGAAGGTTAGGATGATTAGAGAAAGGTTGAAGACATCCCAAAGTCGCCAAATGTCCTATATCGATGTGAGAAAAAAGGGATCTTGAATTCTAAGTTGGTGATTGGATTTATTTGAAAATGTCTCCCATAAAGGGTGTGGTCCATTTTGGTAAGAAGGGCAAGTTGAGCCCAAGATATGTGGGTCCTTATAGGGTGATAAGAAGGGTTGGCAAGGTAGCATATGAGTTTGAATTGCCTAGAGAAATGGATTTGGTCCATTCGGTGTTTCATATGTCTTTGTTGAGGGAATGTATGGGTGATCCGAATGCCATTGTGCCTCTTGATGTTGTGGGTGTGGTTGAAGATAATTTGACATATGAATAGGATCTAGTTCAGATTTTGGTTAGGCAAGTGAAGAGGTTGAGAAACAAAGATGTGTCTTTCGTTAAGGTCCTTTGGTGTTACTTGGGAGGTCGAAGTGGACATGCAAAAGAGATTTCCTTACCATTTTTACTCCACTGAAGCCTAAGGTATCGACTTAAGTCCTTTATACGATCTCAAGTCGTAAGTTCAGCCCTCATGTCATTGCATATGTTCAGGTTTAAATTGACAAGTTCATGATAATTTTACACTTCTGATGAGATTTTTGAAATGATGTTTAAGTGCATTGTTGCATCTATATGTGGGTTGAAATTATCATGTTTGTGTCTCTCATATACGTCTCTTTGATATTGGGGGACGAATGTTCCCAAGGGAGAGATATTGTAACGACCCCAAAAAGTACCCAAAAATGTGCCTCGGAAGTGCACGAAATCATAATTTCCATATATCTAAAAATTTGTGCATGATATCAAAAATTCAACTTCATATTCTTGTTCAAGGGATCAAATTGAGTAGGAAATGGGTCTAACCCCAATTTTAGAGCAACTATATCAAAACTTAAAATTTTCAAAATGCAATTTCCAAAGAGTTTTTCACACCCCTGGTGCGACGTGCCAAGGGTGCACACATGTGTTATTTGTGGTCTTGTTTTGACTTCGGCCCAAGACTTTAAAGTCTTAGGCCTAAATGTTCCCAAACGTGAAAATACCTATACTTAGCCATTCTTTAACCTCATATCATTCAAAACATTCCCCAATACTCACTAAAGCACTTAGCCAAATATTCTACTCCTAAACTCAAGACTCAAAATCATTTTTGAATTCCTAAGAATTGTGCTCAAACTTCAAGTTTCCATCTTCAATCTTCATCAATTTCATCTCCAAAGGTAAGGTATGTGGGTTTCTTTCATGGTTCCTTTCATCCATGATACCCAAGCTTCCTTTTACTTAAATTTGCATGAATTAAATATGATTTCCTCATGAGTCTTATTTATTATGAAAATCACTGCACACTATATTGGGTTTTATGAAATTGTGACTATTTTGCTATGTTTGGAGCTAAGAAACCAAGCTTTATTATAAGATTTGATGAAGGGTTTTGATGTATATTGATTGAGGGTGTTACTAAGTATCTATTGATAGTTTTACATTGGATTTCCTAGCATGATAATACTGTTGAATTGCATGGTTTTACACTAGCATTATACACCCTCTAAGTGTTTGATAAAATGTCCGATTATAATTTATTGAGGAATTGAAGGTCCTATGCATGTCTTATGAGTTTAATGGCTATATGATGATGGAATGATGGTGAAATGATGATAAAATGAAGGTATGTATATGGTATTCTTGATATAATATTGGAATATGACCATGCTCCACTCAGGGGTTGCGCACCAGGTAACCTTATCAAGGGGTTCGTACCTTGATAACCTATCGAGGGGTTTGTACTCTGGCACCACGGGTGGTAGGGTGTGACTATTCATCAACCTTGTTGGGGTTTGTACCCATCAACTTATCAGGAGGTTTGTACTCTGGCACCACGGGTGGTAGGGAGCGATGATCCACCAACCTATTGATGGGGTTTGTACCTCACTCACCAATGGTGGTAGGGTGTGAGGATCCACCAATAGTTTAATGGTCTCTTCTTACACATATGTTATGTTCTATATAAGTACGTTTTGCTTCAAGTATCATTCATAAATGTCATCTTGTTAGTATGCTATTCATTGCTTATGATTATGCATTTTGCCTATGTTTCCTATCTTTTGTTGCATTGCATCCTACATATTTAGTATATTCAAACATACTAACGCATACTCTATGCCTACATGATGTCTCCATGTAGGAACCAGAGCACCGCTTGATCCTCCTCCTCCTCCATGTGGCTAGATCGATTATCTTACAAGCTTGTTGTTGAGTCCTCTACTTCGGGGATGTTGCTTATGAACTCTTACTATGTATTAAGACTACCTTTCTTTTGATTATGTATTGACTATGAGGGTGAGCGTGGTTGCTTGTCTTGGCCCCCGCTGTTATCTATGTAGTAGGGTTGTTGTTGGACATAATTGTATCTATGTTATAACTCTTGACTCTCTTGTTCTTTTTTTGGTTTTCCACCCGGTGTGCGGAGCACGTGGAGCCCCGACTAAATCTGGATCGCATACTACAGGGCCTACTTGACTCTCTTGATCTTGATGTTATGATATGAAGGTTTATCCTTAGTCTCAATTCCCTTGCTTATGCTTATTTCTTATTGTCATTTTAATTGCTTCCGAGACTAAGGATGTGTAATGATATGCTATGAGGCTTGTCTAGGATTCCTTCAAGCTCCTCATTCGTCGGTCACGTCTAGTCACTAGGCTTCGATCGTGACAAGATTTATTTTTCTCCAATTTAAGAAAATGACTTTCATACATAAAGTAACAGAAATATAATCAAATTTTTTTCTTAAACTAGGAAAATAATTTTGAAAACTTTCTCTTTATACCTCACCACCTGAAATGACTCCAACTTGAGATATTCCAACCCTGAAATGAGATTTGAATTTTGGCCTCTTGTCCTCGACTCAGGACCACTCATTTTTCAAGAAAATATGAAAATATTTCCTTCTTACCAAACATATCATAAAAAAAATAAAAAAATAATAAGAAAAAAAATCTTGTAATAAAAGTACATATTTCTCTATATAAAATAAGATATAATTGATAATATCGACATTCATATTATTCATTGAGTGTATCTATTTTTATTAGAACAATTATCACAAGTTGTTCCCAAAATGCATTGGTCTTCATTTTTGTTCCTCCACAAAGAGAAATTTTACAAAAATGGCTCCGTTTCACTTTATATAGAGTAAAAGTACATTTGCTCCCTATACCTCTAATATTTTTAAACAACTCTCCATACTCAATTGCCTCTTAATTTTTGTTTGTATTTTTATATTTTTTTAATTTCTCTTTTATTTATTGTATTCCTTTTCTCTTTTATTTTGAATAGAATTTTTCTTTTCTTTGTCTTTTTCTTTTTCACAACTTCTAATTTTTCTTTTTTATTTTTTGTTAATTCACTATTTTTTCTCTATTTATTATTTTTATTTTTTTTTTATAAATTTTTAAAAATATTTTTTCCATTGAGCTTAACTTGATGTTTGGAAGTCCTTGAGCTTATGAGTCTTACTTTTAAGGAAATAATTATACAATATCTCATAATCAAATCCTCTCACCCATGAAACCTATCAGACTTTGGCTAAGTCTTATGCATAAGACAAAAATTATAGAGAAAGTTGATAGTGTCACATCTGGCACATGGGATGTAAGTTATTGTTACGATCCAAGCTAGGTCCTAAACGTGACACGACGATTGAAATCCCAAAATATCCTAACCAAGTCTCTTAGAAGACATAACATACATAAAGTAAGTAAAGTCATTAAAGGATTCACGAAGCGGAAGACAATTCTTAAAGTGGAATCTCTAACAAAGGAAAATATACTCAAAGTAACCAAGTCCAAATAAATAATCTACACCATCACATTCTAACATGCCTCTATTTCTAGTCTTGATGGGAGCATAGGACAAGTTCTAGCTCACCTAAGCATAGAAAAGTAAAATAGTCCAGAATCATAAAGAAAGTAACATAGTGATTCTACCCTCAAAGCATGAGAATTCACCAATATCAAATTCAATGAGAATCGAAACTAGCAACATGGATTAAATAGAGCGTTTGACCTTACATTATCATACAATGTAGGTAAAAGACATATGTGTTGGTACATGAAAGATACTAAATATATGAGCAATTCAAGGAAATGCATGACATAACTGTGATGTACAATGAAAAAGCCAAAACATAATGCAATTTTATAAAACATCATTTAAAACACAAAACGTGATCAATGCAACACTTGTAAGAAAAGGCTTAATCAAATTATGATATAGTGGAGTCTATAAGCCATCGTGAGAGAATCATAAACTTTGAGAGAGATACGATTAACCAACATAAACTATGTAAGTTATAACCATAAGGACCCGCAAGTTAGAAGGATAGAAATGTAAAAAAAATGGGACCAAAAAATTTACAGGTTAAAAGCACGAGCCTCATTTATGGCTCGTGGTTCAAATCATGGGTCATAAACATGGCTCGTGGATGAGGTTGGCCAGAATGAAAAGTTTACCAAGTGTCAAGGCCATGCACTGTCATGACCCAAGGCTAGAGCCTAAGAGTGGCATGTCGAATAGGGACCCGAAACTCCCCAAACA
Organism: Solanum sejunctum; assembly: GCA_025642045.1. Classification (NCBI taxonomy): domain Eukaryota; kingdom Viridiplantae; phylum Streptophyta; class Magnoliopsida; order Solanales; family Solanaceae; genus Solanum; species Solanum sejunctum. Next base: position 11,176,983 of record JAOTQJ010000091.1, on the reverse strand, counting down.
AGTCATAGCATCCATACACACATTATCAATTCGGAAGCACAATTCCATCATTATTAAGTGATACCAAGGTATGGGGGTAGATGATTCAAGCTATGGGGTAAGAGATATGGGGCTCATTCTCACACAATTTTATCACATAAATCTAAGAGATGAGAATTCAGGACTCAAGCTATAGGGATAGGGAGGATGGGACTTGCCACCACACATATAACATCAATAAACAAGATCTAAGGGGCGAGATCATATGACTCACACTATGGTAATAAGGACTTAGGTGTCATGACCCAAGCCTAGGGGCTACGTGACATAATGCATGGGAAACTTGAAGGGACCCCAAGTAAGCCTCTTAACATATCATTACACATCATTGGTCGTGAAAGCAATAAAATAACAACAAGAGTATAAAACAAAGATAAGGGACTAAGGAAACTTTTCTATATCCTCAACATTAAAGAGTCAAGAGAGAGTCATTCTCATAGCATCATTACATAACTTGTCCAATAACACCTCTAGAAATAGAACTTAGCCGGGGCCAAAACAAGCAACCGGGCTCACCCTCATAGTCAAAGAATACAAATAACGGAAAAAGAATCTCAGCATAACATAAGAGCAATAAACATCATCCTCGGAGTTGAGGACTCACCAACTGGCTTGAGAGAGATTATACTAGCCACATAGAGGAAGATGATATCAAGCGGGGCTCCGATTTCTATGTAGGCATAAAGTATGCTTTAGTACATTTGGATGTACTAAGTATGTAGGATGCAATGCAACAAGAGATAAGCAACATAATCGAAATGCATAAACATAGGCAATGAATATGCATATAACAATATGACATGCATGGGTGATGCTTAGAGTAAATCATGCTTACATAGAACATAATACATGTGTAAGAAGTAACTATCAATATAGAATATCCAAGTCCTACCACCTCCTTGGAGAGGTGATTCAGGTATAAACCCCTCAACGTGGTTATTGAGGTACATCCCCCTAATATGGTAGCATGGGCCTACTACCTCCCGAGTGAGGCAATCGAGGTACCAACCCTCAATATGGTTACTCGAGCCTACTACCTCTCGAGCTAAGCAATCAAGGTACTAACCACTTAATGTGGTTACCCAAGCCTACAACCCCCTGAGCGAGGCTTGGTCAACTAATAACACTATAGAGGAAATTGACACATATATACATTTTTTTCATAATCATACAGTCAGTCAAATCATAGCCATGCTCTAGACCTTCAACAACTTAAGAATCAATAACTGGACATTTTATCAAACACTTGGTGGGTGTGTAATGGTAGTGTAAAATCATGTAATTCAAGAGTAAAATCATGTAAGAAAATCCAATGTAAATCCACCCACCAGCACTTGGTAATACCATCATGCAATATACATCAAAACCCTTGATCAAATCTCAAGATAGATCCAAGATTCATAGCTCAAAACATCCTTAACAGTCACTTTTACAAAACCCCAATATAGTTCATAGTCAAAGTCATAGTAAGTAAGATCCTAAGTAAATCAACTTAGAAACATGAGATTTAGGTAAAAAGAAGTTTGGGCACCATGGGTGAAAAGACTCTAATGGTTGAAACCCATATACCTTGACTTTGGAGAATTCTTGATGAAGACTGGAAATGGAGACTTGAAGCTTGAGTGAAATCCTTAAGATTCGGATTAGTTTTTGGGACTTGAAATTTGGGTTGAAATATTTGTCTAAGTGTTTGAGAGAGTATTGGGGAAATGGCTTGTATGATATGAAGGTAAAATTTTGCTAAGTATACGTATTTCACGTATATGAATACTTAGGCCCAAGACCTAAAGGCCTTGGACCAACTCAACAAAACTAGGCAAAAATAACACTGGTCTGCGCCCTAGTTATGTTGCGCCAGGTGCGTGGATCAATATTGGATACGGAAATTTTAGATAATTGAAATTGCAATTCGTTTGTTTTAAAATCGGGGTTAGACCCATTTTCCACTCAATTTGGCCCTCTGATCAAGAATATGAAGTCAAATTTTTGATATCACGCACGATTTTGAGATATATGAAAATTACAATTTTAGGCACTTTCGAGGCATATTGTCGGGCACTTTTTGGGGTTGTTTCATTAGGAACTTCATCATATCATCATATTATCATACATTAACATAAGATAAGACATAAACATAGCCTCTATCAAATATAATAAGCTCATACATAGAGTTCCAACAATGCCTCTAAGTCATAGATAGGGCGGGGGATAAGACATGTCCTGGGCTTACCCTCAAAATAAAAAACATAAGATAGTCATAACATAAGTAGGTAAATAGAAAGTGGATATTGTGCTTGGAATAAAGGACTCACCACAAGCAACTCTTATCTCTATCTATTCTAGCTGTGAAGAGGTGGATGAAGATAGTCTCTGATCCCTACATGGTTAGATCATGTAGGCAAAAAGTATGTGTTTGTACATTTGAATGTACTAAGTATGCAAGTTTACTATGCATATGAACATGATACCCTGCATTTCAAAGTTAGATGACACACACA
>JAOTQJ010000091.1:11130174-11174346 GCA_025642045.1 Solanum sejunctum | reverse complement strand
TTGGAAGTCCTTCCAAAAGAGTTTAGGGACACAAGTGAATTTGAGTACAACATTCCACCCTCAAACAGACGGTCAAGTTGAGCGCCCTATTCAAACTCTTGAAGATATGTTGTGAGCTTGTGTATTGTACTTTGAAGGTAGTTGGGTGGATCATTTACCACTTATTGAATTTGCCTATTATTATAGCTACCACTCGAGTACCAAGATTGCACCTTATGAAGCTTTGTATGGAAGGAAATATAGGTCGCCAATTGGATGGTTTAAAGTGGATAAAATTTCCTTACTTGGGATAGATTTAGCACAACAAGCCATGGAAAAATTTAGGGTAATACAACAACGGCTAGAAACAGTCCAAAGCCATCCCAAATCATACACGGATGCAAGGAGGAAAGGACTGGAATTCTCAGTAGGGGATTGGGTATTTTTTAAAGGTGTCTCCAATGAAAGGGGGTTATGAGGTTTTTATAAGAAAGGAAAAATGAGCCCACGTTACATAGGACCATAGTTGATTATTAAGAGGTTAAGGCAAGTTGCATATGAACTAGAGCTACCCCAAGAGCCTTCAATGGTTCATCCAGTTTTTCATGTCTCAATGCTTCAAAAATGCATAGGTGACCCATCCCATATCATTCCTATAGAAGATGTGCAGGTTACAGAAGATCTCATATATGAAGAGGTACCTATTGCTATTCTAGATCGTCATGTTAAGAAAGTAAGAAATAAAGAAATAGCTTTAATAAGAGTACTTTGGAGAAACTAGCAAGCAGAAGAGATAACATAGGAGGCCGAGGACGTGATGAAATCAAAATACCCTGACTTATTTGAAGCTATAGAGGAAGTCCAACATACAGAAATAGGACACTAATAGGTACGTGTAATTCAATACTTAGTGTGTTGTCAAAAGTTTGTGTAAGAAAAGGTTTAAACTTGGTTAAGCTATCCAATTGTGCTAACATTCAAGGATGAATGTTCCTAAGGGGGAGGATGTAACACTCCACATCTTAAACTACTAGTACTATGCAAATGAAACTTGATATGGCTTTTCAAATTAGCTCTAATTTTTAAAAGTGCTTGAATCTCAAATTAGAGGGTGACAGGCATGTCCAATGTTGCAAAGGGTCGAGTGTGAATAAGTTTTAAGTCCTTAAACAAGGTAAAAAAGTGAGGTTTGTAGGACTTAGGAAGCTAGAAGGTGAGTCACCTACATGTTTAGCTTAAATCTGTCAAAGTTTGATAATGAATAAAGTCCATGTTAAGAGTGTGACATTAGCCCGTGTTTTACCATCATAAATGGAAAATGCTTATAGCACAAGATGAATAATAAAAGGGCCTAAGTACATCATAATCCACTTGACTAATTGGGACCAAACTAAGTGAAGAGGAATTAGGAAAATGGGCAGCTTGGCCCTTCAACTTTGAGACCCATTTAAGCATAAGTGAGAGGCCCAATATGCTGCATCACTAGCTCATTAATATATATTGATATGTGGTCAAAAGCTCAAGAGAAAGTTGGCCAAAAGAGTCCCTTTAAAAGGGCTTAAAAATAGTCCCTTAAGTCATTTAACTATGGAACAATTTTCAGCTTTCCTAAAGACTCTTTTTTCTCTTTACTTCACTTCATAAGACAACCAATAAAAACCTCTAGGGTTCTTGAAGGAAAAATGAATCTTGAATGCTTAGATATCTGGAAATATCCATGTATTTGTTATACTTATCCCATGACAAACAAGAAGTATATGCTAGTTATGCTTGTGAACAAAGGTCGGACAACATGTGCTTGGAAAGTTACTTCACATTTTCTTTTTTTTAGTGACTTCTCTATGGTTTGTAGGTTGGACTATAAAGAGAAGTTGATGTTCCTAACATGGTTTAAGTTATAGATATTAATCTAAGGTTTCTGTCTTGATTTTGTTTCACTTAACAATGGGTTTTATTGTGCTATCTTAAGTGTGATGTTGATTAGGACTTGGGGTTTGATGGATGGAAGGCTATTGCTTCCCATCCTTCATGATTGTTTTGGTTCTATTTTGAGACTATTTTAATACTGTTGAGGATAGTTTGGTTAAAGCCCAAATAGTTTTGAATTGTTGACCTCGATATATAGGGAAATGGAGTAAGGTTTTGTTGCTAGATTGAATGTCATATGAAGTTGGTGTGTGCTGTGAATTGTGGACCTTCTCTAGTAAGTTACGAACCTAAACTAGGTTGTATATTTCTAGTACGCTATGAACCTAAACTAGGTTGTATATACCATGTATATGGAATGGGTAATAGACACATATGGTTAGGTGTGGAAGGGATGAAATAACCTCTTTGGCTCAGTGCTTATGGGTTGCTGCCCAAAGTTTATTTTTACATAAGATTGGACTGCCAAGAGGTGTTTCTTAGCTGCTAATACCAATATTATTGCCTACTTTATTGTAGATAAATATTTGAGGGAAAAGGAGGTTACTTCGAGATAATAATGAGGTCATATATTGATGTATGTAAGGCTACTTGATTTCGTATTACTTGGCATGAAACATAGATTCCTCCTTGGCACATAAAGGCTCTTACCAACTCTGACACAACTATTAACCATGTCTCCACTCTTTTGCATGTTCATGTGCTCCCATACATAGTCACCTTCAAATCTACATATGTACGTGGATACCAAGTTACATGGTTTCTTGTTGCTAAATAAAGTTCACGAGTTGTTTCTTCTTATATGCATTTTATTGTTTGTTTAACATATTCTTTTCATTGTCATATTGTCTTGTATGATTATTTATGTGTCACATGCTACAAATACAGTCCTACAACTCTAATGTTATGACCATCAAAAGAATTATCTTAAATTAATTGAAAGATAAAGTATATTGCTTATTGATGGGTGGTAACCCGAGTGGTGGAAGAATTACCTAGCCAGGGTCGATCCTATCACGGGGCTAGGGGTGAAAGTAAGAGCCTAGCCAGGGCCGATCTAGATATAAATTTACACTAATCAGCTGGTCATTTGTATTACATATTGTACACAGATTATATAGTAAAGGTAAAGTAATAAAAAGAACATAAAGTACATGATCCCACAGTATAACTAAAGGTGGTCTCTTATCCTACACTAGTGCATAGTTTCATTTGAGCTGTTACTTCATATACAGTATTTTCTGCCTTACATATTTAGTAAATTATCTTGTACTCACATTCCTTACGGGGGACCTTTATTTCATGCTATAGGTACAGGTTCTAGTAGCACCCCTCAGTAGGAGTATAGGATATTCAGCTGCTGTTACCAAGCTCTAAGATTGCTTCGGAGCTTTGTGTGTCTAGAGCTTATATTTTTATATTGTATAGTTTGTTAAGGTGGGCCTATCCCGACCCTTATCAGATACTTTTTCTTATCTAGAGGCTTTATAGACTATGTAAATTAAAGTGTTGTCATTCTCATACTTTAGATAATGTGGCTCCAACGGCCTAGCCATGTGCATTTCCTTTTGACTTATTATTATTTCTTACTTTCTTAAAAGCAGGTTGAATGAAGTAATCCCTTATAATATGTATAAAAACCACAAAGATACAGGTTGGTTCTCCTGAGCCTTATCGGCAATGGGTGCCAGTCCGCCTTAATGGAACTTTGGGCATGACACCTATGAATCATAAGGTTGGCTCATAGTATGTGCGCCAACTTTTGATACTTACTGTTTCCCTCTACGAGGCATGACTACGAGTCATAGTGGTGACTACGACTCATAGTCCTCCTCGTAGAGGCTGCTCTAAGTGCCATTTTTGCACATCTTTAGTTCTTTAACTTCCACCTGCAGACCAAGTCTCAGAACACTATAATCTTCAAAACATCACAATTGAGTCAATGTCTTTCAAATTTAAAACAAATAACATGTCACCACCTAAAACCTTCAAAAACCAAACAAGCTTAAAAACAAACTAAAAATCATAACATATGCTTGGGTTACCTCCCTAGAAGCGCCTTGTTTAATGTCATGACTCGACTTCTTCATCATGAGTACTCAGAATTCCTCATAGGTTGATGGAGTCTCCTCCTTACTCCTCTAGCCTCTTCACATATATCTTTGCACAGGCTCTAATCGTGTTGCAAGTTGTTCAAGCCTGTCATTAAGTATCTGTATTGCCATTGTTTGTTGATCCACCTTATTGTTTACTTTTGATGACATTAAATTTTATGTCTTGCACAACCTCTTGCTCATTAATCTTTATGAGCACTTGTTCAAGCATACGCTCAATTCTTTAAAGTTTATCAATGATACATTGCTGGTGAGGTAATTTAAGCCAATTAGGTGTACTCTTTTTTCAAGTAGCACTTTAGTTCCTGCTGATGTACTAGTGGATAGTACTAGCTGGCTTTGCAATGGTTGATAAACTTGGGTGATAGCAGACAACTTATCCATATACTCGGCAATTTCGCTGAATGGCTGCCTCAAAAATGCCTAATGCTCCCTTCTGAATAAGTTATCAACATGTCCTAGCTATTCAGAGGTTAGTGCTTGATAGAAGCTAGCCGCAAATTCATCGTCAATCGGACAATGGTTTTACTTCATCACCAAGCATTTTTTATACCTTTCCTAAGCTATTACTAAAGATTCTCCTGGCACCTGTTTTAAATTGAAGATGTTGTCTTATAACTCTTGCTTGTTGATCCCCTTATAGAAGTTCATGATGAAGACTCTTTGCACCTCCCCCTAGTTAGAACAAACATCTGGTGTGAGAATTAACCACCATTCAGTAGCTTCTCTCCGGAGAGTCATGAGGAAAGCTTGAAGAGCTACGGCCTCCTAAGAAGGTTGTCATATCCGAAGAACCCCCTCAATATTTGAGTAAAATGTTGCAGGTAATTTTGGGGGTCTTTGGACTCTAGCCCATAGAACAAGACACGTCTCTGCAAGCTTTCCAATAAGTCTCTTTTGACGTAGAGCTTTTATTCGATCATGGTGCCAATTAACCTATGAATAAACTGAACAACAAAAACAAAAAAACAAAAGTAAATTACACGAAAGTCTAGAAATTAATACTTGAACAAACTAATAGTGAAATCAAGTCAAGAACCTAGTCGTATTCCCTAGTAATGACACCATAATTTTTCATGATTTTCACATTCTCATAAGAAAGCAGTCGTTGTCAGCAATTAACCTAACTTAAGGTTAGAGTCGAATCCACAGGAAATACAAGGCTTGACTATAAGAGTTCACTATCAATCATTTCGAGTATTCATAACTAAAATCTCCAATTGAGGGGGGATTTACAATTTGGAAACAAAAATAAGATAAACACTATGCTACTATGTGAGAAAACACTCAAATTTAGGGATAACTTGGCAATTGTGTTACCTATGGTTCGTCTACTCGATTACCCTAGACAATATAACTATGATTAGGAATTCTCATGTAGAATGGTAACTTAGGTTCGTCCAGTGCTCTTATGAAGGTGAAGGTCGAATTTCACCATGGCGTATGGTCGGCAACCATGGTGTACCAACTAAAAATTACCCATTGTCCCAGACAACCTCCCTTTGGTCAGGTATGGTTGATTAGATGAGAACACATCAATCGAATCCTGTCATTTACTTCTCTTTTCCTGTTTGTCACTACCTTGGTTAGGATCATGATAGTAGGTGGGGTTTGGTGTTGGCCACCGGTAGATAAGGTGCTTGATATCATCATCGGTATGTTAAAAGGCTTTGATTTAAATAGGTATGCATTGGTAGACCTAATGCCACTCTTTCTTTTGTTACTCCTTTTATTGCCAAAAAGTTTCATGTTGAACCAAAAATATTGTGTGAGTCTTATGAGGTGTCTACTCTCATTGGTGCATCTATTATTGCTACAAAAGGTCTATAGAAATTGTCCCATTTGTATCTTGCATAAAATATTGCTTTGTGATATTGTTGAGTTGGAAATAGTGGATTTTGATGTTATTCTTGGAATGCATTGATTGCATGCTTATTATTCCTCTATTTATTGTAGAACCCATTGGGTCAAATTTCAATTCCCAAATGAATCCATCCTTCAATGTGAAAGTCATGATGTGGTAGTCAAGGGTAGGTTTATATCTTGTATTAAAGACCAAAAGTTAATCTCTAAGGGGTGTCTCTATCATCTTGTGAGGGTTAGGGATGTTGAGTACAAAGTCCTTCCTATAGAGTCGGTTCTGGTGGTTAGTAAGTTTCTTGATGTCTTTATAAATGACCTTCCTAGTGTTCCTCCCTAAAGAGAAATAGACATTAGTATAGACCTCCTCCCCGATACTCAATCCATTTCTATTTCCCCTTACTACATAGCCCCGGTAAAGTTAAAGGAGACGAAAGAGCAATCGAGTGATTTATTAGAGAAGGGTTTTATTAGGCCTATCCAATTATGACGACCTAAGCCTAGGTCCTAGATGTGACATGGCGAATGGGGAACCCGAAGGGATCCCAATCAAGACTCTTAACATATTATTACACATCCTAGGTTACAAAAGCAATAAAACAACAATAAGAGATAGGAAAGAGGGGATACAGTGCCAAGGGACATCTTTCATATCATAAACATCAAGATTCAAGAGAGTCAAAGCTCATAGCATCATTACATAACTAGTCCAACAACACCTCTAAACATAGAACTTAGCGGGGGCCAAGACAATCAACTGGGCTCACCCTCATAGTCAAGTATACAATAAAAAGGAAAGAGAGTCTTTATACATAACATAATATCAAAGACATTGTTCCCAAAGTTGAGGACTCACCACTTGTTTTAAGAGATATTGCACTAGCTATGGGGAAGAGGAGGAGGATCAAGTGGAGCTCTAGTTCCTACATGATAACATCATATAGGAATAGAGTACATTAGTATGTTTGAATGTACTAAGTATGTAGGATGCAACGCAACAACAAATAGGCAACATAGTCAAAATGCAAATTAAGCAATAGATGACTATATAACAATATGGCACGCATGAATGATATTTAAAGTAAACATGCTTATAAATAGAACATATTACATGTGTAGAAATAGACTATCATCATAGACCAAGCAACTTAGTACTTGGAATCTAAGGTAGATTTCCCCTTGGAAGTGATTGAGGTACCAACCCCTCAATTGGTGGATGTCTTACTACCCCCATCCGAGATGATTGAGGTACCAACCTCTCAATTGGTTTACGGCTTACCACCTCCATCCGAGATGATTGAGGTACTAACCCCTTAATTGGTTGACTGCTTACCGCCCCCATCCAGACAACTTAGGTACCAATCCTTTAATTAGTTGATGGCTTAACGCCTCTATCTAAGATGATTGAGGTTCCAACCCCTCAATGTTTGATGCTGTACCGCCCCCATCTAGGTCATTAAGGCATCACCCCTCAATTGGATATGGTTAACTCACAGCATAATAGACACTTCTGATGACATAAAAACAATAGATACTTCTTATGATATCAACACAATAGATACTTATCATGCCATCAACACATTCTTATCACCCTTTCATCATCATAAGGACACTTAACTCATGTGCTAAGCCTTAGGCCTTTAACAACTCAAGATACATTAAGCGAATATTTCATCAAACACTTGGTGGGTATGTAATGCTAGTATAAAACTATGCAATTCATGAGTGAAATTATGCAAGTAAATTCAATGTAAACTCACTAAACAACACTTGGTAATACCCTCATGCAATATACATCAAAACCCTTTATCAAATCTCAAGATAGATCTAAGATTCATAGCTCAAAACATGCATAAATAGTCACACTTTTACAAAACCCTAGCATAGTTTATAGTTCAATTCATAATAGAAGATCCATAAGTAAAATCAACTTAGAAACATGTATTTTAGGTAAAAAGGAAGCTTGGACACCATGGGTGAAAGAACCCAATGGTTGAAACCCATATACCCTGACTTTGGAGAATTTTGATAACGATTGAAAATGAAGACTTGAAGCTTGAGTGAAATCCTTAAGATCCTCATGAGCTTAGGGACTTACGTTTTGGGGTGAAATATTTGTCTAAGTGTTCGAAAGGAAATTAGGGAATGTCTTGTATGATATAATGTTGAATTATGTCTAAGTATAGGTATTTTCATATATGGGAAGACTTAGGCCCAAGACCCAAAAGCCTTGGACAGAGATAAAAATCATTAGCAACAAAATACATAGGTTTGTCTCTAGTCTGCAATATGAACCTACCACGAAGGCAAATTTAACACTAGTCTGTGATGGAGGCTCGTCGCAGTACCATCGTGGACAGACACTAGCTAAGCAAAATTATGGATTTGAAATTGTGATTCGTTTGCTCTAAAATTGTGGTTAGACCTATTTTTCACTCAATTTTTCCCCCGATAAAGGATATGAAGTCGGATTTTTTATACCACGCATGAATTTTGATATATATAATTATGATTCTAGGCATCTAAGACACATTTTGAGGCACTTTTTAGGGTTATTTCACCAATCACCTTGGGGTGCATAGGTGGTGTCATGAAGAAGAAATATGGGTCTCTTAGAATGTACATTGACTGCCGACAACTTAATAGGGTCACTATAACTAATAAGTATCCTCTACAAACCATTGATGATTTAGTTGATCAACTTCGAGGGGCTAGTCAATTCTCTAAGATAGATCTTCTATCCGGGTATTATCAAGTGAAGATGCGGGAGTATGATATTCCTAAAATGGCCTTTCAGACTAGGCATGGGCATTATGAATTTGTGATTATGTCTTTTGGGTTGAACAACACACCAGCTATGTTCATGGATCTTATGAATAGGGTATTTAAACCCTACCTTTATTTGTTTGTTATGATTTACATCAATGATATTTTGATCTATTCCAATAGTGAGAAGGAGCATGTGGGTCATTTAAGGGTGGTGCTACAAAAAATAAGGGAACAGAAGTTGTATGCCAAGTATGAAAAGTGTGAATTTTTGTTAAAAGAGGTGGCCTTTCTAGGTCACATGGTGTCGGGGGATGGTACTAAGGTGGATCCTAAAAAGACAAAATGATTAGAAATTGGTCCAGACCTTTGACCCCGTCGAATATTAGAAGCTTCTTGGGCTTAGCGGGTTACTACTGAAGGTTTGTGAATGGGTTCTCTTCTATTGCTTATCCTATGACTAAGTTGACCCAAAAGAAGGTTAAGTTTGTGTAGACCGATGAGTATGAAAAGATTTTCCAAACTTTGAAGGATAAGTTTGTGTCCACTCCTATCTTGTCTCTATCAGAAGGGTTAGAAGGGTTTGTTGTGTATTATGATGCCTCCTGGATTGGTTGGGTTGTGTTTTGAAGCAAAATGGTAAGGTGATAGCCTATGCTTCTAGACAACTCAAAGTGCATGAAAAGAATTATCCTACTCATGATCTTGAATTGGCCAACGTGGTATTTGCTTTGAAAATTTGATGCCATTGTTTGTATGAGGTGCATGTTGATGTGTTTACGATCATAAGAGTCTTCAATGTGTGTTCACCCAAAAATAACTCAACTTGAGACAACAATGGTGGTTATAGCTTCTTAAGGATTATGATATGATTGTGCATTATTCATCCTGGTAAGGCTACTATTGTTGTCGATGCTTTGAGTACAGTGTCTATGGGTAGCCTAGCTCATGTTAATAATGGGGCCAAAGAGGTGACTAGAGAGGTCCATCAGTTGGCTAGATTTGGGGTTAGGTTGGAAGAGGTTGATAATGGTGATATTGTGGTTGTTGATGGTTCAAAACCTTCCTTGGTTGATAAGGTAAAAGTAAACCAAGATCTTGACTCCTCCTTGTTAGAATTGAAGGCCTTGGTGAGAGAGGCCAAGGTGGAGGTTTTCTTCCCAGGGGCAGATGGTGCCCTTAGGTATCAAGGTACTTTGTGTGTGCCTAGTGTGTATGACTTGAGAAAGAGGATTCTTGATGAGGCTCATGATTCTTCTTATTCTATTTACACCGATTCTACTAAGATGTATAGAGATTTGAGGGATATATCTTGGTGGGGAGGTACGAAGAAAGACATTGCCAAATTTGTATCTGGTTGTCATAGTTGCTGACAAGTCAAAGTTGAACACCAAAGGCTGGTGGCGTAACCTAAGATATAGAGATTCCAACTTTGAAGTTGTAGGAAATTAATATGGATTTTATGGTTGGGTTGCCTAAGACTAGAAAAGGTTTTGATTCTATTTGTGTTATAGTTGATAGAATGACAAAGTTGGCTCATTTCCTTCTAGTTAAGGCTAATTATAGAGCCAAAGATTATGCTAGATATATTCATTAGTTGGTTAGATTGCATGGGGTGCCCTTGTTTATCATATCCGATAGTGGTGCTCAATTCACTTCACACTTTTGGAGGTCCTTCCAAAGAGATCTTGGTACAAAGATAAACCTTAGTATGGCTTTTCACCCTCAAACATATGGCCAAGCCGAAAGAACTATCCAATCTCTTGAGGATATGCTTAGAGCTTATATTTTTGAGTTTAAGGGTAGTTGGGATGATCATTTTCCATTGATAGAGTTTGCTTAAAATAATAGCTATCGTTCTAGCATTGGTACGACTATTGTTGAGGCCCTCTATGGTAGACATTTTAGGTCCCTAGTTAGATGGTTTGAGATAGGGGAAATGACATTGTTGGGTCTATATCTTGTTATGGAGGATATGGAGAAGGTAAGGTTAATTAGAGAAAGGTTGAAAAGCACCCCAAAGTCGTTAAAAGTTCTATGCCAATGTAAGGAGACAGGATCTTGAATTTAAAGTTGGTGATTGGGTCTATTTGAAGGTTTTACCCATGAAAGGGTGTGGTTCATTTTGGTAAAAAAGATAAATTGAGTCCAAGATATGTAGGTCCTTATAGGATGTTGAGGAGGATTGGTAAGGTAGCCTATAGGTTGGTGTTTCTTAGTGAAATGGACTTGGTTTATCTGGTCATTCATGTATCCATGTTGAGGAGATATGTGGGTGATCCGGATGCTATTGTTCCATCTGGATGTTGTGGGTATTGTTGAAGACAACTTGACTTAAGAAGAGGTTCCAGTAGAGATCTTGGATAGATAAGTAAAAAGGTTGAGGAACAAGGATATGGCTTCCATTAAGGTCCTTTCGAGGAATCAACAAGTCAAAAGTGCTACATGGGAGGCCAAAGTAGACATGCAAAAGATATATCCCTATCTCTTACATTATACTTAACCCTAATATTCTAATTGTAAGTCCACTATGTGATTTCAAGTCTTTTCATCCCCTATGTCATTTGCGTACATTCATGTTTATGTTGACAAATTCATGTTGATTTTGACACTTACATTGAGATTTTTGAAATGATGTTTAAGTGCATTATTGCATTCTTGTTGGGAATTATTTATTCATGATTACTTTTTTTATGTATGCTTCTTTGACATTCGGGGACACAAGTTACCAAGGGTGAGAATTGAAATGACCTCAGAAAGTGCTCGAAAATGTGCCTCAGAAGTGCCCACAATCATAATTCTCATATATCTCAAAATCCATATGTGATATTTAAAATTCAACTTCATATTCTTGATTAGGGGAAAAATCGAGTAGTAAATATACTAGCCCCAATTTTAGAACAACCGTATCAGAATTCAAAAATCTATAAATCGTAAATTCTAGTGACGATCTGCGCCCTGGTTGGATCAGTGTTATTTTTAGCCTGTTATTTCTTGTTCGGTCCAAGGCCTTTGGGTCTTGGGCCTAAGTCACCTTATGCATAAAATTACCTATACTTATCCATATTGCAACACCATATCATACAAGACATTCCCTAATATTCTCTCAAATACTTAGACAAATATATCACTCAAAATTTAAGTGCCAAAACTCATTCCGGATCTTAAGGATTTCATTCAAGGTTCAAGTCTCCATTCCAATATTCATAAAGGAATTCTCCAAAGTTAAGGTATATGGGTTTCAACTATAAGGTCCTTTCACCCATGATGCCCAAGCTTCCTTTTTACAATAATTCCTTGTTTCTAAGTTTATTTTCTTATGAATCTTACTATGAATTTGACTATGAACTATGTTGGGGTTTCATAAAAGTGTGACTGTCTAAGCATGTTTTGAGCTTTGAATCTAGTATCTATTTTGAGATTTGATAAAGGGTTTCAATGTATATTGCATGAGGGTGTTACCTAGTATTGGTGGGTTGATTTACTTCAAGTTTTCATGCATGATTTCACTCTTGAATTGAATGAGTTTACACTACCATTACACACCAACCAAGTGTTTGATAAAATGTCCAGATTAGGGTTCTTGAGTTAATGATGATCTATTTCATTGCCTCTGAGAAAAGTGACTTTATGATGATGAAAGTAATGTGTGAATATGTTGATTTCATGGAAAGTGGCTATAGTGTTGCAAGTGACCCTACCATAGATAAAGGGTATATACCTCATCCACCTAGTCAGATGGTGGCAATCCCATACTACCATAGATGAGGGGTATATATCTCATCCACCTTGTCGGGTGGTGGCAATTTTGTACTACCATAGAAGAGGGGTAGATACCTCATCCACCTTCCAAGCGGGTGGCATGCCTTTAAATTCAAGTACTAAGTTGCTTAGTCTATGATGATGGTCTTTTCCTACATATGTAATATGTTCTATATAAATATTTTTTACTTCTAACATCATTCATACATGGCATATTGTTATCATGCTATCTATTTATTATGATATTGCATTTTGCCTATGTTGCCTATCCCTTGTTGCATTGCATCCTAAATACTTAGTACATTCAAATGTACTAACGCATATACTTTATGCCGATATAATGTTACCATGTAGGAACCAGAGCTCCATTTGATCCTCCTCCTCCACATGGCTTGGGTGATTCCTCTCAAAGCATGTTGGTGAGTCCTGAACTCCGAGGATATGCTTCTCTTGATTTATGCTATGTATTGACTCTTCTTATTTTGGAAACTTTTGAATCTGAGGGTGAGCTCGGAGCTTGTCTTCGCCCCTGCTCCTATCTATGTATTAGAGGTGTTGTTGGAACCTTATGACACATTAATGCTACACTATTGTCTTGTAATATTTCTATGGTGCCAAAGATGTCCCTTAGCCCGGTATTTCCCCTTTTTTCTATCTAGTGTTGTTCTATAGTTGCTTCTGTGACTAAGGATATGTAATGATATGTCAAGAGGCTTGTTTGGGGTAGCTTTGGGTTCCCCATCCGCTGTGTCACATCTACAACCATAGGCTTGGGTCGTGACACATAGTGATCTCAATATCTAAATACCATCAATGTTTCAACATCATAAATATCTCAATATCATCACAGTCTAGATGCATCAATCATAAAACAATATAACCACCATCTGGCTATCAATATTAAATGATTCTGAAAATCACATAGGTCAGTAATTAACAATAAATTTATAACTCAATATATCACCATATGAAGAAGTATTATGAAATGTCATGATCAAGCACACAATGATACAATCCTACCCCAAATATAAACAATTACACACATATAGGAGCATATAAGGTTCATTTATACTTAACAAAAGGTCAGAAGTCCACTTTCCTTATACGAAGTCCTAAATAAAGCCAACATTGAAGCTTTCCCCTTTTGATGATACTCTAACTCACCAAAATCTATTCAAATATATCATCACAACACATAATGAGTCTAATAACACTATAATCAATCAACTCGGAGCAAGTGGTGAAATGGTCAAAATTCTCATGCCAAAAAAATAGCCAGAATTTAAAAATAATACATTGAAATATTCTCCTTGTGCTAAGAATTCCAATGGTGAAAACTAATTGGAAAATAGAGTTAAGATGATGGAGAAATCACCAATTAAAATTTAGAAATTAAAGTCACGAGAATCCCCAAATTCCACCATCAAATTCCCATAATTGAAGGTTATGAACATAAAATAATCAATAGAAATAGTTGAAATAGGTTAGAAAATAGTTACCTAATTGATCAGCCTTCAAACATTCAAAATCTCCCTAGAAAATGAAGGATAGTGAAACAACTCCAAAAAGTTCCCAAAAATGTGCCTCTGAAGTGCCCAGAATCATAATTTCCATATAACTCAAAATCCATACGTGACATCAAAAATTCAACTTCATAGTTTTGTGCAGGGGGTCGATTTGAGTGGGAAATTGGTTTAAACTCAATTTAAGAGCAACCATAGTAAAATTCTAAAACCGTAAAATTGTGATTTTCAGTGTGCATCCACGCCCCTGGCGCGACGTGCCAAGGGTGCACTATAGTGTATTTTTGGCTACTAGTTTCCATCTCAGTCAAATACATTTAGGTCTTGGGCCTAAGTGATCCATTGTGTGAAAATACCTATACTTAGCCATATGTCACCTTCATATCATCCAAGACATTCCCCAATACTCTTTCAAACACTTAGACAATATTGCACCCTAAATTTTATTCCCCAAGACTCATCCAGATCGTAAGGTTCTCATTCAAGCTTCAAGTCTCCATTTTCAATCTTCCCCAAGGATTTCCAAAGTCAAGGTATGTGGGTTTCTTTCATGGGTTCATTTTACCCATGATATCCAAGCTTACTTTTACCTAAAATTGCATGATCTAAAGTTGATATACTCATAGGTCTTACTTATTATGAATTTTACTGCACATTATATTGCGATTTTGTGAAATTATGATTGATTTAGCATGCTTTGGATTGTGAATCTAAGATATATTGTGAAATTTGACGAAGTACTTTGATGTATACTGCTTGAGGGTGTTAGCAAGTATCTATTGATGGTTTTTCTCTGAATTTTTTTAGCATGATTCCACTCTTCAATTGCATGATTTTACTGTAGCACTACACACACACCAAGTGTTTGATAAAATGTCCGGTTAATGTATTTTGAGGAATTGAAGGTCCAATGCATGTCTTATGAGTTGAATGACTTTATGAAGATGAAAGAACATATGTATATGATATTCTGCTATATAGTGTTGGAAAATGACTATGCCTTACTCAGGGGGTTAAGAGCCCGAGTAACCATGACAGGGGTTTGTACCTTGATACTAATCAAGGGGTTGTGCCGTGATAATCGGGTTGAGTGGTTAGTACCTTATTCACCAGGGGTGATAGGGTGCAACTATCCACCAAGCAATCAAATGATTCGTAACTTGGTAACTAGGTTGAGGGGTTAGTTCCTCAATCACCATGGGTGGTAGGGTACGACGATCCACCAACTAACCAAAGGGGTTTGTACCTTGGCAACCTATACGTTCTATAATGATGGTCTCTTCTTACACATGTATCATATTCTATGTAAGAATGTTTTACTTAAGCATTGATCATGTATGGCATATTGTTATTATGCTAACTATTGCTTATTATTATGCATTTTGATTAGGATGCCTATCTCTTGTTACATTGCATCCTATATACTTAGTACATTAAAATATACTAACGCATACTCTACGCCTACATGATGTTACCATATAGAAGTCAGAGCCCCACTTGATCGTCCTCCTCCACATGGCTAGTACGATTTCTCTCAAGCTAGTTGGTGAGTCCTCCATTCCGGGGACAATGTCTGTGTTCTTTTGCTATGGATTATGACTCTCTTGCTTTATTGTATAGTTTTACTATGAGGGCGAGTCTGGTTGCTTGTCTTGGCCCCTGCTAAGTTCTATGGCTAGAGGTGTTATTGGACATGTTATGTATAATGCTATAAGCTTTGACTCTTTCTTGACTCTTGATAGTAATGATATGAAATTTTCCCCTTAGCCCTATTTATCCCTAGCTATATGTACTTATTGTATTTTATTGTTTCCATGACAAAGGATATGTAATGATATGTCAAAGGATTCCTTAGGGTCCTTTCGGGTTCCCCACGCATCGTGTCATGTCTAGGTCCTACACTTGGATCGTGACAAGCATGGTATCAAAGCACTAAGTTGTTAATGGTCCCAGACATCCAACATATCGCGTCAATTAGTGTCTTAATCATAGTTATCTTGTGCACACAACTATAAGTAAGAAGCTATAGGAGGAAATGTTTCTCTTTTACTTACTCTATGTCATGCTATAGAAGTTAAGGTAAGGTTGCCCCCTAATGATTATTCTTTGCTATGGTAGATCATGCCTAACATAATAGGAAGAAGTGCCCACACACCCGAGGAACAACCAGCTAATGGTGAGCTCCGGGATGCTCTCATCTTGCTTGCACAAGTTGTGGCTAATCAAGCCAATCAAAGGGACCAAGCCCCTCATGTTCCTACTCTGGCATCTCGGCTAAGAGACTTCATGAGGATGAACCTACTGGAATTCTATGGCTCTAAGGTAGATGAGGACCCTCAAGAGTTCATTGATGAAGTCTACAAGGTATAGGCTATCATGGGTGTGAGGTCGAAAGATAAGGTGAAGTTGGTGGCCTACCAAATCAAAGGGGTAGCAAAAATATGGTACAATCAATGGAAGAAGGAGAAGGGAATTAATAATGTGGTGCTTTGGAAGGAGTTCAAGGCGACTTTTCTTAATTGGTTCTTCCCTCTTGAACATAGAGAGGCCAAGGAGGTGGAATTTATGAATTTGAGACTAGGGTATATGAGTGTGAAGGAGTATGCCCTCAAGTTTAATCAAGTCTCTAAATATGATCCCAACTTGGTTGCCAACCCAAGTTCTAGAATGATCATAATGGGTGTGTCCAATTTGGTTAGTAAGGAATGTCGGTCTGCTATGTTGATTAGCGACATGGGTTTGTCCTATTTGATGACCTATGCCAAGAAAATTGAGGAGGAAAAGTTGAGGAAGAGGAGGGGTAATGGGTCTACGAGGGACCACTTTGAGGGTAGGTTCCAAAGTTCTATCAAGTCGAAGGGTCTTCCCATGCTTCTAATAGGGGATTTGCTAATGACTTCCCAAGGGCCAAAGGTATTGGTAGTGTGGTCCCTAACAATATGTGTCCAAATTATGGTAGGGGCCATGGGGGCCCATGTTTGAGAGACACTAATGCATGTTATGGGTGTGGAGAAGTTGGTCACAGAAAGATTGATTGTCCTTATAACCACAACAAGGGTAAGAAGGTCCATCCATAAGGTGCGAAAGCGGTTTGTTTGGGGAGAGGTGGTTAGCAAGGTGGTGCCCCAAGGCACAATTGATTTTATGCTTTGAAACGAAGGCAAGTGGTTGATGAGGTGCCCGATGTCATCACCAGTATGTTCAAAGTCTGAAATTTTGATATGTATGTATTGATTGATCTAGGTGTCATTCTTTATTTTGTTACTCCTTTTGTTGCAAAAACGCTTCATGTCGAGTCCAAATTGTTGTGTTGTCATATGAGGTGTCTACTCTATTAGTGTATCTATTGTTGCTAGAAAGGTCTATAGAAATTGTCCTATTTGCATCTTGCATACAAAATTGCCTTGTCGTCTGTTGAGTTGGATATGGTTGATTTTCATGTCATTCTTGGGATGGATTGGTTGCAAGCATATTATCACTTTATTGATTGTAGAACCTGTACTGTCAAATGTCAATTTCAAAATAAGCCCATTCTTGAGTGGGAAAGTCATGATACGGTGGTTAAGGGTAGGTTCATCTCCTGCATTAAAGTCTATAAGTTAATCTCTAAGGGGTATCTTTATCATCTTGTGAGGGTTAGGGATATGAAGTCCAAAGTCCTTCCCTTAGAGTCGATTCTGGTGGTAAATGACTTTCTTGATGCCTTTCCTAATGACCTTCCCAGTGTTCCTCCCGAAAAGGAAATAGATTTTGGTATAGACCTCCACCGCGGTACTCAACCCATTTTTATTCCCCCTTACTGTATGGTCCTAGCAGAGTTAAAGGTGTTGAAGGAGCAATTGAGGGACTTGTTAGAGAAGGGTTTTACTAGGCCTAGCCAATCAACTTGGGGTACACCGATGTCGTTTGTGAAGAAGAAGGATGGGTCTCTTAGAATATGTATTGAATACCAACAACTTAATAGGGTTACCATCAGGAATATGTATCCTCTTCCAAGAATGGATGATTTGTTTGACCAATTGCTAGGGGCTAACCACTTCTCTAAGATTGATCTTCGGTCCATGTATCATCAAGTAAAGGTGAGGGAGTGTGACATTCCCAAGATGACCTTTCAGACCAGGTGTGGGTATTATGAGTTTGTTGAGATGATTTTTGGGTTGACAAATGCACCTACTATCTTCATGGATCTTATGAAGAGAATCTTTAAATCCTACCTTGATTTATTTGTTATGGTCTTCATTGATGATATTTTGATCTATTCTCATAGTAAGGAGGAGCATGTGGCTTATTTGAGGGTAGTGTTGTAAAGATTGAGGGAAGAGAAATTGTGTGATAAGTATGAGAAATGTGAATTTTTGGTTGAAAGAAGTTGCCTTTCTTGATCATTTAGTGTCGGGAGATAGTATTAAGGTGGAACCTAAAAAGATTGATGTGATTAGAAATTAGACTAGACCATTGACCCCATCAGACATTACGAGTTTCTTGGGCTTAGCGGGTTACTATCGAAGGTTTGTGAATGGGTTCTTTTCTATTAGTTCTCCTAAAATTGACTCAAAAGAAGGTTAAGTTTGTGTGGACCAATCAATGTGAGACGAGCTTCCAAACCTTGAAGGATAAGCATGTGTCTGCTCCTATCTTATCTCTACTGGAAAGGTTTGGGTTATGTCTTGATGCAAAATGGTAAGGTCTTAGCCTATGCTTCTAGGCAACTCAAAGTGCATAAAAAGAATTATCCTACTCATGATCTTGAATTGGCCTCTATGGTTTCTGCTTTAAAAATATGGCGTCATTATGTGTATGTGGTGCATATTGATATGTTTACCGATCATAAGAGCATCCAATATATGTTCACTCGAAAAGATATCAACTTGTGGCAAAGAAGTTAGTTAGAATTTCTTTAAAGATTATGACATGAGTGTGCATTACCATCTAAGTAAGGCTAATGTTGTGGCGAATGCTTTGAGTAGGGTGTCTATGGGTACCCTAGCTTATGTTGATGGTGGGGGCATAGAGGTAGCTAAGGAGGTCCATCGGTTGGCTAGGATAGGGGTTAGGTTGGAAGAGGTTGATAAGGGTGGTATTGTGGTTGTTGATGGTTCAAAGTCTTCCTTAGTTGATGAGGTAAAAGCAAAGCAAGATCTTGATCCCTCCTTATTAGAATTGAAGGCCTTAGAGAAAGAGTGTAAGGTGGAGGTTTGCTCCCAAGGGGGAGATGATCCCCTTAGGTACCAAAGTAGGTTGTGTGTACCTTGTGCTGATGGCTTGAGATAGAAAATTCTTGATGAGGCTCACAGTTCTTCCTATTCTATTCACCCCGATTCTACCAAGATTAGGGATTTGAGGGATGTGCTTTGGTGGGGAGGCATGAAGAAATACATGGCCAAATTTTTTTTCGATTATCATAGTTGCCAACAAGTCAAAGCTGAACACCAAAGGCCATGTGGCTTAAACCAAGACATAGAGATTCCCACTTGAAAGTGGGAAGTGATTATCATGGACTTTATAGTTGGGCTGCCCAAGACTAGAAAGGGTTTTGATTCCATTTGGGTTGTGGTTGATAGGATGAAAAAATTAGCTAACTTTCTACCAGTTAAGACTACATATGGTGCTGAAGATTACGCTAAGTTATAGTTTCATAAGTTGGTAAGGTTGCATTGGGCCCCCTTATCCATCATATCAGATTGTGGTGCTCAATTCACATCACATTTTTGGACATCCTTCCAAAGAGGTCTTGGGACCAAGGTTAAACTTAGTACGACCTTCCACCCTCAAATAGATGGCTAAGCCGAAAGAACTATCCAAATTCTTAAGGACATGTTTAGGGCTTGTGTATTGGAGTTTAGAGGTAGTTGGGATGATCATTTTCCGTTGATTGAGTTTGCTTATAAGAATAACTATCTTTCTAGCATCGGTATGGCTCCTTTTTAGGCTCTCTATGATAGACGTTGTAGATCACCGATTGGGTGGTTTAAAGTTGGAGAGATGGCTATATTGGGTTCAGATCTGGTTATGGATGCTATGGAGAAGGTAAGGTTGATTAGAGAAAGTACAAAATAGGCCAAAGTCGTCAAAAGTCCTATTTTGACATGAGAAAAAGAGAGCTTGAATTCAAAGTTGTTGATTGAGTTTATTTGAAGGTGTCACTCATGAAGGGTGTAGTTTATTTTTGTAAGAAGGAAAAGTTGAGTCTAAGATATATGGGTCCTTATAGGGTAATGAGGAAGATTAGCAAGGTAGCTAATGAGGTGGAATTTCCTAGCGAGATGGATTTGGTTCATTCGGAGTTTCATGTATCCATGTTAAGAAAATATGTAGGAGACCCTAATAATATTGTGCCTCTTGATGTTGTGGGTGTTGTTGAAGACAACTTGATATATGAAGAAGTTCCTATAGATATCTTGGATAGATAAGTGAATAGGTTGAGAAACAAAGATGTTGCTTCCATTAAGGTCCATTGGAGGAATCAACAAGTCGAAAATGCTACATGGGAGGCCAAAGCGAACATGCAAAAATGATATCCTTATCTCTTCCAGCCAACTCTAGCTAAGGTGCTAATTCTAAGTGTTCTATGTGATTTCATATCTCATGTTCTAGCCCCTAAGTCATTTACATGCATTCATGTTTATATTGACAAAGTTCATGGTGATTTTACACTTATGTTGAGATTTTGAAAATGATGTTTTAAGTGTATTGATGCATTCTTGTTAGGGCTGATCTATTTATGATTTATCTTCTCATATATGTTTCTTTGACATTCGGGGATGAATATTCCTAAGGGAAGATATTGAAACAACCCCAAAAAGTGCCCAAAAATGTACCTTGGAAGTGTCCGAAATCATAATTTCCATATATCTCAAAATTCGTGCATGATATCAAAAATTAGACTTCATCTTTTTGTTCAGGCGGTCAAAATTGAGTGGATAATGGGTCTAACGTTGATTTAAGAGAAACCATAGCAAATTTGAAAATCGCAAAAATTTGATTTCCATTGTGCATCTTCGCCCCTAGTGTAATGCGCCAAAGGCACGCTATAATCTATTTTTGTCTGTCAGTTTCTATCTCGGTCCAAGACTTTTAGGTCATGGGTCTAAGTGTTCTCATGCATGAAAATACCTATACTTAGCCAAATTTCACCTTTATATCATCCAAGACATTCCCCAATACTCTCTCAAACACTTAGACAATATTTTAGCCTAAATTTCATGTCCCAAGACTCATCTGGATCTTAAGGTTCTCATTCAAACTTCAAGTCTCCATTTCCAATCTTCTCCACGGATTCTCCAAACTCAAGGTACGCGGGTTTCTTTCATGGGTTACTTTCACCCATGATGCCCAAGAATACTTTTACCTAAACTTGAATAATCTAAAGTTGATTTACTCATCGGTCTTACTTATTATGAATTCCACCGCACACTATGTTGGGGTTTTGTAAAATTGTGACTATTTTAGCATGTTTTGAGCTATGAATCTAAGATCTATTATGAGATTTGATGAAGAGTTTTGATGTATATTGCTTGAGAGTGTTACCAAGTATCTATTAATAGTTTTTCATTGAATTTTCTAGCATGATTTCACTCTTGAATTGCATGATTTTACACAGCTCTACACACCCGCCAAGTGTTTGATAATATGTCCGATTAATGTATTTTGAGGAATTGAAGGTCCAATGCATCTCTTATGAGTTGAATGATTTTATGAAGATGAAAGGAAAGTATGTATATGATATTCTCCTCTATAGTGTTGGAAAGTGACCATGCCTTACTCGGGGGGTTTCCGTGACAAAGGATGTGTAATGATATGTTAAGAGGCTTGTTGTGGTTCCTTCGGGTTGCCATATGCGTGTCACGTCACGGCCCTAGGCTTCGATCGTCACTTAGAATGCCCAACAATGGTGGAAATAGGTTTAAACATGTCTTTAAAAGAATTTGCTAGTTTGGTGATACGTAACACTCCGCGAACATGGACACACATCCACGAAGGCGGAAGCCTATGGAGTTACTTCATTCCCCAAATGTGGATAAACTTTCATGAATGTAGAGGCTTATGGAGTATAACTTCCACAACACCTTGAATGCGGTCCCTCTCCCGCGAATGTGAAGGTTTAAGTAAATTGACCTCCACAAGTGTGGAGCTAAGGGCGCAAATGCGGAGAGTAACTTATCCTACACCAGAAACTGCAGAATAACTAGCACCACACAACTAAAAAAGATCTATACCATTGGGGATTCATTTGAAACACTGTGAATACAAACCAAATACACCCTACCAGAAACAACATTCCAAACTCATTAGAATCATCAACATTTGAGTCTAGAACCTTTGTGGCCCTAAACCTGAGAAGGATCCTTTAAACTAGTTTTAGACTCCAAAAACTCAAAACATTCACAGAAACTCTAAATATTAGAATGGAGTTGTTTCTAGCATTAGTTTCATCACCCAAAATCACTAAAGTGGACGAAATTTTGATCCAAGCCTTCGAACTCCGAGTTTTGACCAAAGTCAAACTTATAATCCAAAATGAACTAGAAATGCAACTTTAGGCCTAAAATCTGCCTTTCAACTCCAAATTCAGTTCTGCAAGTTCTCCTAGACCAGATTCAATATTCTAGAGATGACCAAATTCACAGAATTGCAAACGGACACTTGAAACTCAAAATGACTAGAAAATTCAAATTTTCCAACTTTAAACCTTTGAAAAACTCTTTCTTTTGCAACGATCAGACTTTTTAACAGGTTTTAAAAGTTTGACTTCTAGACTTGACCAAATATGAGTCAAAGCAACATTCAGGAAGAAAAAATGGTAATTTGGCAGAAAAATATAAAAAATGACCTTTAAGGTCAATACATCATTCACCACTAAAAGCCATATTCGTCCTCAAACATGAGGCAATGAGAGAGGCCTCACAAGAAGTAACGAAGAGTCCATCATACAATTCTTATAGCATACTCCAGATAGTAGAACGACCTTGACCCATACATCATACAATTCTTACCATAGAGTCCACGAAACTTGAACCAACACCCTCATAGCATACTACACATAGTAGAACGACCTTGACCCATATATCTACGAGGCAACTGAGATCCCTTTTTGGTTAAGGCCAATAATGAACTTGAAAAAATCAGAGCCAATTGTAATATTCAAACCACCTTGATCCCCATCAAATTTCTATTATCTTAAAGTAATCGTCCCTGAACTCAAGATGCACAATTCCAATCCTTGGGCAAAGCATATACATAAGAGAAAAAGTTCAATTAATGTAGCTCTAAGGGAGGGAACGACCAAGAAAATCAACCTGTGAAAGATACTCCCAAGATCATAAAACCTCAATTAGTATTGCAATTACTACAACCCAAATACTAGAACTGCAGCTAAAATTAGGTCCTCAAACAACATGAATGCCCAAAACTATCAAAAAACACAAGTTTTCATGAGCTCATAATCATTTCCATTAGGAATTACCCTTACCTACCTTTAACCCTTTTGAAAAAAAAATACCCCAACATACTCCAACACTTGCACCCTCATGCAAAACTTATGAACTTCTTGATCACTCGATGAATTCTGTACACCATAAGCATATAACCTTTATTTATCACTAAGTATCTACATAACACATCATGATAGTCTACGTTAACTTTCATCAATGAAGTAGCATCCATCTAAACCCAAAATCATCAATGACACACATAAAATCTAAGTCCTTTTTCTAGTGCTTCCACAAGTCATTTATTATGGTTGAATAATCCACCCTAACATGAATCATAGAATTCGTTATATCACTTTTTGCAAGTTGACAATCATTCATAACTCTGTGGTAAGTCAGCCCATCTCACATTATACCAAACTCAAAGTGAAATTTCATACAATTTACAACTCTAAGCCATGGATCTATACATGATGTCTAATTTTCTTTACGTTTCTTAACTTATATCTACCACCAATGCTATAAGGATGTCTGAATACTTAACAAATACGCATGGCCCAACCTACATGCTCAAACTCTTTGATGCCCAAGGCTAATATGCTCACTCCTAGCTCATTGATTGTCATGATTTCTTAGATAACTCATACCATTGCATTTTACTTCACACCAACTACTCAAATGCAAATTCATTTATGTCATTCACCATCAAAAGTAATAGAATCTATAATCAAAGCCATAAAGAAACTCGTCCTCACACTTAAGCTAATCCCTATAGACTTCTTTCTCATATCTTACCCAATTGTCTCTTAACCCCACAAATGCAAGAATAATTACATTAGATATGCTGAACAAGTTAAACAAAAATCATGTCAACTTATGAAGTTGATCTTATAGTTGATATGGTAACCCTATCCTAAGTACTGCCAGCCAAATTTACCAACTCTACCATTTATCCACATACACTATTTTACTAACATTTTTATTTACATCCTTACAAGTGAACTTGTTGAAACCTTATTAGTCCATACACTTGCTATCTCAATATCAACACGATTCTCTTGGCTTACAACGAAGTCGCCTATCCCCATATGTTTGGAATAAAATCCATACTTAAACATATTAATACCCATTCCATGATTCACCACTATGACTTTCCTTATGACCTATTCCAAACCAAGCATCTATAGTAACAATCAATTGGTTCTCCCCAAATATGATGGTAATGTCAACTCCACTATCCAAGTAAGTGCAATAACTGATAACTCCTTAATACCTAGTATCTGCCCTCAAAGATCAATGCCTCTGTCCTAGTATATTACTAGTACCTCATCAGAAGATTTACCATATTCATCACTATTATGCATTATACTTTTCAAGAAGTTCGTGCTCAAAGACCAGTGTTTCTATCCTCAGTCCATCTAGCATGGCTAAGGTCATAGTCTTGGAATTACAATCTAGGCCAACATAATTCGAAGATAACCACTCCATATCTAAATAACATCCAAATTCTACCATATCCTAGGATAAACACCCAAGCCTCATATTCTACTAATGTCACAAGATGGGGTCAGTGCACTCGATCTACTACTAAAAGCTCAACTACTAGGGCTGAAACATAAGCAGGCACAGACATAGTATCACATGGAAAGTCAAAACCTAATGAGAAGATATATAAACACATATGAAATAGTAGAGCCAAGATCAAATAATATAGATGCAGGGCAAGGGAAAACAAAGATAATACCTGTGATCACAGCATCAGAGAGTCTAGCCTCAAGCCTGCCTAAGAAAGCATAACAATAGACACCTAAACCTCCACACATAGAACCTGCCCCTTTAACATCTAAATGAGTAGAAATATCCTCTACCCCTCTACTTCATGAGCATCCACCTCTATCAATCTGACCTCTACTACAGCCCCTAGTTTGTGGAACTAAACCTCTAGCTAGTGGTGCCAAATCTCTGATCAGTGCTTCGAAATGTGAGCTGTGGGACCTAGTGTGTGTCTAGTTGAGATATTATTGAATAATATAATGCGGAGATCCATACCCATAGCATGACTTAGGGACGAACGCCGGCTGTGAGGGAACATGAGGAACACCACAACCACCTCACTTTGGAGGCCTCTACTGAAAGCTAGATGATTTCTATCCATCACTATATGAAACATGAGGGCCCTGGCCATTCTCTGATGTTGTCAATAAAGCATGAACCGAGCCTCGAGGCTAAAGTGAACTACTCCCTTACTCATATCTCTGCCTTCTAATGAGGTACTCGAGAACTATCATGATAAACAGACCCTTTTAGGGTCTCCAAACTTCTCTCTACGCACAAGTTCTGTCTCTTTCGGAGCAATAACCATGTTCTAAAAAGATGCTCCATCTCTAGACATCCAAAACATGGATTGTCAGATGAAATAAGTCAACCCTCTAATAAACCAATGAACTCTCCCTGTCTTCGAAAGAATGAGGGCTATCGTATGCTGAACCAACTAGCATAAATAAATCTCATACTCAAAAAATATGATAGAGCCCTGCCTCAAACTCTAAAACCTCAAATGACTCCCCTCCCTAACACTCCAAGGAATGAATCTATCATAGAAAATGCTACCTAATGTCTCCCAAGTCATCAGAGGAGAACCAACTAGAAAAGATCCCAAATAAGTCCTTCACCAATCCCTAGCCAGTCCATAAAGCTAGAGTGTAACATATTAGACACCATGGGTCTTGGCCAGCCTAACAGTTTCAAGTAGCTCCCTACAAATAACCAAGAACTCATGTGCATCCTTGGTCTCCCACCTTTGAAATAAGGTGGGTCTATGTTCTTAAACCCCTCATATCTATGCTGCTCTTCATCGATCAAGGTAGCTGCTGGAAGAACGTCAACAATGGGTGTTATTGGTAATCATTTCACCTATACTGAGCCTCAGAGGCCTATTATAGACTCAGAGGCTGAATTGCAACTCGTGTCTAGGATATAACTGGTATATCGACTAGGAAACCTGCATGCACTAAGGTCTCAAGAACCCCCAAAACTCTCAAAAGCATATCTTGAAGAAGTGGTACTGCAGTAAACTCAAGAGGAACCAGCTGCTCTCTAGGCTACATGGTTGGTTGCTTAAAATCTCTTGCCGGTGTTGTTCCTCTACCCCAGCCTCTACCTCAACCTCTGGCTCAGCCCCAACCCCTAGCTAGAATCTTGATAGTAACATCAGGGGCTAACTCTCCTTGACCGATAGCCACTGTAGCTCTAGCGATCACCATCTATCAAAAGGCCCATGATTACTCAACACTAAAACAAAGACCCATGCACTATTTGATTAGTGTGAAGCAACAGAGAATTTCCTAATGGTCTTCATAGCCTCTCAAGAATAAGTAATGGACATCTCCGCACTAATCATCAAGACTCTACTAGACTGGACTTGTGCACATTTGACACCTATGAATCTGGGCTTTGATACCAAATTTGCACACCACAAAGTCCAGCTGTAATGGTGCTCACCTAATCCACTAAGGCAAGTCAACCCAAAATCCAAGCAACTTAACAATATCAACAAAAGCAAAAAACAACAATCTAATAATATAGATTAGCAGAAGGACACAAACTATAACTATCCCAAGGACTGGTGTCACATGTACAAGCTTCTAAATATAGATTACTCAAATAAAATACAAGTCATAATGTCTAGTCCTCGAATAGAACAAGAACATAAAATGAAATCCTTCAAGGCCTACAAAAGACATAGGCAGATACCTCGCAATAAATCCAAAAGCATGATCCAACAAGAAAGAAGTCTAGCAAGATGGACCAGGCTCACAATCTACAAACAATGTAGCAAAAGGTGAGCACCAAACAACAGGGTACTTAGCAAATGGAACTAACCTAAAGTAAAGCATTGAAGAATACATGTACTCCTTAACCCCCAACCACATACCATTGAACTACAAACCTACACTCAAAAAAGTCCCAGTACAATGTATACAACAGAGAGAATTCATAAGGATATAGATATACTTATTAGATAGCATTACATTTAGATTAGGTCCAACAACAAACAAGACAAATGATGTAGTAGATATCCACTCTCACAATATTTCATATAATAATAATAAAAAATCAGAGTGATATGAGATGGAGTGAATGCCATGTGATGTAAATATTGTCATGCAATATCAAATAATCGTGGTGCATGTCTATCCTAGAATACACATCCGCTGATCAGATATGTATGCCACAGACAAAACCCATGGGGTCTTTCTTAGACCATGTAACTATGAACATGGTCGGCACCTTGGCACATGTCACCTATCTAAAAATGACCTTGGGCTGTCCGAAAGTGACACCTTGACTCAACTGGGAGAGAACTAGACCACCAATGTATATGTTACCTTACTCACATCTTGGCCATAACCAATATAAGTGTCAATGCACAAATAATAATAGATGCAAGGTGTATGATCACAATATCATAATACCAACATCATAATGATCTCAATGTGTCAATACCCTCAACATTGAAATATCATCAGTATCTCAATACTATCACAGTCTCAATGTATCAATTATTACACAATATAAGCACAATCTAACTATTAACATCAAATAATTCTCAAGATCACATAGGTTACGAGTTTCCAATAAATTTATAACTCAATATATTGCCTTATAAACAAGTATTCAATACGAAAAGCCATGATCAAGCCTACAATGATACAATACTACTCCCAATATACGCAATTACACACATATAGGAGCATACGAGTTTCATTCATTCTTAACAAAAGGTTAGAAGTTCACTTGTCTTATACAATGTCCCAAATCAAGCCAACACTACCACTTTCTATTTTCTATGGTACTCTTACTCACCAAAATCTACTCAAATATAGTGTCACAATCACATAACAAGTTTAATGACACTAAAATCAGTCAATTTAGAGCAACAGGGTAAAATGGTCAAAATTTCCATGCTAGAAAAATAGCTAGAATTTGAAAATTCATACATGAAATGTTCTCCTTGTTATAAGGAGTCTAATGGTAAAATCCATTTCAAAAATAGAGTTACGATGAAAGAAAATCACCAATTAAAGTTTCGAAATCAAAGTCCCAAGAATCCCCAAATTCCACCATTAAATTTCCAAAATTGAAGGTTAAAAACATAAAAATAATCAATGATAGTTAAAATAGCTTAGAAAATAGATACCCATAGATTAGCCTTAAAACCCTCAAAATCTCCCTTGAAAATGAAGCTTCCAATGCCAGAAAATGGTGAAAATGGGTTTAAACACGTCTTTAAAAGAATTCACTAGTTCAAGGATATGTAATAGTCCATTAAAGTGGACAAACATCCACGCACGAACATGGATAAGCTTTCATGAATGTGATGGCTTATGAAGTCTAACTTTTACAACTCTGCAAATGCGTTCCCTCTACCATGAATGTGGAGATCTAACTAAATTGACCTCGACAAATGCAGAGCTACTGGCTCAAACACAGAGAGTAACTTATCCTACACTAGAAATAATAGAAAAACTAGAAACATAACACACCTCAAATAAGAACTAGACCTTCGTAGATTCATTCGAAACCCTATGAACACAAACCAAACATGCAACCCTACTAAAAATGACTATTCAGACTCAATGGAATCATCAAAATTCGAGTCTAAAATGTCTGTGGCCCCAAACCTGAGAAAGATCATCTAAACTAGTTTTGGACTCCAAAAACTCCAAATATTCATGGAAGTTCTAAGAATTAAAACGGCGCCATTTTTAGCGTTAGTTTTATCATCTAAACTAACTAGAATAGATGGAATTTCGATCCAAGCTTCCAAATTTTGAATGTTGACCAGAGTTAAACTTATGATTCAAAATGAACTAGAAATGCAATGTTGAGTCTAAAATCTCTTTTTTAACTCCAAATTCAGTTTTGCAAGTTCTTGTGGACCATATTCGATATTTTGCAGCTGATGAAATTGACAAAATTGCAAACTAACACTTGAAACTCAAAATGACCAGAAAACTCATATTTTCCAACTTTAAATATTTGACAATACGTTCTTTTTCAAAACTCAGATTTTTTACCAAATTTTCAAAATCCAACTTCCAGATTTGACTAAATATGACTCAGAAAAACTATCAAGAAGGGGAAAATGTTAATTTGGACAAAAATACCAAATATGACCTTTAGGGTCATTACATATAACCTACCTTGGTACCTATGGATTCCATCTCCCTCTTGGGAGAAAGCCTCCACCATGCCGACCTTCACCAATGACTTAATTCCACCAAAGAGGAATCAAGGTCTTGTTTGGATTCAACCTCTTCCCCCAAGGATGACTTAGAACAATCTACAATCACTATACCTCCATTTTGGCCTCATCCAACCTAACTTCCAATCTAGCCAATTGGTGAATTGCCAATTCCTTCTTGCCATCATCAATATATGTCGTACTCTCCATGGACACTCTACTTAGAGCATCGACAACAATATTTGCTTTGCATGGATAATATTACACACTCATATAATAATTTTTAAGGTGTTCCAACCACCTCATTTTTCTTGAGTTTAGATCTCTTTGGGTGAACACATACTGGAGACTCTTATGATCCGTGAACACAACTACATGAATCCCATATAAAAATAATATTATATCATCAAGGCAAATACAATAACCGCTAATTCATGATCATTGATGGGGTATTTATGCCCATGCACCTTTAGTTTAGTAGAAGTGTACGCAATAACTTTTCCACTTTGCATTAATATATGCCCAAAACCAATACTTGTGCATCACAACACATCACAAACCCTTTCGGTAGAGCGAAAATAGGAGTGGATGTAAGCTTATCTTTCAAAGTTTAGATACTTCTTTCACATTCATTGGTCCATAAAAATTTGGCCTTAGCAATCGAAGAAAAACCCTCAACAAACCTCCAATAGTACCCCGACAAGCCTATGAAACTCCTAATATTCATTGGAGTCAAGGGCCTAGGCCAATTAATTATCTCCTCCATATTCTTTGGTTCCACTCTTTTTCTTTACCCGATACCACATGACCTAAGAATGGGACTTCTTTCAACAAAAACTCATATTTGTCAAATTTGGCAAACAACATTTCTTCCCTAAATATTTCCAACACTACCCTCAAATGTTTCACATTTTCTTCTTCACTATAGGAATAAATCAAAATATCATCAGTGAATACCACCATAAACTTGTCAAGGTAGGGTTTAAAGACCCTATTTATAAGATCAAAAAATATCTCCAGAGCACTAGTTAGACCGAAGGACATTACCACAAACTCAAAATGCCCATATATTATTCGGAAGGCTATTTTAGGAATATCACACTCCCTTACCCTCAATTGATGATACTCGGACCTAAGGCCAATCTTTAAGAAGTCACTAGCCCCTTGTAGACAATCATATAGGTCATCTATTCTTGGCAAGGGATACTTATTCTTCATGGTGACCTTATCAAGTTGCTAGTAGTCAATGCACATTCTAAGTGAGCCATCTTTATTCCTTACAAATAACATTGGTGTACCCCAAGGTGACTTTTTAAGCCTAATAAAACCCTTCTCCAATAGGTCCTTCAATTGATCCTTCAACTCCGTCGGGTCCATACAATAAGGAGGGATAGAAATAGGTTGTGTATAGGGGAAGAGGTCTATACCAAAATCTATCGCCCTTTTAGGAGAGACCAGGAAGCTCATCGATAAAAACATCAATAAATTCAATAACCACCGGAACCGACTCAAATAGGTAGGAATTTAGACTCGACTTTCATAACTCTTACAAGATGGTATATGCAAACCTAGTAATCAATTCTGAGGCTTTAACACAAGAGATTAACCTTCCCTTAACCATCAAATCGTGAGCTACCACACGAGGATGGGCTCATTAGGAAATTGGAACTTAACTTTGTGAGTTCTACAATCAATAGAGGAATAATATGCATGTAACCAATCCATCCTAAGAATAATGTCAAACTCTACCATGTCAAGCTCAGTAAAATTACAACTAAACACTTTATGCAATATTGATAGAGGACAACCCCTATAGACTCTTTTAGTAACAATGGACACGCCAATGGGTGTAGATACTTCAAAGGGTTTACAAAACAACTCGGTAGACACATGAAGTCTATTAGCAACCAAAGAAGTAATAAATTCAATAAATCATATACATCAAGATTGTAAATCTTTAATATATCGGTAACAACATCAGGAGTCACATCCACCCCTTGCCTCCCTTAAAGAGCATAAAAGCGATTGTGATGTGAAGCATCTCCCTATTGGACGCCATATGTCCTTTGATCACCAAGAGAACCTTGTCCTTGAAGACGACCATCTCTACCCTTATTTGGACAATCAAAAATCTTGTGGGCCATTTTGCCACACCCGATGCAAGCACCCGTGTTCCTAAAATATGCACCACCAAAATTCTTTCCATATTTGGGAATGTTGAGAGAGTCATCCCACCATTGTCACCTTGAGCTATAGGGTTTGTCACCCTATGATTAACATATATTTGGCCTTAAGCATTAGAGGCGCCTTGGCCTTGGAATTTGTGTCTTTTTAGAATCGGCCAATTTTGGCACCTTGAAATCCACTATCAGAATAAGGTGTCTTGGTCTCTCCACTTCTTCTCCTTCTAAGATTCTATCTATTGAGTAGCTCAGTATAAGTCATGAGCCTCCATATCTCCTGTTATCATAACCTGGACCTAAGGTCTAGAAGCAACATAGCGAATGGGAACCCGAGTCCCCAAACAAGCTTGTAGTATCCTTATTCATGTCAACGGTTCGGAAATGCATGTGGAATAGTAAACACATAGTTTTAAGGGACGAGAAAGTAGGACTCATGCTAAGGAGATATCAAAGGGATATGAATTAACATGTATTCACATACCACATAGTACAGAAGGACTAACGGGCTGGTAAGTATGACTCACTCTATAGGGGTAAATCAGGACATAGGATCTTCCACATCATAACATAAATCCATATGATAATACTCATAAACAATTCATAATAACTATATCTGATAGATAACCATAATCAAAATAATAATCTCTGAATACAACATATAGCATGTACCTGTATAAGAGTCTACAAGATGTCCAACAATGCCTCTAGTCATAGAATAGGACAAGGGCTAAGACATGTCTAGGGCTTACCCTAGAAATAAAAGTAACATAAAGAAGAAACATAATGTAGATGGATGGTGGCCCTTGGAAGATAGGACTCACCACATCAACTTCTCAAATTCTAAACTACTTGTCACATAGTGGATGAATATAATTTTTGGTCCCTACATGGTTAGATCATGTAGGTAAAATGTATGCGTAAGTACATTTGAATTTACTAAGTATGTGAGCATACATGCAAATGACTTATCAAACCTGCATTCAATGTTAGACAACAGAGGCATATAATATAGAAAGAGGTATATATAACAAAGAAGAGTAATATGCGTTATGCCATAAAATCCATGATGCATGAAATGCCATAATGCTGATATATAGTACATGTCAAACTCATATGAGCTATTACATGAATTTTCTTGATGTAGACCTCCCATATGGTGGGAGAAGATTACTTGCCGAAGGTAATCTACACCACACCTTATGACCCAATTATTTTGATGTGATGGCCACCTTCCTTATGACCCGATCATTTTAGAAGGATATGCATATCATATCATATTATATCATACCATATCAATGTGTAACCATTCCTTATGACCTAGTCATTTTTGTAATGGCTACCTACCTATGTTGGTACATAGTTCAAGAAAAGAGAAAGGACCTTTGGGGATAGCCTTGACATCCCCAATCCATTTGGTGCTAAGTTATCTTCCCACAAGAATACTTATACATATATATGCTTCCAACAGAGGCATAAGTCATTTCAAATCATTTTAATGAATCAATGGGCTCAAAAGCCAAACATTCTTCATAATCGTTCATACTTAGGCTAAAAAATTACATCATAATACAATCCATACTTTTCATGCATAGAAATAGCTCATTCACTTATAAAAATATGGTGTAAACACCCAATATGCTCAAAGAGCCAATAACAATAGACATTTATGTGATCATGTTCTTGTCATAACCATACTCTTATTAAAATTATATTCATAAACATATGTGGAATTAACCTACCAAATCATTTTCATTAAAATCCAATGCTCATGAATGCATATGTCATGAATGATATAATAATAGCATGGTCAATAGAGATTCAATCTTAAATCAACAATATAATATGAAATTCAAGTAAATCCATAAGTAAAATCCACATTCAAATCACAATTTAGATTACCCATGTATAGATCAAACTTTAATAGGACAGTGCATATTCAAATTTTCATAATATTCATGCAATTCAACATATTAGGGCTTAAATTAATTTAAAATCAACCATTAAACATATCACATATCTCAATTGAATTCAATAAACAATAATCCTAAAAACCTATAATTGAAGTAAGCTTAATTTCATGAAAATCAAAGTAAAAGAGTTTGGGTCTTCATGGTTGACCGAAGAAAGAATCAATACCACATACCTAAGTTCAGCAAGAAGAAACAAGAAGAATTTGATGAAGAATAGAGCCTTTCCTTGATTCCCAAGATAAGCCTTCACTAGAGTCTTTGAGAGGAGTTCTTAGTAAAGCTTGAGTATAATTTGAAGCGTGACAATGATTTTGAATGAGGGAAAGGAAGAGTATAGGTCATTTGAATATCTTAAGATAGCATAGAAAGTCACAAAAGACTCTTAGGAGTAGACATAATTATGAAAATGTCATTAATGAAATGGAATAAATATTATTGTCAGGGGCCACTTATGGAAGGGATAGGGTCTGTACCAAGTCACATGGACCTTGTACCCCTTCCGTGATCTAACACTTGAGAAATTCCATTGACGATGGTTCGAGATAGTAATTCTACACTGAGAAAATTTGCACACCAACTCTCATATAGTGCAGCTCGCGACTTATGTAAAGCCGTGTGACCTCCCATGATGCCACACTTAGCAAAATTCTACATTGAAAAAGTTTTGAGATAGTGATCCCATATTTAGAAAATTTTCACTCCAATACCCATACAGAGGGCCTCACAGCCCATGAAGAGGTATATGATCTATGAGAGGTTTATGTGATTTGAGCCTTAGCCAAAATGTGGTTTTCAAGCCCACGACCACATCACACAAGCCTCCATCCAGTCCATAAAGTGCCACACGGATCGTGTGGGGTTCATATGGTGTGCGTCTTGGTCTTAAAGTCCAAGTTAAGGCCAAAACTTGGTACATAAGGCCAAGGGTCACCTGAAGGCCCCTTCCCTCAACCCCTGGTGAACCACACAGCCCGTAGAGGTGTCCATAAAGTGTCACCTTGATCAAAAACATTACGGTAAACCAAGCACCACAAAGGTCATACCAAGTCCTGGTCCTTGCATCATCTCCCCCTTAAGAATATTTATCCTCGAATGTGGTAGAACAAGGCTTGACTTAGAACATAAAACATCTAAATATAAGATATAATGCATAACTCATCACTTGAAAATAATAAAGTCCTTAAAACTCATATGAAAACATCTTTAAATCGTTAAACATCTTTAAAGCATTTTTGTACACATGCATGCATATCATGTCATGAAACACAAGAGGGAAAAAATTAGGACCACTTGGAATAGAAAGGAACCTATTACCTTAGGCTTAAGTAGATTGAAAAAGATGGGGATATTGTTTCATCATGCCCAACTCTACCTCTCATGTAGCGCTCTCCATATGTTGATTTCTCTAGAACACTTTAACTGAAGCCACATCCTTGTTGTGAAGTTGTTTCACTAGTGTATCCAATATTTCAGCTGGGACTTCTTCATAAAACAAGTTCTCCTCAGCCTCAATACCTTTAAAAGGCACAATTGTGCTCGAATCACCAATCAATTTCCTCAACATAGACACATGGAAAACCAGCTGAATAGAAATCAAATCCGAAGACAAAACAAATCTATAAGCCACATTCCTAATCTACTCCACAATCTAATAAGGACCTACATACAGGGGACTTAACTTCCCTTTCTTACCAAAATGCATTACACCCTTCATGGGTGAGACCTTCACATACACCTAATCACCAGCATAAGATTCAAGATCCCTCTTCCTAACATCCGAATAAGACTTTTAGCGACTTTGAGCCATTTTCAACCTTTCCCTAATCAACTTCACCTTCTCCATAGCCTCCAACAAAAAATCTAGGCCAATCAAAGCCATCTCTCCCAACTCAAACCACCCCATTGGAGATCTACATCTCCTACCATATAAAGCCTCAAACAATGCATACCAATGCTAGCATGGAACCTATTGTTATAAGAACATTCAATGAGTGGTAGATGATCATCCTAATTACCCTTAAATTCTAACACATAATCTCTCAACATGTCCTCGAAAGTTTGAATCATCCTTTTGGCTTATTCATTGGTTTGAGGATGAAAAGAGGTACTTAACTTTACCTTTGTACCAAGTTCTCTTTAAATTGACCTCCAAAAGAGAGAAGTAAATTGGGTGCCATGATCTGATATGACAGACCTAGGCATACCATGTAGCCTCACTAACTCTTAGATATACAACCTTGCATAATCTTCAGCACTAAAGGTAGTTTTGATGATAGGAAATGAGCTAATTTAGTCATTCGATCAACAATAACCCAAATTGAATTGCTTTTGAATCCATGGAAAACCAACCTTAAAGTATACGTACACATCTTCTCACTTCTAAGTGGAGATCTTAATATCTTGGGCCAATCTATCGTGCCTTTGATACTCTACTTTCACTTATTGACAACTAGGACATTCGGCTACAAACTTGGCTATATATATCTTCATACCATGCTACTAATACTCTTCCCTCAAATCCTAATACATTTTGGTGGATCCCAGGTTAATCGAATAATGAGAGTTATGGGGCTTCACTCATGATCACCCTCCTAAGATCATCAACATCTGAGACACACAACTAGCCTTGGTACCAAAGCACACCATCTCCCCCTTGGGACAAAACATCTATTCTAATTTTGGCAACCATCTTCTTCAACTCAACCAATGATGGGTCTAGATCTTGCTTAGGCTTGACATCAACAACCATAAAAGATTTGACCCCATTCTGAACATAAATAACACCATCATTAGAGTTAGCCATCCTAATACCCTATCTAGCCAAATGGTTTGCATCTTTTGCCAACTCTTTCTTCCCTTCATCAACATGAGCTATACTTCCCAGAAATAGTCTACTAAGAGCATCGTCTATAACATTTACCTTGCTGGGGTGATATTGCACACTCATGTCATAGTCCTTAAGGATTTCAAACCACCTTATTTGCCTCAAGTAATATCCCTTTAGGTGAACATATATTGCAACTCTTGTGATTGGTGAAAACATCAACGTGAACTCCATAAAAATAATGTCTCCAAATCTTCAAAAAACAAAAATTCTACCGCAGCTAATTCAAGATCATGAGTTGAGTAATTATGCTCATGCACCACTAATTGTTGAGATGCATAATTTATGACTATACCATGTTGCATAAGCACACATCTTAACCAAATATAAGAAGTATCACAATATATCACAAATCCATTTAAGCCATGCGGTGATATCAAAATAGGAGCTGATGTAAGTCAATCTTTCAAAGTCTGAAAACTCTTCTCACATTCATCTGACCATACAAACTTAGCTTTCTTTTGAGTCAACTTGGTCAATAGAGATGCAATAGATAAGAAACCTCTAATAAACTTTCTTTAATAACCAGCCAACCCAAGAAAGCTTCGAATATCTAAAAGAGTCAATGGTTTTAAGCCAGTTCTTCACGACCTGAGTCTTCTTTGGGTCAACCATAATACTATCACTGGATACCACATGACCAAGAAAATCTACCTCAACTAACCAAAACATACATTTGTTGAACTTCGCATACAATTGTTTCTCTGTCAAAGTCTGAAGAACCAACCTCAAATGATCCACATGCACCTGCTCACTTTGGGAATAAATAAGGATATCATCGGTGAAGACAACCACAAAACTATCAATAAATGGCTTGAAGACCTGATCCATGAGATCCATAAACACAACTAGAGCTTTAGTCAAATCAAGCAACATCACGACAAATCCAAGTGCCCATATCTAGTTTAAAAAGATATTTTGGGAATGTCACACTCCCTAACCTTCAATTGATTATAATTGGAGTGGAGGTCAATCTTTGACAAATAAGTGGACCCTTAAAATTGATCAATCAAGTCATTGATCATTGGCAATGGGTATTTATTCTTGATAGTTACCTTATTCAATTGCCTATGATTAATGCACATCCAAAGAGACCCATGATTCATTCTTTTTTACAAATAACACTGAAGTACCACATGGTGATATACTTGGCCTAATGAAGCCTTTCTCTAACAAGTCATTCAACTAATCTTTCAACTCCTTCAACTCAGCCGGTGCCATACAATAAGGAGAAATAGATATAGGATGAGTATCCGAGATAAGATATATGCCAAAGTCTACTTCCCTTTTGGGAGGAATACCAAACAAATCTTTGGCAAATACATTCAAAAACTCATTAACCACCGAAATCGATTCAAGAGTAGGTGACTCAAATTTCACATCTTTAACCCTCATAATATGATAAATACAACCTTTTGAAATCATCTTTCAATCCTTAAAGGTAGAAAATAAACTGACTTTTAATAGCGGACTTACTATCCTTCCATTCAACAACGAGTTTATCTGGAAATTGGAACTTGACCTTCCGGGTTCTGTAATCTATAGAGGCATATGAATAATGCAACCAATCCATCCCAAGAATAACATAAAAATCGAACACCTTAAGTTACATAGGGTCACACAAAAAGACTAATTTATGCAACACAGAAATGGGATCCCTTTCAATTTCAAGGTTCAAACAAAACTTAACTGTCAAAAGAGGAGTAACAAAAGATAAATTTGAACCCAGATCAAGTATATTATAATCATCAAAATTAAAAACTTTTAACATACCAGTCACAACATTTAGAGTCTGCTTAACTTCCTAATAAGCATGCAAAGCGCAGAACCTGTTGTGTCTGGGGGCACCACCTTGAGGAGCTCTCTACTATCCTTGACCACCTTGAGCCATTGACCCTAAGCTTTCTAAGGAACTTTGTGACAATTAGTAACCTTTTGGATCTTATCACCACATATATAGCATGTTCCTAGCGCTTTCAACCAAGCACCCATGTCATTCTTTCCACACCTATCACACCAGAGAAATAATGGCCCACCATATTTGGGGCTTTGGAAGGAAGCACCCTACCATTGGCGACCCTTCCATTAGAACCTTGGCCCTATTGGAGGTGAGCATAACCACCCTTAGAGTTAGAGAACCCACCATCACAATGGTCCCTCTTAGATCTATGTGCCCTCTTCTCCTTAAGTTTTTCTCCTTCAATCCGTTCAGCATATGTTATGAGCATGGACATGTCTATATCTCGAATGATCATAGATGTACGACATTCTTTCATAGCCAAATCAGAGACATTAGATATAAAGTTTTGCATTCTTGCACGAGGATCACTACAAGCATAGGAGCATTCTTTGAGAGCTTAGTGAACTTGATGGCATAGTCCCTCACACTCATACCACCCTATTTGAAGTTGATATATTTTGTCATCTTAGCTTCCCTAAGTTCAAGAGGGAAGAAACGATCCAAAATTGCAAACTTGGACTCCTTCCAATTAACAACTTTATTATAAACCCTCTCTATCAGCCATTGAGTATACCGCACTTGAGCCACATCTTTTAACTGATAAGTAGCTAACTCAGCCTTATCCTCAGAAGTCACCCCTGTAACAGTTAACACCTTAGAGAGCTCATTAATTAACTCTTGAGCATCCTCATCAGCCTTTGACCCATATATTTCCAGAGGATTCATACGGGTAAAATCTCTCACTCTAGAAGCCGAAGTAGGATCACGGGGAGAAAGATTAGCTTGTCTACTATGAGTAGTCACCACTTGGGAAAGCATAGCAATAGCAGTACAAATTCACCATAAGTAATTGGCTCTTCCATAGGCCCTTAAGGATCTTAGTCCTCATTAGTCGGGGCCGATCTTAGTAGGGGAGCTCTTTGTGGAGGCATATTTTGTAATGTTGCAAGGATATCATTAGGATTAAGAAATCTTAATACATGGTCCAAAGCACAACATAAGACATGAAGAAGTGAGACAAATCCTAGAATGCAATCATAGCCTCCTACTCATAGGCATGGTGTACTTCACACCCATGAATAGGACTATACTTGACGCGGTATATTGGAATCCGAGGATCATTTATAAACCTAGTGCTATAATACCAAGCTTGTCATGACCCTGACCTAGGGTCTAGGAGTGACATGGAAAATAGGGATCTGGGAGTCCTCAAACGAGTCTCATAGTATCCTTATTCACATCATTGATTCAAAAGCATCTATGGAATAGTCAAAACATTGTTCTAAGAGATGAAAAATTAGGACTCACACTATGGGGGTATCATAGGGATAGGGAGTAACATAGATTCACATTACATAGAGCATATAAGAACTAAGGGGAGGGTAAATGTGACTCACTCTATGGGGGAAAATTGGTTCTTCCACATTATAACATAAATCCATATCATAATATTCACAAACAATTCATAATAACCATATCCGATAGATAGCCATAATCAAAATCATAATCTTCGAATACAACACATAGTACATACCCGTACAAAAGTCTACAAGATGTCCAACAATGCCTCTAGTCATAGAATAGGATGGGGGCCAATACATGTCTAGGGCTCACCCTCAAAATAAAAGTAACATAAAGAAACAACATAAGATAGATGGATAGAGGCTTTGTCCCTAGCAGATAGGACTCACCACATCAACTTCTCAAACTCCAAATTAGTCATCAAATGGTGGATGAATATAGTCTTCGGTTCCTTTATAGTTAGATAATGTACGTAAAAATTATGCGTTAGTACATTTGAATGTACTAAGTATGTGGGCATGCATGCAAATGACTTATCAAATTTGCATCCAATGTTAGAAGACAAGTGCACATAATATAGAAAGAGGTATATATATAACAAAGAAGAATAATATATGATATGCCATGAAATCATGATCCATGAAATGCCATAATGGTCATATATAGTGGGAATGTGACCATAACCGATACCTCAAAGTCATGAGAGCTATTACATGAATTTGCTCAATGTAGAACACCCATCGGGTGAGAGAAGATTACTTGCCAAAGTAATTTACACCATACTTTATGATCCGGTCATTTTGGTGTTAATGGCCACCTTCCTTACGACCCAGTCTTTTCAGAAGGATTTCTATATCATATCAAATATACAATCATTCCTTACGACCTGGTCATTTCGGTAATAGCTACCATATACCTATGTTGGCACATAATTCAAGAAAA
This sequence comes from Solanum sejunctum, assembly GCA_025642045.1. Classification (NCBI taxonomy): domain Eukaryota; kingdom Viridiplantae; phylum Streptophyta; class Magnoliopsida; order Solanales; family Solanaceae; genus Solanum; species Solanum sejunctum. The sequence continues at coordinate 11,133,500 of JAOTQJ010000091.1, read as the reverse complement.
CATAGAGGACCCTTAGGGATAGCCCTGATGCCCCCAATCTATTTGATGCTATGTCATCGTCCCTCAAGAATACTTATAGATATATATGCTTTCAAAAGAAGCACAAGTCATTTCAAATTATTTTAATGCATCATTAGGCTTAAAAAACCAAATATTTTTCATAATAATTCATACATAGGCTACAACGTCAAATAATAATTCAATCCATACATTTCATGCATAGGGTAGCTCATTCACTTATAATAATATGGTTTAAATACCCAATATGCTCAAAGAGCCAATAACAATAGACATTTATGTGATCACATTCTTATTATAACTATACTTCTATCAAAATCATATTCATAAACATATGTGGGCTTAATCCACTAAATCATTTTCATCAAAATCCAGTGCTCATGAATGCATATGTTATGAATGATATGAGAATAGCATGGGCAATAGATCTTCAATATTAAATATATAATACAATATGAAATTCAAGTAAATCCATCAGTAAAATCTACCTTCAAATCAAAATTTAGATTACCCATGTTTAGGTCAAACTTAATAGGGACAATCCATATTCAAATATTCATGCAACTCAATATATTGGATCTTAAATAAATTTAAAATCAACAATAATACATAGCGCATATCTCAATTGAATTAAATAAACAATAATCTTAAAAATTCCTAATTAAACTAAGCTCAATTTCATAAACTCAAAGTAAAAGAGTTTTGGTCTTCATGGTTGAAAGGTACCATAAATAATCTCATATACTTAAGTTCACAAAGAAGAAACAAGAAGAATTTGATGAAGAATAGAGCCCTTCCTTGATTCCCAATCTAAGCCTTCATTAGAATCATTGAGAGGAGTTCATAGGAGAGTGAGTATAATTATAAGTGTGAGAATGAATTTGAATGAGAAAAGAAGAGTATTAGTCATTTGAATATCTTAATATAGCATAAAAAGTCACAAAAGACCCTTAGGAGTAGACATAGTTACTAGAATGTCAATAATGAAATGGAATAAAAATTATTGCCTGGGGTCCTGTATAAAAGGAATATGGTCCATATGGAAGGAATACAGTCCATACCAAGTCACATAGACTGTGTGACCCTTCCATGATCCAATACTTATAAAAATTCCACTGACTAAGGTCCGAGATGATAATTCTAAAGTTAGAAAATTTACACGCCAACACCCATACGTAGCACCTCATGACCTGCGTAGAGGTCACACAAACCGTGGTGTCTCATGATGTCAAAATTAGAAAAATTCTCCATCGACAAAGTTCCAAGACAATAATCCCATACTTAGAAAAATGTTACTCCAATGCCTATATGGAGGCCTAATGACTTTTGAAGAGGTATATGGTCCATGAGAGGTTCTTGTGGTCCGATATGGTTTTCAAGGCCAAGGCCACTTCACACAAGCCTCCACACGGTCCATAAAGTGCCAAACGGACAGTGTAGGGTTTATGTGTTGTCACAACCCAAACTAGGCCATAAATGTGACACAGCGAATGGGAAACCCGAAGGAACCCAAACAAGCCTCTTAGCATATTATACGCACATCCTTGGTCACGGAAGCAAGAAAATAACAACAAGAGATAGTAAATAGGGATAGTCGAGGCTATGGGACAACTTTCATATCATACAAAAGAGTCAAGAGAGAGTCAAAGCTCATAGCATAATACATAACATCTTCAATAACACCTCTACTACATAGATAAGAATGGAAAAAAAGACAAGCAACTGGGCTCACCCTTATAATCAATACATACGTAAAAGAAAGATAGTATTAGAACATTGCATGAGATCATAAATATTGTCCCCGAAATGAAGGACGTACCAACAAGCTTGGAAGGAATGTACTAGCCATGTGGAGGAGGATGCTCAGATGGGGCTCCAGTTCCTACATAGCGACATCATTTAGGCATAGAGTATGTGTTAGTATATCTGAATATACTAAGTATGTAGGATGCAATACAACAATAGATAGGCAACATAGAAAAATGCATAATAATATTCAATAGATAGCATAATAGAAATATGGCATGCGTGAATATTGCTTGAAGTAAGTCATGCTTATATAGAATATATTACATGTGTGAGGAAAGACCACTATCATATTGGTGGATCATCGCACCATACCAACCTTGGTGATTAAGGAACTAACCCCCATCAATTTTTGGTGGATTGTCACACCCTACACCCTTGGTGATCGAGGTACAAACCCTCTAACATAGTTATCAAGCTACAAACCACCAGATAGGATTAGTGGATCATCGCACCCTTCAGCCCTTGGTGACCGAGGTACAAACCCCCTAATATTGTTATCAAGGTATAAACGCCTCGACATGGTTACCTAGTGCGCAACCCCGAAGCAGGGCATGGTCATATTCTAACACTATCTAGAAGAAAATCGTATACATATGCTCATTTCATTATCATATAGTCACTCAACTCATAAGACATCCATTGGGCCTTCCATTCCTGAACAAAACCATAACTGGACATTTTATCAAACCCTTGGTGGGTATGTAGTGCTACAGTAAGATATGCAATTTAGGGATAAAATCATGCAAGGAAATTCAATGTAAATCCTTTAATCAATACTTGGTAACACACTTAAGCAATATACATTAAAACTCTTCATTAAGTCTCACAATAGATCTTAGATTCGTGGCTCAGAACATTCTAAAAGAATCATAATTTCATAAACCCTAACATAGTGTATAGTGAATTTCATAATAAGTAAGACCCATGAATAAATCAACTTTATATCATACAATTTAGGTAAAAGGAAACTTAGGCATCATAGGTGAAAGGAACCTATGAAAGAAACCCACATACCTTATCTTTGGAGAATTCCTGATGAAGATTAGAAATGGAGACTTGAAGCTTGGATGAATTCCTTAAGATCCAGAGAGGGTTTGGTACTTGAATTTTGAGAGAAATATTAGTCTAAGTGTTTGAATGAGCTTTGGGGATTATCTTGAATGATATGAAGCTAAAATAAGAATAAGTATAGGTATTTTCATGCATGGGAACACTTAGTCCCCAGACCCAAAAGTCTTGGACCGAGATTAAAATAACTGGGCAATTTTTACACTGAGGTGTGCCCCTATCATGTCGCGCCTGGGGCGCAAACACCTTACTGTTTTTCACCACTTGAAAAATTGAAATTGTGAATTGTTCACTCTAAAATCGAGGTTAGAGCCATCTCCCACTCAATTTTGCCCCCTGAACAAGAATATGAAGTTGAATTTTTGATATCGTGAATGGATTTTCAATATTGTGCATGGATTTTGAGATATGGGGAAATTATGATTCTAGGC
>JAOTQJ010000091.1:11118002-11130074 GCA_025642045.1 Solanum sejunctum | reverse complement strand
TGGACAAGTATTGTTGGACATCTCAAAATAGTATAGTGGACAAGTAAAGATGGAGGGAGAGAGTAATAGTAACACTAATACGATGTATTATTGTCCTATAGCTATTTATTTTAATATGGAGGCCCGACAAGGCCGCGGCCCACACACAAATGTGTTGGGCTAACTATTTTCTAGACCATAAAAAAGGGACCAGCCCGGTCTGGCCTGTCAAATTCTAAAGCCTGTAAGGACTAGCCCGAGTGGGGTGAGCCGGCCCGTATTGACAACTCTATGTACGATTAAGCAGTTAAAGCAGAAATGTCAATCAACAGTTACATTTAAGAAAAAATATATTTTAGGGATAATATTGTGAAATTGATAGTTGCAACAGATGCAGAATAATTAGCAGAAACAATATGGTAAAATCAAGTAGTTTAAACACGCACATTAATCAGCAATCGCCTTTAAGAAAACATAATTAATTAGATGCAATATTGTAAATTCATAACTACAATGGCTAAAAAAATATTTAATAAGAATGACATAGTAAAATCAAACAACTAAAACAGACACGTCAATTGATAAATGTCTGACACCTAAAGCAGACATGTCAACTATGACGTGTCTGCTTCAAGATGCTTATATATTTCCTTATATAATAAGTGGGAGTTGGGGCAGCAAGCAGGTAGCTCTCCGTTGACGTGTCTGCTTGAGCTGTTTGCTTCCTCTTATACACTATGTGGAGTCTATCAAAATATTTTGTGGTTTTGTTTTAAAATTTTTTAAAAGCAATTGCTTACTTCAACTATGATTTTAAAATATTATCTCTAATAAGTAATTTTTCCAGTGGTTTTAACTGTGAATTTGCTATATCACCCCAGATCAATTATTTTAAGTTAGGTAACTACTGAAATTAGGATAAAATAACTTTCTCTTTAAACTAGGCAAATAAAATTAAATTAACTATTTTAATATCTTTTCATGATTACCCATAAAAATATTTCATGTACTTGCGAGTTTGGGCAGCAAAGCAAGCAACTCTCCATCGACGTGCCTGCTTGAACTGCTTGATTCCTCTTATATATTATGCGGAGTCCATAAAAATATTTCACTAATTTTTTATTTGATCTTTTTAAAGCAGCTACTTACTTCAATTATAATTTTATAATATTACCCCTAAAAAATAATTTCATTAGTGGCTTCAACTATGATTTCGCTATATCACTTTGATCAATTATTTTAAGTTAGTGTAAATACTGAAATTAGGATAATATAAATTTTTCTTTAAACTGGACAAATAAAATTAAATAACTATTCTAATATCTTTTTATGATTATATTTATGTCAAAAAGAAGCACTACAAATATACATATACAACTTTAAATCACTTAATCATTAAATTTAAAATTTAATCAATATTAATAATATTTATTGGATATTAATTTTGCACTTAATGAGAAAATTTAATAGCGTTTAATTATATCATTAAAAAATAAATTTATGAATAACTATTGAGCCCGTGCATTGCACGGGATTTTCGTAACTAATATGAAATATATATAGTATATACTATATAATAAGTATAAGTAGTAAAGCAAAGCAAAGCAGAATAATAAAGTAATAGGGATAATACATAAAAACCCTCCCAAACTTAGCAGCACAACTTACTTTAGCACTTAAACTACACGAGTGTTTATTTATCCCCCTCCCCTTAACAAATTTCAAGTGAATTAAATACCCCATAAAGGGTGATGTGGCGGAGTGAGTGTACTCACTCTTCTAAAAGTGTGTGATATAATAAAAAATAAAAAATTTAAATGATAAATCACACATATAACATTTTTTTATTTGACCAATATATAACTAATATTTTAAATTTTTTTGTGATAGTTAAATAAAAATATCTAAAAAAATTATTAAGAAACTATGGGACCCCTTTAAAAAATTTAATTCTTTTTATCATTATTTCGTTGTCTTCCCTAATACACCCTTTCCTCCATTGAAGGTTCACCTCTATTATTATTTCCATTCCACTATTTCTTTAATAATCTCCAAAATTCAACACTAATACTGTATTATCAACATCAATTTCACTCTATATAACTGGAAAAATCGATTTTACAAATATAAACTTTCTTGAATTAGTGACCCATTTTAATTTTTAAATATTTGTAATCAATCAAAAAATGTGGATTCGAATTTCAAAACTATTAAAAGGATTTTTTTTTAAGTGAATGCATTTCACTGTGACAATGGCAATGACAGTGAAGAGAAAAGTAGTGATTGAAGTTATTAGAATAGAATCACAAATAATTATGTCATTAAAGGCTGCCAAAACGAATGAAATGGAGATAGCAAAATGCTTTATAATAGTATTATAGATTGTGTAATTTTATTTTTTTAATTTGAATGACTAAGACAAAAAAAAAAGAGCAGTAACAGTGAAAATGACAACGGAGGAAGAAGAAGAAAGAAGTGGGGGTTGGGGTGGGGAGAGGAGGGGGGGGGGCAATGTTAATGGGTACCATTAATTTTGATTTTAGAAAATGCATTTTAATTTATTAGTTAGTGTAAATTAATTTTTAAAAAGTGTTAAAGAAAAAGGGTGAATGAAGAAAAATAAATAAAATAAGTGATATGGTGTTGACATGGCTATGTTGTGGCACTTACGTAACTATGATGTAGCAGGTGAGAGTGATATTATAATATCGAGGTGGTACTTAATTCATTTAAAAGTTGTAAGGGGGGTAAATAAACGCTCGTATAGTTTAGGTGCTAAATTAAATTGTGCTGCTAAGTTTGAGAGGGTGGGGGTTTTGTATTATCCCAAAGTAATACTAAAAGTAATAAAAGTATAATTTATATAACAATGTTTTCATTTTTTTATATAAATAACTAATTTAGTATACGTGTTTTGCACGTGTACATCACGTTAATTAATAAAAACTATTTATAAAATGAATAATTTATTATAGTGTACGTACTAACCCATATCATCAAGCGTAAATATATCATTTTTCTATCCTTATCCCTTCATATGAAATATTAATAAACTTTTTTTGTCGTTTAAAACAAATTTGATATTAAAGTATATTATTAAATTGTTTTGTTGATATTCCTACCCTTTTGTAAGAAATACTAATATATTTGCGACTTTAAATCTGATTTTATTTGACAATAATATTACACAAAACAATTGAATATATATATACATACCTCTAGTTAAGGGGTGTGAAGCAATCTTGCCTATGCATCATAACTAATGTTAATGATTGAACATATTTTTAATTCTATGTTCTTCTATTGCTTAATGAGAAAAAAATATCTTAATTTCTCATTAAGTTTCAAATTTACGTTCATCTATATTCGTATAACTTTTGCTACCACAATTTTCAGCTCCTAAGTCTTTCAATATATTGTTGAATATTATATAAGAAGATGGGACAATAAATACGATAAATATTTAATAACTATAACTTTAAATAATTTATTTAAAATTCCTAAATATTATTATGACCATTAAATGATAATAATTTGAAAAGAATGATAAATAATAATTTTATTTATTGTAGAATATTTTAATGAAAGCAAAAAGTTGAATCAACAGTTTAAAATTATTTGTGATTTTAATTTGATGAATTTAGTATACATACTTAGTGATTGTTATCGGAGTTCAAATTTTGCTTTATATAAAGGCTTAAATTTCATTTTCTATAAATTCCTCTCTTACTTAGTTAGCACTCCTTTTAATTTGTCCGGCTACTTTGAAACCTTAAATATTATAATTTCTTACCCAATTAAGAGCCCATTTGGATTGATTTTTCACGTTTGACTTATAAGTCAAAAGTCATAAGTTAGTATTAGTTAAAAAGTATAACTTATGATTTTTAACTTATTTTTATAATTTTAGCTTAAAATCAACTACTTGTAAGTACTATTTAAATTTAACAAACACTCCTAAAGTTTTTAAAAGTTATTTTAGCTTAAAAGTCCTTAAGACAGAGCCAACCCAAACAGTTCTAAATAAGAACTTTAATTAATTAAAAGTGTTAAATAATATTAAAGAGTTCAAACTTTAAAAGGGTCTAAAAATTTAAATTTGCCAGATATTTCTGTAAAGGAATTGAAATTGCTCTAGAGACTTGCCACCTTATGTGATGTTTTCAAAAGATGATTGTAACTAAACAAAATCATAATTGATTTTAAAGTATTAAATGTCAAGAATTTCAATACAATTAATATAAGAAAATATTAAGATTTTTAAATATCTCCAATTCTAATTAATTTAAAATTCTTAAATATCAAAAGAATTATTATTTAAAAAAATAAATTTAGTCTATGTTAAAATAGACATTATACTAATGGAGCATTTAGATTATTCCATTGTCCTGCACAACTTTAAATAACAAAATTATAATTCATTCCTCATAGAAAGCGACCATATATCAATGGGACAATTAACACAAAAAATGCATATCTCTAAAATAATTTAAACATAGTATTCTTGCCAAATCATTAAAATAAGGCTTAATACATATATCAAACACTTATTGAAAAAAAATTATACAATGTATATTTAATGTGAAAATTCGAACACTTCTTTATAACATAAATTGCAAAAATAAGGGAAGGCATCTTAAGTACACATCACTGATCGTGAAAGCATGTAAAAAGGCATAAAGCAAGAATAAAGGGCAAGAGAATAAGGGATAGCTTGCAAAACATCATCATTAACAGATAAAGAGTATAAGCTCAAATTATAAATACAGAACTTGTCCAACAAACACCTCTAAATACATAGACAAGAACGGGGGTCAAGACAAGGTAACTGGGCTCACCCTCATAATCAAAATGAATATAAAGTAAAGTGTCTCAATACAATATAATAGAACATAGACCAAAGTTCCCGGAATGGAGGACTCACTAATTAGCTTGAGTAGCACCGAACTCGCCACATGGAGGAGAGGAGGATCAACTTGGGCACCGATTCCTACATGGTGCTATCATGTAGGCAAGAGTATGTGTTGGTACGTTTGAATGTACTAAGTATGTGGGATCTAATGCAACAAGAAATAGACATCATGATCAAAATGCATAGCACTAGGCAATGGACATATTATTGCAAGATGACATGTATGAACAATGCTAGAGTAAATCGTGCTTAAATAACTCATGCTCATATAAGGTATCATATGTGAAGAATAGATCAAGCTAGATTTCCAAGGTATAAACCCCTTGGGGTTAGTGATGATGCCGCCCCATCACTTAGGTGGTGAAGTACTAACCCTTCACTTGGTTGGTGATAATGTCGCCCCATCACCTAGGTGGAGAAGTACTAACCCTTCCCTCGGTTGGTGATAATACCGCCCTATCACCTAGGTGGAGAAGTACTAATCCTTCCTCGATTATCTGGGTTCTTAGACCCCCCGGATTGGGTGTGGTCTAATGCAACACTTTATATAGAATTTATTATCATGAATATAAGCTCATTTCATCATCATAACATCAATCATATCATATCTCATGCTTTGGACCTTCATTTCCTCAATAAACCATAACCGGACATTTTATCAAACACCTTAGGGGTGTGTAATGGGGGTAAAAGACCATGAAATTTAGAAATAAAGTCATGCAAAAAAATCCATTGTAAAACCATGAATCAACACCTTGCAACACCCCAAAGACATTCACATCAAAACCCCTCATGAAATCTAACATTAGATCCAACATTTGAAGCTCAAAACATGCTAAAACAACCATACTTTCATGAATTAAAATCACTGTGCAGTAAATTTCTCAATATACAAGACCTACATGTAAAAATCAACTTTAAATCATACATTATTGAGTAAAAGAGAGTTTAGGCATCATGGATGGAAGGACCCAATGGTCCAACACCACATACCTTAGTTTTGGAGAACCCTTAAAGAAGATTGGAAATGGAGACTTGAAGTTTGAGTGAGATCCTTGATGAAATCCTTAAGATTGGTCTTGAGTTTTGCGACTTGAATTTAGGAACAAATATTTGGCTAGGTGTCTTGGTGAGTATTGGGGAATGTTTAGGGTAAAATAAGGCTAACTATAGGTAAAAACACGTTTGGATAAACTTAGGCCCAACACTTAGAAAAATCTGAATGGACTAAGAAAAATAATGCAGAATTTATACCTCTCCGCGTCGCGGAAAGGCCGCGGACCCTCACTAGAAATTGCACCAAGTGCAAATTTCATAAATCGATTCCTTTGCTTTAAAGTCGAGGTTAGATCCTTCTCCCCCTAATTTGGACCCCTGAACAAAAATATGAAATCGAATTTTTGAAATAACAAACGAATTTTTAGATATATGAAAAACAAGATTCCGGGCACTTTCTAGGCACATTTTCTGATACTTTTTCGGGGTCGTTACAATAAATTTAGTAATTCAAATATTTGTAAAAAAAAATTTCTAATATTTTGATTATATTTTCTTTGAATGTTTTATGCTTATTTTTTTGGACTTTTTAAAAATTTTTTTTCCTGTTATTTTAAATTTTTTGATTAATTTCTTTATCAAGTCTATTTTTGTTGAAAAAGATTCTCCAGATAGGATTTTAACCACAATGAATGTTATTATACTGATGCAATGATTAATTTTAATATTTTTTAAATGTATAAATATGATGAAATTAATTAGAATATATTTATAATTATTGATATTTCATTGTAGAAAGGTTCAAATATATTAGGTAGAATGCCACAAATTGACATCAACCACTAATTAATATATTAATACATTGCTCTCCGAATATTTTCCTATTGTAATAAATAAATAAATTTAGCTCGATCAAAGTAATCTCGAATATAAGAGGAAGCATATGACGGTTATATATAATTCACAAACTCAATTAGAGTTGTATTTCATTTAGTGTCACTTACAATTCAATTCTTAAATCAACACCCCTTACTTTCAACTTCCAAACATCCCTATATACATAAAATAAATAAATAAATAAAGTTATCAACCAACATATATATATAATTAAGGAAAAAGTTGATAATTAATCCTAACCAGATGTATATATTAACCCTAATCGTACGTATATGATATATACAATGAAAGGGGTGGGTGAAAGAAATGGAGTGTGGAGATCGATCAATTTGAATCTTATGGTTACACCATGAGAACTTATATTTTGTAGGCCTAGAAATCTACTTGTAGACTTAGAAGTCTTTTCTACGTTATGAATAATATTCAATAACATATATTTATAATTCTATTATTTTAATTTTAAAAAAGAAGAAAGAGAAGAAGTTGGAAACTATAAAAAATTCAGCCATTTAAATAAAATAAGATAAATTTTAAACTCTCATATATTATATTTCATGTATAGTTCAAATAAGAAATGATCCAATAAGTAAATTTTTAGATGAATTCTTTTTAAAAAAATTTAAAAAGAAAGAAGGAACATGCTACTATATAACACCTTTACCGGAAGAAGAATATTTTGATCAAAATCTAAGTAAATAAAATTTTAAAAAATTAAAGTAAATTTACTTTGTGATATCACGAAGGGTAACAGAATCAACAATCTGCTTGTATTTCTGCAGCTTCACTTCAAGACATTGTACAAATTTAGTGGGTCCTATGATATCGTAAAAGAATATCAAATGAATATCAATTCACCATTGAGAACATTAACTTCAAATAGAAGAATATTATGAAGAGAAATTTCAGAATATTAGATGAAAATTGAGAATGTATATACAAAACATAATTCAACAATAAAAAGTTAATTAAAAAACCTTTTTCATAGAGAAAGAGTAATAACTAAATCAATGTGAATCACTATATATACATAATGGTGCGATACAATATCGCCTTGAAATCGAATGCCTATAAAAAAAAGAGAATAAAACATAGGGAAACCAAAAAGCAAAAAAAATTACTCTCTCTGTCCCATTTTATGTGTCACCCTTTCCTTTTTGGTCCGTCCCAGAAAGAATGTCATTTTACTTTAATTGGAAACAAGTTAACTTTAAAATTTCTCTTTTACCCTTAATGAAATGATTCGCAACCAAACAAATATCTCAGAATGATTTTAGACCACAAGTTTCAAAGGTCTTACCCTTTTTCTTAAACACTGTGCTAAGTCAAAGGGTGCTACATAAAATAGGAGGGGAGAGTGTATAATTATCATCGGAAAGATACTAATCTTCAATAAAATAATCACAAGACAAGAATTACTACATAAATTCACAAATTGTATAGTAAATGAACTTATCAACTGAGGAAACATATGTTATCCTAAATAAACTACACATCTCGGTCTAAAGTTTCATGACAACTTATAGTCCTAATCTAATATTTAAAAAAGTGAATGTGTAATATAATCAAACCTGAGGAACAAATTGAAGTTTGGGTGAAAGCGTAAAATAAGAAGATGGAAGCCGAATTATCGATTGTTGAATGATTGATGAGTCAAAGCTGAAATTGAAGTGTTTTTATAGAAGTAGAAAAGTCACAAATAAAAATAAATAAATAATATTTTAGTATATTTAAGACAAAATCTTTCCTGATATAATTAGGATTCATAATGCAATTAGAAGAACTTTTATTGAAATATGATAAACTATTTTCAAACAATTAATATGTTCTTCTTTTTTTTTTTTAAATTTTTTTTTGAAAAAATTACATTCTCCCCTTAAAATTTTTTTAAAAAATTATTATTTGAAAAAAAAAACTAATCTCCAGTTTTCTCCTTAAAAAATAAAACTTTTTTTTAAACTAAAGATCATAAAAACGTTTTTCTTTTTTCATAAAAGTAAGAATGTTTTCTTTTTCTTTTAAAATAAGAAAATAAATTTTTCTAACTAAAGGCCGTTTCACCTCTTTCATGTTTTTCATTAAAAAAATAAAAAAATTATTTTAATTATAGTTTCCACGAATACTTTTTTCCTTCTTTCTTTAATTTTTTTTAGTAATTATTATTTGAAAGTTTCTTTGTGCTATTTTAATTGAAAAAAAATTCTTTGTATAGAATTTCACTATAATAATTTTTTTAATTTAATTTTATTATATTTAATATTATTAAAATAATTAAAAAATATGATGATAAGATGATATTGTCTAAAAAGAGTTCTTTTATTGAATGATAAAAAGTTAAAATAATATTATTAAAATTTTTTCACTTTTAATATAGCATAAATAGATATTGATAAATATATAATATAGATATATATAAATATAGATATAGATACATAAATACATTTTTTATTTATAGAAGGAAAAAAGAAAAAAAAAAAACAGAAGGATGAGAAATTTGTCGCAGAGAGGCACTCCCAAACCCTAAAAGAAGTTGATGTCTGAAGGGAGTCATGGAAAATTCCCCAAATTAGGATTTGGTGTTTCCCTATCTATATCTTAATTCTTACTTCTTAAGAAGCAAGTGCCAAAACCCTAGGTCGTAGGGTTTGTCATTTCCGACAACAAAAATGTCTCTTTCACCTTTGGAGTATTTGTACTTTACGGAGGACTCCATCAAAGAGTTGAAAAATGGAAACACTAGCTTCAAATTCTCTCAACCACTTCCCACTCTTCGGTTTCTCTATGAGCTCTGCTGGGTTATGGTATTCATTTGTTTATTTTATGTTTCATTTTAGATATTTAGGATTATTTGCAAGTTCCATGCTTATATAATTGAGTAAAATCCATTCATTTTTTTTGAATATTTGGTCCTTATTTCCCAAGTCGATTATGTAGAAAAACAATTACATAATTTTCTAGTAATTTAATCAATTTGTTGAACTAATAGTTGGTTATCTGCAGAAAAAAGGTGATTTTTGACATCATGATAATTTATAAAATCCATTATGACATAACTGATAGAAATTTTTATTCAATTTATTCTTTAGTGCACCACGTTTGCCCCTTTTTGTTAGTGGTTAAAAAGGTGATTTTTTTGACGAGTTTTAGCATTTGGAAAGTCAATGAATAGCTAATTGGTAAGTTATTGTTCCTTTTTGTAGATTAGTTGGTTATTTAAGCAAAACACTACTTTCTGTTTGTAAATTTATTAAACTTAAAACAACATACTGATTAGAGATAATGTAGAAGAATTCAAACAACACAGGCTCTGAAAGGATACTTTTGTCAGCATTGATTTTCATTGGTTTGTTGCTTTGAGTTCTGTGAATTGACTGTTTTGGGTTGTTTTTTAAGGTTCAAGGTGAATTGCCCTTTCAGAAATGTAAAATGGCATTAGAGTGTGTAGAGTTTGCGGATTATGCATCCCAGGAGGAGCTAGGGTCGAGTTTGGCTGATATTGTTACCCAATTGGCTCAGGATGTGAGTTTTCCTCTTCCCATTTCCTCATTGTCAACTACTAAACCTGAAATTGTTGTCCATGTTTCTTTTCTTTTTGACTCTTAATATGTGAAAATAGACATGGGATACAAGGGTATCTTTGTACGCGACATTCACTTGCTTCTTTAGACATCAAATATACACCATTTGATTTAGGCTTATAAACCTCCAACGTGAAACATCAAATTTATTTGTCAGAGTTCTGTGAATTCTATTTCTTAGCATTAGTTTAGTTTGATGAATTGATGAGTATATTTAGTCAAATATCAACTTGTCAGAAGGCCAAACTTGACTATATGTTGTTAGCACTAGCATTAGTGGCACTAGGTACAGTGGAAAATAGGAGTGATTTCTCAGGTCTTCTGTGGTCATTATCAGGACAGACGTGTGGGTTGTAATACGATGCAGGTGACATATACTGTATGGATTTTCCTTATGTACAACCAATTATTCCAGAATTATTTGCTGTTAACATATATTATTTTCAAGGGAACCAATTATTCCAAAATCAATCCAGATTCCAGCAAAATGCCACCCTTAGTGAGACTTTTGTTGATATGGGTTATATAGTTCTTTTGTTTTCACATATTAAGTAACAGTTTCTTTTGGTTTTACATATTAAATAACAGAAAACTTTTATGGTTATTCCTTTTCTAAATGAAGAGCTTGATTCAGTTCATGGTTCAGTAAAAATTAGCAAGAAGCCAGCTCTTGTTCCTCGCCAATGCACTTACTAATTCGTGCAATGGCATTCTGAGTATTCTTTAAGACATTTATCATACTGATATACAGGAAATATTTTTGCTTTGCAGCTGTCATTGCCAGGGGAAAATCGTCAACGTGTAAACAAGCTGGTTAGCCTGATCTCCTTTATTCTTTTGTGTGCCTTACTCGTGTCTCTTTGTTTGCATGGTCTGGCTTTTGAAGCTATTATTCAAACATTTTAAAAGAACTTGTCCAAAAATCTCTGAGCTATTGACAAGTCTTAGGTGGAGAAAATAAAGAGAAGTACATCAGTATTTGTGTGCTACCTTGCAATGGACCCTTTCTTTAATTCTGGGAGAAAAAAATATAAAATTGAAGTACATCAGTTTTTGGCAACACAATAGAAATGGGATATTTTCTGTAAAGCATGCCTATACAAGAGGTCTCCAGGTGACTAATACAAATATTCAATGCAAGTGGAATAATTTTTGGGAAAGCAACATTCCTACTAAAGTTAAGTGCTTTGCTTGGTTGGTTATCAAAAAGGCCTACCTAACTCAAGAAGTGCTGCAGAGGAAGGGAAGACAATTAGTTCCTAGGTGTTTGTTGTGTATAACTGAGGAGACAAACAAGCACCTTTTTTTTGCATTGCTAGTACACTGCTCAGCTGTGGAATTTGTTTCTCAAAATCACTGGTTATAGCTGGTCCATGCCTAAGCATACAACAGACCTTCTTATCTGCTGGATTAGAAGAGGGGGAAGTAAGAACCAAAAGAGATGGTGGAGATTGATTCCGTCATGGATATGGTGGTCAATATGTAGGGAGAGAAATGCTAGATGTTTTGAAGATAGGGCCAATTCCATTCATAAATTCAAATGGAATTGTATTGTATCTTTACTTTTTTGGTGTAACCACTATGTATGGAAGATACCGAACAGATTATACATCTGATAGGGAGTCTGTCATTTGACTTTTTGGTGGTGGGCAACATATCCTTAATGCTGAAGAATACAAACTTACCAGTCCACCCCCCACCCCCCACCCCCCA
>JAOTQJ010000091.1:11084644-11112042 GCA_025642045.1 Solanum sejunctum | reverse complement strand
AATACAAACTTACCCGTCCACCCCCCACCCCCCACCCCCCCCCCCCCCCCCAAAAAAAAGAGAAAGTACATCAGTTTTTATGTGCTACTTTGCTATGCATCTATTCTTTAATTCTGGAGAAGTTGAGTTTTGCACTTGTTGGCTTGGGAGAAGCATGGTGCTAGATAGGATTTGGATCTTAGTGGAGGGAGAAATAAAGAGAAGTGCATCTCTGAGATATCAAAGTTGGTCAAGTTTTAGGATGGAGAAATAAAGGGAAGTACATTAATTTTCGCGTGCTACCCTGCTAAGGACCCCTTCATTAATTCTAGAGAAGTTGTGTTCTGCACTTGTTGCCTTGGGAGAAACATGTGCTAGATAGGATTTGGATCTTAACGGTGGATGTGATTTTTTCTCTTCTATGATTCAATGGCAACTATGTTCTAACTGGTACTCTTAGTTAGCACTTGGTTAATGACATGATTAACATCTATCATTTCTTGATTCCAATTACAATGATCAAACGTTCCTTTGTCGCTTCAATCTACAATAACCAGTAACAAGACTACTATAAACTATTATACTATACATCCGAGCCATGTTGACACAAAATCATTGTTACCTTAAAAAGGATTAGTTTATTTCAAATATAGTGTCAAGACGTAGTAGTTGCTATTGCTGTTTCTTTCTGTTTCCCTTTGTTCTGTCAATTCTCAAACCTGTTCTGCACTTAAAACAATCAAAAAAAAGGAAAACAGAAACTCAGCTTGTTCTTCAGAAATTAATTCAGAGTAGAAAGCCATCTTGAAATACAATGTATTTTGTCTTTACATGGTTTTTGTTTGTCTTCTTTTTAGGCAAAATGGCTTGTGGAATCTGCTTTGGTTCCTTTGAGATTTTTTCAGGAGCGATGTGAGGTACCTCTTTACTTGTTTCTGACTTAATATGTTTCTACCATTTTGCTCTTGTTAAATACTAGTTTGAAAAATGAAAGCTTATAAATGTTTCTTCATGTGAAAAGGAAGAGTTTTTATGGGAGTCTGAGATGATCAAGATAAAGGCTGCAGATTTGAAGTCAAAAGAGGTATAGTTTTTTTTTCCCAAGGAAGGAGGTGCTGCTTAATATATATGTCAGGGCTATCTTCCTTGCTTGGGGTCATTCCTACGAGCTAGTTTGTGATATATCTTGTACTGAGTGTGTTTGTCATGATTACTGTTTGCATAAAATGTCAGAGGGTTGGTGAAATTTTCCTGGCTAATATGACTAATATGTTAATGAACCCATCTTTCCTTTTCTTCATTGCTTTTGTTGGTTTTTTGTTCAATTGACTCTAACATATTGCTTGCAAATTGTGGATGAAGATAATTTCCTCCAGTGTGATATCTTTTGTAATGAATTTCAGGTTAGGGTAAACACTCGTCTTCTTTATCAGCAAACAAAGTTTAACCTTCTTCGTGAAGAAAGTGAAGGTTATGCAAAACTGGTAATTGTTTCCCCCTCCCTCTCTTCCTCTCTCTCTCTCTCTCTCTCTCTCTCTCTCTCTCTCTCTCTGTGCATCTCCCTGTTTGCTAGTCACTGCTCTAGATGCTCTTTCTCTATTTCCTTTGGGTGATTTTACTGCAAATCAAATCTAAGTTTGCATATGGAGGAGGTAATGAGAAAGGAGCTGAGCTTCTCACTTTGAGTTGGTAATAGTATCTAGTTCATAACTTGCATATCCCTATGGAGGTAAGCAAGAGCTAGTTTATTTCTGATCATGGATAAATGACGATTCCAGGTTGCCGTATGCTTAAAATGATGCTCTCATGTGGACTATCTCTTTTGACTTTGCTGCTTAGGAGATACTGTTGAATTGTTCTTTTACGTCGATGTGCAGTTTTGAGTTTTTGCTATGAAAAATATGTTGCAACGAACTTATTTTTTGATGTACTATTTTGATTTTTGATTTATTAGTCTTGATCTTTGACTTCCAACCAGGAAATAGCCTCTCTACCTCCATGAGGTATTGGTAAGGTCTGCGTACATTCTACCCTCCCTAGACCCCACTTGTGGGATTCCACCATGTATGATGTTGTTGTTGTTGTTGATCTTTGACTTCCAATCCTGATTCATTGTTCTGTGTGTTCTGCTCTAATGGAAGTGTGTCAATGTAAGGGCCATATTAGTTTGTTACAGTTACTGAAGAATGGCCAATTGTTATGGTCCAGGTTAATATTTCCCCCAAAAATGATATATGGTTGAGCAGGTTGTTCCTTTTTGGGGCTGGTATGGGTGGAAGGCACTTTCAGTTGCGGCTTTTTTTTAAATGTATCGTACTGTTGCAGATTAAGTTCTTAGTTCTCTTGGTAAGGCTTGATATTTGCCAGTAGACATGTCTTGTTTATTAGTGAAGGATGATTAACTTTGGATTCATTTAGCTGAACTGAGGCGTAGTTGTTCGAAGGTGAATGTTCCGAGATGAGGAATTCCCATTTGAACAACATATGCATATACTATCGGAGGGCTTTGTAAAAGGAGATGCTTTAAAGCCTCGTTTGCTTTCATTAATATTAAGATTGTTTGAATCTGAATGCACATATGAATATTAAGGTGTTGTGTCTAAATCTGAACACAGAATAATTAACTCGATTTCTTATTTTTAAATATGTGAATGAGTATAATTTGTGTAAACACAATAGACACACAACCCATACAAATGGTAATTAAAATAAAATATAAGAGCAAATTTAATTTAAACAAAAACATAAAATTATTATTTGGAAAAAAATGAAGTGTTAATTTTTTTCATCTAGACTACAAAGAAAATTTATACAAATAAATGCACAAAGTGTATGTCTTAAATTTTTAAGCTCTACATAATTTAATCTTTGAAAGAAAGTTATCCAACCAAACAATAAAATCGAAGGGTAATTTTTGATACCACCCCTTAGTTTTTTGTCATGATCCAAGCTAGACCCTAGGCGTGACACGACGATTGGAACCCGAAAGACCCCAACCAAGCCATCGTAGTGTATCATTAAGCATCCACAAGGCAATAAAAGTATCATCACAAGATATAAGGGAAAAGGGGTATGTGCCTCATATCAATATCACAGTGGAAAGAACGACTTAGTCCAAAGAGAGAAAAGACCATAAACTCTTTACACATCATCCAACATGCCTCTAAACATAGCATAGGTAGGGCCTAGGGACATGTTCCTAGCTCACTCCCAAAAGTAGCAAAATGGCAGTCTCAAAATATCATAAAAGCTAAACAACATGAGGTGGAATATCAATTGTTATGCCCTCGAAGCATGAGGATTCACCAAATTATTTCAAGTAACCGGAGTCTAGCTACATGTATGAGAAGTGGAATGGGAACCTTCCCTTGCATTATAGCACAATCTGGGCGTAGAGTATGCGTTGGTATATTCCACGTTGGAATGTACTAAGTATGTGAGCAATGCATGACATACATAGATATAGGTACATAAAACATGGATGGGATGATGCATAAGTTATGGAATGCAAGACCACAATACATAGGCATGAAGTAAAACATGATCATAAGTTGTGTGGTCTAAACATCCAAATCATAGTATGGTTAAAGTAACATAATAATTTTGTGTGGGATTACTATAACCGACAATAAGACTATGTGAGCTACTACATGGAATCCAATGTACACCCTACATTGAGAAGGGGGAGACTACTTTCCAAGGTAGACTCCGTCATCTTTCATTCATTCATTCATAAGGGGTTAAATGTGCATCTGCTAGCCTAGCCTAAAAAGGCAACCTATGATGGCAACATAGTTTTTAGACAAGAGGTTGCTATTAGGATTTCCTTAGGTGGAAAACCTTAACATCCATCGGACTGAATCCCACCTCTAGCCTTCTGGGTGCTAAGTCAAATACCACGGAATAGTATATCATAGCCATTCATCAATCAATCATAGCTTTGAGTCATTGACAATCATTATTCATAAGAGTAGCTCATAAAAACCTTGGGTGATTCATCAATGTGAGAATTGTCTTTATCACATTTAGAATCCATGATGAGGTGAGAATTGTCCTTTCACCCACATTTGATCATGATTCTTTCATTCATCATTGAAGCGACTTCATAAAAATATCATTGGATAACTTTTTCATAAACTTCAAAAGAAGCCTTTATCATTCCTGATCATAGTTCATCATAGATTAGGGACATGGTGTGGGTTTAATCTTAAATCATCTTAAAACATGTAATTTAACGAAATTCATGCATAATCATAATAGGGATCATCAATTGAAATCATAATTATGATAACTCACATTAATCACCATGAACCATAGGAAGCCTTGTAGAGAAATTACTTGAAAATCATGCAATTGGATAATAATTCATGCTTAATTGAGTAAAAGATAATTCATACAATTGGATGAAAACTGAACAAGTTCCATTATGAGATCATGAACCCTAGATATAATTCGTGGAGAATTCATAAGAAAATCATCAATTTTATAGCAAGTTCAAACTAGAATAGATCAATAATTATAATCTAAATCATAATTGAAAAAATTGGGTAGAAATTGAGAAGACTCATAAAAGTAAATACTTGAATTTGGATGAAAATTTTGAAATTTGGAGGAGTTCCGTAGAAGAAGGGATTCCATGGATGGAGATTCACATACCTTGAACAAGAAAATCAGAGAAGCTTGAGTAATTCCTTGACTTTAATGGAGAATGTGAGAGAATTGTTTTAAAGTCTTCAATGGAGCTTTGGGGGCATTTTGTAATGTGTGAATTGTGGAAGAATGGGGTCAATTTGGGGGCCAAGGGTAGTTTATAGGATGGAAATTAGTCTCAAAACTGTCCAGATTAATTAAATGACGCAGAGGAAAAAGTTCGAAGTACACCCATTTAATAACTGAAAACTGGATACAGTAGTGGAGCATGTTCGTGACGCAAAGTCGGTTCACCATAGGTCATTGTTGAGCAAATTTCAATTTTAGTTTGGTTTGGCCAACTTTTGGCCAAAGGAAGATTTTGACCCATCTTGAACCATGTCCCCGATGCACCAGTGTCGCGGACCGTTTTGGATAAGCAAATTTTTTGAAAAACTTATTTTGCAATCCGCTTGACCTAAATATCCACCTAGGCCATTTTTACGTTTTAACTCATTTAATCAATTTCCAACCTTCCAACGCCTGGGATATTACAGTTTTGCTTCATTGCACCAATCCTTTGTGGTTTACAATATTACTATTACCTCCCTTATCTTGATTTCTCTGAAACATTCTACATTCTATTAACTTATTTATTATTATTTACTAGAAACTAGAAAATTGATTTTCGGCTAATTTACCCTTAATAATATATTCTTTCTTTAATTAATTTAAACATCTGTTTTGAATAAATATCATTTTATTTTGTGTTCTCTTATTTGTTTTATACTCTAAATGATATTAAAATAATGAAAGGTCATTGAACCGTCACAGATTCAACCTTCTTGTCCATTTGGTGAAGAAGACTGTTAATATTATTGGGCCATCACAAACAACTACATGTTCATGTGATTTTATATCTTAAATTTGAGGGAATCATCTCAGTAGTAATTGGATGCTGGAAGAAGCCAAATGGGTTTATGCTGAAAACTCAATTAAATTACAATCTTGAATAATACTCCCTCCATTCATGTTTACTTGTCCATTGACTTGATACATCTCTTAAGAGCAAGAAATAAAATGGTAATTTTTCTATAGTACCCCTAATTATTACAAGTCATCTACATGTTGGAAAATGAAATGATTAGTACTTAATAATAGAGGTAGTAGGTATAAAATGATAAATCATCGGTTGTTATTCCAAACTAGACAAGTAAAAGTGAACTTCTAATTTTAGTATAGTAAAATAATTAAAAGCGAACGGAGGCTGTATGAGAATCCAAAATAAATTAGCAATGAAAATTGAGAAAAATGTATTTTGGCTATTTAACTGGAGTTCTTACTTTTTGTTATTCAATTTTAAAGAGAGCTTTTGTGAGTGACTAAGATAGGGAAAATGCACTTGGTTAATTAGGACTCTCTCATGACCAGCAAAAAGGAAGGGGACATAGGCCACAGGATCTTAATAGCACATAATCAAAGCTTACTCTTGAAGTGGTTGTGGAGGTACAATACTAAACTTTTGATGCCTTGTGGAGAATTGTCATTGGCGAAAAATAGAACCAGACAGATCAGTGGTGTACAAGTCCAATCAACACCCCTCATGGACAGGGGTTTGGAAAGCTATCAGGCAACTATGCGATTCTTTTCAGATGAGTACTAGACAAGGGTGGGCAATGGGAGGAGGACTTCATTTTGGTATGATAAATGGGTAGGTCATGGGCCAGTAAAAGCCGTGTTTCCTGAGTTCTTTTCTATAGCATCAAGTCCTGACATCAAACTGGATAGTACTTGTAGATTGAATGCCTGGAAATGATCTTCAGGAGAGGGTTAAATGATTGGCAGCTGGGGAGAATCAATTATTTTTTATTTAGTTTTGAAGCTTTCAAAGGTCTCAAGGAGAAAGAAGGCTCATTATTGGAACAAAAACAAGAATGGGATTTATAATGTTAAATCAGATTATCTTAACCTTTCACAGACAGGACAATCCATTGCGAATTGGCCATAAGTGCATTTGAAATGATAAAGTTCCTACCAAGGTTGTAGATTTTCATGGTGGTTGCTAGGGAAGCTCGCCTAACTGAAATTATGTTCAAGGCGTGATTATGTGGGATAGCTTTAGAATCCAATGTTCCATCAGTTTATACATTATTCTTTCAATACTTATTTGTGCCTTCTGTTCCTAAACTGGGTGGAGCTTAGATGAACTATGTCTGTTAATTCTATCGATCTTCTATAACTTGGATCAACAAAGGGAACATGGTGAAACAAAAACAATGGTGGAGTGGTCCTTGCTTGCATATGATGGTCAATAAGGACAGAGAGAAACTCAAGAAGTTTTGAAGAACAATTCAATGCAAAAAGTTAAGATGAATTTTATCCTTCTGTTTTATTTTTGTTGTAAAGAATAGGGTTGTGCATCGGTCAGTTTGGTTCGATTTTATATATCGGTTTGGTTTATCGGTTTTCAATTTTTAAATATACTAAACCAAAAAGATATTCTTATCGGTTTTCGATTTACAATTTTTGGTCCTTAAATGGTTCGGTTTTTGGTTTACTCAATAAGAAATGCTCATAAAATAAATATGACTTCTTTAACAATTTGAGGCGATACAATGAGACACTCCGATATAGTAAAACAAGCAAATCAATTGTAAATGACAAAATATTTTTGAAAATATTTGTTGAGCACTTAACTTAACAATATGCAATATTTGACTTCATATTCTAATTTACTTCCTTGACAGAAAGCTTATACATTGGAAACCAAGCAAATACATGACTTGCGAGTATCGATATAATGTCTACTGATGTTAGTTATTAATGTTTAATATTTATATTTATAAAAGGATAAATTGGTAAATTGCTATAGTCTTAATAAGTTATTAATTTACCCAATAACTTAATACTCAAATCGAAATCAAACCAAACCATAGCTCGATAATTTTTTTTTTATAAAATCATTAAAAATTTGTTAACCTAATAATCCAATAACAATAAATCGATAACAGTTTTCTCGGTTTGATTTATTTGTTGGTTTGTTTTTTGTACACCCCTAGTAAAAGAAGTCTAGGGGTGCTGTAATATGTCGGTTTATTTGTCGGTTTGTAGATAGATCACTTTTGATCTATTATTTTGCTGTAGTATGATATAACACTTGGGGGGTCATTTGGTATAACGATGAATAACGTAGGGATTAGTAATGTAGAAATTAGTAACACAGGGATTAGTAATGCGTAAAAAATTCACAAATTATTTTTATCAAGTACTCGGTTCATTGCTTCCCACCTAACCTTGTTTTTGGTTTAAAAACAACAACAATACCTAGTGAAATTTTACAAGTGGGGAGGATAAGGTGTACGCAGACTTTACCACTACCTCATAGAGATAGAGTGGCTGTTTCCGAAACACTGGGCTTGGTTTATAACTCTACAGAAAATTTCTTTCCAATCATACGTTTGAATTGTTATGTAATTTTTTATTTCATGTAATTGGGCCAAGGTAGATAATCACCTGACAATTTTTTTTTTGTGGCAGCCTTCTTACTAGCTATGAGAAGAACAATTTTGTCGCTATGTTTGCTATTCTCACTTGAATTATTTCAGGATAAATACTTGTCATCATAATAAATTGATCACTCACAAAATGTCAATTTTCAATTTAATAAGATAGACCATCTACTTTTAAAATCGCAAAGATGATAAACAATAATAAAAATGAATAAATCATCTTCATTTACACATAAAAATTGCAAGTTTTAGTTTTAATATGGACTTAATATCTTAAAATTGAGTGCTCTTTTAAGATTGGGGGCGGCCTAATTGAATGATTTTATTGATACAAAACAGGTTTGTCTGAATCATTTCGGTTTCGCCTCCATTATTAAGAGATTTTAAAATGCAAATAGATTTTAAAAGCAAATGCACTTAATGGACTGAGATCTGAAGCATTCGGATTCAGACCATACTAAGTGCAAACAAATGATACGTAAGTATGTGAGGTGACCGGAGGACTTTCACCTGTCCTCTGAAAACTGGTTGTCCTTAAATACTGATGTTTAAAGATACAGGAGAATGTCTGGTGCAAACTTTCATCTTTTCCCCTGAAGCTCCACCTTGATTTCCCTTTCTCGAGTGTTCTTAAAATTATTGAACACCCCTAGTCAATGGATTAACGCGAAGAAAGCAAACCTTCACTTCTCCTTCCAAGCAAAATGATTATCCCCATTCCGTTCTTGCTTTGTGCGAAGCAAAGTTCTCTCTGCATTTGTTCTCTAAATAAAGCAATTTTTAGTAGTTCATCCTCCGATTTTGGTGATGTTTACCTCTTGTTCTCCACTACTTTCTAGCTCAACTTTTGTTTTCTTCACTTTTTTGTAGCTCAGCTTTTGTTTTCTTCTTGAATTTGACTCTCCATTGACTGTAATTGTAGGTCACTCTGCTTTGTCAAATTCCAGGGGGTTCTACGCAAAATGCTTCAGCTGCTACAGTTGGCATAATCAAGGTTTTATTTCAACTCAGCACGCTGGTAGCTGAAATCTCATTTTTATGTATTTCTAATTCTTGGACCATATGCAGTCGTTGATTGGGCACTTTGATCTGGATCCAAACCGAGTCTTTGATATTGTACGTTCTTTATCCAGAATGATATCGTACATTTCCATATTTTTAATGCAATTTTTTCACTTCCATTCCTTCTTTATCCAGAACGAAAGTTCAGTGTTGAGTTCTGTCTTTGGCCTGTGATTTTACAGGTTTTGGAGTGTTTTGAACGTCAGCCTGGTAATAGTATATTTTTGGACTTGATTCCAATATTTCCCAAGGTATAATTGTGGTTGTCTTCTTGTTTTCTTGTTTTCTTGTTTTGTGGAGCTCTCCCAGTCTTGAAAGTGCATTTGTTTTCCACTTCTCTCATTTATTTGCAGTCCCATGCCTCCCAGATTCTTGGGTTTAAGTTTCAATACTACCAACGGTTGGAAGTAAATGATCCTGTTCCAAGTGAACTTTATCAGCTAACAGCATTGCTGGTGAAAAGAGACTTTATTGATGTCGACAGCATGTGAGTATATTTGGTTACCTCAGCCCACCTTTTCGTCCTCCCCTATACAATCTATGTATACTATATTAAAAGTGTGAAGGCCCTTACAAATGTTGTTTGAACTTTTTGCCCTTCATGACTCTTCTTTAGACAAAATTGTCTTTGCACCATTTTTCTTTAAATTATTATTTAATTACATTTATAATATTGACTTTTAAAATATATGAAAAGAAGTGATAAAACAAGGACGTCTAGCTGTGAAAGACTTCTAAATCTTCCTTATTTGATAAACTTCTACTTCTTCCTTATTTGAATCAAGAAAATACTTTACAATCACTAAAGAAAATTCTAATTTACCATGATATATAGGGCTTTTATAAATAAATAATTTATCAAAATTTTGTACTGAGTTTTTTTTTTATCTTTTTATTAGCTCATAATTGAATTTAATTTTTCTCTATAATATTTGTTACCATATGAGGTACACGCTTTGATCACGTGCAAAACGCGTACAACAACACTAGTTTCTTTAAAGTATTTGAGTGCCAAAAAAGGCTACTTAACTTTTATAGGGAGCATTAGGCTTTAAATAAGCTCTGAATCGCTGGTGTGCATGAAAGAGTGCATGATTATCCACCTCTCTTGCTAGCAAGTATTATGTCTTTCTTGATGCTTGAGTGTGTTCTTTTTCTTTTTTTGCTCTTTCAGAAGTGGATTTTTTTATTTATTATCCATTTCACAAACCATAGATGGTAATTAAACTGTGTATTTTATCAGACACCTTCTTTATGCGTATAAAGAATTCGGATGACACACACAAAATGAGAAATTTACTGAAAAAAAAATGTAAAAAAAGATTTTTGTGTATTTTATCAAAAGCCAAGTAAGAGTTTGACTTGGTGGTTTTGGTTATTATCTCATGTAGTAATAGGATATCGATGCCTTTGATTGATGGTCACTAATGTGAATTATGATAGTGGATCAAAATAGGTTATCAAAAACACTGGTACTCGTTGGACCCAAAAAGTATTTTTAAGGAGTTTAAGAGCATCTCTTGAGTCTTTTTTCATGGCTTATTTTGTTTACAACATACTGTTTGTATAAGAATAATAGGAATGTTTTCATCTAAAAGACCGTTTAATAATGAACGAAAAGGATGTTGCCCTGAGATTGATGTCAATGGGCACTAGGTTGGTAACAAAAGGCAGAGACTTGTTAGCTTTATTAATGTCTAAAGGGAACAAATAAGCTACTTATTTGTCTTCTCTTTTTTGGAAAGTAAGTAAGATTTTTACATCCTCTTGTTATTGATATAGGAAGTTGCTTATTCTAAGCAAAAGCATCTACTGATTAACTTGAGTCGCTTAAGGCCCAACCATGATTGGGCTTTCTATTCATCTCTTGGTAGGTAACCTGGACTTGGATTTACTTCTACTTATTGCTACTGGCAACCTGGTTTTTGTTTCAGTTATGCACATTTACTTCCCAAGGAGGAGGATGCTTTTGACCATTACAACACATTTTCAGCTAAGAGACTTGATGAGGTTCCAAAAGTTTTCTAATGTGAATACTTCCATTCAATGCGGGTATTTTAGCTTGAAGTTCGGTGTGCTTGTTTGGTTAGGAGGTTATTTTAACTTTCCTCTTGGATTCATGTAGGCTAACAAAATAGGTAGAATAAATCTTGCTGCTACTGGGAAGGATCTCATGGATGAAGAGAAACAAGGAGATGTGACAGTGGATCTGTATGCTGCATTGGACATGGAAACAGAGGCAGTTGCTGAGCGTTCCTCGGAGCTAGAAAATAGTCAACCCCTGGGCTTGCTTATGGGATTTCTTGAAGTGGATGATTGGTAAGTTTGATTTTGAAATTCCATGATTATAACCTAACCTTTGCATTTGCTGGTGTGCATGCTCTTGTCATCTGTTCACCTTTACTTTGCTGTGACTGGTTTTATGTATGTAGTTGTTCTACTATCTTCTCTCTTGGTTTTGTAATTTTACTCTAGCTTTTGGGTCTCGCTTTTTCTTCTAGAAACTAAATATCAGTTCTTTTGTCTAGTGAGATGGCAGCTTACTTTTGTCTTTGTGCCAGATAATAGGCATATAATGTCCATTCTTTTATCTGCCTGTTCTGAGGTTCTACTGGAGAGAACCTCTTTACCCACGAAGTTAGAGGTGAAGGTTTGCGCACATTCCTACTCTCCTCAATCCCCACTTGTGGGATTACACCGGGTTGTCTCAACTTTTAACTCTTATTTCAGTTCTAATTTAGTGGATACAACTCTGAAGAGTTTTTTTACAAACTTGTGAGGTTTTAATCAGTGTTTTCCTCATTAATCTTTGTATAATTGCAAAGTATTTTACTCATGATTTGTTTCGTAAATTCACTTCTTTTTCTTTCATGAAGTAAGGGTTATGCAAATTTAGCATACATCCTTTGGAGTATTCTTTGTCAGAAGAATTCATTTTACAGTAGGATTCTATGCTTTGATCGGAGAGGGTCAAAATGCCCTTGAGCTAAGCGAAATTGAACAAAAATGCTCTCAGTTAATAGTTTTGGTCTAAAAATGTCCTGTCGTGAATAGTGTGGTCTAAAAATGCCCCTTTTGTTACTTAGAAGGGTAAAAAACTGTCCTTTTCCAAATAAATATATTATTTCATTTCTTTTTAAACATATTCTTTTAGACCAAACTAGTGATGGCAAGGGCATTATTAGGTCAAATTATTAATTGAGAGCATTTTTGTTCAATTTTGCATAGTTCAGGGTACTTTGATTTTCGTCAGTGTTGCTTTGTTTCTGTCTGCCGTTTCCCTAGATATATATCCCTTTGTTAATTGTTCAGCAGGTAAAATATTTCTGTCATCCTATGTAGGTAAAATCATCTGAGTTCCATGTTTGTTGACTCCTTTTGTGGTATTTTGCTCTTTCTATCTTCTTTTTATAACTAATTTAGACACAGGATATCTTTACATGAAACGTTTATTACTGCCAGGTATCATGCTCGCGTGTTGTTTGACCGTCTCTCACATCTTAATCCAGCAGAGCATGTACAAATATGTGATGGATTGTTCAGGTAAATCAAAATCTATCATAATAATTTAGCTTTAGTAATTTTGTGAGCAAAGGTGGAACCGTAATTGATACTATCATTTATCATTGTTAGGAGTATAGTAAGTTATTTGTGTATCAGTTATGACCAGTCAGATTTAACTAAAATTTGATTCTCTCCAATAATTTGTTACCTATGTTTTGCTTTCCCGTTTTTAGACCTTGTTGCAATGAGATTAATCCTCAGCAAAAATGCCAAATACGGGATGAGTTTTTGTTTCTTCTTCGAATGCTATATGAAAAAACGGGATTGATGTTGCAACGTCGGATAATATTCAAACTCCATTATTTAAAACCCAATAGCTTGAGGGAATATAATCAAAGTTGAGCTTTCTCCTTCGTGTTCCTTTTTTACTTGGTATAATAGCTCTTTTGTTACAATTCTTACTATGCAATCAAGCAATGCGAAGGAGGAAGAAAGATAGTCAACGTGCTTTTTTCGTTGACCAAAGTTGCTGTGTGGGTCACCTTTAGTGTCTGGAGATGCGCTAAAACAACAGTTCCACAAGGCTCGCAACCTTCTTCAGAAGAAAACCAGCTAGATCCATTGATGAAAGTCATGCACATGTTGGGCTCGTGAGAAATTCCTTTGACATGCTTCCATGTGATTCTTCTCCCTGTGCTGTTCATCTTTTCCATCCACGATCCCCATACATTTTCCATTGTTATTTTGGTTACCAGAACCCTAGTTCAAGAGGGTTGATCTATTTTTAGCTAGATTTTAAGTTTTCTTTCTGTTCTCACTTTATTTTCTGGCACATGGGATTAATATAGATCTCGTGTCTTCCATGTTAGAAAACTGTATGATGTCATTTATACAAACATGTGTCTATTTATAAAAAAGAACCAACGCAAGCTTCAACAACCCTGAGAGGCCAGAAGTTACAAAGGCCTCAATAATTTTCATGGAGGACGTTTCCAATATGTCATGACTTTGTCTTCCTTGCTTTTGGAAGTATTTGATGAAATTGTTACAGATGCATCTTTTTTCCCTGGCTTTTAGCTTTTTTTTTTCTCTTTTTCCATGTATTCATCTTCATGCAAGATTTATTAGAGAAGTTTGCGAATAGAATATTGTTTTTCATGTTTTGTCTAAAACATTTTTTTATCTGTTGAAATTGCATGAATACTTTATGTCCATCAAAGCTTTAGCTAGATTTGGTGCTTCCAGCAAAGTCCAAATTAAAGGAGGCATGGTTGAAGGGGATCAAAATTCCCTGTTGAGGTGTGAGAGCTAGAATAAAGCTTTAGGCCCCAATTTATGGTAAATAGTTGTAGTACCGAGGTGATAGGGGCAGATCGATAACTCTGAGCTAGAATGCCATTGATTTGAGGAATGGTGCAAACAACTTTGGAGAAAATTTAGGGGATTGAGGGAAGGGGAAGATATCCTTGAACCTTTAGCAACCATTGTAGGGGGAGGTTGTCTAAATGGCCAGAGAACAAATTCCTTCATTTTTATAAGTTCTTGCGAGTTCCATGAAAGGAAAATATGATATAATTATCTCTTGTTAGATATTGTACAAGAGACTGTAGAATTGGCTGGGAAGGCACTTAAGTTATGTCAGGTTGGGGAGGTAGAATAATGAGGGACCCAAAAAAGAGTGAAATATAGTGGTGTATAGTAGAGAAAATAAGGTGAGTGGGAAAATTGAACAATTTAAAAAATGCTCTCTTTTGATATAACCAAATGGAATGTAGATGGTTCTGTTCGGTATGAATGGGTGGAGAGAAGTCGAAGAATGATGAGGAGATCAACTGTAAGCAACTTACAGCAAGGTAATAAAAAGGATATGCCTCATATTAAGAGAAGTCACATCTATAAATGAAACACCTTGGTTTTGACACTCAAGCGACCCGCCCTGCTAAAGAAGATCGATGCAAAGGTTAGATTTCACCACCTCTATCTACCCAACTAGTACTATTTGATCTACAAAAATCCAACCTGGAAACTTTCTCTCCCCCAGAAAACCCTCTATCCCCAAGCCCAGGAGATGGAAGTTTGCTGACAGAAAAGAAGAATGTTTTTGTACCAGAAAACATGATGAATATGGGAGATATATGAGCATTATAACCTTAAATGCTGGGGGAAGATATGTTATTATCATCCCTGAACCAGTCTTGAATGCTTGATGGAATGATATAACATTTATGGTCGAGAATTTCATTAAATACTCCAGAAAACTGGTAACAGCTACTCTACCAGGATTTAGAAGACTCCAACTATCCTTACTCAAAGACTGAGAGACAGCAAATGGCTTTGAAAAAAGCCATAGAGAAACAAAGGTGGCAAGCAGATTCATGGTGGAACAAATACTTCAAGGCTAGTGGAAATAGAAAAACGTAGGTTTCAGCCTAGACTGGGGGTCCCAATTTTGGTTTTGTAACCTCCATAGTCATTGGCAGTGGCGCGTGGAGGAGATTTTCCGGTGGGTTCTAATTGGGTTGTGGTCGCCCGGGCTTCTCGAGCCTAGTGATAGTGTTGGTTTTTGCACAAAACCCACAAGACGAAGGTGACATAAAACAGCCACCGGAACAATGAACAACCACCAGAACATGTATTTTTTTCTTTTATCACAGATGCTTTGATACCATGTGAGAAATATGGGAGAGAAATATTATTGAATTGTGTTTATACATTACTACATAAAGACCCTATTTATAGATACTACAATCCAATACAAGTCCAACTAGGAAACAACATACTATTCCTATTTTAATTCTAAATAGGACGATACATTCCTATTCCTATTCTTACAAAAGTTATAGGAGTTTGCCTACATTTTTGCATCAAGCTTTTGTAGAAATTGGGAAACCTTGTGGTGGATTCAAGTTTTTGTAGAAATTGAGCAACTCAGTGGTGGATGGGTGGCTACTGAAAAGGAGACAGTGTTGAAGAACCACGTGAAGTGGGCGAGGATCTTAGTTACAAACGTGGAAAAACATACTAAAGAGGTGTTGATCTTGCGAGTCGGATCAAACACACTTTTCGATATGAGTTGAAAGCAAAGTGAGATAAGTCTCGTTGGATAAAGCCTCAAGTTTCATCGAAGAAAAGTGCAAGTTTCAAGTCAGGTTTTTAACCAGAGGGTAATACAAAGTAACCTTTGTGGTACAATACAAAAAAAATCCCTTCATAAAAGGGATTCTCATACACAAACCCTGTGGGGAAGGAGCAGATGGCAGTTTTGGTTGTGCTTATTTAATGAAGGACTCAACGTTAGGTTAAGTACAAGGTTAGAAAATTTGAATGAAAAGCTTAATGGGCTAGTGGACTACTTGTTTGCTAGGCTCTCATTTAAATAGGCTCTTCCCAAGTCTTTTAGACCCAAAGCATCAGGTTGTAGAAGAGCTCCTTTAGTTGACGAGCCTTTCATAGAAAGAGTTCATTTAACTCTTCGAAATTAATAATTCAAAAATGTTTTCGCTGTTTGCCACTCTTCTCTATTTCACGGATGTGACACCCAAACCACCACCATCAACCACCCGCTCCTCTCATGTCATCATCTCTCACCAAGAACACCCCGTCTCCTCTTATCTCTTTGTTAGCTATCGTCTTCAACAAGATAGTGAGCCAAAAAAGCCGCCACTTTCCTCTCTCCTCTCTAGCAAAACTCTAGTTTGGAGATTTCATTTTGGTAAAGACAAATTTGTAAGATTCGTACTTGATCTAGTTGGAATAGCTGTCTAGGGTGAACCTCCGTCCACGACAAAGTGTCGAATTCCTTGTTTCTTCAAGATTTGCTTCACAGAAATGGACTATTCATCCCAAACAATATCCTGCAAAAGTCGGTTGCTATCTTTTCAAATTCATTCTCCATTATTTGCTTACTTCATATTCCTTTCTATAGTTTTTGTTTGATATTCTATATAGTTTCTTTGTAATTCTTGTGAATATTATCAGTGCTTATGCGCGTCAAGTGGTACTTAGGAGGTTCAAGGGATAGAAAATGGAGCAGGTATTCTAGTAGGCAGGAACCTAGGGGAGTTTATGCTGGAGGTTAGGAAGAGAAGTGATAGCTGTCGATGGGCTTATTATGAACATTATTAGATGTGCCTCAAGTGGGCCTGGATGAGGAGATCACTAAGCCTTTTTAGAAGGATTTGGATGAGGTAGTGGGAGGTGTATTGAACACTGAAAAGATTTTCATTGGTGGAGATTTTAATGGTCATATCAGTGCACCTTCTAGTGAATTTGGTGATGTTCATGGAAGCTTTGGTTTTGAAGAGAGTAACAAAAAAGGGCATTATTACTAGATTTTGCTAAATCCTTTGAGTTGGTAATTGCTAACTCGTGTATTTTTAAAGGGGAAAATGACTTGGTTACCTTTTGTAGTACATTAGCTATGACATAAGATGGATTATTACTCCTTCGAAAGGGTGATTAAGGTTATTTCGTGTGAAAATATTACTACCCAACATTGCTTTTGGTGATGGACCAGAGATTCTGAAGGAGAGGAGGAAAAAATTCTTAATGACTGATTGAGGATTAGCCGGAGTGGCTGGATTCCTACCTTTCTTGGGAGATGGAGGAGAAGTTGATTTGTTTTGGGGGAGGGGGGTTGGAGTAGTAACAAAGATGTGAACAAATGTGGAGTATGACTACTAATTGCATTAGAAAAGTAGCTATAGCGGTTCTAGGAATATCGAGAGATAGGTGCTGGAATGGAGAAGTTCGAAAGTGAAGTGAAAGCCAAAAAAGGTTGCCTATTTGAAATGGTTAAAGTGTGTGGATGAGGATGAGAAGAAGATGCTTAAGGATATCTATAAAACGACAAAGGTAGATGCGAAGTTCGTGGTCACAAATGCTAAGACGACAATTTTTGAACACTTATATCTCGAGCTAGGGGAAAAAGGTAGGTATAAGAGATTGTATAGGTTCGCGAAAGCGGGGGAGAAAAGCTTGCGACTTGGATCAAGTGAAGTGCATCAAGGATGAGGAAGGTGAGGTGTTGGTGGACGAGACCTCCATTAAGCAAAGATAGCAAACATACTTCCACAAACTCTTAAATGAAAAATGGGACAAAGACATCATCTTGGGCGATTTGGCACCCTCGAAAAGTCTTTGGAATTTTGTATATTGCAGGTGCTTTAGGGTTGGAGAGGTTAGATGTGCTATTAGTGGGATGAGCAGGGGAAGAGTGATTGGACCCGATGAGATCCCTATGGCATTTTGGAACACTAACAAGGTAGGTATGAAGTGGTTGACTGGGTTGTTTAATGCTATTATTAAGACAACTAATATGGTAGACGAATGAAGGTGGATTACAATGGTTCCATTATACAAGAATAAGAGTGATTATCGAAAATGTAACTAAATTATAGGGTATCAAATTGCTAAGATACACTATTGAGGTATGGAAGAGAGTAGTGGAGATGAGTGTAAGGAGAAGGGTGCCTATTTTAGAGAATCAATTTAGATTCATGTCGATGTGATCAACTACTGAAACAATTTATCTCGTGCGGAACTTGGTGGAGAAATATAGGGAAAGAAAGAGGGACCTTTATGTGATGTTCATTGATCTCAATAAGGCTTATGAAAAAGTTCCAAGGGATGTCCTCTGGAGTTGTCTGGTTGATAAATGTATCCCGATAGTGTATATTGGGGCAATTAGGGACATGTATAATGTGTCAAGATTTAGGTTAGAATGATGGGAGGAGACTCACACATTTTTCTATTAAGATATGGTTTCATAATCGAAGAAAGTAGGCTTTGTCCCAGCTATTGCTTTTCTTGGGAAACCAAAAGAGCTCTTGAAGGAAAAGGATGTAGTGTTGAGCCTTTTTCTATTTGCCTTAGTGATGGATGAGCTGACGTAGTGTATTTAGGAGGATGTTTCTTGGTTTATGTTTTTTGCGGATGACGTAGTATTAATTGACTAGACACGGGACAACGTTAAAGTTAGGTTGGAACTTTGGAGATGAAACTCTTGAATTTTACAAGGTTCAAATTGAGTAGGACAAAAATGGAATATTTAGAATGCAATTTCAGTGTTGCATCGGTTGAAGTGAGCGTGTAAGTAAGGCTTGCCACTCAGCCTATTCCAAAGAAGGTTTTAAATATCTTGGAATATCCAGTTTAGTGGGATATCGATGATGATGTCACATATCGCATTAGGCGACATGGACAAAATGGAGGCTTGCCTCTAGAGTATTGTGTGATAAGAAGGTAACACCTAAACTTAAAAGGTAAGTTCTAGAGAGTGGTGGTGAGATTGTCTTTATTATATACATGTAGTGCTTGCAGTCAAGAACTCACATATTTAGAAGATGCATGTTGTGGAGATGAGGATGTTGAAAGGGATGCGTGGGCATACTACTAGTGACAAGATTATGAATGAAGTTATTCGGGAGAAGGTGGCAGTGACCTTTGTGGTAGACAAGATGAGGAAAGCGAGATTGAGACGGTTTGGGTATGTGTAGAGGAGGTGCGTGATACTCTGATGAGGAAGTAAGAAAGGTTGGATTTAGGGGGTATGCGGAGGGGTAAGGGTAGGCCGAAAAAGTGTTGGAAAGAGGTGATTAGACAGGACATGATGCAACTTTATATTATCGAGAACATGACCTTAGATAGGAGGGAGTGGTCGCGTATTAGGGTGGAAGGCCAGTAAGAGCAGAGTATAATCTTGCCTTGTGTTGGTTTATGGTATATTTGTGCCGCTATAGTGGTGTTCTTGGTTTTTTGATTATCATGTTATTTTGCTGTTATTATTTTTCTTTTAGACTTTACATTGCTTTTCTTTTTAGTCATTGTGCTTTCTCTATTATTTTCTTCTTCTTTCTCTTGGGTTTGGTTCACTTGAGCGGAGAGTCTTTCAATAACAACTTCTCTACTTCCACTAGGTAGCGGTATCTGTACACTCTTCCCTCGGATCCCACTTTGTGTGATTCCACTGGGTATGTTGTTTTTTTGTAAATGTCGGGTGGAGAGAGTGTTCTGAAGTGCTAGTTATATAACAAGAGAGCTTATCATCAAAGAAAGCTTTGAAATACACATGAACAAGGGGGGGGGAGGGGGGGTGAATTTTGTGGTTGGGGCGACTTTAACCTCAGCGATTCTGAGCTCAGAGCTGGACATGGCTGACACAGGTGGAAACAAGGAGGACACCAGGGTCCCCTTGCATAGCCAAATAATTCCTTTGGAGTAACCAACACCAATTTAATATGATTCCAGCGAGTGTATGAAGGAAGAGGATGCTGGTGCCTCTACCTGGTACACGATGACATCATCAAATAGAGCATGCAGAAGCTTGATCAAAGAAGGGGGATACCAATGGTTAACAACAGAGACACCCAACTAGTCCCAAATGTAGTTAGAAATTTAATATTACATGTAAGGTGTAAGGAAGGGGAACCAAGAGTTAATTGAGGAAGGGGAGGCGGCCATAAATTGTTGATCAATGAGAACCAAAAGCATTTCTTAGAACATTAGGGGATTAAATGAGGACGATAAGAGAAAGTTGGTGAAGCAGTTAGTACACCAGTAGGAATTGGGGGGGGGGGGGCAAATATATGTCTTAATCGAAACCAAATTATTGGTAGATGTTAAATGTCTGTTAAGGGAGTTATGGACTTCCTATTAAACATAAAAAAGAATTGTTTCTTTATCTTTGCCATTTATCCTTCCTATAATCTTACTGGCTGATAATTCTATTTTTCAATCATATGATCAGGCTCATCGAAAAATCAATATCAGAACCGAATGACCTTGTTTGCAAGATGCAACTTTTGGGTTCACTTCGTGGAGTCGTCACTGACAACTCTATGGAAGTGGCAAATTCATCAAGCAGTAGATCTTATATCAATCTTCCCAGAGAACTTTTCGAGATGCTTTCTTCTGTGGGACCTCATCTTTATCGAGATACGCTATTGCTACAGAAGGTTTGGTGCTCCTGATTTGGTGATATAACTTTTTGTTTATACAGTGACTTACATTTTGCTTATTTACCAGGATTCTAATGCAAGTATTTGAAATATTTCCTAAGAGTGGTATTTTTTATTCTGGGATAATCAGGTATGCAGAGTATTGAAAGGTTACTACATTTGTGCACATGAGCTTGTCACTAGTGGCGAGGCAGGCTTTCTCTCCCAAACTGTTACCATTGGAGATCGATCTTCTCAAATGCACCTGAAGGATGCTAGGTCAAGAATTGAAGAAGCATTAGGAGGATGCCTGCTTCCTTCCTTACAGTTGATACCAGCAAACCCTGCAGTTGGACTAGAGATCTGGGAACTAATGAATCTCCTTCCATATGAGGTTGGTTTAAGGTCTTAATCTTCATGTTACAGCCTTTGTTGCTATTTTGTCTGATCAAACGTTAGTTGCTTTAGGTGCGTTATCGTTTGTATGGTGAATGGGAGAAAGATGATGAGCAATATCCAATGCTTTTGGCGGCAAGGCAAACAGCAAAGGTGTTATCTGCTGTCTAGAAATAGTGCATTTTATTTTTTTATCTCTTCTCTGTAATAAATAATTGCAATATTACTTTGTGTGATAGCTGGACACTAGGAGGATTCTGAAGCGCCTTGCAAAAGAAAATCTAAAGCAGCTTGGTCGAATGGTCGCCAAACTTGCTCATGCCAATCCGATGACAGTATTGCGAACAATTGTTCACCAGGTATCATTAGGTGTTTAGATTGGCTATTTTTAATGGCTTTTGGCTTTTAAGCACCTTTTTAGTTTTGGAACTGTTTGGGTAAACACGAAAAGCGATTTTAAGCACCTTTTAAAGATGAGAAAGTACCCCAAAAAAAGCCTAAAGCCAAAAGTTGGGGCTTCCCAGCTTATGGTTTTTGGCTTTTGGTTTTTAACTTTAAGCCACTTAAAAAAAGCCAATCCAAGCACCAATTTAAGCCAATGAAAGCACCCCCTAAATTGGTGCCTATCAGCCTATGTTTTTCGAGTCCTGCAAGATTCAATGTTGTAACATTGGGGATATAACATGCAATTCATCTGTGCAGATTGAGGCTTACAGGGATATGATTACACCTGTTGTAGACGCTTTTAAGTATCTGACTCAGGTCTAGTCGCTGTTTCTTCTCCCATTTCTGCTCCTCCTCCTCTTTATGTATCTCTTTCTCATGTGTGCTTGGTCATTGCATGTTCCGAGGGTCTTTCAGAAACAGTTTTGTAGCTAGTTAATCTTATGCTTTTGACATTGACTAACATTCCTAATCTTAATAAAGAGGACTACTGGTGTTGACTATAATGTTTAACTGATTCATATCTGGTGGTGTTTGGTGGTTGCATGAAGACCATGAACTTCAAAATCTTACATCCATGCATTCTCATATCTTCGTTCGTCCAGGCTGGCGTTGAATACTCTGTAAAAGGAAAGATGTGTATCATACCACAGGTGATATTCCAGTTTCCAAGATGACGAAGGTGATGTATGGTAGGAAATGAAAAGGAGGGGAAAATTGTATCTTGTACTGGTTCCTCTATGGAAAGGTCCGCTAATATCGGAAATGAAGAAGGAAAGAGGAAATAGAGGTTTGGAAAATAGAGAGAGGCAATATAGGCTAGGGTTGGGCTAAGTTTTTTCTTTTGTGGGTGGGGGAAGGGGTGGTCATGAGATTAGGTTAAGGAAATGAATTAAGGTTTTGTGTTGATGAGATTTTTTAAATAACAGGATAGGGAAACGTGGGTCATTGGATGGGTTTTGATGGATGGTTGAGATTTCAGCTGGGCTGGAATAGGTCTAGTGGATCTTCGAGTCGTACGGATGGGTTTGTGGATAGTTTTGGGATGACTGGTTAGTGTGGTTGGGCCAGAGTGAAGTGATATTTGGGTTTTCCAGATAGGTCAAACGGGAACTGGGTTTGATCTGGTGAATGTAATAAAATGGGCGCCTAGTGGTGTTAGTATAAATGGACTGGTCTTTCATCTACTTCTGATTTTGTTTGATTTGGGGTTTTATAAAATGATCAATAAATAACTGAAGTAACGAATTAATTAACATAGAGTAAAAATAAGTAGATCATTTATTGATAAGTCGGTGCAAAATAAAATAAATGTATGAACTAAACTAAAGAAACAACTTAAATATGAGATGAATATTTAGGTGTGCTAAAAGCTAGTAATTTTTAAATTATTTCTTTAATAATCCTGAACAATCTAGAACAATGTGAAAAGAAAATTATACTAGAGTAGTAGTGATAACATAATATGTTGGCTTTGCAAATTATTTTTTCTTTTGAAATAAGTAACATTCTTGGCTTTGCGTAAATTGTAGAGCCAAAATAAATTTAGATAAAAAGAGGGATAAAATCAGGTGTCAACAATTGGTAGCTCCAGTGACTTTTGGTGCATTTGGACCGAATTGAAATGTGATGCTTTGATGGCATTTGAACTCCCATTAATTCCGTGAAAGAGCAAATGTGCTAGGAATTTATATAGTTAGAGCAATCTAATAATCTTAGCCTTGTAAATGATGTTATTTGATTCCTAGATTTTATTAGTATTCTGTCCTTGGCAAACTTTAGGTCTTTACTTCTGTTTGTTTCAGTGCCCTGACTGGAAATGTAATATTTTGTATTTGGAGCTAACCGAACTCTTTTGTACCATGCATCTTATTGATGCCAGATACATAACACCTTTATTTTTTTTTTTTTTAAAATAAGCTTCTGTGTGACTCTTAAAAAATCTCTCAATAGACGTGGGTGCTGATGGCATATTCCAGAGAACTCTGGTGGAAGCCAATTCAACCGGTAATTATTTCCTTAAGTTCCTCTACAGGAGGGACCATAAATTCCTATAAACATCCCATTGAGAGACCAGAGTTTATTTCCACTTAAAAAATTCTTTACAAGGCATCCCATTAGTTTCTCCTTGCTGTTAGATTCTTCATTTTTCCCATATACAAATGATCCACTTACACTTTGTTTGGATGATTCTTATGTATTGTTTCATAATGTATTGTACTGTGTTGTATTGTGTCATATTGTATTATTCCAATGACTACAATGTTTGGATCCCTCTTAGAATTTTTTTCTTCCCCGCCCCCGCTTCCTTATTTCTAGTATTTAGACAAAATTGACTTTCTTTCTATTTAGAATAGAAAACTATTGATACGTCTTATGGCAGTGAAATATGACAATAGTAACATAGTCACTCTACAATTAAAAAAAACTAAATCAAAATAAATGAAAGTCAAATACACTTCTTCAATATCTACATACTATGTGGTATAAGGGATTCTGAGCATCTCGTTGTATTGTTCTTCGTCGTTATATAATGTCATACATACATAATTTGAATGATAAACCTACAAGAAATTGAATGACATGTGGTATTTCCATGAAAAGATAAGGTAAATGATAAGCTAGAATTATTAAATAAATAAATAAAGTAAAAAATGAGGAGGAGATATTAATAACGCAACCACACTAAATCGGTCGTTACATAAAATGGGTCTTTTCATCGTTACCTAAGGATGAATTAAATGATATGATACAATGGAATTTAGGTAACAATCAAAACAAACAATGTACTAAAACTAAGGATACAGTACAATGGGTAACAACCATCCAAACAAGGGGTTAGTG
Organism: Solanum sejunctum; assembly: GCA_025642045.1. Lineage (NCBI taxonomy): Eukaryota > Viridiplantae > Streptophyta > Magnoliopsida > Solanales > Solanaceae > Solanum > Solanum sejunctum. The sequence continues at coordinate 11,087,738 of JAOTQJ010000091.1, read as the reverse complement.
GTGCTTCCAAACCTTTTTCCTTGGCTGTTTATAAAGTCGTAAGTGAATATTAAACCCTTTTCTTGGAGATGGATCTCCATTTCTACGACATCTTGACCACTCTCTTTGTTTAATCTACTTAGAACGAGTGGCCTCATATGTACTGTAACATTTTTGCTATTAGTGTCTTTTTTAAGACTAATATAAATTATTTTGATTAACAAGATAAATTTGGTGAATGAGCCTTATAGCTTTTCTTGATTTATGCCGTTGGGACAACTTTAGCTCCAACTTACCTCATTTTTTGACATATACGTTTAATTCATTTGGAGCTCCCAGAAAGTGGTAAGATGTACCATGTCAGTAGGCCACTAATAACAATCAAGGAGTCTATTAAAGCGATGATAGCATTAACATTTCTTACATTGTTCATTTCACACCTAGAGCCCCAAAATAGAGGCATCTAAATTTGCCACAATGCACAGATCCATGCTTTCGTTTAAATGCATGTGAATTGTTCCATCAAGAGGTTCCATAAATACATATGGACTGTGGTCAAAAAGCATTTTAAGACTTTGTTAGTCATTGCCTTAGCCAGCTTTTGCACCTACCTCACTCTATATTTGACATAGACAGCTGCACACCAAAAAGGTTAAAAAACAAGTTCCAGATCTGGTCTCTAAACTGAGGTGCAAACACAATTGCTATTCTCAAATCATGTATTACAAAAATAACATCAGTTACACTAGCTAAAGCCTCTTGTTTGTAAATAGTGTGGATTGAGACATGCCTCATAAGCTGCTAAGAGCTATCCAAACCAAGCTAGCCACTTCCATAGAGCTTGATGTCTCCAAATAATTTTGAAGGACAGTGCTTTACAATGAAGGAAATCAAAAGCTAGAAACAGAGGAGAAGATGCATCAATGACAAGAATGGCAAAGTGTTGGTAGAAAAGTCCCACATTAGGTGAAGGTGACAAACATAGTTCCATAAGCTCTAAAATGAAGAAGGTTATAGGGATATCGTTCGGGGGGTTAGAGCATTCCATAAGTCGGGGAGATTTTTGGTGTTGTAGATGCATAAAGGTTGTAGTGTTTGAGGGGGCTATTCATAAGATGAGGAGGGGAAGAGTGACCAGTACAGATGAAATCCCGGTAGACTTTTGGAAGAATGTGATAAGACATGTATGGACTGGCTGATTGGGTTGTTAAATGTTATGAACTGATGGTTGAGATGCCAGAAGCATGTATGTGGAGTACAATGCTTTTGTTGTACAAAAGACCAGGATGATAATCAGAATTGCAACTAGTGGGGTATCAAACTTGTTAGAATAGGAATAGGTAAATACAATCCTAATTAGAATAGGAATATGAATAACAATAGTATATAGAATCCTACTTGGAAAAAGATTTTATTATAGTATCCTAGTTGGAAAAGGATTGTATTATAGTATCTTAGGTGGAAAAGGAGTCTAATATAGTGTCTATAAATAAGGTCTCAATGTAATAATGTAGAACAAAATTCAATAATATTTTTCCCCATATTTCTCACATGGTATCAGAGCTTCTACGGTCTTGGTAGAGAATCAAAGAGCTTCTGTTGCCGGCGGGCGGCTATGACCCATATATGTCCCCCGATTATGTTAGAGGAAAAAAAGAGAGATTAGGTCGCTATGCCATCTTTTTGGTGACTACATTTTCATATTTATCATGTGTAGCACTGTGCCATCTTTCCGGCTGAAACTTCCTTCTAAGAAATTGAAAACCAGACAGTTTCTAGTGACTGCCAGGCTGGTGTGCATCGTTCTTTTGTTTTTCTTGAGTGTTCGTTCCAAGAAACTGAAAATCAGACAAGTTCTAGTGACTGCCAGGCTGGTGTGCGTCGTTCTTTTGTTTTTTCTTGGAAGTGTTCCTTCCAAGAAACTAAAAATTAAATAGTTTCTAGTGTCCGCTAGGCTGGTATGCGTCGTTCTTTTGTTTTTCGAGTGTTGTGCAAAACCACCACCACCACGAGGTGAGGACTACTCAGGAGACCAAACCCCAGTAAGCTCCTCGAGTCTTACTGATTCACGCGCCCTCACGCGCCGCCGGAAGTATCGGATTTGCGTCTCCACGTGCCTCACACGCCGACACGTGTGACTGTTTCTGGTAAGAATTTTTTTTTGATTCTTTTCCCAACAGGGTCGCCTCTCCATTCTGAGGCTATACGTGTAATTTTTTCCCAGATCCGATTGTCGGAATTAGGGTTTCGACAATTTCAAGCAATTTCCAGCGAGTTTCCAGTGTTCCAGGCAGTTTTCCGGCATCATTGTTTGTAGTTTTTTCCCCTCAGGGAGGTTGCCTTTGCATTTTGAGGCAGACTACATATATTTTTTAATTTTTGATTGATTTTCGGTGACTCATCAAATCTAATTTGCGTAGGGTGGTGCCATCAAATCGGTGACTACTAGAGTTTAATTTTAAAGATGTCTTTTGGAATCGATATGTTTGGCTCCAAAAGTACAGGAATAGGAAATTCTAATCCTATGATCACTTCAGAACCATTACTAGGTAGTTCCAACTACTTAGCATGGGCTTCCTCGGTTGAATTATGGTGCATAATCAAGTTTCGAGCAGTTTTAAGGTGACTTTCTTAGAGTAATTTCGAGATGATCCATATTGTCATTCTCCACTGACCTTTTGATCAGTTGAGCATTAAAAATGCTTTTCTCCATGATCATCTCGAGGAAGAAATATATATGGAGCAACCACCTCATTTTGTTGCTCAGGGGAGTTTGGTAGCCTTGAATGTCGTTTGAGAGCCTTGTATGTCATTTGTGTAAGTCCCATTGTGGTATGAATCAGTCTTCTGAGCTTGGTTTGGGAAGTTCAACACTGTAATTGAAGAACTCATCACCTTGTGTTGTGCATCAAATCTAGTATTTCATGAAAAGACTAAAGCACACTGATCTTGATTGTCGATTTTGTGAAGTTGAGTGATCAACTTGCAGATATCTCACCAAGCTTTTCGTCAATCCTCGTATTAATTATATTTGTAATAAGCTAGGTACATATGACGTGTATGCACTAGCTTGAGGGGGAGTGTTAGAATAGGAATAGGTAAATACAATCCTAAT
>JAOTQJ010000091.1:11057492-11084544 GCA_025642045.1 Solanum sejunctum | reverse complement strand
ATATATATATATATATATATATATATATATCTATATATGGGGGATAATGACAACACATGATATTAAAAAAAACGACTAATCCTACTACCCTACTATACCCTAAGGCCAGACATCCACCTAACCTACTAACGTCTATTAGCCTGATGCTCTAATTCGCGACCTCCACTCCTTTCTATCTAAGGTCATGTCCTCGGTGAGATCAAGTGTCGCCATATGTTGTCTGATCACCTCCCCTCAGTACTTCTTCTGTCTACCTCTACTCCTCCGTCTAACTCCCAAATCCACCCTCTCGCACCTCCTAATAAGAGCAAATAACATACACCGTGAAACCTCCTCCTGAATAGACTTCGTCAGCTCATCCATCACCAAGGCAAACAGAAAGGGCTCAACGCCAATCCTTGATGAAGTCCTATCTCAACAGGAAAATACTCTTAGTCTCCTACCACCTTCTTACCTGAGTTTTGGCTCCATCGAACATGTTCTTTACCACCCTAATATATGCCATTGGGACACCTTTCACCTTTAGACACCTCCATAGGACATCCCTCTAAACTTTGTTATAGGCCTTCTCGAGATCAATGAACACCATATGAAGGTCCTCCTTTCTTTCCTTATATTTCTCCACTAATCTTCGAAAAAGATGAATTGTCAGTAGTCGATCGTCCCGACATGAATCCAAACTGATTTTTAAGATGATTATTTAAGATGCATCTAGGGTTTTCTTTAGGAAAAATCTTTCTGAATTATTTTCTATATTTAAAAGTTTCTTTGCTGAAATACAAAAATCAGTTTGGTGTTCCTATCCATACTTTCTACAGTGATAATGCCTTAGAATACTTATCCTCCAGTTTCATGAATTTTTGACTCACTAAGGAATTGTTCGCCGAGCATCTTGTCCGTACACCCCATAGTACAATGGTGTAGTAGAAAGGAAGAATAGGCATCTCATTGAGATTGCTCACTCTTCTCATTGAATCCCATGTTCCACTGTGTTTTTCTAGGTGATGCAACTGTTGCATTAATTAACAGAATGCCCTCATCTTCTATTCATAATTAGGTTTCACATTCCATACTGTTTCCTCACTCACATCTCTACTCTGTCCTTCCCTCGCGTCTTTGGGAGCGCATAGCTTTATTTACAACTTAGCCCCAAGTCAAGATAAATTAGCCCCTTGTGCTCTCAAATGTTTCTTTCTTAGTTACTCTCGAGTTCATAAAAGATGTCAGTGCTTTTCACCTAATCTTTGTCGATACCTTATGTCTGTCGATGTCACATTCTTTGAATCTCAACCTTGATATACATCTTTTGATCATCTTGATGTCTTTGAGGACTTACCCATATATTTGGTCTTACTTGTGTCGACTTTTGAGGAATCTAGATTTACTTCTACATCTCTAGTTGTAATGCCACTAATTTTGATTTATCATCGTTGTACACGCCCAACATTAGTGCCATATGATTCATGTTCGGTATCGGACCCTGCTCCTCTTGCGGACTTGCCTTTTCGTAGCCAATCAATTGCGCTTTATAAAGGTGTGCGATCCTTTGAAATGCTAACCCACATTATACTTTCTTGAGTTAGCATCGACTATCATCACCCCATTATGCCTTTATAGCATCTTTGTCCGCTATTTCTATTCCTAAGACTACATGTGAAGCACTTTCTCATTCTGGATGGATGTTGGCAATGGTTGATGAGATGTTTGATTGACATATGAGTGATACTTGGGAGCTTGTCTTCCTTCTTGCAGGTAAATCTACTGTTGGTTGCCCTTGGGTTTATGTAGTCAAAATTGGTCTATATGATCAGGTTGATCGGCTAAGGCTCGTCTTGTTGCCGAAGGTTATAACTCATATATTTGGGCTAGACTATAGTGACCTTTTCACTCCTATGGCTAAAATAGCATTTGTCGGTCTTTTTCTATATATGGCTATCGTTCATCGTTGGCCTCCTATTAGTTTCTATATTAGGGATGCTTTTCTGCATGGTGATCTTGAAGAAGTCTATGTGGAGCAACCACCTAATTTTGTTGCTCAAGGAGAGCTAGTACCCTTGTATGCCATTATATTGTTTGAAACAATTTCCTCAAGCATAGGTTGGGTAGTAAACACATTAATTCAGCGGTTTCGCATGACTTCTCATATAGCTGATCACTCTGTGTTTTATTGGTATTTTGCATCAAATTCGTGTATTTATTTGGTTGTTTATGTTGGTGATGTCATTATCACCAACAATGATCACGATGGTATCACTAATTTGAAGCAACATTTCTTTCAGAATTTCTTAACTAAAGAATGACCTTGGCAGATTGAAGTATTTCTTAGTTATTGAGGTTGCTTAGTCTAGATCATGTATTGTGATTTCTCAACTCAAGTATGTCTTAGACATTCTTGAAGAGACAGGAATGGTGGGATGTAGATCCGTTGACACTCCTATGGATTCAAATGTTAAACTTCTTTCGAGACAAGAGGAGCCACTCATTAATCCTGAAAGGTATAGACGACGATTGAAGTTGTATTATTGTACATAATGAATGGATCTGACATCTCGTTTCCGATGATTGTTGTGAGTCAGTTTATGACTTCTCCTTGTGATAGTCATTTGGATGTAGTTGTTTTTATTTTGTGATATATAAATTTAGCTCTTGATAATGGACTACTCTTCAAGGATTAGGGTCATCAACATATCATTATACAGGCACCGATTGGCCATGATCACTCTCTAATGGATGTTCTACATTCGGATATTGTGTTTCAGTATATAGGTAATTTAGTATTATGCGGTGTTTGAAAGGCGAGCGCTTCGTCGCCTTTGGCGAGAGGCGAGACGAGGCAGTGGCGACTTAACCTGCCAAGGCGAGGCGCTCCTGCGAAAGGCGAGGTGAGGCGCGAAAAAATCGAGAGGCGACGGCTTGAGGCGAGGTTCCTATGGCGTTGCCTTTTCTATTTTGTTTAAAAAATGTTGATTTTAATAATAAAAAAGAAATTCTAGGGTTTATTTGGGAAAGAACTTTGCGCGACCTATTTTTTCTTGCGCTGCTTCTCGGCTCTCGCTTCTTCTAAATAGTCCAAACTCAACATTCTTCTCCAGAGTCCATGATTCTTCTCCACGGGGCTTCTTCTCCACTGCACGACGCCGCGACCCATTCAGGTAAGTTTTTATTTTCTTCTTTCTTCTTTTCTTCTTTCTTCTTCTCCACCTGTGCGACTCAGTTACTGCGCCTTTTTTTTTCTTTTTCTTCTTCAGTTCTCTTCTTCTTCTTTCATACTCTGTTCAGTTTTCCAGTTGCTCTGTTCCTCCAGAGTGCAGACTCTGTTTAGTGTTCACTAGAGACTGCTGAAAAAAAATTATATTCCTTCTTTATTAATATAATATGTTGTATACCAATTTATATCTCGCTATATATTATTAATTTTTGCCTTTTTGGATTGAAATATTTGCTATAATATATTATTGCTATTGAGATTCTAGATATTTATATATGCAATTAAATATTTTAAGATTTTAGTATAAATTGGCGCCTTTTTCAAAAAGGCGAGCGTCTCGCCGCTCATCTCGCCGCTAGGCAAGGCAGAGCCTTGGCGCCTTTTGTCGCCTTTCACCGTCCAAAACATTGGTATTGTGGAAGAGTAAGAAATAAAATGTGGTTGCTCAATCTAGTGCAGAAGCAAAATATCGAGCAATGATTGTGGCAACTTGTGAAACTAGTTTGAATTAGTTGCTGAGAGAACTAAAATTCAGAGGAATCGAGCTTGTGTGTGATAATCAAGTGGCCCTTTATATCGCATAAAATCATGAGAAGACTAAGCACATGGACACGGATCATCATTTTGTCAGAGAAAAGATACTCATGCGATATTGTTACAAAATTTGTTAAGTCAAGTGAGCAACTTATAGATATCTTCACCAAGTCCTTCACCGGTCCTCGTATTAATTACATTTGTAATTTGTAACAAGTTAGGTACGTATGATTTCTATGCACTAGCTTGGAGGGAAGGGTTTAGAATGGGAATAAGTATATACAATCCTACTTAGAATAGGATTAGAAATAAGAATGGTATGTAGTATCCTACTTGGTAAAGGATTGTATTATAGTGTATATAAAATAGGGTCGCTGTGTAATAATGTAGATACCAATATAGTCAAAGGTGCACTTTAAGCGCCCTTGAGACTTGAAGTGAGGCTCAAAAACGTGTTGAGTGCTTCGCCTCGCCCTATGTGTGCTTCACTGTCATTATCAAGGTTTCAAGGCAAACTTTTCCCTGTCAATGAGCTTATTTTGAGGAAGTGACAGTAATTAATTGATTATTCATTTTATCGTTATTTTTTAAATCAATTTCTTTGGTCATATATTTGTCATTCACGTTTGTAATTATTCTTCTTGGACTAAACATATATGTTTGTATGTTTTTCTCCCTTTGCGCCTTTTTTCATTAAAGCCCATGCTTTATTTGCTCGTTATGCCTAAAGCCCCAACAAACCTTAACTGTTTTTTTGTGCGTTTTGCTTTGATGACACTAGTAGATACACAATTCAATAATTTTTTCCCCTATATTTCTCACATAGGTATCCATAATATCTCCTTAAGCATAGACTTGCATTAATAAACTGGTTAGGCCAACTCTCTTTTGGGGAGCTCACTTGTACTCTTTGTCGCCCTCCTATTGAACATCCATTTTATCATATTATGAACTTTGAAGTCTTCTTTGCAATCTCTTCTAAAGCATCCCAAGTTCTGGATGGTTAGATGAAGGCTTCTCCTTGTGCTTTCGAGGGTGAGGATATTGTAGCTTGCTTTAACTAAAGATCTGCCTGTTTGCCTAACTCGTCATACGAATGTGTTAGGTTTTACTGTTAGTTATTCACTACTTTGAATCGGTTTATGAAATTTTTATTTGCTTTAGAGGGTGAGGATATTGTAGCTTGCTTCAACTGAAGATCTGCCAGTTTGCCTAACTCTTCATATTAATGTGTTAGGTTTTACTGTTAGTTATTCACTACTTTGAATTGGTTTATGAAGTTTTTATTTGTCTCCCTAACTTGGTATTAATATATCACAATTTAGCCCATTACTTCCCTCCTTGCCTAATATAGCCCACTTTGTATAAAAATTGTGAAAAACCAGATTGCCTCTAGCATTGAAACCTTTTAGTTCATATCATTAAAGTTGAATCAGAAAATTGTCCCCTAAGATTGTTAGTTGACAAACTTCATTTTTTGTTGTAGCTGGAGCTGAGATTGTGACTGTAGTATTGATTTGATAAAATTTGAATGATGAAAGTTATAATAGAAAGGTTACCCTTCATTCTTGATAAGCTTGACGAAGTGGGTCTGAATTTCGAATACGATATTTATGAGAATTTTGGAGCAAGTGTTGTTTTGACTTGATGGAAATAGTCTTAAGGGTTCTCTACAAAATTTGAAGTAATTTGGCTGAGATTTGGTATTGGTTTGGAACAAGAATTGCTGTTTTGACTTGTTGGAAATAGTCCGAGGATTGTCTACAAAATTTGAAGTAATTTGGCTGAGATTTGGAACTGGTTTGCAATAATAATTGCTACTGAAAATCGCAAAATATGAGTCACTGTAGCTAATGATGCGTTATAAACTTCTATACATTATTATATATTTTTATAGAAGGTAGATACATTTTGTATAAACACTATATAGTAATGTATAAGGTTGTTTAAGCACTGTTACAAGAAATGTTAGCATGGGCATGAACTAAGAAATTTGGCCATGTGACCGCAAAGTGTTGTGTTGGGTTGTATATTTTTGAAATTTCCCTTTTTATTTCCGAACTGGATTATACTTCTGACCTCCTAGTCGTTGGAATTCCTTTAATTTTTTTTAAATAAGGTATGATTTTGTTAAAAACTTTGGAAGTACAAAGAAAATGCAGGCTAGATTACAGTAGAATCCTAAGAAGTCAAGCATGTGCAAAATGTCACCTTAAATTCATAACAACATTTCCATTTTAATGGTAAGGGTGATGCAAGCAAACTATATTTCACAGGTTAAGCTACTCATTTTGCCTAAAAACACATCTCTTATGTCTTTCTTTCCATATAGGGCCCTTTGCGCAAGCTCAATTTAAGTTACTTTTAAGTAATAAGAGCTTATAAGCAATTTTTAAGTGTTGGAATTGAATTTATGATAAAGCAATTACACATTTGCTAGAGTTAAAATGTCACGACCCAAGCTAGGCCCTAGGTGTGACACGGCAATTAGGATCTCCAAAAGAACCTCAACCAAGCCTCTTAGCATATCATGCATACATAAGGTAAAGAAATAAGGCAAATATAATGCGGAAACTCATAAGAAATCCAAGAAACATAGTATAACAACAACATACTAGTGAAATCCCACAAGCGGGGTCTAAAGAGGATAGAGTGTATACAGACCTTACCATTACCTCATGGATATAGTGAGGTGGTTTCTGAAAGACTACTATCACAAGGCAAGACAACAACCTATCCCTACTAGTCTGCTCACTTTTACCCTAATATGTGATCCCCATTTCTTTCTATCTAAGGTGATGCCCTTGATATGAAGTTATCATATCCTGCCTACTCACCTTTCCTAATACTTTTTTGGTCTATTCCTACCCCTCCACGTAACCCCTAGATCTAACCTCTCGCACCTCCTAACTGGAGCATCGACACACCTCATTTGCACGTGCGCAAACTATCTTAGTCTCGCTTCTCTCATCTTATTTGCTGCAGACGCCACCCTCACATTCTCCTGAATAACCTCATTCCTAATCTTATCACTTCTAGTATGTCCACATATCCATCTCAACATCCTCATCTCCGCAACCTGCATCATTTGAACATGTTTTTGACTGGCCAACACTCCATACAAAGACTGTCTAACCACCATTTTGTAAGTCTTATCTTTAAGTTTAGGTGACATCTTCTTATCACACAATATTCAGAGGCGAACCTTCCTTTCATTCATGCTGCCCCAAATGTGATGCGTAACATCATCGTCAATATCTCCACTATTCTGGATGATGGACCCCAAATATTTAAAGCTTTCTCTCTTGGGAATAGGTTGAGTGACAATTCGCACTTCCATGCCGCTTCATCCCTCGCAGCACTGAATTTGGACTCCAAGTATTTTGTTTCGGTCCTGCTCAATTTGAACCCTTTGGACTTCAAGGTATGTCTCTAAACCTCCTTCGTAATATCTCCTCATAAAACCCCTCAACACTTGGTTAAATCGTCACCCCTCAATTCCAATCCATGAACCATGAATTACGGCTCGTATTCCTTTGTACGAGTCGTAAATGACCCTCCGTACATGGCTCTGAAAAATCTAAAAATTTTTCCAAGTGTCACTAGGTTCTATGAATTCAGTCCACAACTCGTAAAAACTACTAGTACCCGTATTTGGCTCCATCCTGTCGTGTCCGAATTTTTCCCATTCTTAGAATCTCATCTATGGGCTCGGCCTACGAGTCGTATATCCAACCACGATCCGTATACGCCACTTGTAAAATCACCTAAATTTTTCAAAATATTTTCAACGTGCAAGTGCAATCCACGAGAGCCCATTTATGGCTTGTAGTACTGTCTACGACCCATAATTGGGCTTGTGGCCCCTGTACCAGAAATCAGATTTCTGCATTTTCTTCCTTATTCCGACTTCCCAACTTACGGGGTATTACATGAAAATTAGCAGTTAATGTGTTTTGAAAAAAGGAGTGCTGAAAAGTTCTTCTCCTGCTAAATTGATTTAAATACGCTTAGATTTGTTTGAAGTAAAAATAAACTTGTTAGTTTTGCTATTTTAATTTTAAATTAACTTAAAAGGTAAATTATTTTGTGTCTCAATTCACTTTTAAGTTATAATCTGCTCTTATGAGATTATTGAATAAATATGAAATATTTTATTGAAATAACTATTATGTTATAATTTGACATAAGTTTGTAAATAAGAAAAATTGCTTCAATACTACAATAAAATCATATATAAATTACATGAATTTGAATTATGCGGTTAAACATGACAGAAGCAAATCAATGGAAGATTTTAAGTTTTCTTTACTAAGACTAGGAAGAAATTACTATATATTTAAAGTTAGTTACCTTTTTCAGAGGACTCCCTAAGAAAAATTTCTCGAGAAGAATTGAAGGGATTTTGGGTATTATAAAATATTTAAGGGATAATAAAGTATTTTTTTTGGGGTCAAACTAAAAAAGATGTTGAATAAAAAAAGTAATAAGGTGAGGGTGACTAACTGACATCTTTTAGCTTATTTTGGCTTATATGCATCTAACTTAGTGGGTGTTTGGATTTTTTTAGTAGCTTTCAGCTTTTAAGTAGTTTTTTTTTTTAAAAGTTTTGGAAGTGTTTGGGCAACTCAAAAAGTGCTTTGAAGCACCTCTTTTATGCTGAAGAAGTCGCCAATGAAAGCCAGAAGGCCAAAGTTGGATGTTCTCGACTTGTGTCTTTTTGCTTTTAACTTATAAGCCGCTTATAAAAAGCCAATCCAAACACCCTCTTAAAAGCATTTTACATGTGAAGCAAACACCAATTTAAGTATAACAAAATACTAAAAAGTAGGTTTAACCAGCTTTTAAGCCCACCTAAACACCCTCATAGTACTAACTATGCTTAAGAGGATTAGGACTGCAGAACTTCCTTAGGGATGCATCTGGACATGCAGTCTCCCAGCACTGTTAATGCATTCCTGAAAGCCATGACTTGTCCAATGAAATGCCAAAGTTAGCTATACGTTTTACGCCTTGTATTTTTTATTGCTGGCTCCTGGTTTACTGCAATGCTATATAATTGTGGAAATATATCTGTTGATTCATCTGGCCAAAATTCAGGCAAGAATCTTCTCTGTTTAAAATTTTCCTCCCTCAAAAGGCACTAAGGTTGGTTTTCATCCCAGGGCGTCAGATTCCTTACAGACGTCCCCGTATCACTGCTGATTTTGCAGAAGTTACAGAAATTTGTAAACCATTGGCCATGCATCTTGCCTTTACTAGCATTTTGCTGAGGAACTTTGTGCCAAATATTTTACTCTCCTATTATGGCTTGCCATAAGCTGCTCTATGTTCTTTTAAAACACTGTTATGACTTGTCCATGAAAGCTATACGGTAGTTCGTCAGATTGCATTTTGAGTTTATTTTATTTAAAATTGTATGTTATTCTGATTTATTTGTACTAATTGATTTTATTTTTTGAAGCAGCTGGAGTATGATATTTTGGAATATGTTGTTATTGAACGGTTGGCACAAAGTGGGAGAGAAAAACTGAAAGATGACGGCCTTAATTTGTCTGATTGGCTTCAGTCTTTGGCATCATTCTGGGGTCACCTGTATGTGTAGTTTCTTCTTGCTAGTTTCTTCTCCCTCGTTTGAACATATTCTGTTGCATATGATGTTACTGTTTTTTGGTGCACTTTTTCCTTAAAGGACGTACATGACTTGGGATTTTTAGCAACTGCATACACTCTTGTCATTTATGTAGTTGTGGTCTGTGTTTCAAAAGGTGGGGGCATGAGGCGACGCGTAATTGTCACAACCCAAAAACTGAGGTCATGATGGCACACATCCCAATGATGTGTAAGTCGGAAAGTAAAACCACGTACGAGACTTCCAAAAGGTCAGGCTATAGACGAAAAGAAAAGAAGTACAAAGATGAATATCTCCAAAACCTGGTGTCCTAAGTGTAAAGAATATCTAATACAACCTAGAGTAATAAGTATATCACAAGTCTCCGAATAATAGTAAAGACTGAAATAGAAGATGGAACTAATGGTGATCTTGAACATAGGCGCCTCATCACTAATCCAAAGTAATATGTTCACTAGAGGTGATCAACAGCCACGAGGAGTACCCTGGCTAGAATCTAACATCGAAAAGGACATAGAAGTAGGGGTGAGTACCATCCACATGTTACTCAGTAGGCTCGACTGATCGAGTATAAGGAATTAATCAAACTTATGAAATAAACTACCTGCATATAAAGAAGTCCCACTCCGGCATCAGTGCCACCAATTTATATAAAATAGTGCGAGTAAAGTAAACACAAAAGTCGAAGCAATACCAAATATCATTAGATAAATCAAATACTCAATGACCAATGAAATGCAATGCAATGATATGGTGGTACGGTGGAATCAAGGCTGTCGCATAACTTGTTGTATACACCCTGTCAAGCTAAGTCTTCCAAGCAAGGATCCATGGGGGATTTCACAGTCAATATACCAAATCAAAATCTCAACATCTCATCAACTTGCTACCAAGCTCATGGTCTAGTATATAAAAAGTGTCTCATTTTCTTTCTCCAAACGAATCTCCATATATTTCAACTTCCCAAATTCAACGATATGATGAATGAGGATAATGCATCACAACACGTATGACATGGAGTCAATAATCAACTCAACATGTATAAAAAGGTTCAAAGTTCTCAAAAGTTGATCAAATCATGATAAACACCCTTATGTAAAAATAATGGTAAAGTATTCATTTAAAATAAATGAGCACAATTTGGAAAGCATTTCGTTTCTCAAAGTATGCTAAAATCCCCAGCTCAACCCCTTTATCGAGCATAACAAGTCAAATAATGTCACAAGCCTCTCTCATAGGCAACACATGAATCACATGCTAACAAAATAAGCCCCCACACAGGCAACACAACATTATTAAGCCCCCATATAGGCATTACAATATAATCAACCATCCAAATGATATTATGGTCCCATTCCAAATTCCATGACCTAAGAGTGATCAGTTACTCCCGATCCTAGTCTCAAAGGAAGGATAGCTAAACCTACCTAGGCTGACAATTGACAATTGCACCTGAACACTTTATCGGAGCTTTTAACAGCAAATACTGCCTTTGAAACAATCTCTAACTATTAAGAATGGAAAGAATTCGTCAAAAGGTGTTCGACGACACCCATAATGCAAGGTTTATGATCCGGAGTCAAAATTGTCCAAAAATCACCTCGAAAACGATGAGGGAATTGTATTTGAAAATTAGGTTCTACATATCAAGAGGAGTTCGTGGTTGAAAAACCCATTAAAATCGATCATGAAACGGATTCAAAATTATGAAATTACTAACTTTGAAATTTGGGGAAAAATCCCAAACCCACCTTGAGATCTTGATTTTTGAAAGTTTTTGGAAGACAATAATTGAAGAAATTGATAAAGATTGGTTGAATAATACCCAAATGATTTTCCTTGAAATTACTTCAAAAATCGCCTATCCTAAGCTATCCTAAGCTCCAATTGAGTAAAAATGGTGAAAGAGAATACAATGGGAAGGGGCTGTTTTAGTCATTGAAAAAGGTTGTTGACTGCTGTTGACCTGTGTCGATGATCGTTGACCACGGTTAACTTGCACCTAAGTCTCTGAACGGACCTTCGGGATTTGTTCGCAACCCAATAAAAATATATCGGATTTGCTACTCCACTAAATTCGACATTCTGGACTCAATGGAATCGTCATGTTTTAGAAAAAAGGTTGTTATGACCATAATACCCCTATGGAACTCTTTTAAGTCGAAAAGTCAACTTTTAGCCTAAATACTCAAAACAAATTCTAAGGTCTCGGGGCTCTACCCAACCATCATGCTAGACCAAGTTCGACGCTTCGGACGCAATGGAATTGACGGAATCACATCCGACATACTTGGGAATATTGACTGATGTCAACTATCTCAATAAAAGTTCCACCCAAGGTCTCAAAATTACTAAAATATCTCTCGATCACTTCACGGGCCACACAAATCATGCTCAAAATTCAAAGTATGAAACTGCAAAGGAGAAGATAAAAATGTTCATTTCACACGAAAAAAGTAATTTCTCAAGATTTGGGACATTACAGTAAGCCCTATCAAATCTGTAAATTTTTGATTAATAGTGTTGTAAAATAGTATATTAACAAAAAAAAAATTAATCATGAATACATTTATAGTTTAAAAAAATTTAAAAACATAGATTAAAGAAACACATAAAAACAAAACTTCTAACATAATTTTACAATACATAATGCAATACTATTAAGTTTATGAGATGCAAATCAATTCTAACATCTTAACCTTCAAATAATAAAAGAATCACAATTTCTTAAATATATTCCTATCGTACTATGCAATTTACCTTACTAAGAGAATATCAATATGTATTATTTGTATATAATTAAAACATCGCTTCGTCATGAATAAAAATAAAACTATATAGATAAATAATAAAATATGATTATTTTGAGACATTAAACAAAAAACATGATGACTAATGATGAGGGAAGGTGTAAAACTCGGCTATATATTTTAATAAGAAATCTGAAATTATATTTACTCTCACGATGTTCTCAAATACTCTCTGTATTCCAATTTATATGACTCGCTTTCCTTTAAAGTTAGTTTAAAAAAGAATGACACGTTTCTATATTTAACAACAATTTAACTTTAAAATGTCTATTTTAACCTTAATGAAATGCTTTATAACCACACAAATATCTCTAACTTATTTTAGACTACAAGTTTCAAAAGTCTTTCTTTCTTAAATTCCATGTCAGGGTAAACTAACTCACATGAATTGGGACGGTCAAGTCAAACTAACTCAAATAAATTGGGATGGAGGGAGTAATAAATATGCAATACCATGATGTGTTATTTGAGTTGTTCTCGATTTTCTTATTTCTATAGATGCAAAAACTATTAAGTATCATACTTTTATGAAAGAATTATGAGGATCAACTGTCAACTGCTTAATTGTTCTTTCTAATGAAAAGTTTTAACTTCAGATCAATATTCTTGGAGATATCTATGCTCCCGGTCAGTTTTCCCAAGAATCTTCTGTATCCTACTTCTTAGGAGGGTGGATCACCCTTTTTCGATAAATCCCTTGGCCGGAAACTTTCTTTGCCATCTTCAAGTCAATCTATCATCTTCTGTGTTAGTTTCAACCTTCTTTCACTTTTTTCAGAATTTAGAACCATGTCTGTATATGGGTGAAGAAAGGATTTACTTCCAAGCTGGAGTTAAATCTTTTGACATCTTTAAGTCTAGTTCTAGGTGAACATGGTTTGACGGACCGAGCGCAACAGGAATTGTGATGAGGAAATTAACTTTAAGTTTTATGGGTCGTTTGGTTTGGGTACAAATTATAATGAGATTAGTTATATTGGGATAAGTTATGATGAGATTATTTATGCTGAGAGTAGTTTTTATTGTTTGTTTGTTTGTTTTGTTATATTCAAAATACTATTCATTGCACAATTTCTAAGTTTAAGATGTTTGTTTATAAAAATACCCTCTACCTTATTTAGTTTCTCTTTTCATTTTTTTTGGCAAGCTTGAGTTATTCATTGTTAAAAATAAGTTTTTTATCTTATTTAACGTTGTATGCGTTTTCAGGATCGTGCCATGTGTTTTTAAATTAAACTTTCATCTTATTTAACTCTAAGACTTCCTTTTATTTAACTTTAAATAACATTTTCATTTTATTTAACCAAAAAAATAAAATATAACTTTCATCTTATTTTAGTTTAAAATAAAACTTTTATCTTATTTAGCTTAATAATAAAACTTCCATCTTATTTAGCTTAAAAATAAAATTTTCATTTTAAGTTTTTTAAAAGAAAAAAAATATTCTTAAAATTATCTACATTTTAATTTCTATTTAAAATATTATTTTTGAGTGAGGAATAAACTATTTAATTAAAAATATATAATTTAGTAGTGGAGTGAACATTTTAAGAGAAATTAAAATATAAATAAACATAGGTATTAGACAAATAATTTTAATTTATAATATATTCATAAATATAAATTGTATTTATAAAATATAATTTTTAATAGAAAATAATATAAAAACAATGATTCATTAAGGTTTTGAATGCTATTATAAGGATTATTAGAAAATATGTTGATATACGTGAATGTAAAAGTGGTGTATAAAAACAGTTTAAGTGGGGTATTTTTGTTTCACTTACTTTATCCAGGATACGTTATCTTGGGATTACTATTCCACCTCCGGGAATAGATAAATTATCCAAGGACTAATTGTTAATCCTAGGATAAGTATCCCAACCTTGTGCAACCAAACAAGGGATTAAAGGCCACTAAAAAATTATCCCCGGATTAACTCTTCTTATCCATCACACTAAACGACCCTTTAAAATTATGAGATGGTTAGTACAAGTTTTTATGGAGGCCTCAAAGCATGACAGTTAGGAGATGGAAAACAAAGGACCACTTTGCTGAATTCTTTTGCACTCTTAGATACAATGAGTGTGGGAAGTGTATCCGTTTCATTGCAGTACAATGGGGACTAGATCAGTTATTATAACACCTAAGACTGCATTAATTGCTAGATGGTTAGCAATAGCTCAGCAAATTACGAAGTTTATCAGGGTCCCAGAAAGGGGTGAGAAAGAAGCAGTTACTAGAAAACATCAGATCAAATCTTCTTTTGCTGAAGCCATCAGAAGCAGTAAATGGTCGACAGAAGAACTAAAAGGTTTTACCCCGCAGATAACCAATTGCAGAATCAATTTTGCTTGAAGTTCTACAGTTTCGGAAGAGGATGTGCTTGGCATACGTTTATTGGGGAGATTTCTGGATCTCAGCAAAGAAACACCAAATCTGAATGAAGTGTGGAGATGGGCTATCACTTAGCAGTATGTGGAAGTCATCTCATGGAGATGGAATTGATGCATATATTATGAATGATTCTCGGTCTCTTTTGAGTTTCTATGTCGAAAGGAAGCAGAACATTTCATCAATGGTGAGCGGAGAGGGAAGAAATCAAAATTGTCACTAGAATGGTGGTCCCCACAACTAGATGCTGCCGGAAGAGGTGACAAGAAGATGGGTATGATTCTGTATTTATGCTTTTCCTCTTAAGTAGTGGTCGTGAATCACCTTCAAGTAGCTTGGAGAGGTGTCTGGGGTTGGGTTTAAACAAAGGAGGAAATAACTCTTTATATCATCTATGTTTGGCTAGGTTCAAAGTTAGGGCGATGGAGCAAATGTTCCAAGAGAGGTGGAGATATAAAGTGACGGTTATATTCTCAAATTTATTGATTTGACATGAGATTCTGATGATCGTGAGAAGGAAAAAGATGAGCGGAGAAGAGGAGACCTTCATACCACCAATTATAGAGGATGTATATCTATACCTAAAAAATCTAGTACCAACATAGGCTTTTTGGGCACTTCAACAGCTGGAGCTAACTTTAATAAACAAACATGTGAGAGTCAGTTAAGCTCTCCATATCTAGAAAGAACAAAAGTAAAGAGTCTCTCCATGTCTAATCTCTTTCTGTGGTGTAAAGAACTCAACTGGTTCTCAGTTGTCTAATGCTGAGTATTTTAAATTGAACGGTAGAATTTGATCCATCTGACCCATTTAATAGTAAATCCCATCTTCTTCAAAATGGAAATTAGATAAGACAGTCTCAACTTGTCAAAAGCTTTCTTTATGTCAAGCTTGCACATGATTCTAAGCTCCCCTGATTTTAGTCTCCGGTCCAACATTAGCTATTAGAAGTATATTTGTAATTTGTTTGCTTTTAACAAAGGCATTCTAAAAGTTCGCTGGCGACATAGTACTGGTTAATGAGACTAGGGACAAAGTGCTAGGTTGGAGGTTTGGAGACGAACTTTAGAGTTCAAAAGGTTCAGGTTGAGCAAGACCGAAACGAAATATTTGTAGTCCAAATTTAGTGTTGCATTGAATGAAGTGGATGTGGAAGTAAGGCTTGCCACACCCACTATCCCCAAGAGAGAAAGTTCTAAGTATCTTGGGTTCGTACTTCAGGTAGTTGGGACATTGATGATGTCACTCATCGCATTGGGGCCGCATGAATGAAATGGAGGCTTGCCTTTATAATTTTGTATGACAAGAAGATATCGCCTAAACGTCATTTTCATTAAAAAAAAGATACCACCTAAACTTAACGACAAGTTTTACAGAGTGGTGTTTAGACCGTCCTCGACTCCTTGTCGTATGGTGTGGAGTTTTGGCCAGTCAACAACTCACAATTTTTAGCATATACATGTTGGAGATGAGAATGTTGAGATAGATGTGTCATGTGTGCATACCAGAAGCAACAAGATTAAGGTTGAAATTATCGGGGATTAGGTAGGAATGGCTTGTGTGACGGACAAGATAAGGGAAGCTAGATTGGGATGGTTTGGGCATGTGCAAAGGATGTGCGTTGATGCCCCAGTGATGAGGTGCAAGAGGTTGGTTGTATGGGGTACACATAGGGGTAGAGGTTGGAAATATTGGGAGAGGTGATTAGACAAGACATGGTGTTACTTCTTATTACCGAGGACATGACTGTAGATCAGAAGGAGTGGAGTTTACGTATTAGGATAGAAGATTAGTAGGAGTGAAGTATTGTCCTACTATCTCATAGGTTTAGGCTTCTTAGTGAAGGGTACGTAGTACTAGTTGTACCCTTATAGCTCTTTCCAGTTATTGTTTATTGTATTTTGATTATCACACTATTTTGTTGCTGCGGTTTTTCATTCTTATTGATTTTACGTTGCTTTTCTAATCAATGACTATGCGTTCTTCATTGTTTCTTCTTCTACTTGGGTTTAATGCACTTGAGCTGAAGCTCTTGTGGAAACCACCTCTCCATGTTCATGAGGTAGTGGTAAAGTTTGCGCATACTGTATCCTCCCCAGACCTGACTTAGTGGCATATCACTTTGGTGGTTGTATTTTGAAAGTTGAAGACCAGTTTGCCAGTGACCTCCTTCAGTTTGTTTGCACGTAACTTGGCCACTATCAGCCTGCCAATAAGTCGTCCCTGAGATTTACAAGCCCTTTTCTTTTTGAAATTTTACACTTATTGCTTGCTAATCGAGTCTTTTTGCTATGGCAGTTAATACGTTCTGGATGCATCCATGAATCCTTTCATTTGGAAATGAAGATTTTTATTTATTTTTATTTAGAAGTGAGATGAGCAAAAAATGAAATTTATATGCTTGATTGTTTTGCTTCATGTTGAGGATGTGTTCAATTTGATCTGATAAGTATGATTAATGCAATGACATAATTTATGGATGCATGCTGAGGACCTTGGGAGTGTCTTCTTTATCAGAATGGGTATTTCACAAGTGGTCCCATGTTCATGAAAAGAGAAATATACCTCTTACATATCTGTATATGCATGTAGGTACATATTTATGTGTGTAAACTGTAAACTATCAGGCAAGAGATCTCTAGTATTTGCTCCATCCCAATATATGTGGTGATGTTTGACAGAACTTGGAGTTTTAAGAATGGAAAGAAGAATTTTGAAACTTGTGGTTTTAAACAATCCATAGATGTGTGGCTGTAGATTATCTTATGTAAAATGAAATAATCTCCAGATTCAGCGAATGGAGCAAGAGAAGGTTTATCAGCTGGATGTCATGCCCCCTAGAGAGATTCTGATCATAATAGATTCGAATGAATATGCCAGCTAGAACTGCAATGCCAGGCATATTACTAATTGATTATTTGGCCTGATTTTGCTAAATATAGGAAAGTGTCATTCTCGTAGGGATTGACTAAAACTGAAAGAGTCACAAAAATTGGGACATACAATGTATTCTAAATCATCATAAACTGGGACAGAGGGAGTAGTATAGATCATCAATGCTAAGAAAACCCTAATGTGTCAATGATGTAGCCAAACAATAACTGTTTTACACGAAGTGAAAAAGCTGTATCATTGAGATTTTTGGTAGGTTCAAGATAATTCAAATATTCCTTTTTTTTTCCCAGGGAAGAGGGGAGGTTTAGTTGATACTTGAGGTTCATTGTTAACAGTGAAAGTAAAGTGCTTATTGTGCACAGCATCTGGTAGTTAGTTTTGAGCCTATTTCAGTCTCGTCTAGTGAATCTTTTAGATTCCAACATAAAATGTTGTATAATCTTTTGCTATGTTGCTTGGATTCAAAATCTTCCCATTTCATTCCAATACAATTTGGTGCAAATGTGGGATCGACATTGGATTTGTCAATGTAACTTGATTGATTTGACTCCACCTATGGCCAAGAAGTATAGGTTGATTGCATATTTTGTTTGATTTTTGTTTTTGCCAAAATACTAGAATAACTTGTTTTTATACAAGTTATAAATACAATAGCAAGTGTTACAAATGCGAGATTTGGGTCTTACGCACGACAAACAATCCTTATGGTTTGCTTTGGTAGTCGATGTAAATTCTTAGAATAGTAATAAGAATAAGATTTTAATAGTGTCTATAAATAAGGTTCAGTGTAATACAATAGTTAACTTATCTTAATAATAGTTTCCAAGTCTTTATTTCTTAGAGTGGTATCAGAGCATTGGTGAGAAAATTCAGGAAAGAAAACTTACTTCCATTTTCAATTTTTGGCATTGGTAGGGTTGTTTTTGCTCACTCTCTATCCAGTGGGTGTTTTGCGAAATGCTAGACCACAATAAGTTAGAGAATACTTCAACAATAGAACCTTAAGAAAGCACATCGCTAAAAGTGCCGTAATGTGCTGGAAGGACCCTTGGCTCCGACAAATCGCTTGTTACATGTGCTGGGTGTGTGAGATTGTATTCGGTCAGATTCTGATTGCTACACATTGCTCCATCGCTTGAGATTTCTAAGATGGTGGTTATTATTTTCTTTGAAGATTCCATCAAGTTAGAATTATCATACCTCTTAATTTATGAGTAAGAACCAAAGATATCAAGTTGAGAATTAATCTTACCTCCTAAAGAATCGTTCTTATACGATTGTAAGATAAATCCATAGTCAGCACACATAAAGGTATGAACAGAAATCTCTCAAATAATATTAATCATCATGTCCTTGAGAATAATAAAATCCATCCTATATATATTCGGATAATGTATCCCAAATAGAATGGGCTTCAAAACCTACTGTTAAGGAAATAATAACTAGGTGGCTTTCTAAACCAGGAAAACTTTTAAATAAGGAAAACAAGTAAAAATTGTTTCTTAAAGTTAACGAGAAATCACGTGACCAGTCAGCACCAAAATACAGGTTCATTGCAGCTTTTCAGCTCATTCTGGGTTAATCAGATTTTCAGCTCATTTTGGGTTAAAATTTCAGCTCCTTTCTGGGGCCTTTTCGCATAGTCTTGGGCTCATTCTTGGTTTCTTCTTTGTTGCTAAGCATCTTTTTTGGGCTCATCCTTGGACACTTCTCGGAAACAATAAGCGTTTTCGTTGATTTTCCCTTGAAGTTCATCAACCTTTAGTGAATATATGCCATTGTGGATGCTATCATTCCTCTCTTCTTGGAAACAATTCGTCCTCGAATTTGAATATCATAAAATCTAGTATGCTTGCATTAGTAGACAAAATCCATTAATTGAAAGCAACAATGGTAGGAGCAAAACAAGATAGTGACCATGTGTCTACTTAATCCAATTAATCCTAGCATATGTAAATACACCCTTTTTGAGCATGTGGACATCATCCCAATAAAAAGCTCTCCTACTTATATAAGCATAAAAAGATTCTGGTCTAGATGCAATTGCAAATGATAAATGCAACTCCAATTCAGTTCTATCAATAACGTACTTCAATGGGTATGACAAAGACAATATACAAATAGCCAAGCATCCTCAATTATATCTCCCAAAGGTTCTTCCACATAATACCATGTTACATTCTAGCATAGCTTGAGTCTTAGTATAATCAATGGTAAATTCTCCAGGTGTAAAAAATATCCTTCAGTGGAATTGAGGGGCCTTTTTCAGTATCTTGTTAATCAGTTGAAGAAAGGAAATGGTATTGAGCTTGTTTTCATGCAGGTATGGATCTTTATTTATTATTTTCATTTGTGACATAGGGAATTGGTTTTTTCATCTGAAAACTCCCCTCTTTTGAAATTGTGTTGATAATTTTCAGGAGCTCATTCAGCAAATGGCTAATGTACACTATACAGAGAATATGACGGAGGAGCAATTGGATGCCATGGCTGGAAGTGAAACTCTACGCTACCAGGCTACCTCATTTGGTATAACACGGAACAATAAGGTGCATTAGAAATTCATTTAGCTGCAGGAGTTTTCAGAAATTTATTTTTTGGAATATGAGTACTTGAATCTACAATGGTACTGGAGAATGATACTTTCAAATAAATGTCTTCAAAAATTTTTGAGTTGGAAGGGTTTTCATTTCCATTTGATTTCGATTTTGCATATGCAAGTGCTAGTAGCTTTGACACCTTTCTATGTTGGAGTGAACATCTGATAATCTTATTGATTTTGGTCATTCATTGTGCAATTTAAATATTTTGAAATCTGAATGCTCCATCTTCAGATTTGTTTCCTTCCATTGTTTGCGATGCATGACAATTAGGGAGAAATGGGAGAAAATAGAGAGGTATTGAGAATGCATGAGAAGATAGATTAATAAAAGAGAGAGAGAGGAATCGTAGTAACAACATAATATCAAGTGGAATCTCACAAGTGGACTTGGAAAGGGTAGCATGTAACCTTACTCCGGCCTTGAGCGGTAGATAGGTTGACTCGCAACTCGCGTCCCAAACCCCCATTTCACAACATACCCTTGATCCTGGACATTCTAAAACAACCCTTTCACACCAAGATCAATTATGGGAGTTCTACTCGCCCGAATTCGATTCTGTAAAGCCTTTTAGGTCCTCATTGTCTTGGCTATCAACTCAAATGATCAAACTCATACATCAAACTTCAATTTGTAACCCAGTGTTATCAAAGGCGAGTGCTGGCGAGAGGCGAGGCGAGGCAATGTCGCCTTTACCTGCCATGGCGAGTGCTCCTAAGAAAGGCAAGGTGAGGCGCGAAAAAGGCGAGCGGCTTGTGGCGAGGCGGCTATTGCATCGCCTTTTGTATTGTATTTTAAAATGGATTTTCAATAATATGAAAGACATTCTAGGGTTTATTTGGGAGAAAACTTGCCCGACCCATTTTTTCTTTCTTCAAGACCTACGCTTTTTCTCCATACTTGTGCGACTTCTCCAGCTTCGAGACCTGCGATTCTTCTTTTCTCCACTGCGCGACCCATTCAGGTAAGTTTTCTTTCTTAGTTTCTTCGTTCTTCTTCTTCTTCTTCTTCTTCTTCAGTTTGAGACCTGCGCGACTCAACTTCTTCTCCACTACAATTTCTTCTTCTTCTTCTTCTTCTTCTTCTTCTTCTTTTTTCATAGCGTGGACGCCCTTTGTTCAAGAATCCTCTGATTGACAAAAATTAGTGTGTTCCAGAGTCCTCTGTTCACTGGAGAAGTGGACTGCCTAATTTAAAAAAAGAAAATTTTGTAATCATTGTTTATTAATATAATATGTTGTATATTGATTATATAATATTAATTTGTCCGTCAATAATGTGATTTCAATGGCTAAAAAGTCCAGACTTTTAGTATCTATTATATTAGTTTTTGCCTTTTGGGATTGAAATATTTACTAATATATATTATTGCTATTGAGATTCTAGATATTTATATACGTAATTAAATATTTTAAGATTTTAGTATAAATTGGCGCCTTTTCAGAAAAGGCGAGCGCCTCGTCGCGAGGCGGCCTTTTATCGTCCAAAACACTTTTATAACCGGATTACCCTGCCCATTGGTTTATTCAGAATGACGGGGACAAGTAATTGTACTTGGCAATTTTAGGACAACAACAACAACATACCCAGTGGAATCCCACAAGTGGGGTTTGGAGAGGGTAGAATGTACGCAGACCTTACCACTATCTCATAGAGATAGAGAGGTTGTTTCTGAAAAACTTTCGTGTTAAAAAATCAAGCCCCATAAACAGAAGATACTAGATATGGAAAAGAAAAGAAGAAAAGGAAAACAACTAATAATGAAAAGCAAAATGATAGTATGTAAATACGATAAAATAAGAAATATAAGACGAATAATGATAACACAGTATTTAAAGATTACTCCTACTAACCTACTAAATCATAAGGCCATACATAACCTACCCTTACTAGCCTATTAGCCTTGTACCCTAATACGCGACCTCCACTCCTTTCTATCTAAGGTCATGTCCTCAGTGGGAAGATGTTTCTCCGTATCTTATCTGATAACCTCCCCCAGTACTTCTTCAATCTACCTCTATGATTCTGTGTAACCCCTACATCCAACCTCTCACACCTCCTAATAGGGGCATTGATACTTCATCTCTGCACATGTCCGAACCATCGCAGTCTCGCTTCCCTCATCTTGTCAGCCACATGGACCACCTCTAACTTCTCCCGGATGATCTCATTCCTAATTTTATCACTCCTGGTATTTCTACACATCCATCTCAACATCCTTATCTCCGCGACTTGCATCTTCTGAATATGTAAGTTTTTATTTGGCCAACACTCCACTTTATAAAGCAAAGGCGTCTTACCACCATTTTGTAAAACTTTCCTTTAAGTTTGGGTGGTATCTTTTTATCACACGATACTCTAGAGGCACACCTCCATTTCATCCATGCCGCCCTAATTCGATGTGTGACATCATCGTCGATATCGCTACTACTTTGGATGATGTACCCAAGATACTTAGGGGTCGTTTGGTGTGAAGGATAACTAAAATAATCTTGTGATAAAAATTTAGTGGCACTTAAATGGTTGTTGGTTGGCAAATGTGGGATAACTTATCCCGGGACTAATAAATAGTACCGGGATAAGTTATCCCTCCTTTTGGGTGGTATACTATCTAGGGATAAAAAGGGTCAATGACAATAATATCCTTTTACACCCTTTTTATACCTCACTTTGTATATTTACATTATTTTTACTACAATATATAATAATATTCACAACCTTCACTCTTTATTTTTATAATACTTATTCATATTTTTCTTTTAAAGATTACACCATATAGTATAATTTTTATTGACTAATTTCTTATGTTTTCTATATTTTGATTCTTCATAAATTCTTTGTCACTTTAACAAACTTCAAAATGCAAGTTTATTTGTAAATTAAATAAAAAAATTATTTTAAATGCATATATTATTATGGAAATGCACACCTAAAAGTATTTAAGCTAAATAAGATGAAAGATTTATTTTAAAAATAAATCTTGAATAACTAAGGTTAGCAAAGAACATACCTTAAAAACTAATAAAGTGAAGGGTATTTTTGTAAACAAGCAACATATTCTTAAAATTTATCCAACAAACCAAACACTCAATAAAAAATAATCTCAACATAACTTATCCCATCATTACTAATCCTAACATAATTTATTCCATCGTAACTTATATTCAAACCAAACGACCCCTATAAGTTTTTCCTCTTTGGAATAAGTTGAGTGGCAAGCGTCACTTCAATGTTCGTTTCATCTCTTGCAACTGAATTTGCACTCCATGTAATCTGTTTTGGTCCTGCTCAATTTGAACCCTTTGGATTCCAAAGTATGCCTCCAAACCTCCAGTCTATCATTAACTTTAGCCAGAGTCTCATCAATCAGTACTATGTCATCTGCAAATAACATACACCATGACACCTCTTCCTGGATAGACCGTGTTAGCGCATCCATTACTAGGGCAAAAAGAAAAAGGCTCAGCACAAATCCTTATGAAGTCCCATCTTAACCTGAAAATACTTTGAGTTTCCTCTTACCATTCTCACCCGAGTTTTGGCTTCATCATACATGTCCTTTATCACCCTAATATATGCTATTGGAACACCTTTTGCCTCTAGACATCTCCATCGCACATCCCTCGAAACTTTATCATAGGCCTTCTCAAGGTCAATGAACACCATATGAAGGTCCTTTTATCTCCCTATATTTCTCCACTAATCTTCGAACAAGATGGATTGCTTCAGTAGTCGACCGCCGGCATAAATTCGAACTGATTCTCTGAAATAGACACTCATTTTCTCACCCTCAATTGCACTGCTCTCTCCCAAACCTTCATGGTGTGGCTTAACAACTTGCTACCCCTGTAATTGTTGCAGTTTTGAATATCACCCTTGTTCTTGTACAATAGAACTGTTGTACGCCTCCTCCATTCATCGTGCATCTTAGACGTCTTCATAATAACATTGAACTACCTAGTCAACTACTCAATACCATCCTTCAATTGATAATTTTAGGACAAAGTTAATAAATATTGTTATAAAAATTTTGAATTATAGAAAGCATCTCAATGCATTATGAATAAAGCAAATATCAACTACAACAAACTAGTGCAATGATCAAAGTTCAAGAGACTGTAGATAGTTGCTGAGATTAGTCGGTGCTCTAAGAGACTCGGACACCAAGTGCAAATAAAAAAAAAAAGATAGTTGCAGAAATCAAAGGAGAAGAAACTACAAGGAAAATACTAGACCACTAGTATGGATGGATAAAAACAAGGAAAAAATACTAGACCACTAGTATGGATGGATAAGCAAGATAACACTCTACTAGTTATTAACCTTCTTTCTTAATCTGTATCCTCCATAATTTCCTATCAAAGGTCATGTCCTCGGTAAGCTGCAAGTGCATCAAGTCCTGTATAATGACCTCTTCCCAGTACTTCGTTTGCCTACTCAATCTCTCGTACAATCATCCTTAGTCAACCTCTCATGCCTTATCGGGGAATCCATTCATTTCGTTATTAAATGTTTAATCAATTTATATCACCCAATAGCATTGGTACATCTCAATATTAATTTAAATATTAGATAAACGTATATCATTCAGCAGAATGAGGGATGTCAATATCAGATTACTTATTATCTAAGGGTGTGTTTGGTATGGATAAGCTAATCAATTCTTATCTCTACTAAAGGATTAGCTGGATAAATGTTTTATCTAATACTCTCTGTCGTGTTTGTTCGACACTACTTTCCTTTTTATTTTATCCGAAAATAATCACATCTTTTCTAGTTAAAAATTGTTTGAAGTTTGCCTCCCATTTTTACCACTAGGGTTCGTTTAGTATGAACAAGTTATATATGAATTATAATATGAAGATTAAATAATGATGTGATTATTTAATAGATACAGTTTTATTGGTAGATGCTTGGTGGATGGGTTAAAAATTGATTATACAGGATATAGTATAAAGCGTGTCTGGTTTTGCACAACATAAATTGGAGAAACTTTAATGTTAATTTTTACCTTGATTTTTCAAAGGAGTATGGGGGAAGATAGAATAACATCTTTATCATTATGGTGTTCTATCCTAAGATAAGTAATCTTGGCATTGTTATCTAGTAATAATTATCTAATAAATAATCTTGGGATTGCTAATCCTAGAGTAAAAGCTCAACCATACGGGGGGATGAATCCTGTATTTTATCTCAAGGTAATTATCCCTTATCCCACAAACCAACAACTCCTTAATGACATGACTTGGTTGAAATTACTTACTTTAAAAGCTCATTAGGAGAGGGAAAATGAACACACATGGAACTCTTACCACGACTTATTTAGTTATCGGAGTAAGGGCGATGTTGGTACTTTGCGTATATTTATCTTGTCTTAAAATATCTTCTTTTATTTTGTAAACTCATGCCTAGTTAAACACATTCACATAAAGTGGGACAGAGCATAGATAAGTTTTGTTTATTTGTTATAGATAAACATAAATGATGTACCAATCAAATGAAAAGAATAAATATGAATAATGAATCTACTTTAATTTTGTTGGTTTTCCCTTATTCAAACATTTATGTATGTATAGCTACAACATCATTAAAAAGCTTTGGGTATATACAAATCTATCAACCCACCTCCTCCTCCCTCTCCAGACAAAAAAGCTGATCTTACTTTAGCTTGAGTGTCTTTCCTACATTGTACTTTGTCTATGTTGTTTTCACTAGTAAGTTCAGTTTTACACAAATCGTAAATATAGAGTAGTGCAATTTATTTCGTATTCCTCTTGCACCTTGTTTTGTGCCTGCTATAGATCTCTAATTTGACATTTAGCATCCTAATTTGATGGAGTGTCCTAAAATGTGTCTCTTCTTACAGGCACTGATTAAATCGACTAACAGGCTGAGAGATGCTTTGCTCCCAAAAGATGAACCAAAGTTGGCAATTCCACTGTTGCTACTCATTGCTCAGTATCGTTCTCTGTAAGCATATACCATACTTGGTGTGTCCTAGAAAAATGCCACAACCAAAATACGAAGCATGTAGTTATGAAGAGTAAAATTTTTCCCTGGGACAATCAAGTTCAACTTCTTTTCCTGACTCCTAGTTGAAAGAGGCTAAATATTCTTTATCTGTAAGGATCGTGTGGCTTCCTTCACATCAACAGTTTATGTTTTTTTTTTTTGGACCCATCCAATTTGATTTCAATATTATATTGATCGAGATCCAATCAAGAGCCTGGAGCAACTTCTCGTGCTTGAATACAGAATCCTTTATTACATGTTTCAACAGTGGCTTTGATTGACTCCCTTTAATCTTATATTTTGTTCTGCAGGGTAGTTATCAATGCCGAAGTTCCATATATTAAAATGGTCAGTGAACAGTTTGATAGGTGTCATGGAGCCCTCCTTCAGTATGTGGAATTTTTGTCTAGTGCGGTGACTCCAACAGCTGCCTATGCTGTTCTTATTCCAGCTCTGGATGAGCTTGTACATGTGTATCATCTTGATCCTGAGGTTATCCCATTTTCTATTTGTTTCTTCTAACTTTTATGTTTCATGTGATTCTTGATTTAATAAATCTGTTGAAGCCTCAGGTCCATGTGATTGAGAGGGCATCTCGAATTTATAAATGTTAAAGGACATATTTGTCACTTAAAAAGACAAACTAAGAGCCCCTGTGACTTTGGTTTCCTGAAAAGAGTGCAACACATTGTATGTCGGTTAAGCATGTTATGAGTTTGCTCTTCTGTGGACTAATGCAGGGTATATTAAGTAGGGATGGGTTGAGGGGTAAGCCCATTAGCTCCCGAGTTTCAAACTATGTGCTAGCTAATTCTCTGGGATTTCTTGGTTATAAAAAAATCAAAAATAAGATTTGAAATGAATTGTTATTGAGTTTATATTACAAATCAAGCAAATGGCTCTTTAAACTGTCTGCGCTTCTTTCAATTGTGAAGTAGCAGTTAGTCAATGCAACTTTCGACGCTC
>JAOTQJ010000091.1:11007596-11051398 GCA_025642045.1 Solanum sejunctum | reverse complement strand
GGAGGAAAACTACATATACGCATCGTAGTCCAAGATTAATAATCGAGAGTATGAATAATAAATATATGGACAAAGAAATTAAAGAATAACATTATAATAATGTGAAATATCAATTGTTTAGTGTCACATCTTCAGGAGTGCACCCATTAGCAAGGAAAATTATGCCTTAAAGCTTTGATGACAACACTGAAGTGCCCATAAAGCGTGTGGCAAAGCGCTCAACACAACCCAATCTGCCCAGTTGCTACCCTAATTGTTAGTGTGTGATATGTATCATGAAGTAACCACTTTGCTATCCTTTTCAATGTATCTTGTGCATATGGATGGATCCTTTATCATTCAGTTGAGCAGTTCTCTTTTGTCAACTTGTCTGAACTTAAATATTCACCCTTTTCTGTAGGGAAGAGCTACAGGCAAGCGAGCTACTCCTGCTGGATCTCTCTCAAAGCATCAAAAGCATGATATTGCAAAAGATGATAAGTCTGGGAAAGCTGTTGGAAGAGCATCTGGAGCTGCTTCTGGTGGTGATGTTTATCCGTCTGAGAGCAGAGCAAGTGGGAATGTTAATGTTTCTACTACAGTCTCAGGGAATGGTAGCATTTTTTCTACTGTACCTAAAGGTGCAGCTTCATTAACGAGATTGTTAGATCTTTCAAATGAATCTAATGCTGAACTTACAGCTACTAAATCTGCTGATCAGAGGGTTTCTGCTGGAAAAGATGATGTCACTGAAAGTTCTGATGTGTATAAGGAATCCACATCGCGTCTGGTTCATTCGCCTCGACAGGATGCTTCCAAAGCTAATGAAAAAATACAGAAGAGATCTATTCCCGCAGAAGATCTTGATAGACTGAATAAACGCCGAAAAGGTGAAATTGATGGTAGAGATATTGATTGTGGTGATGCTCGTTCGTCGGAGAAAGAGCGGTTAGTAGATGCACGACTTGCAGATAAACTTCATCCAGCAGACTGTGATAAACATGGTTCTCCTGATCAAATATTGAACCGAGCATCTGAAAAGCTTCTTGATAGATCAAAAGATAAGGGTGGTGAAAGACCAGAGAGAGACCCCAGAGAACGAGGGGACCGTCCTGATAGGTCTCGTGGGGATGATGCATTTGAAAAATCAAGAGATAGGTCAACTGAGCGGCATGGAAGAGAACGTTCAATTGAGAGAGTACATGAGAGAGTTGCTGATAGGAACTTTGATAGGTTCAGTAAGGATGAAAGAATCAAAGATGATAGGAGCAAGCTGCGACATAGTGAAGCATCTGTAGAGAAATCTCATACAGATGATCGGTTTCACAACCAAAATCTGCCTCCACCTCCACCATTGCCTCCTCACATCGTCCCACAATCCATTAATGCAGGCAGGAGAGATGATGATTCTGATAGACGTTTTGGAACTGTCAGGCATAGTCAAAGACTTTCTCCAAGGCATGATGAGAGAGAGAGACGACGGTCGGAAGAGAATAACACATTATTGCAGGATGATTTAAAGAGAAGGAGAGAAGAAGATTTTCGAGATAGAAAGCGGGAAGAGAGAGAACTTTCAATGAAGGTAAGCTTGATTTACGTTTCATGCATAATTATTCAAGATACCTCAGACAGTTCAATTGTCGGTGTTACTGGCATTTGTGACCTTCTTAATTGCAAAAACTATATGTAGTTGCTAATACGTTATGCCTATAATTATTATTGAGCTTTGGGCTGGTCACTGGAATTGAATATAGGGAAAATTAGACAAAATGTCCATTAGGTTAAATTTCTTAATAAAAAAAATTAAAGTAATAAGCCCTTTATTGCAGCATATGGCCATTCAACACATTTATCTTACCAAATTTGGCTAATTTTCTTCTTCATCCCTTAATTCTTGATCTTTATTTCAGTTAATATTGTTCTTCGCTTTTTTCTTCTTTATCTATTGTTCTTCTTCAACTGTTCTTTATTCTTTCTTCTATTGTTCGTCTATTATATAGTCATTGTGTACTTTATATGACTTTTGGCTATTTTTTATGTAAATAAAACATAACTATACTAACTACTTTATTATATATATTTGAAATTTCCCCTTTAATATATACACTATTATGATAGTTTAGATTGCATATTCCTTGATACTCAGTATACAAAATAGACATTCTACTCATTTGTTGATGCTATTCTAACATTCTAAATTTGGAGAATTCCATTTGAAGTGATTCCTGTTTGCTCATACTTTTTTTTTTAATCTTTCATCTTAACTCAATGTTGGTTTTGGCTATATATTTGTAGATCTAGTATTTAATGTTCATAAGCACACATCAAAATGGAACAATGTTATCAAAAGTAAAAAGTGCAAAAAAGCTCTAAGGTTGTTTGTGCTTTAAGTGCAAAGCAGATAAAGCGTGGGTTTTAATTAAAAAAGGAGCAAGGGGAGGAAAAAAAATACAAATATATGTTTAGCCAAGATAATGATTTATAAACATGAATGATAAATATATAAACAAAGAAATGGAAAAACAATTTCAATAAGGTGGAATATCAATTGTTTAGTGCTCACGTTTGTTCAGAAGAGGTTTATTGGCAAGGAAAGTATACCTTATAACCTTGATGATGACACTGACGTCTGCATTAAGTCAGGCGAAGCACTCAACACATTTTGAGCATTGCTTTAGGGCTTAGGCGCGCCTTTGATCACACTGAAATGGAAGTGAAGCCCTGTGAAAGAAACAATATGCTGTATTGTTAGGCTATCTCCCTTTCTAGGGGCCATTTATTTTTTTAATCCTTGTCTATTTGACCTTTGTTCTTAAATTGAAGAAGCTTTTTGTTTGCAAAAGTACACTTCATTTGTTGTTTCATATTTTATCTGACTCGGTTGCCAAAACTACGCCTTTGTCCCCAACTTCAGTTTAAACCATATATTATAGCCCAAGAAAACAAAGTTTATGCCTTAGGGTCCAACTGGTACTAGATGGTCGAACATACCACATGCGTTCAAATATGTTAGGTTCAACCAGAAATGGTGACATGTTTGAAAAGAACCTTTACCAAGAAGAACAGTCACTGGTGTGCGATTAATCAGAAAGCAAGCTGTAGAGAGTAAATCCCTCCAAAATTGTTTAGGAACCTTCATTATGACCAAAACTACTCAAGTTGTGTCAAGTCCTACTCTTCTTCTTTGCAACTCCATTTTGGGAGATGTGATCAACATATGAAGATTGATGAAGAATACAATTTTAACATATACTCGCTAGCGTTATCAATCCTTAGAATATGCATTGAAGCAATAAATTGAGTTTAGGCATCTGGACAAAAGGCACATGAGTTAATACACTGTAGAACAACTTTTCATAAAATAAATAAATAGAGAAGGGTTATCAAAGGCCCTTAAACTATGTGAAATTGAACAAAAATGCCCCCCCCCACCCCCCCCACCCCCAATTTATGGTTTGGTCAAAAAATGCCCATGATGTTAATAGGGAAAATGGTTCGAAATACACAATATGGCCAAAATTGCTGTTACACATTCCAACTTTGCAGGGGTCCTATGACATACCTGGACTATTCTTAATTAGAATTAATATAGCCCTAAGTGCTTAGGTGGCAAAGAAACTGTAATGCACTCTCCTTAAGAGAGTAAGAGCAGGGAAAAAAAATATTTTCATAGTATTTTTTTCTTTTTTTTCCCCTTTCTCTTTCCATCTTTTTTAATCTCTTATCTTCTTCACTGCTGCCATCAACGTCATTGACGTCGACACTGGTGACAATGTCAACATTTCATTACCACCACAAATCGTCTCACTAAAGCAACACTGCTCCACTGCCCTTTTCCTCACTTTAAAAGCCACTAATTCTGTATATCCTCGTCCATTAGAATGGACCAATAGTGACACTAACTAATTTCGATAACATTCCTCTGATCAAACTTTCATAGTCTAAAAGTAATATGTTTTCTGCTTTCTTTTTTTTTTCTTTGAGCTCAAGGATTGTTAATTAGAGCAAAAAAGAAATTATAGGCATACCAAAGATGGACGCTCAAAAATCGAATATTTCTATAATTAACTTAACTTTGAGCTATGCATTGATGGAGAATTGCATCAGAAAAATGAGACTTCCAACAAAATGTGAAGAACCCATTGGGATGTAAAATAATGAAACTTTTCTTTTAATCTTCTTTTCTTTTATGCATCATTCTTAATTTTTTCCGCTAATGAAGATCTATAAATACAATAACATACTCAGTGGAATCCCACAAGTAAGGTCTAGGGAGGTAAGATGTACGCAGACCTTATCACTACCTCACTGAGGTATTGAGGCTGTTTAATAGGAACTCTCGTCTCAAAAACTCATAAGCAATGAAGATCTATAAATAAAAATTGAAATTTTATTACAAGAAATTTTTCTTCTAGAAAAGACTATGTACATTGTACTATTTCTAAAATCCAAGAAAAATAAAAAAAATAGAAAAGAAAATAACATAATAAATATGAAATTTACAGGCGGCAATGTGTGCATATCACCCTTTAATACATATGTGGGAATAGTATATTAATAGGGTATCTATTCTGTTTCAAATGGGTCCAAGGGTGTCATAGCTCTCCCGTGTAGTTGGATTTCAGCCATAGTTGGAATGTGTTTCAAACCGTTTTCCCTTGTTAATAAATTGGTCCAAAAATGTCCTTACTACTAATAGTTTGGTCTAGAAATGTCTCTATTGTTATTAGAGCCTGTTTGGATTCGCTTTTGGCTTGTTGACATGAAAGACAAAAGTCATTAGTTAGAAATTCTAACTTATGAGTTTCGTCTTACTTTTAGCATTTTAGCTTAAAATCATGTACTTTAGGCACCTTTTTCAATTTGTCCAAACACTGTGAAAGTGCTTAAAAGCACTTAGAAAAAGCCAATCCAAACACTCTTGATTGGTGGGTCAAAAACGCCCTTTTCTTGATAAATATATTACTCTTCATCCATCAATAACTGTCCACTATTGATCTGATACAAGGATTAAGAAATAGTAAATGAGATGAGTAATTTTATCAAATCATTCTTTGAATATAATAAATACAATGTTTTGGAAAGTGTAATAAGGAAATGACTATAATTAATGATTATGGTAAATTAGGAATTAAGTCTAAAATTATCTCCTGATGTCATTAAGTGGACAAGTATTGTTGTACATCCCAAAATGGTATAGTGGACAAGTAAAGATGGACAGAGGGAGTAGTTTTTTTTTAAAAAATATATTCAATTCTTGATAAAACTATTACTTCTAAAGAACCCTATTCTTGTTTTTTTTCTTTCAAAATCATGTGAACTAACAAGTAAATAGGAAATAATCTTTTTTTCTTGTTAATCTCATTTTAATAATTAAAATAGAATAAGTCTATGTACTATTTTAACCTATAATATAGGTTATATATAAGTTCATATTAACCCAGTCATTGATTTTCATGTGATAACGGTTTCGATAAAAAAGTTCCTAATAAAAAAGAAACATTTTCCACCGCATCACATAGAGGCATGGCAAAAATCTTTTCCACCACATCACAAGGAGCTCATCTTGAAGGCGCCCTATCCAAGCCTCTTTATCATATCACAAGCATACATAAGGTAAAGTAAGAGTCTATATATAGATCTTGGCGGAACATAGTAATAGCAAAGTCATAGTTTCCCTTGGGCGAATTACATCACTCTTAGTCCAAAACATGCCTCTATATATAGATCTTGGCGGGGTCTAGAACGTAGCTTACTAGCTCACTCTCAAGATATAACATCAAAAGAAAAGTCATAAAGTCTCAACATAGGAAAACATCATATAAAAGGCTTGTTCCCGAAGCATGGGAACTCACCAACAAGTCTTCTAGAGCTCAACTCAGAATCTAGCCATGAAATAAAGGAATAGTCTCGTCGTCCGTCCTACATGGTTAGATCATGTAGGCAAAGAAGCATGCTTTAGTACATCCCATGTACTAAGATGTAGGTATGTCATGCATCAAGGAACAGTACAACATAATTTCAATATGCATAATCATAATCAATAGAATAAGGACACAATATCTAAGTTGTAAAGCAAAATTGATAAATAAGATGTGGATAACCAGAAGGATGGAGAAAGAGGGAAAAAATGCATACCGATGATATAGACTTCCAATATGTGAGTGACATCCTTGTCAATCTCCCCATTTTCTTGGATAACAAATTCGAGATACATAAAACTTACTCTCCTTTGAATGGCTGGGGTATGCCTTACTTCTATGCCAACTGCCTATGTTACGTCACTGAACTTGCGCCCCCAAGTATTGTGGCGTGGTCCTGTTCACGATGTTGCTTAACTTGAACCCTTTAGATTCTAGGGTATCTCTCGTAACCTCCAACTCATAGTTAACACCCAAGAGTCTTGTCAATCAGAACTATGACATCCATAAATAACATAGACCTAAATTGGTTCCCAGTACCTCTTGTAGTGTCCCATGTGTTTTCGAAAGGAAAGGTGGCAAGGTTTGCCTTGCCTCACAGCAAGAAGTGAGGCGCCAATCAATACCAAAAACTTAAAATATTTAATGGTATATATAAATAACCAAAATTTCAATAGCAATAACTTATTAGCAAATATTTCAATACAAAAACTAAAAGTAAGTAGTAGATACTAAATGTTTAGAACTTGAATGACCCAATAATTCACAAGACAAGCAATACTAAAGCAGAGCGATGAGAAAGAAGAATTGGGCAGATTGCAGACTGAGGAAGAACCAAAAAGTTGCCTTACTGAGAAAGAAGAAAGACAGCTGCTAAAGTTGAAATACAGGAGAGGGATGAAGAAACGAGAAGAAGAGCTGACTTTGACATTTGAGGCGCAGAAGTCACAAATCCTAATTGTGTGTTTTAAGTTTTAAATTTTTGAGTAAAATTTTTTTCAGGAAAGGTGGCACCTATGTTGCCTTGCCGCATGCCTTTGTGACCTTGCCTTGCCATTAGAAGGTGACCCCGCCTCGCCTTGCCTCGTGCCAAAGTCGCTACAGAGAGCGCCTTTCACAATACTGAGTGTCCCTAACTCTAGCTTTATCACTCTTTCCCCGAGTCTCATCACATAATTAATAAGTCTAATGCGACAATAGTTCAGACAACTTCAAATATCTTATTTATTCTTATAAATAGAATCAGGATCCTGCTGTTCACATTTGGCATCCTACCAGTTCATAAGTGTTATATTGAATAGCTTTGTATGTTATCCTACTCCAACCTCTCCATACCTCTATGGATTCCATATGTACAAGAAAGCTTTTATAATATTTATATTTTCCGTTGCATTGTATACCTCTTCCGATCTAATTCTATAACTATAGCTTGATTTTTTGTGTAAGCATGCATGTAGATACCAATTATTGTTCCTGTGGTTCAAGTTGAACAATTGCTCAATTTTTGGTTTACCTTAGTTGCCAATGAAACTAATATTTTTCTCTAGGTATGTTGATTTCCAATGTGATAATATGCTAAAAGTTCATATTTTGACCTTGGCAACATGGAACTAGGTTCTTTGAAGCATGGAGGGAGTAGTTTCCCTCTTTTGGGTTTTATTTTTGGCCCCTGAGGTCTGAGTAACAACAAAGTAGGCTCCAGTGACCCTATTCAAGAGGGGGAAGCATCACAATTCCTAAAAGTTTTGTACTAGGAGGCAATCTTGGATATTCATTTATTTAAGGTGGTGGAACTTCAAATGGTATTTGGGGGCTTTCCAAGGAGTATAATGTGCACATGATGATGATTTAAAGTGAAGACTGGTAGGGTTTGACGGAGTTTGACCATTGACTAAGACCCTAGTGGACTTAAGTTAGAAGTAGAAGGGTGGCTTATAGGCCCATGACCATGTAATGGTTATTTGGCCGTAGATCCATCTTTAACTTCATTTAATCATTTGGACTGTCTTGATATATTTTAGGTTGTACTTAATACGCTTGCCCCAATGTTAGTGTAAATTGTTTTATGTTAAGAGTCCAACATTTTGGAAACCATTGAACACTTGCCAGAACAAGGTTTGCCTTTTGTTTGCTTGTTCTAACTTTTATGCATCAATATGCTTCCATAGCTTGTCGCCAAATGACTCTATTCTGCATGTTGAAAACATTAACGGCTCTCTTTCTTGTTAATCATTTTACCTGCAACACTCCTGAGTTCTTGACTTATTACACTTCTGTACTCATTGACAGTTACCTTATTGAGCTGGGATATTCTTTCTTTACACCTTTTGCATCCTCCTTCCAATTGAGGTGATAAGGATGGTAGAAACTAATTTCTTAGTTGGTTTTCTGTGTTGGCTTGATAATAATACTCAATCCTTTCTAATGCTATTCCTTCCTAGCTTAAATAACTGTCTTCATATTGGTCAGAGGAATGGATTTGTGAGTTTATATGGTTTCTTGGATTTTTTCATCAATTTATATTTTTTCTAGCACTTACATGTTAAATTTGTTTTCTTTGTGTAATATTTGCTACGAGTTTGGACTGACTGTGTGAATGAGGATTCATATAGTTGGCCCTAACTTGTTTAGGAGATATGGGTTTGTTGTTTAACTACGTTTTGTAGTATACCTTCTTGCTTCTAGGGTCAGATTCTTTCTAGTAAAACCCTTGATTTTGGATCTCTTGCCGTCTTGTTGCTTGTTAGTGATTACTTACATTTTATTTGTGTTGTAGGTAGAGGAGAGGGAAAGAGAGAGGGAAAAAGCAAGCCTCATGAAAGAGGATATGGATCCAAATGCCACAAAGAGGCGTAAACTTAAGAGAGAGCATATGGCTTCAGAACCTGGGGAGTATTCACCTGCTGCTCATCCTCCTCTTTCTATTAATATGTCGCAGCCCAGTGATGGAAGAGATAGGGGAGAGCGAAAGGGTGTTATTGTTCAGCAGCGTCCAGGTTATGTGGACGAGCCAAGTCTTAGGATTCATGGAAAAGAAAGTGCCAGCAAAGCACCCCGTCGTGATGCCGACACGTATCCTTTTTGATACATGTACATACAATTCCTTCAGAGTTTTCTTTGGACCATCTGCTGCGTAAACCCCAAGAAATGCAATTGTTTTGTTTGAATGGAATATTTTGTTTCTTTTATCAGCAATGCCTCGTCATCCAAAATACAAGTCTGGCTATAATTGTACAATGCTACCAATCTATATGGCCTTTTTGGTGGTGGTTATTGGATAGACGTGGTTTTTCTGTCATCGGTTTTATCCAAATCCTCATACTAAATTGATATATTACTTGAGAAGTAGAATAATGTAACGTAAATATTTTCTTTAGAACTGTATAAGTCAACTTGGGCAGTGTTACATTGAAGTCTGCTTATATTTGATGCCTTAACTATGCACTGCAGTATGTATGACCGAGAGTGGGATGACGACAAGAGGCAAAGAGCTGAGCCCAAGAGGCGGCATCGAAAGTAATTGCTAAACCACTAGACTACCAATCTGGTGGGGTTTTAGGCTTGTGTTCCCAGATCAATTTTGTCTAGTCAATTGTTGAAGTACTAAATGCATGAATTAGGCAAGAAGAATGTGTTTCTTTGTGTAAAATGCTTTGGAACTCTATATTTACATTATTACATGGCATATAGATATATGACTTAGCTTGAATTGAATCATGTGTAGTCTCAATAGACAAATGTTACTTCATAGTATTAGCTTAAAATAGATATGTATGCATAATCAACAAATATTTGATAAAACTCCAACATATTTCATAATACCAGATAACCATAAGAAATATAACTTGAAATTATGCAATTTTGATTAGACAGAAGATTGGATTTCATGGGTGAAAGGAACTCATGAATGAAATTCATATACATTAGACCTTGAATTTCTTGAAATTGAGTTGAGAAAGACTTAAAGCTTGGAATGGGGTTTTGAAATCCACAACTTGTTCTTGAGTTTCTTTGAATTCTTATTTGGGTTTGGTAGAGGTTCTTGGGAGAATTTGAGAGTGTATTTCAATTTGGAGTGAATTTGATCTTTAGAAATAGGGTTTAGGTCTTTAGGAAGTGTTAAACAACATTGAAATCCGCAAATGACCAATAGAAATAGCTAAATTTTTGAAATGCCATTAATGAAATTGAATTTGGCAAAAACTTGTATATATCTCTGCACTAATGAGTTTTATGAAAACTGGCATAACTTTTTCATTCGAACTCTAAATAAGTTGCAATCAAGTGCGTTGGAAAGCTAATTGAAAGAGTTCTAATTTGGTAGGTCGCAGGTCACCTAGTTTTTTGTGTGCTCAGTGATGTGTCCTTTTAAAATTGATCCTCCTACTAGTACTTGTGTAAAACTTAGCCAATGTAAATTTCTTTGAACTTGGCTTGATGTAGGGGACTCACGATAATCTATAACGACATGAATAAACTTGACGTAGATCTGAATGAGAGCTTGAAGCTTGAATGAATATCTTGAGATTCGAAATGAGTTTGGGACATTTTAATTTTTGTGAAAATATTTAACTAAGTGTTAGAGAGGTTTTTGGAGAATGTCTTGAATGATATGAGATTGAAAATAACTAAGTGTTTTTATGCATGGGGAGGCCTAAGATCCAAAGCCCTTAGATCAGAATAAGAAAACTAGCCAAAGCGCTTGGTCATCGGAATTCGCTAACTTTGAAATTTAGAATTCTACGGTTGCTATAAAATTGAGGTTAGATCCATTTTTCACTCAATTTTGCCCTCTTAACAAGAATCGAATTTTTGATATCACGCATGAATTTTGAGATATATGAAAACTATGATTATGGAAATTTACGAGGCATATTTTCGGGCCCTTTTTGGGGTTGGTTTAGAACCACACCACCTAGCACACTTGGCACTGCATTAAACATGGTAGGGACTGCCTTTTTTCATAGTGAGTCTACCTTATCTTCCACCTAGAAGTGCAGTGAAATTGACCATTACCAACTGGGATCAGCGATTCTTTGTTTGGACATTTGATTCGCTAAAATTCACAGCACATCCAAGGTTACCTCTCAAATGAAAATATGGTCAACTTGACCATCGCTAATGTGATTTGGCGATAAGCTGAGTGGCCCTTCTTGGTTGCCCTTATCAACTTGCTATTCCCCTTTTTCTTATCAACCCTGCAAATTCAACACCTATTATTCAAACTAGAAAGCAGTAAAATACTCATATTGGGTTGTCTCCCAAGTAGCGCCTTCATTAATGTCGTGGCACGACATCATCCCTCATCACCTCATCTTACCACCGATTGACCCATATTTAACAACACCTCAGGATTATCTCTCGATTTTAAAGCTTTGCAAGTGTTGAAAACATCCTCGTTATTCACATTAAATTTCAAGTCTCTAATCTCCACATCAACTATAGCTCGCCCGTTGTCTAAAAATGGCCTCCCCAAAATGCTAGTCACATTTGTATCTAAATCACAATCCAAAATCACAAAATCTGCAGAAAGGATAAATTTATCTACATTCACTAACATTTCATGTAAAATTCCCACAGGTTTCTTGATAGACCTATCAGCCTTGAGCAACTGTATTGTAGTTGGTGAAGGGGTTTTCAAACCTAGTTCGTCAAAAATAGCTAAGGGCATGAGATTTATGCTTGCCCCTAAATCTCAAAGATCTTTATTGAACTTTGACGCTCCTATTGTGCATGGAATGGTGAACGCCCTTGGGTTTTCTTTAGTCACCAGCTTTTGTGTCAAGATTACACTGCAGTTGTGAGACACTTAGATTGTCTCACATTCACGAGTCCTCTTCTTTGTCACCAATTCCTTCATGAACTTGACATATCCAGTCATTTTAATTAATGCTTTCACAAGGGGAACATTTATTGACAAAGAATTAAACATAGATAGAAACTTTTGAAATTGAGCATCCTCCTCTTTCTTTTTTAACCTTTGTGGGAATGGAGGATTCATTTTGACATAAGGTGCCTTCAGCCTCACAACTGGATTTGAGTTTTTGAGGATAATGTTCTTGGCTTTTGCTGCATTGTCCCCACTTTTCTCTTTCTTATCATTCTTGAGATTGTCGAGATTGTCATCACCTACAACTTGAGCCTCCTGCTCATCATCCTCAACAATATTCATATATTCTTTTCCGTATACTTCTTTTAGACCTTCATTAATAACTAGTGTTGGTTTAGTGCCCTTGATCAACTTTCCACTTCAAGTAATAATGGCCAAGCACTACTGAAATGCCTTTTTGGATTGACCACCGTGTCACTAGGTAGACCTACCTTAGGATGTTGATTCAAATGAACTGAACTATTTCCTAATTGAGTCTCCAAATGTTTAATGGATGCCGAACGAGACGTTACAATTTGACTTAACTGGGAAAAATTAGATTTTATTTCTTTCAATACCTTTTTCGAGGCCTCCACCTTACTCAAAGTTAGTGAAAGCATATCCTCAATTTGAGGATTCTCTTGATTAACCACTGGTCAATAGTCTTCACTCTATCATGTGGTGGAATGTAACTGTCTCCCTCGATTACGCCATCCCCTAACTTGATGTTGATCAGTCCATGCTCATCTCACCATCTAGAGTTGTTATTTCAACCTTGATTCCTAAGTGACCTTTGAAAAGATGACCGAGAACTCACCATTTGGTTGCCCATGTAATGACATTCTTCGTTGTAGAAACCTTCAAATGGT
This sequence comes from Solanum sejunctum, assembly GCA_025642045.1. Classification (NCBI taxonomy): domain Eukaryota; kingdom Viridiplantae; phylum Streptophyta; class Magnoliopsida; order Solanales; family Solanaceae; genus Solanum; species Solanum sejunctum. The sequence continues at coordinate 11,038,760 of JAOTQJ010000091.1, read as the reverse complement.
GCACCTTCATACATTGCCCCTCCGGTGGCTCCCACAATATTCACACTCTTGCGATTCCCTCCCATGACATGATTGGTCAAAAGATCAAGCTGAGTAAACATCTTAGTCATGTTTTATCCCTTTCTTGATCTTTGCCAAGATGCTCCTTGGTAGGGCCTCTGTGGCTTGAAAGGATTACATCATGTCTTGTGTAGCGTGCTTTATTAATTGATGGTCATGCCATCTAAGAGGTTGAAAGATTCAATGGGTGATTGTGTCATTAAGCCTCCTTTTATTAGTTAATCAACCACTCCTTTGTTTGCAGCATCAACATGTCACGACCCAAGCGTAATGCCTAGACATGACACGTCAAATGGGAACCCTAAAGGCAACCCAAACAAGCCTCTTTAGCATATAATTTGCACATCGTTGATTGCGGAAGCAGAAATAAGCAACAAGTAAGTATAAAATAATTCTAAGGGGAAGCGAGACTTTGGACTCACACTATAGGATATTTTAGGGAATTAGGACTCCCCATCTCACCAATCAACATATAACAAGCACAGAAGGGAAAAGGGAGGCTAAGGGAAGTCTTTTATAGTCACATAAACATAGTATGAGTCAAACTTAATACATAAATATCCATATCCAAAAACATCTCTAGTACGAGTGGAATGGGGTCTAAGACATCTCCCGGGCTCACCCTCAAAAGATAAAAATCCAAAATAGACATGTCTTACAAAGCATGAAAGTAAGGTAAAAATTGTCCCGAAGTGGAGGACTCACCAATAGTAGTATCCACAGGATCCGTCTAGCCACGTGGAGAGGGAGGATGAATAGGAGCTCTGGTCCCTACATGGTTAGATCATGTAGGTAAAGGAAGTATGTGTCAGTACTTAGAATGCACTAAGTATGTGGGGTGTAATGCAATAAAAGTCATAAGCCATAATAATCAAGATGCATAGTCATAATCATTAGACATAAGCTCATTATGATATGGATGATCAATGATTAGTTTAAAACATGCATGGAAATAGTCAAACATGAATAATATAACTTACATATGTGGGAGGAGACCTGAACGAACATGTAAAACTAAGAGATCTACTAATTGGAGTCCTGATGTTCACTCCACACTGAATAAAGGAGTGGTCTACTTGCCAAGGTAAACTAAGCTTTACCCCACAAAGTGGGTAACTTATCCTAGTTGGATCCACTAGTAAAATCTCATTTAGGGAAATAATATAAGCCTATAGTGGCACAAAGTTAAGAGACCAAAACATTATATAAGGAACCCTTGGTTCGAGCCCCCACCTTAAGCCCTTTTGGTGCTAAATCTAGTACCACAAAATACTTGAAATAATCGTAAATTTAATCATAACTTGAATAACTTGTAAAAATATGATAACATGGCAAGAATAGCTTATTTATATACTTGATCCCTACACGTGGGTGTATACCTTATACAAGAGGGTAAAAACATTTCATAAGCTTGACCCCTTCTAGTAGGCATGGCATTGCACATGAGGGTGGAGTTTGTAAGATGATTGACCCCTTCTAGTGAACTTTAGTTTGTACATGAGGGTAAAATAGGTATCATGCTTGAGCCCTTCATGTAGACATTATTCACTCAAAGAGGGTAGGATATAGTATAAGGGCTCTACATTCTACTTATAAATTATAGGAACTTTTCATGAGTTAATATATACTTAGGAGCCCATAATTTATCATAACATGCTCGTCTTATAATTCATGCAATAATCTTTCATCAACATAAGAATCTTTGTAATGTAAATTTAGTCAAACATGGTGGGTATAAGTACATATGCTTAAGTTCATGCAATTCAAGATTATAAGATAGGATAGGAGTAAAATCAATTCACTTTAAACTTAAATCAATCCACCATCATTGTTGTAAAACTCTTATTTGGGTATCATGAAGTCCAACTAAAACCCACAATTTCTTTCATAGCTTTCATAACATCATAGAGTACATAACCTTAATATCATAAAATCCATCACAAAGTCAAACCCCAATGGTATTTAAGCATAATACATTACCTGAAGAATTCAAATAAAAATCATGTGTACAATGCATAATAATAACATCATATGCAAGAGTTCAAAAAATTCCCATAAAGATCCATAAATTTTATGTAGTTGGAGAAGAAAAATGTTTGGACTTATGGGAAGGAAGGTTCCCACAATCAAACCCATATAGCTTGGTGTGATTTTGGTGAAGGAAATCTGATTTAGAGATGGAAAATATAAAGCCATAGCTTTCTCTCACACTTGTATGCCTTAAGAGATTTGAGAGAGTTTTGAGACTTAGGGTTCTTGAGAACATGAATTGAAGTGAGGGTGTGAAGGGTGTATAAGGCTGGAAAGGGGTCATTGGAAACCTTATACGACATATCTTGGGCCTAGAAAAATAGAAAATTCAAAATTGACCTTTTTAATAATCTAATGGATAGGTCTACGAGACCCTGTTTACGAGCCGTAGAACATTCTACGGGCCGTAGATAGGGGTTTCATCTGATGGCTTTTTAGACTTTCAGAGACCCTTCTCTAATTCACATTGTACAATGCAATATACTATTCCTATAGATTTTATGGGTAGTTTGATAAGTCATATATTGAACTCCTGAAAGATCCCAAATTTTACCAAGTCTGCCCAGGTTCTACAAACCAACATACAGGCCGTATTTCAACTTACGACTCATAAAACCTTTCATAGAAGCTGATGATCCACATTTTTTATTGCATCTTTCATACTCCTCATAGGTGGGGTCTTACAATATCTCCCACTTAGGAACATTCTTCCCCGAATCTGCTAAAGCAAACTCTAAGGAATGGGTTCATGTACCATATGCGAAATGCACTATACACAAAATGCAACACTTGCATCATTTAAAATCTTTAAACCATATTTTAAATAACACTTACAATGCAACCTCAAAATCATATAAACATGTATAAGTGTAACGAGAATGGTATGCGAGTAAAGGAGATCCCAAAATAGGAAAACTGTATTACCTCAAGCTTGATCAAAATTGAAGAGATAGGGATAATGCTTTTTCATATCGGCTTTGGCTTCCCAAGTGGCACTTTCGATGTATTGATTCCTCCAAAGGACTTTGACGGAAGCCACATCTTTGTTTCTCAACCTCTTCATTTGCGTATCTAATATTTCCATCAGAACTTCCTAATATTTCAAGCTATCTTCTACAACACCCACAACATTCAAAGGCACTATAGAACTTGGGTCACCTACACACTTCCTCAATATAGACATATGGAAGATCGGATGAACCATACTCATCTCCATAGGGAAGTCTAATTCATAGGCAACCTTATAAATTCTCCTCACAATTCTATAAGGCCCTACAAACCTTGGGCTCAAGTTTCCCTTCTTTCCAAATCAGACCGCAACCTTCATGGATGAGACCTTCAAATATACGCAATCACCAACATCAAACCCAAGATCTCTCTTTCTCACATCAGAGTAGGACTTTTGCCTATTTGAGTTGTCTTCATTCTCACCCTTATCAACCTCACTTTTTCCAAAGCCTCTATGAACAAATCCTGTCCTAATAAGGCATTGTCCCCCACATTAAACCATCTAATCGGGGACATACATTACCTATCATATAGAGCTTCTAATGGAACTATTCCAATGCTAGAGTGATAGCTATTGTTGTAAGCAAACTCAATGAGTGAAATATGATCATCCCAACTGCCCTTGAACTTCAAAACACTAGCCCTAGTACTTTATCATTTTGGTTTACCTATCTTGATGTACTTGATTTACTGTTGACCAAATCATGACCTTAACGGTCCAAGCTTAGTTTTTCAATGTTATACTGCCCAATTTTCTTTTGATCCCTAGTTTAATTGACTAGCATATTTAGTGGCTTACTCGACCAGTAACAGTATCGAGTGCTACTCTCGCCTCCCCTCTTTTTGGGGCATGACATATAAGGACACCATCTCCCCCTTAGGGAAAACCTCCACTTTACCATCCTTCACTGAAGCTTTTAATTCTAAAAAGGCAGGGTAAACGTCTTGTTTGGACTTGACCACTTCAATCAAAGAAGATCTGGAACAATCAATGACTACCACACCTCCATTTCCAACTTTATTTAACCTAACCCCTAACCTAGCTAACCGGTGAACTTCTCTTGCCAATTCTCTATTGCCATCATCAATGTGAGCTACACTTCCCATGGACACTCCACTTAGAGCATTGGCCACGACATTAGTTTTGCTGAGATAATTATACACACTCAAGTTGTAATCCTTAAGGAGTTCTAACAACCTTCTTTGCCTCAAATTATGATCCATTTGAGTGAATATGTATTGGAAACTTTTGTGGTCAGAGAATACATCTACATGAACTCCATATAAATAATGACCCCATATTTTCAAAGAAAACACCACGACTGCTAACTCGAGATAATGGGGTGGATAATTATGCTCATACACCTTTAGTTGTTGAGAAGCATATGATATGACTTTACCACTTTGCATCAAAACACCCCCCAAACCAACACATGAAGCATCACAATAAACTAAAAACCCTTCTAACCCTTTCGGTAGAGCCAAAATAAGAGCTGATGTAAGCTTGTCTTTCAAAGTTTGAAAACTCTTTTCACATTCACCAACTGATGTCCCCTAAGTTACACCTCCTTTTTGAGGATATATCGGTTGTCACCAAGAAATAGAACCTAACCAAGGTTAGGGTTGAACCCAAGGGAATACTATAGACTTAGAAGAATTCAATTGGTGCAATTTGAGTGATTAACCAGCTTATCTATCTGAAGGAAGCCTTTGTAATAACAAGTAAAAAAGTAATCCTAACTAACACGAGAGTTTAACTAATATGAAAGAAACTAGGGTAATGTGTTCCCCATGATTCCCTAACTCAGTATCACCGAATAACCTAATTTATTTTCTAGTGTGTAGCATGCAGGACAATAAGTTAAGTTCGCAAAACCCTTTGGCCCAGGCGAGAGGCAAATTTCACTGTGTGACTTGACCCATCTCCACAACATGACATTACTAATCCTTACCAATTGTCCCAATACAACCTCCCCATTGGCCTAGTTCGATTGATTAGACAAGAACACATCAATTGAATTTTGATAATTAATCACTTTTTCTATTTATTACTATCTTAGCGCAGTCAGTAAAATTAGGAGGGTTCTAATGTTGGCCACCACTAGAAAACATGTAAAACAAAGAGAGTTAATTAATACATGCATGCACACTTTTCAAGAATTATGAATTATTCGATTTTACCTTGTTAGTTCTTAATGGTTCCCACATCCCTAGTTATGGATTTAGCTACTCATGATTTGTGTATATGCAAGAATTATGAATTTGAATAACATAATAGATCACTTACACAATTGAATTATGCACAAGTAAATCCAAGCTTAAAGGATAATCATAACATTGTAATTAGAAGATTTTATCAAAGTGTACAAGTGTTTTTCAAAACTCTCCAATGTTTTCTCTCCTCTATCTCACTATTTTTCTGCTAACTATTCGAACACTTTAAGAAAAATAACCTAAAAACCTATTTATAATGTTTAAAATACAAGTTCTAAACAAAATATGATAACTGGGACGGCAAGCCTTACAAGCTGCTTTACGAGTTGTATTGGGTTATAAGGTCCCTAATCGGGCTTTCATATTTTGTTGCAACAAAACTAGACTCGTATTCTAGATACCCCTCTATGGCCCGTAAAAAGGTTCTACAACCAGTAGGTGGTTTCGTCTAATGAAACTTCAGAAACTCCTCCTTCTCTTATCATCGGGCATGAGACTTGATCTACGACTCGTAAAATAGTTCATAACTCATCTGTAGTTCGTAGAATGAACTTCATAAATCTACCCCTCATTAGAATTGTACAAGAAACCTCCTTCACGGCCCATATAATGCTCTACATCCCATAAAGGGTATCGTACATCCTCAAAATTAGCAACTTCTGTATAATCTCCCCAAAATCAATGCTAACCCAAAAATCCTGCAAACCAAACACAAAAGCACATAAAACTCACTAATATCGCATTGAGAACATACTAAATTCCAAGTTTTAAGCATCAAAAGTATTGTATTTTGATAGTACATCAACATCTTCAACTTAAAATTATTGCTTGTACTCAAGCGACAGACTCAATTTATATAAGCAACACAATAACACACAGACCTCAACCTAACGACATACATCATATCAAACTTAACCGCAGATACCTATACCATTTTTTAAAACATAATCAGATAGATATTCAGCAAACAAACATAGACTAATGCATGTTATAATACAACTATGATAAGTGAGGTATTACGAAAAAGCCACAATCACTGAATATGTCTAATACTAACAATGCAATGCAAACGTCCTCACAGAAAGAAGTTCCATATCTCACTCTCAATGATGTTTTTAGGTATAATCTCAGGTCTATGCAAAATTGCTCACCCTCACAAAAGATATTCATGTATCACGTCTAATACACAAAACATAGGCTTGCTCTAATACTCATGACTATGAACTTTAACTACTTCGACTAGGATCCCTTTAGGACTTTATTGACTTGTAATAGGCTCGGAGGGCTTTGGTAGGATATTTTTGGAACATAGTGACTAAAGTCCCTCCTTGATACTGCATTTTTTCTACACATTTGCCCTACCAACATTGTCACTTTTCACTCCATTCTCCCTTTTCTCCTATTTTAAGCTTTTCTGGGTGCTTTCTTTTCATTTTTCAACTTTTTGCCTTGTTTTTACATTTTATTTTCCTTTTTAGCTCATAACTTAGGCATCACTTATTTTTCTTGCACCCATTACATGATTTTTCTCCTATTTCATATATTACTAACTTCCCCTCACATTTTGTGTTTTACGCTTACACCAACCACCCTCAGCTTAGGCTTTTGGCCTGAGTTAAGGTGCACATTATCCATCCTCAGAACCAGGGCCACTTTTGGTAGCCACTCCCAACTTAGGCTTTTTGCCTCAGTCAAGGTGCACAATGTTCAAGGAAGGACCAATGCCAATTTCAGAATTTTACAACTAATAAGGCTACGTCATTTAGGTTTTTACAAAAAATAGGCACATGTGCTCAAACATTATGATCAAGGGATATTATGCACATTTGGTTAGTTATTTAGGCTATTGTACTTCTAAGAACAATGGCGTAAGATCCTTTCCTAATCTAATTAATCTACTGTCTAAATTAGAGTAATAGGGCAAGTTGTAAATTAACACACAACACATGAATTTAGCAAAATAAGCTCACACTGACACTAATTATATTATCAACAAAAGACTCTCAGACCATGCTTATTACCTCAATTTGTACTCATTTATCAGAACAAGCATTCTCAACACACTTAAACATGCATGGTTGCTATCTAGACTAATCAATCAAAATATGGTGGGTATCATTTTTTTTCACAAAAACACAAAAACATGTATATGCCACAAATATTAGTACTATATGCTACAAATATTACCTAAATATCCTAAACATGCTAGTTCAACAGAAATTAAATATCCATGGTGAAAAAGAACAAAGGTTAGAAACCCCTAGAATTCAAAACGTAGGGTAGTTATGGACCCAAGCTACTCAAACTTCATTGAGGCCTATAACTACCCACACCACATCGAAATAGAGGTACATTATCCTCAATGTAGGCAATCAAAAGAAAATAAATTATTTAGGTCAAAAAGCATACTTGGGTACCTAAGACTGGTCTCCACCTTGGGTTGCCTCCTAAGCAACACCTGATTTATTATCATGACATGACCTAGATAGCTTGAGTACTCAAACATACTTAAGCTTTTGTGCTTCCTTGTCACTTGCCGTAGAAGGTTCAGTGGTGCTCTCCCCACCACTAGTTATACCCATCTTATATTTTTTTAGTATCTTTTAGGTCTTGCATTGTGATGCTAGGCACTATGCCTTTCTGGAACTTACTGAGTTGAGTTACTACTTGCCTAGACTAATGGTTGAGCCATTTTATTGCGGTAGAATGTTGTTTGAATTTTAGATTTATGCTGATGATGTCAGGCTGAGTTTTTGATTTATGATGATGATGTCACACTTAATCACTCTCAAGGTTTTATCCTGTGCATCAACGTTTCTCAATATTTGGCTAAGCATTTTCTCAACCCTGGAATTATGGGTACCTATATCATGATTGTGAGCGGGCATGTAATGACTGCTCCTATAGCCATCCTTGCATTCCCCTTCTACACATCTTTCTTGTGTCCTTTGCCTAGTGTGGTAACTTTTCAGGATTTTTCTAAACCTATCTAGTTCTTGCTTCTGCTTCATTAGCATCTCCATGTTGGCATAACTTTGAGCGAGCACCCTTATGATCTCTTTATTTATAGTTTCTTGCTCGGGGCTTATGCTAGCCCCAAGCGTTTGGTGGAATGCTTATTCATAGGCACCTACATATGATTCAATTTGGCTGCCATATCCAGGTGCTCAGCAATCTCTAGGAATGAATGATCTACAAATATGCCCGCTTGAGGGTGTTGGCATATGCTTGCCTATTTGCATCCAAGGCTTGGTAGAAGGTCTCCACCAGGACATTAGCATTAATTTTATGGTCCAAGACACATATCAAGCACTTAGTGAACCACTCCCATGTAGTATAATTGAATCACAAGGAAGTTGCTCAAAGTTGTTGATCTGATCTTTCAACTTGAGCTTCTTTCTTGGGAAGTACCTCTTCAAAAAGGCCTTTTTCAATTCAGATCAACTGGTGATCGAACTCTGCGGGAGCTCAAATAGACATTGTGTTGCATTGCTTGTAAGCGATAATAGAAAGACACAAGGTCTCATAACATCCAAAGATAGATTTTATATTCCTATTACACAATTGCAGACAAATGCAACTTTATTTAGATGGCTTTGAGGATCCTCAGATGGTAGGCTTGCAAACAACCCATGATTCTACAGAATCTGAAGCAACCTACTCAAAACCGTAAACTTTGTGCCAACCTCTAGTGGTGGCAACACAATAGCTCTAGTCACCTCCATATCCATAGGATTCTGCTGATATTGATTAAACTAATAAGCATTGGCATTAAAGTCCTATGGTTTTAGAGCAATGTCCTCAAGAGGAGGTGGGTTTTCATTGTTGGAATTTTCATTCTTATTCCTGTTCATAGCTGCATCTGCTGCGTTATTGGTGTTATCTTGGGATTTCTGGGTCAAATGAAGTCAAGGGTCTACCTCAACTTTGGTAGAAACTACACTTACACCTTGAAAAGTAACAAAAATAACAAAAAGATGTAAAATGAGGTAAATAAGGATTAATATCCAAATCACTTAAATTAAACAAGTCTAGTCGTACTCCCCAGCAACGATGCCAAAATCTTGATGTCGTCCAAGTTATACCTCTATTTTGAGGATAAATGCTAAGAAATTAAACCTAACAAAGGTTAGGTTTGAACCCAAGGGAATACTATAAACTTAGAAGAATTTAATTGGTGCAATTCGAGTGATTTACCAGCTTATCTCCCTAGAGGGGGGTTGTAACAACAAGTAGAAACGTAATATGATGTGCTATCAAAAGTACGATATTTTGGATGCTTAAAACTTAGGATTTTGTGTGTGCTTAGTGTGATATTTGTGGGTTTTATGTGTTTTTATGTTTAACTTTGCAAGATTACAGGTTGGCCCTGATTTGGGAAAAAAAATACAAAAGTTGCTGATTTTTGATAATTTACTAGACCCTCTATAGATCATAGAGCATTGTATGAGTTGTAGAGGAGGTCTTGTGACAAATACTAGTGAGAGATAATTTCTGAAGATCAGTTCAATTAGACATGCATATGAGCAATAGAGCATATTACGAGTCGTATAGATAGGTTTCATGAAGATTTTCAGTGAGGGACAATTTGATGAAGTTGAAGTCAGTGAACATGTAGTATGAGTGATAGATCAGTTTAAGAGTTGTGAAGTTGTGCCAATGAAGAGAAGTCCAGAATCCCAGGAACTAATTACGAGACCCCAGTTACGAGCCATAGAAGATACTATGAGTTGTAGAAACCTTTCATGGAGTTTGCCGACCAATTTTTCTATTTTATTTAGGACTTAATTGTAATTACTATAAATAGTACTTTTAAGTTATGTTTAGAGGAAGACAGAATTATTCAGAGTTTTTAGGGTTTATACTTGGAGAACTCAATACTTGAGAGAGAAGATTGTGAGAATATACTTGTGGATAAATTTGATCTTCAATCTTTTGATTCTCATCAATCTTGGATTTGCTTGATTTCTATTCAGTTGTGTAAGTCTTTAATTATGTTTTCTTAATTCATATATTTTTTCATCTGCACATAGGATGAGTAGCAAAATCCACAACTAAAGTTGTGGGAATCATAAAGAACTAGCAAAGTAAACCTGGATAATTTATAATTCTTGGATTCAGTATACACATGTATAATCAATTCTCTTTGTTTTGTATGTTTTCTAGTGGTGGACAAAATTAGAACTCACCTAGAGATTGGTTAATAGGATAAGATTCATGTATTCTACTCTAATCAACCGAACTGGGCCAAGGGGAGGTTGTATTGGGACTTAAGGGTAATGCTTAGTCTTTCACACTATGGAGATGGGCCAAGTCACACAATGAAATTCGCCTCTCACCTTTGACCAAAGTGCTTGGTGAACGAAATTATCGTCCTGCATACTATACACTAGATAAGAATTGTATTATCTAGTGATACTAAGTTAGGAAATCATGAGAAAAACAATACCCTAATTGCTCTCAGTTATTGATTATCTCTTGCGATAGTTAGTTTGTTTATTTTCTTATTGATTATTGCAAACCCCTCTCCTTTTGGAAAATTGAGTTGTTTAACTACTTGAATTTTATATTGGTGAATTTGTCTTGAGTCTTCATATTCCCTGTTAGTTTGACCCTAACCTTGGTTAGGTTTGATATCTTGACAACGACTATTTGATCCTCTAAGAAGGAGGTGTGACTTTGGAAACATCAAGATTTTGGGTGCTCACTGGGGAATACGACTAGACTTAGTTAGATTCATTATGTAATTCATGTGTTAATCCTTAGTTCCCTTTATTTTACTTTTGTTTTTGTTTTGTTTCTTTGTAGGATGTAAGGGTATTTTATGCCCAACACTCTAAGTCAAGGCGATCCCATAACTCCACTTGATACGGAGATCTACAAAACTATAAGAAGAATAGCCCAAGAAAATGCCAATAAAGCAGCTAATGCAGCCTTGAATCAGAATAATAGTAATGATGATAGAAATGAGAAAACACCTCTTTTGGAGGATATTCCACGGCCTCGGGAGTTCAACACCAATGCTTACAAGTGGAATCAATACAGATTAGATGCCATGGCTATGGATGTGATTGAAGCCATTGTGTTGCCACCACTATCGCCAGACACAAAGTTCACAGTTTTGAGTAGGTTGCTTTAGATGCATTTATTTTTAAGAGTATGATAAGGACACATAATCTGTCTATGGATGCTGTGGCACTTTGTGTCTTCCCATTGTCTCTCACAGGCAATGTTGCATCATGGTTATCTGAACTACTGTAGAGTTCAATCACTAGCTGGGAAGATTTGTAGAAAGACTTTTTGGAGAAGTACTTACCTATATCAAGGAAGCTCATGTTGGAACTAGATCAACAACTTTGAGCAACTTCCTGGTGATTCAATAAGAACTATATGTGAGTGGTTTACTAAATGTTTGAGGAGCATTCTTGACCATAAGATAGTTGATGATGCCTTGGTAGAGATCTTTTACCGTGCCCTTGATGAGAACAGTTAGGCTTGTGCTGACACTATCATGGGGGCATGTTTCTAGATCAACCATTTGCAAAGATTGCTGGGCATATGAAATAAGTGGTCAAGATGAATCGTGCATAGGGATAGCAGGATAGAGGTTCCACAAAGGGTTTGAATGCTGTTAGTGCGGGGTCAGAGCAAGCCAAAATTAAGGAAGAAATTATGTAGCAACTTGCTCAGCTCTGCACAAGCATGGATGTGGTGATCAAGCAGAACCAAGACAGAGTGGACATAGTGGTTCGCCAACCTCCATGTGCACCCATGTACGAAGAGCCATATTATGAGAAGGACATATGTTTTGTAAATGCTCAGATGGGGGTTTTCCAATCAACGCGCAAGGGTCCAATCAGGATAATTAGCGCTAGGGTCAAGGAAACCAAGGTAAAAAATATGGAAGAGATGAAGCTTTCAGAGACAATCATGGTGGTTATTATGATAGGAATAGGGATCAAAATGCAAATTAGGGTGATAGAGAAGGCTTCAGAAATGGTCTGTATATACTACTACACAATCAGGATATAGGTATAGGCAAGTCTAAAATTAAGGAGATGTTTGATGTCCTATAGACGTAGGGGCATGAAATCAGATATCTCAAGCATAAATCAGAAAATAGAGTCCTATTATATGGCTATTAAATAGCTTGAATAATAGTTTGGTCAAGTGTCAACTCAGTTGAATCAGTGTTAGAAGGGTACGTTATGTAGCAATACAGTGTAAAATCCTAAGAATGAAGGACAATGTATGGTAGTTGCTACTAGGGAAGGCAAGGTCACAGTTGATCCCCTTATGTTGGCTGATAAGGAAAATGTTCATGGGGAAATGGTTGCGGCAAAGGATGCGGATGAAAGAGATAATCATGGTAAGGATGGGGTGAGTGAAGCAGCTAAAGCGCCACAGAAATTTAAGCTTGTGCCTAGGCCTCCTCCTCCTTTCCATCAAAGAATCAAAAAGAGAGAGGAGGAAGATAAGTTCAAGCACTTTCTCTCCATGCTCAAGCAGCTACCTATTAAAATCCTTCTCATTGAGGCATTAGATAAAATGCCTGGCTATGCAATGTATATGAAGGACTTGGGCACCAAAAAGTGCATTGTGAGTCAGGAACTTTCTCAAGAGCTTTAACATTACAGTGTTATCACTACGAAGTCCTGAGCTCAGAAGCATGAAGATCCAGGTGGTTTTACTATATCTTACACTTTAGGAGATATAGAGTTCGTAAGGGAACTATGTGATTTAGATGCCAGTATTAATTTGATGCCTTTTGCAGTCTACAAAAAGCTTGGATTAGGAGACCCTATTGTACTAGTATGCAGTTGTTTATGGCATATAGAACAGTGAAGAAGCCTGTGGGGATACTCTATGATGTGTTGGGTAAAGTTGAGAAATTCATACTCCATGCATACTTGTGAAGTCTGAGTAACCAATTTGCCTAAGCCGTGCCACGACAATAAATCAGGCACTGCTTGGAAGGCAAGCCAAGGTGGACCATGGTGCTGAGGCACCCAGGTATGTTTTCGACCCCTTACCTTCTAATTTTGCTTGATCATATGCATTGGGTACATTGCACATCATTTTTGATTTGGGAAGTCCAGGGTACCCAAGTACAATTGCACATCATTGTAGCTTGATCATATGCATTGGGTACATTGCACATCATTGTAGCTTGATCATATGCATTGGGTACATTGCACATCATTGCACTTTTACTCTAAGTTAGATTGTAGATTGAATGGATTAGTAAAGGATCTTAGGCTTTTTTTATGAAATAGTCCACTTTAGCCTAAAAATAGCCAGTCAAATGATGATATATCCCTTGTTCAAAATATTTTAGCCTTGCATTACCAATTCTTTCTAAACACCTGATTAACCTAGCCTTATCCAGTGAAAAATCCTGTAATTGGCTCTTGTCTTTCTTTGAGCATTGTGAACCTTGACTAAGGCAAAAACCCTAAGTTGAGAATAATGCCTTTAAAATACTTAATAATTCTTTTCTATTGATTTTTCATTTGATTTCATTTTCTTTAAATGTTCCTGAATTAAATGAAGTGATATGTTGTGTATAATCATCTAAGTTCATATAAGTTAGTATGCTCCCAAAAGCATAATCTGAGACATCTGTATAAACAATCCATTTTATTTTCTCATTTATTTCTGGTGATATGGAAGATAAGTTGAGTAACCTCAGGGCGTGGAGTACTGAAGGCAATGTGAACAAGATGTGGGACACGACTGCTAGATACATCAGAGAGGTAGCCACTGAGGTTCTAGGAGTTACCAGAGGGCCTTTTGGTGGGCGTAAAGGTGATTGGTGGTGGAATGAGGAAGTCCAGGGTAAGGTGAAGGATAAGAAGGCCGCTTTCACAGAGCGGCTAGAGTGCAGAGATGACATCCAGAAGCAAAGGCTTAGGGATATCTATAAGAAGGCCAAGTCAGCAGCCAACTTAGCAGTAACAAAAGCAAAGTCTGCTGCTTCTGAGCGCCTTTATAAGGTCCTAGGCGATAAAGGCGGGGACAAGAGATTGTATAGACTTGCTAAAGTTAGAGAAAGGAAGGCTCGCGACTTGGACTTAGTGAAGTGCATCAAGGATGAGGAGGGTGAGGTGTTAGTGGATGAAACTTCTATTAAATTAAGGTGGCAAACCAACTTTCATAAACCCATAAATGAAAAAGGAGATAGACTTATCGATCTGGATAAGTTGGCACACTTCGAAGACCACCGTCCTTTTGGGGATGACAATCCGTTAGAAGTGGAGGAGGTAAAAAATTGGATATGAGTAAGATGAAGAGGGGGAGAGCCATTGGACCCGATGAGATTCCGGTAGATTTTTGGAAGGACTTGGGCAAGGCTGGCATTGAGTGGTTGACTAAACTATTCAATGCTATTAGGGAGACTGCCAAAATGCCTGAAGAATGGAGGAGGAGTACAATGGTGCAATTGTACAAAAATAAAGGAGATATCCAAAACTACAACAATTATAGGGGTATGACTCGTATATGAACTAGGGCCACTTTTGGTAGCTACTGAGTCGTTGCTTAGGATATGACTCGTATGTTTGTCTTGTAGGATTGGTTTTTTGTTTTTAATCCAATATTTTGGCTCTCTAATTCTTACTACGAGTCCACCTATACGAGTAGTATTGTATCTTAAGACTCATAGGCTGTGCTCATATGGGTGATCTTCACTTGGAAAATTTTTGATTTTTCGTCTTTCATTCTCGCTACGACACAACCTATGACTTGTAGAGAGAGCTACGAGTCGTAGGCAACCTTGCATGGCTTATACTTCAGCAAAATCTGCAACTTTTCTTTAAAATAATGCCAACCTAACTTTTCTGCAAGATCAACACAAAAACACATCAAAATACTAAAAAGACACTTCAAGAACTCACAAAATCCCTTGTTCAAGCACCAAATGTGCTTTATTATGACAATACATCAACACCCTCAACTTAGAACTGTTGTTTGTCCTCAAGTAATGACTTAATCTACACAGACAAAGAGAAATACATAGCAACTAAATTAATGGCATATATATCACTTAACTGATTGAGGTACCCAACTACTATTTTCAAAATAGTATTGTAAGATTATTGAGTTAACAGGAACATAATGAGATACCTGGCAATCCAACTATGGAATGCTAAAGAGCATCAACTGTCCACAATTGCTGGTGTAGTCATATGCTACTCAAGTAGTGCAAATACCCTCATTAGAAAGAAGTCCTTCATGTTAACAATGTCTAAAACATTTAGAATTCAGGGACTGAGGAAGCATTCTCACTCTCACAATTGAAATTCAATGCATATTGACTAACACCATAGGCTTGCCTCTATACTCATATTCAAGCTTGGTGATAAAGTAGAGTTGGATCACTTTAGGACTTATAGGCTTGTAACATAGGTTCAAGCTACTTTGGTATGGTATTTTGGGCAAGTAGTGACTAAAAGCTATCCTTGAATCATGTTTACCAATATTTTTTGCTTTCATAATACAACCTTTTTAAATCAATCCACCCTTTTTCTCCCGTTTTGAACTTTTCTCAAGTACTTTGTTTCTCTTTTTCAACTGTACCTCAATTTTAGGCTCATTTTTGCTATTTTTCCTCAACTATAGGCACTTTTCTTTTCTTTTTCTTCACTCGACTCATGCTTTTTTGTTTCTTTCTTGATTTCCCAACTAACTACCTTATTATTATTACTTTGCCACAATAAGGGCCACACTTAACTTAGGCTTTTAGCCTCAACTGAAGTACACAATATCTATATGTTAAACCAGGGCTACTAACTATAGCCACCCTTAACTTAGGCCTTTGGTCTCAATCAAGGTTCACATGTTCAAGGATAGACCAGGGCCAATATCTAGGCATTTCATCAAATAGGGTTAAGCTAACAATGTATCAAGAATGAATGAGTATATGAGAAGCTCAAAAGTTTGGAACAAGGGATTCGCTCACTTATTTGGTGGGTCATTCAGGCTAAAAGTGGTTTCACTCACGGAACAAAGGCCTAAGATCCTTTCCATATCCACCATATCACCAAACAAACTTTAGAGTAACAAGGCAAATTCTGGGTCCATAAAAGATGCATGAATGCAGCAAAATAAGCTCATAGCACATATGACAATTGCATTCACAATCAAGTATAGACTCATAGGTCATGGTTTCAGTCTCAGCTTACCTTCAAAATATCAGAACAAACATTGCTAGATACTCAAAAATGCATGAATGCATCAATAATCACAACCTCCAAAATTTTAAGGGTACCCAATTTTTCTTCAAAAGTTTAAGGAATAGTAAACAATCATATATATGCCAACAGATGACATTACTGTGCATTTACAAATTATCTATACTACCTAAACATGTTGGTTCAACGAAAAGTTAAACATCCACAAGGAAAAAGAAACACGACAAGAAAACTTTGGGATAAAAAATAGGGGAAGCTATGGAGTTGAGGCTACTTAGACTTCTCCTTAATAAATATCTTCCTCCACCTTACCAAAATAGGATACTTTGTCCTCAAAGTAACAATACAAGGAAAAGACAAAAATATAAAAGCATAACATAGATATATATACCTTTGGAGCTATTAAAAACATTATCCAACAAGAACATCCACAAAAACCACAAAAAAAAACAATATTGCCTAACAAAAGTACAAAACATCCATAAAGAAAAGTACAGAGCTCACTGAAGCCTGTTGTGAATCTAGCCTCAAACACATCAACCCTGGTTTCCACTTCTTGGACTCTCTCATCAACCAAATCTCGACCACATGTCATCATTCTCTCCTTGGAGTCCCGAATAGTCTGATCAATCAATGGTCAGACTTGTACTGACAGCGCACGTAGCTTGGACTCTGCAACAGTCAACCTGCACAATATAGCCTGAAATACAATAACAAAGAAAAGAGATTCAACCTATAAAGAAGGTGTTACTGGTCCTGGAGTGCTGGAGGATGGTGTAGACTCGATCTCAACTGCAGGTGTGGGCTCTACAGTTGTCGGAGTAGTAATGGTAGTAGCTGGAGGTGAACTTTGCATTTGAGGCTCTACCAAGAACTATTCTAGCATAGGAGGTGGTATAGCTCTTTGTAGGGAGATTGGGTATTCATCAGCCTTGATTAAGCTGGTATCCATCATACGCAAAGCCACTACATGAGGGTCCAAGTGAAGAGAAACCATTACACCTGCTTCCTTGCATAATCTATGAATCAGAATGGGAATGGCAATGCTTGATGAGTGTGAACTGCTGACACATGGATCTATTCTACCGAATGAGAGCCTAATAAATTTCATACCCTGCCAAGATACTCTTCAACAACATAGCCCTTTCTAATGTGATCACATTATCTATGAATATGGGCCTGATGCGCATTCAGATAATAGACCACCAAAACATTGCCCTAAATGATAGATGGACCTTCATAATATGCTTGGCATGGTATGTAACCCATATCGGCTCAACACCTTCCTCGCACATTTGGCCCGCTATCTACCTTAATAACTCTATTTTCAGCCCAACATCATTCTGATTAAGTGCTTTCCTCATGTACGCCATCCTATAGTCATATATTGCTATGGAGTGTGGGGATCTGTAATTAGGTTCAAATTGTACCCTTTAAATAGTCTCTACTGAGATATCGACAATCTCACCCCTGACCTTGACTTCACTCAACCATGGTGCATCAATGGAATTCATAAACCTCGAAAGGTTGCCACATACAGTAGCATAGTAAGAAGCATAGAATTCTTGGTCCACGTAAGGGCCGTACTTCCCCAGCACTTGTGATAAGTATCCTAACCTATGACGGTCAATATTATCTTCTAAATTTGGTACACCTTTCAAACCGGAGTCTTTCAACCTTGCCTCCTCATGAAATCTCCACACCAGCCTCCCTGGATTATCTTGTGTTTTATGGATCGATGGAGGTGACAGTGTAAGCAGAATCAGTTTGCTGTGGACGTGCAGTCTCTTCTAGGTGAGACTAAGAAACTTCAAGAGAACCGGATGCAGAAGTGGAGTCATCATCATCTGACCCATCTTCTTTATCCTCCTCATCACATTGGGAAGAGCTATCTATTTCCCTCGGTTCTCTAGTTAATTATGATTGTGTTAAGGGAACATTAGCCTCAAATTCAGGGTGTACATTCATTTCTTCACTTGATTGCTCATCCTTAGATGTGTTATCCCTCAGTTGGTGTTCGGGGGATGAGGTAACAACTCTTCATCCTCTTGGAGACATATTCTCTGTAAAACCATTATAGACAAAACCTGAGTACCCTGATGTTTTGTACCAGCACAATAACACATAAAATCATCAAGAAACTAACTATAAAGTATCTTAAGTAAAGAGACTAAACCATGTTTAGGGCTGCAGAATCTAGTTATAGGTACAACTCCTAGGGTTACCTATGAGACATAGTCTTCACTCGTATCTCATTCCAAAAACATTTTGATAATTCAGATAAGGGTCATGAGACCATCATTACGACTCGTAATAGGTGCCATGAGTCCTAGGCGAATTTCAAATGAAAAGGGTTAAGGGACTATGGGTAAATATTGCCTTCTACGAAGGACCACCATGACTTGTAGAGAGATATATGACTCATAGGGGTCATCGTGACAGAAATTAGAGAGCCCGTAGGTGCCGCTAACCTTACCATAAAAACCAACAGCAAACCAAGAAAGCATTAAAGGTTATAACCACAACAACATAGGCAATACAACAGTAAACCATAAGGACTCATCATTACTAACCATATCAAAACAAAGCATGAATTCCTCCTAAACAGTTCAAAATTCCTCAAAAATTATTAGCATCAAGGCACACTGATAATAAAACTATACCACCCCTCAAACCAACAACTTCTGTCCCATGCGAGGTTCATTATGATCCATAAAATAAACAAAAAATACACATGGTGATAACATTGGATATCAAATTCACCAAATAAGGACAAGATTTAAAATAAGACATTTACAAAGACATCTACAATTGTATATCACATTCTCCTAACTATCACAGGAATTTGTTTTTGCATGGTTATACTAGTCATGATCTTGAGTCCTTCATTCAATCATACATAAGACAAGGAATTTTTCATAGATAAACCAAAATCAATTTTGGGAGCTTACCATATGAATGAGTGAATGACCTATGAGAGAAAAATCGAAAGAATTCTTTAGTGCTCAATTCACTTGCTGGGGAATTTTAGTTTGTGAAAATGCATCAATAGAAAAAGGGAATTATGTGGGGAGCTATAAAATGAAAGGGGCCACTTTATAAAGGGACATGAAGCACCAAGAGGTGTTGTTACCTTAACATTCACAACCTTCGCCCTTTCAAATTCTGTAACTTAGTCTTATGAGATCTCGACTACAGGTCATATGATTTAATATGACTCTTAGGTCCCGATATCATACCAAACACAACACTGAGGAAAATTTCAATTTCATAACTGAACACTACAAACCCTACTTACAACTCATAGGGGACCCTACAAATTTTAAGGTTGGCTCATGATATGTGTGCTAGCTTCTGGTACTCACTCTTTTCCTCTACAAGGCATGACTATAAGTCGTAACATTTACTATGATTCGTAGGCCTGCTCGTATGAGCTACATCTGAACTTAATTGATCCATTATTAAGTACTTCATTTGTTCCTGAAACCTATTACCTAAAATACACCAAAATGCTAATTGATACAACTGGTTCATAGTCTCAACTATCACAACACACTATTAACTCACTAGCTAACAATTAAAATATGATAAAATGTCTCAAAATAAAGCAACACACAAAAGATACTTGGGTTGCCTCCCAAGAAGTGCCTTGTTTATGTCATGGATCGACTTAGTCATTCATGAGTTCTCAGACTTCCTCATGTGCTTCATCACTACTTCTTTTACTTTTCCTTTATTCATCTTGAACTGCATCTAGTTGCTCAGTGAGCTGCTCAATTCTATCAACCAGACTTTGCATCGATATAGTTTGTTGTTCTACTTTATAATTATATTTGAGGACATCAAACTTTATCTCTCTGATAATGTCATCTTGCTCATTCACCTTGGTTAGGACTTGTTCAAGCATATGATCTATCTAGGTCAACTTATCGGTGATACAATGCTGGTGTGGTAACCTCATCCTATGTGCAACATTTTTGCTTTTAGTTTTACCAGAGGCTCCCGTAGATGCACTAGTTGTTGGCCCTGCTTGCCTTTGAAGAGGTTGTTAGACTTAGGCAATTGTAGATAGCTTGTCCATGCTCTCAGTGATCATATTAAATGGCCATCTTACGAACTCTCAACAGACTCCTCCTAACAATTCGTTAGCCTGCCCTTATTCTTAAGAGGGTAATGCTCGGTAGAAGCTAGCCGCTAGCTCATCATCAGTCAGACCATGGTTCTGATTCAATGCTAAGCACTGCTTATACCTTTCCCAAGCCACTACAAAAGATTCTTCTAGCATTCTTTTGAAATTACAGATGTTATTCTGTAGTTTCTTCCTATTGAACTCTTTATAGAAGTTCATAAGGAAGACTCTCTGTACTTTCACCCAAGTTTGAGGAAACATCGGGTTTGGGTGGGAAAATTAACTACCATCCTGCAGCACTACAAAGAGTCATAGCGAAAACCTGAAGAGCCATAGCCTCCCAAATAGGATGTCTTGTCCCAAGGACCTCTCTCAATGTTTGCGCTGAATTCTGCAGATGGATTTGGTGATCTTCAGACTCTTTCCCGTAAAATAAGGAGAACCTAGCAAAGTTTCCAATATGTCATTTGCAATGTAGTACATTTGCTTAGTCATCGTGCTAGCCAACCTGCATAAAAAATAAATTAAAAAAAATAAACAAAAAGAAGAAAAATATAGGAGACTCTAGAAATCAACATTAGAATTAACTAATAGGTGACATTAAATCAAAACCTAGACATATTCCCCGACAATGACGCTATAATTTTTTATTATGGTCATACTCTAATAAGAAAGCGGTCACCATCAGTAATTAACCTAACCGAGGTTAGGATCGAATCTATAGGGTATACAGGGCTTAACTACAAGACTTCACTACTAATCATTTCTAGTATTTATAACTACAATTTCTAAATGGGGAAGGGGTGTGATTCAAAAACAAACAAAAATAAACACTAATTAAAATGCGAGAAATACTCAATTTTGGGGATAACTTGGGAATTGTGTTCCCCATGGTTTGTTGACTCTACTAACCTAGATAACATAACTACACTTGGTGATTTGCATGTAGGATGGTAACTTATATTCTTCAAGCCCTCTTGTGAAGGTAAAGGTCAAATTTCATCATAATGCTTGGTCGGATACCATGGCATACCAACTAGCTGTTACCTATTCCCCCAATCAACCACCCCTTGGTAAGGTTTGGTCGATTAGACGAGAACACATCAATTGAATCCTATCACCTACTTCCTTTTTTCTATTCTTCTCTACCTTGGTTGGGATCGCAATAGTAGGCGAGGTTTGGTGTTGAACACCACAAAACAACATTAAAAATGAAGGGAAATAGACAATACATGTAAAACCCCAATCATAGAAATGCAAGAAAACTAGGTTATTTCATGTCAACTACCAATGGTTCCCACAACCTCAAGTTGTGGGTGTTTAGTTACTCATGTCTAAAGCAAAACACACAAGAATGCATATAATAGACAAAGTTAAGAGTTTCACCAATAACAATGAAGGAGATAAGCACCAAAGTTGTAAACCCGCAAGATCAACAATGAGTACAGGACAAGATTTGCAATCTCCAAAATGGGTTTTCCAAGAGAGAATAATAATCTACTCTAAAAACCTAAGAAAAGTTTCAAAATGCAATTGTAAAATGTCTACTGTCAAACTCATCTCAAAAACCTAACTTAAAATACATTTAGTATTTACAAAATAACCCTAGAATTTACACAGAAAAAATAACTGGTAGCTGATAAGTCTCGTGTTTATGACTCGTAGGATAAACTATAAGTCATAGTCAAGGTCTCATATCAGGTTTTAGGCATCTTGGACCGAACTGGTATGATCCATAAGTACAAGTCGTTGCTTGGGCTATAACTCGTATGTTTCTCTCGTATGCTTGGTCTTTAATTTCTGGTCCAACATTTTGGCTCTCTGATTCTTGCTATGAGTCCACCTATACGAGTTATAGTGTGTCTTATGACTCATAGGCTGGGCTCGTATGGGTGACCTTCACTTGGCAGATTTTTGATTTTTGGTCTCTGATTCTTGCTACAACATAACCTATGACTTATAGGTAGGCTCGTATAGCCTATGCTTCAGCAAAATCTACAGCTTTTCTTCAAAATCATGCCAAGCTAACTTTTCTGTAAGATTAACACAAAAACATATCAAAACACTAACAAGTCCATTCAAGAACTCATAAAATCCCGTGTTTTAGGCACTAAATATGCTGTATTTTGACAACATATCATCCCCCACCTAGGTTGATGGAGTACAAACCTCCCATTATGGTTGATGGGTATCGACCCCCAACAAGGTTGCCTGGGCCTACCACCCCCTGAGCTTATCGATCGAGGTACCAAATCCTCAAAAGGTTACCTGAGCCTACAACCCCCCGAGCTAGGCTTGGTCATCTGCAATACTAAAGAGATAATATCATACATATATGCACTCCTTTCATCATCATATACATACTTCCTTCTCATCATCATTATATCATCATCCTATCATCATTTTATCATCATATAGTCATTCAACTCATAAGGCATGCATTGGACCTTCAATTCCTCAAGAAACCATAACCATACATTTTATCAAACACTTCGAGGGTGTGAGTGCTAGTGTAAAACCATGTAATTCAAGAGTAAAATCATGCTAGATAAATT
Organism: Solanum sejunctum; assembly: GCA_025642045.1. Lineage (NCBI taxonomy): Eukaryota > Viridiplantae > Streptophyta > Magnoliopsida > Solanales > Solanaceae > Solanum > Solanum sejunctum. The sequence goes on along the minus strand of JAOTQJ010000091.1, from coordinate 11,015,571 downwards.
AGTGTAAAGACATCAATAGATACTTGGTAACACCCTCAAGCAATATATATCAAAACCCTTCATCAATCCTCACGATAGTGAAACAACCCAAAAAGTGCCCGAAAATGTGTCTTGGAAGTACCTGGAATCATAATTTTCATATATCTAAAAGCCCATTCATTTTTTCCAAAATTGGACTTCATATTCTTTTTCAGGATGCAAAATTGAGTGGGGAATGGGTCTAACCCGAATTTTAGAGCAACCATAGAAAAATCCAAATTTTCAAAGTGAGCTGAAAAACTATGTAAGTGCACTTTCCTTAGGCAACATGCACTAGTGTTAAAATTGTCCTAAAATAAGAGATAAATCGGAAGACTCAAAGATATTCTCAGTACAAAGCAACAGATCATAACCAACTTCCTCGAAATGGAAGACTCACCAACAAGCTTGAGAGATAATCATTCTAGCCATGCGGAGGAGGAGGATCAATCGAAGCATCAGTTCCTACATGGTGACATCATGTAGGCATAGAGTATGCGTTAGTGCATTTGAATGCAATGAATAGCATACTAATAACATGATATATATAAATGATGCTAGAAGTAAAACCATGCTTATACAGAACATAATACGAGTGTAAGAAGTGATTATTCTTAGTGCAAGCCAAGGCCTACCACCCCCTTGGATAGGCACATGAGGTACAAACCTCTTTATGAGGTTGATGGAGTATAAACGCCCCATCGAGGTTCATGGAGAACAAACTTCCAATCAAGGTTGACAGAGTACAAAACCCCCCATCAAGGTTGATGGAGTACAAACCCCCCATCAAGGTTGACAGATACCAAACCCCAACAAAGTTACCCAGGCCTACCACCCCCTGAGCTAAGCGATCGAGATGCAAACCCCTTAATAGGTTACTCGGGCCTATAAACCCCCGAGCTAGACTTGGTCATCCCCAATGCTATAGAGATAATGTCACACATATATACATTCCATTCATCATCATATACATATATTCCTTTTCATAACCATTCCATCATCATTCCATCATCTATGGTCATTCAAATTATAAGTTATGCATTGGAACTTCAATTCCTCAAGAACCTATAACCGAACATTTTATCAAACACTTAGAGGGTGTGTAATGCTAGTCTAAAACTATGAAATTCAAGAGAGAAATCATGCTAGAAAAATCAGTGTAAAGCCATCAATAGATACTTGTAACACCCTCAAGAAAAATACATCAAAACCCTTTATCAATTCTCACAATAGGCCTTAGATTCATAGCTCCAAACATAGTAAAACAGTCACAATTTCATAAACCCCTACATATTGTGCAGTGAAATTCATAATAAATAAGACTTATGAGTCAATCAATTTTAAATCATGCAATTTGGAGTAAAGAGAGCTTGGGTGTCATGGGTGAAAGGAACCCATGAAAGAAACCCATATACCTTAGCTTTGGAGATGAACTTAATGAAGATTGGAGATGGAGAGTTAAAGCTTGAGAGGAAATACTTAGATCTGGAGAGGGTTTTGAGACTTGAGTTTAGGAGTAAAATATTTGGCTAAGTGTTTGAATGAGTATTGGAGAATGTTTAAAAAGATATAAGGGTGAAAAATGAATAAGTATAGGTATTTTCACATTTGGAAACACTTAGTCCTAAGAATTAAAAGTCTTGGACCAGAGTCAAAAGTGGACAAAAAATAACACTATTGCGCGCCCTTGGCGCGTCGCACAAGAGGCATGAAAAGCTCACTAAATTGCATTTTTGGAAAATTTAAGTTGCTATTTGTTTGCTCTTAAATTGGGGTCAGACCCATTTTCTACTCAAAGTGACCCCCTAAACAAGAATATGAAGTCAAATTTTTGATATTGCGGACAAATTTTGAGATCTATGGAAATTACAATTTTAGGCACTTCCGAGGCACATTGTCTCCCACTTTTTAGTGTCATTACATGTTACCACCCCGGTTAGGGAAGTAATGTTTTGTAAGAGCCAACTATGGCTTCTTATACATGCCACTCGAAGACACAATTGGCTTGAGAACCATAAAGCAAAACTCCCAAGACCTTAGCCCTGAGTCCCTTTTAAAGGTCTCAACTTATAAACCCATAAGTATCATGTGATCTTCCCCCTCAACTACACCAGTTAGAGCAATAATGAGGTTCTAAGCTAGAATCAGGTAGATAGCTCAACTCGTATTTAATGAAGAAGATAAGAATGAACACATAAATCAATTCAACCAATTAGAGCAATTTGGGACAAACCCTCTTGAGTTTGCAAGTAAATCACCAACTAAACATGAAAGTAAGAGAAATAATCTAGACTGATATATAAATCTACAACCAAGCTTTAGTCAAATTAAAAACTAGAAAATAAAGAGTAAGTGAATGACAAATACAAGTGAAGCCTACACTCTTCAATCCACTTAATAATTTGTAGAAAACTTGCTCTAAATTCTCTCACTAAACTAAATCTACACTAAGGTGTGCTCTTCATCTTAAAAAATGTATGAATGCTCTTCCTTGTATTTTGTTGTATGAATGTATGAAGAATGAGCATTAGGAGTTCGTGTATATCATGATTTGGGGACTAAAAATGGTGAAATTCTAGAGCTACCCCGACACTGGTATCAGCAATATTCTGCGATCGCGCTCAACATTACACGATCGCAGAGGTTTATGTCTCCTTATTCTCTAATTCAGAGGTTGCGTTCACGAAGTGTATCGACTATTAGGTACCACTTTGTGCATTTTGGCTCCTTTGGCTCCAATTTAGCTCCAATCATCAATTCATCTTAGAAAAGCCAAATCCGACTCATATGTACCTGTTACATACACCATTCAAATCATATTTAGCCTCAAGTTATGAGATTAATAACACAAAACTATAAGAAATGAGTTCAAGTTCTGCACTCATCTACACCTTTAACTTAAGACTTTGCTTGTTCTCAAGCAAGAAAAAAACCAAACTCGGTAGGCCAACAATTTAAGCACATAATCTCAATTCACTTTTACAATAATCAAATCTTCATCATGACAATGGTTGGAACCAATAATTAGTATAGCTATGTGGATGCCGATCAAATAACTCCCTCATATTTCAAAAACATCTTTTTCAATTCAAAGAACATTTTCTAGGGATGACCGATTGAGAAACAAAACCTCAAGGATTGGCTCAAACTCCTAATTAACTAACAAGTTCCACTTGCCTCAAACTTAGAGAAGCATCCATAACACCAACTCATGTCAATTTGCATGTTATCACAAAAAGGAAGAAAGTTCCCAAAATACACACAAGTATTTCCAATGAACAAGGGACAAGGACTCAAACACTCACACTCAACAAAAGAACATCTGGTGTACACAAATGCCAAATCATAGGCTTGTGTTTATTTTCAATCAACATTGGGTAAATTTTTTTTGTTGAAAATTGCAAAGGGATTTTTAGGCTTGTAATGTAGGCTAAAGGGTAGAGTTGGATACAATTTGGACAATAGGGACTAACCCTCCTTAAGTCCCACATACGATATTCATTCTTTTTCAACTTTCCACTTTTTCTCTTTTGCATCCTGCATCAATGCACATTTAACCTTTCTTTTTCATTTAGGTGACCCACTTGTAACTATTTTTCAACATTTTAGAGGATTTTTTACTCTCAATAACTTTTTCTTCATTTTCTTTTCATTTTGAAAGCAGTCTTTTTCCTTTATTTTGATTCCTCCATTCATTCTTTTTTCTTTTTTTTCTTTACACAAGCCCCCATATGGTAGACACCCTTCCTTTTTCTGCTATGTCACCCCCAACTTAGGCTTAAAGCCTCAAATATTAGAACCTTGTAAAACTCAAGGCGGGATAAAGGTTCAAAAGAAGGATATAAAAAGGTTCAAGGTTTGTAATTAAGGTTTTTACTAGAAAGGATTAGGCTTAAAAGAGACACTGGTTTATCCTTGGAATATAGGACTCACCACAATAAATGACTCAAATCCGATGTATCCATCAAGTGATGGATAAAGGTAATCTCCGATCCCCACATGATTAGATCATGTAGGTGAAAAGTATGCGTTAGTACATTTGAATATACTAAGTATGCGGGCATGCTATGTATATGACTACCAAACCTGCATTCAATGTTAGATGATAAGGGAACATAATATAGAAGGAGATATATAGCAAGAGACATAGTATACAATATGCAATGAAACCAATGATTCATGAAATGCACAAATGCTCATATATAGTGGGGAAGTGACCTCAACCGACATGAGTAAGACTAAGTGAGCTATTACTTAGCATCCCAATGAAATCCCTATATCGATAAAGAGGTGGTCTACTTGCCAAACGTAAACCATACTTCACTTCACAGGTACTCCCATTCCGGAGAATAACCCTCCTTATGGGTACCCCCATTTTAGATAGGATTTGCACATTATATCATATCATTCTTCTCCTTATGGGTATACCCATTTCAGAGAATTAACCTTTCTTATAGAAACCCTCATTTCAGAAAGAATTTTCATATACAAATACGTATAGTAGGCACATAGTTCAAGAAAAGAGAGAGAACGCTTGGGGAATGTCCTGAAGTCCCTAATCCATCGATGCTAAGTTAAAACATCCCGCATGAATACTTCTGAATACACATGCTTTCAAAATAGGCAATAGTCATTCCAAATCCTTTCAATGCACATTTACACTCAAAAGCCAAACACATTTCATAATCATTCATACTTGGGAATCAAAAGCCAAATCATAGTTCATAATCATGATATTCATGCATAGGAATAGTTTATTCACATATACAAGATGGTGCAAGCATTCAAAATGCTCAGACAGCTATATCAATAGACATTTATGTGATCACATTCTTTTCATAATCAATATCTCATCAAAATCATATACACAAATATAATTGCAATTAACCCACTTCATAGTTTTCATAAAACTCAATGCTCATGAATGCATATGCTATAAATGAAATGAAAATAGCATGGGTAATATAGATTCAACTTTAATCAACAACACATTATAAGATTCAAGTAAAATATATGTAAAATTCACATTTAAATTAGAGTATAGATCACTCATTCACACATTAAGCTTTAAAGCAAACATGCACTTTCATAACTTTGATGCATTTTATCATATTAGGGCTTATTTCACTTTAAAATTAATAAATGAACATAGCCCGTACATCAATTGAACTTAATAAATAATAATATTAAAAACCCATATTTAAAGTAAGCTAAAGTTAATGAAAATCACTTGAAAAGGAGTTTGGGTCATCTTGGTTGAAAGGGACCAAGAATCAAACTCACTTACCTTAGGCTAACTAAGAAAAAATAGGAAGAAATTTGATAAAGAAGAGCTTCAATTTGATAAGTTGTGGGCCACCCAGTTATTTTTTTGCTAAGAGATATGACCATTTAAAGTTGATCATTCCATCAATTCTTGTGAAAAGTTTAGCCAACAGAATTCCTTTGAACTTGGCTTAATGTAGTAGACCCTTGATGGACCTCAAAAATATGAATAGGCTTGAATTGAAGGCTTTAAAGTGAGCTTAGCTTGGACTTGAAGATTCCATACTCTGAAAAATTTGACAAAAGTACCTAATGGTTGATCTCACGGTCCATACCAAACTATATAGATCGTGTACTCCTCTGTACCACCTCACTTAGAAAATTATTCACAACAAAGTTATACAATGGTGATCCAATACTTAGAAAATTTTACTCCAAAAGCCATATGGGGAGGTATACAAGAAAGCCCAAAAAATATGCTTTGAAAATGCTCATAATTGTAATTTTCATGTATCTCAAAATCCGTGCGTGATATCAAAAATCCAAATTCATATTGTTAATTAGGGAACAACATTGAGTGGGAAGTGGGTATAACCAAGATTTAAGACTAAAGTTTTGGTAGTTGTAGATCGGTTGACTAAGTCCGTTCATTTCATTCCTGTTAAGGTCAAGTATATGACAAAGAAGTTGGCTGAGCTTTACATCAGTCAGATAGTTAGATTTTATGGTGTTCCTATTTCTATCATTTCTGACTGGGGTTTAGTCTTCACATCATATTTTGGGGGGTCTTACAACATGGACTAGGTACTCAGCTACATATGAGTTTAGCCTTTCACCCTCAGACAGAAGGATAGTTTGAGTGGATGATTCAGGTATTAGAGGACATGCTTCGAGCATGTGTGATCGATTTTGGTTGTTGTTGGACAAGTATAACTTTAGCATTCAGATGGACCCATTCGAGGTTTTGTATGGTAGGCGTTGTAGATCTCCGATTAATTGGTTTGATTCTGCTAAGATGGGCTCATTAGATGTAGACTTGCTTAGGGATGCTATGGAGAAGGTCCATATGATTCAAGGTAGGTAGTCGTCCGCTCAGAGTCGACAAAAGAATTATGCAGATAGGAGAGTTCGAGCTATAGAGTTTATGTTAGGTGATCATGTTTGGCTTAAAGTGTCACCTATGAAGGGTATTAGCGATCGGTAAGAAGGGAAAGCTTTGCCCTTGATTCACTGGCCCATTTGAGATTTAGAGCTAGTTGGAGAGGTGGCCTATAGATTGGATTTACAACCTAGCTTATCATTCGTGCATCCTGTGTTTCACATCTCTATACTCCAAAAGTATGTGCCTGATGAGTCTCATATATTCTCATTTGATTTGGTGGCCTTGAACCCAGACTTATCATTTGAGGAGGATCCTATAACTATTTTTGATAGATAGGTTCGCAAGCTTTGAAAAAAAGAGATAGCATCCATGAAGGTGTAATGGAAGAACCGTCCAGTTAGAGAGGGGACTTGGGAGATAGAATTAGACATGCGTGCTAAATACCCTCATCTTTTCAAAACTTTAGGTACTCCCTTTTACATTATGTTCGAGGATGAACATGATTTTTAGTGGTGGATAATGTAAGGGACCATTATATATTTTAAGAACTGGTGCTGTTATTTCCTTAAAAATATCCTTCTCATAAATTTGGTAGGTATTTTGGACTATTCGATCGCTAAGACTATATAATTTATGGGTAGGAAATGACAATGGTTACTGCACCATAGCTACTATTCTTTGTCCTTCCTTACTTTATTATTATTATTATTATTATTATTATTATATTAATAGAAAGATCAGATATTTAGGGGACAAAATCTAGTGGGGAATTTTGGCATTAAAATGATGAATCTCATTAAGGATTATTTTATTTACAAATAATAAATACCAATAGCTTTTTAAAGACTATAAAATGGTAAGAAAGAGAGTGGATCTATGTAGATAATAGAGAATTGAGTGGATAACAAGTTACAAAGAACATAAACAAAAAAAAAGAAAGGAATTCAAGTAAGTTGGTCTGCAATACCTCTTGAATTGGGTTTATATTTGCATAGTATTATATTGTTGGACAATTGAAAATGAATTAAATAGTTTTCTTGAAATTGGATGACTATTTTTTTATGGAAAATTATTATATAATGATTATTGAGAGTGGGTAAGTTTTAGGGATAAAGAAACAAAGAGGGCGTAAGGATTTTTTTAGGCTCTACCAAATTATTTTCTTGCCATTCCATTAGTATCAATTAAATTTTGTGAACTTATTCTTTTAAATTATTGCATTATAAATCAAGTTTTTGTGATGTTGAGATAGGCAATTAAATACTATTTATATCATGTTATACAAACACCTTTAAATTTATGTCAATTGGAAGTTTTAAGACTTAATCCTAATCTTTTTTGATAAGAATGAAAAATAAAAGGTTGCAAGGTATTCTGTGTAATTTTTTCTTCCAATATGTTATTAAATTGTTTGTGGAATAAAGAAATTAGATTGAAGAAGGATGTGGCATCATTTCTTTATAACATTAGGAGAAAAGGCATGGGTTTTTCTATTGATACCATTTCAATTACAAAAGTAATTAATAAGATATATTTTGTATATTTAAGGTAGTCATGTATGGATGTTTGAATGGATGGAGATATATTAAT
>JAOTQJ010000091.1:10985387-10997701 GCA_025642045.1 Solanum sejunctum | reverse complement strand
GACGAACACCCTTACCCTTGTTGCGATTTCGTGGACAATCATCATCTTGTGGCCTTCTTCCCCACAACCAAAACAAGCATTAGTATCCCTCAAGCATAGGCCACCATCACCCCTACCATACTTTTAGCACATAATATGAGGCAAATCTTCTATTAGGAGCATGAGAAGACCCTTGGCCTTGATGAAATCGACCACCCTTGGGAGTTTGGAACTTACCATAAAATTAGGACCTCTTCTCCTCATGACCCCTTCTCCTCCTCAATCTCCCCCCCTCCAATTGTTCGGTATAAGTCATCAAGCAAGAAAAATCTATGTCACTAATCAACATAGCGGCCTAGCACTCATATTTCACCGAATCGGATACACCAATCACAAACTTATTCATCCTATACCTTAGGTTGGAAACCAAGTACGGAGCATATTTTGAGAGTTGGTTGAACTTGATGGCATACTCCTTCACACTCATAGATCCTTACTTCAAATTCATGAACTCTATTTTTGGCCTCCCTAAGCTCAAGAGGGAAGAATAGGTTGAGGAAAGCTGCCTTAACCTCCTCCTAAAGAATCACGTTGTTGTTCCCCTTTTCCTAATCCATTGAGTATACCATATTTGCACCACCCTCTTGAGTTGGTAAGCCACCAACTCCACATTATCTTCCCACCTCACACCCATGATAGTCAACACTTTGTATACCTAATCAATAAATTGTTTAGGGTCCTCATCCACCTTAGACCCATTGAACTCCGATGGGTTCATCCTCATGAAGTCCCTTACCCTAGAAGTAGGAGTAGGAGCACGAGGGGCTTGGGCCCTTGGTTGACTTGATTAGCCACAACTTGAGCTAGCAAGGTGAGAGCATCCCGGAGCTCTCTATGAGTCGGTTGCTCTTTGAGTGTGCGGGCTCTTCTTACACTTGTGTTAGGCATGATCTAGCATAGAAAAGAACAATTGTTAGGGGAAAAACCTTACCATAACTTCTATAGCATGACATAGAGTAAGAAGAAGGGAAACGTTTCCTAAAACGTCTCCTAGCCTTTTACTCAAAGTTGTGGTGCACAACACAACCATGAATAAGACTCTAATCAATGCGGTGTTTTAGATGCCAAGGACCAATAATAACCTTGTGCTCTGATACCAAGTTTTGTCATGACCCAAGCCTAGTACTTAGACATGACACGGCGAACGGAGAACCCGAAGAGATCCCAATCAATCCTCCTAACATATCATTACACATACTTGGTCACAAAAATAATTAAACAACAATAAATGAATAGAAATAAGGGCAAAGCGACTAAAGGAAGTCCTTCATTTCATAAAATATCAAAAGAGTCAAGTTTATAGCATCATTATATAACTTATCCAGTAGCACCTCTAAATATAGAACCTAAGGGAGACAAGACAAGCAGTCAGGCTCACACTCATAGTCATAGCATATAATAAAGGAAAGAGAGTCTTTATATACAGAATAGGATCAAAGACATTGTCCCCGAAATCGAGGACTCACCAACATACTTCATAGAGATAGTACTAGCAACAGGGAGGATGAGGATGATCATAAGGAGTTCCTATTCCAACATTTCAACATTGTGTAGTCATAAAGTATGTGTTAGTTTGTTTGAATGTACTAAGTATGCAGGATGCAATGCAACAAGATATTGGCAACATAACCAAAATTCACAATTAAGTAATAAATGAGCATATAGCATTATGGCATGCATGAGTGATGCTTGAAGTAATTCATTCTTACCTAGAACCTATTAGATGTAAAGGAAGAGACCATCATCATAGACCAAGAAAACTTACTACTTGGAATTTAAAGTAGACCACCTCTTAGAAGTGATTGAGGAATCAACCCCTCAATTGGTTGATGGACATGACCACCATCTAACGGAAGTGATTAGGTATCAACCACTCAATTGGTTGATGGATTACCACCCCCATCCAAAGTGATTGAGGTATCAAACCCTTAATTAGTTGACGGACATTACCATCCCCTGCGGAAAGTGATTGAGGTATCAACCCCTCAATTGGTTGATAGCTAACCACTTTCATCCAAGGAGTTTGAGGTATCAACAGTTCAATAGGTTATGGTGAACTCACTACACTATAGATACATATCATGAAATTAACACATATATACCATTCTTTCATCATCATAAAATCACTTAACTCATATGCTAAGCATTAGGCCTTTAACAACTCAAGATAAATTAACCGGATATTTTATCAAATATTTAGCGGAGTGTGCAATGCTAGTACAAAACTATGCAATCAAAGAGTGAAATCATGCAAGAAAAATCAATGTAAATCCACCCACCAATACTTGGTAATACCCTCATAAAATATATAAAAAAAACCTTCATCGAATCTCAAGTTAGATCAAAGATTCATAGCCCAAAATATACTTAAACAATCACACTTTTATGAAATTCCAACATAGTTGATAATCAAATTCATAGTAAATAAGACCCATAAGTAAATCAACTTGGAAATATAAGATTTATATAAAAAGAAAGCTTGGGCGCCATGGGTAAAAGGACTCAATGGGTGAACCTACATACCTTAACCTTGGAGAATTAATTGATGAAGATTTGAATGGAACTTGAAGCTTGAGTGATTTCCCTAAGTTTCGGAATGAGTTTTGGCACTTAAACTTTGAGTGAAATATTCGTCTAAGTGATTGAGAGAGTATTGGGGAATGTCTTGTATGATATGAGGGTGAAACTAAGTATAGGTATTTTATGCATGGAAAGACTTACGTCCAAGAGCCCAAAGCCTTGGACTGAGATTAGAAAACTGGCAACAACATACACTGCTCCGCGATAGGTCTACGTTGTGGAGCAGTCACGAACTACTACTATAATTGTAAAACTGACAAAATCTATTTTTCACTACAGGCCCTCTAAAATTTGAGTTATACTCATTTTCCACTCAATTTTCCCCCTGAACAAGAACATGAAGTCGAATTTTTGATATCACGCACTGATTTTGAGATATATGGAACTTATGATTTTAGGCACTTCAAAAACACATTTTTGGACACTTTTGGGGGTCGTTTCATATGTTTTATTAAGGGTGAGCCCGGGATATGTCTTGGGCCCTATCCTATTCTGTAACTAGAGGCAATGTTGGACAACATGTAGACTCTTATATGGATTTGTTCTATGTCTTGTTATTCAAATATTTTGGTTATGGCTATCTATTGAATATTGATACTATGATGATTCGCTTATGATGATATGTGGAAATTCAGAAAGTCCTAAGTCCCATTCTATCCCACGTAGCATAAGTCATACTTACCTGCCTCTTAGTTCTTATGTGTTATGTGCTATGTGCTATGTGGTTTATGCTAATCCCTATCTTGATAACACCCCCGTAGCATGAGTCATACTTTTCCATCCCTTAGAACTATATGTTTACTACTTCATTATGTGCTTTCGAACCAATGATGTGAATGTGGATACCTTAAATCTTATTTTAGGACTCCTGGGTTCCTATTCGCCATGTCACTCCTAGACCCAAGGTCTGGGTTATGACAAGCTTGATATTAGAGTACTAGGTTTATAAATGATTCTCAGAGTCCAACATCCCCTGTCGAGTAAAGTCCTACTCATGGTCCAAACTGCACCATACCTTTGAGTGGGAGGCTATGATGGCATTCTAGGAATTATCTCACTTCTTCATGTCTTATGTCATGCTTAGACCGTGTATTAAAAATCTTAACCCTAATGATATCCTTGGTACCTTACAAAAGATGTCTCCACGAAGAGCTCTTATACCAAGACAAGCTTTGGTTAATGAGGATCAAGTCCTCAAGAGCCTATGGAAGAGCCATAACTCATGGTGAATTTCGCATTGCAATTTCCATACCTTCCCTAGTGGCATCCAACCAATCTTGGTAGGCTAATCCTCCTCCTAATGCTCCCACTTTGGCTGCTAGAGTGAGAAATTTCACCCGGATAAATCCTCTAGAGTTTTATGGATCAAAAGCTAGTGAGGATGCTCAAGACATCATTGATGAACACTATAAGGTACTTACTATTATGGGAGTGACTTCAGAGAAGAAAGTTGAGCTAGATGCTTATAAATTGATGGATGTGGCTCAGGCGTGGTACACTCAATGGTTGATGTAGAGAGTCTGTGGTGATGGGGTTAATTGGGAAGAGTTCAAATTTTCTTTTTTGATTGTTTCTTCCCTCTTGAACTTAGAAAAAATAAGATGAAGAAATTTACCAACCTCAAATAGGGCAGAATGAGTGTGAGGGAATGCACCCTCATGTACACAAAGCTCTCAAAGTATTCTCCTATGCTAGTGGATGATTCTCATGAGAGAATGCACAAGTTTATTTTTGGGATCTTAGATTTGGTTGTGAAAGAATGTTGTATGGCTATGCTTATTCAGGATATAGACATCTCCACGTTTATGACTTATTCTAAACATATTAAAGGGGGAAAGATCAAGGAGAAGAGGGTGAATAATTTTATGGGGGCCCATTATGATAGTGGGTTTTCCAATTATTGGAGTGGTGGTGGATATGGTCGGTTCCAACAAGGCCATGGTTCGAATGCAAAGGTTTCCAATGCTAGAGTGCCTACTCCCAAGGAATAGGTTGGAGGTTGGCCAATGCCTGCTCAGTGTGCTTCGTATGGGAAGAATCACTTGCGTGCATGTTATAAGAACTTAGGTACTTACTTCGATTATGGTGTTAAGATCCACAAGATTGATAATTGTCCTAAAGCTTTTAAGAAAGGTCAAGGTTATGTGGCCTAAGTTGATCATGGCCAATAAAGAACTCCACAAGGTGGTACCCCTAGAAATAATAGGTTCTATGCTTGGCATGCTCGACGAGAAATAAAGGAGACTCCAGATGTTGTGACTGGTATGTTAAAAGTTTTTGATTTTGATACATATGCTTTGCTTGACCCACATACAAATTTATCTTTTGTGACATCTCTTTTGGCTATTAAGTTTGAAATGAGTCTTGAAATTCTAAGGGGGCTCTTTTCAGTTTATACTCCTGTGGGTGAGTCTATTGTTGCCCAATTGGTCTATCGGGGTTTTCTTGTATGTATTTTGCATATAGTCCTTTCGTGTGATCTTATGGAACATGAGATGTTTGATTTTGATATTATTCTTGGGATAGATTGGTTGCATGCTTCATATGTATCTATAGCTTATAGAAATCGAAAAGTCAAATTCCAATTTTCAGATGAACATGTTCTTGAATGGAAGGGTAGTGACTCTACTATTAAAGGTCAATTTATTTTACTCAAGGACCGCAGAATAATTTCTAAGGGGTTCATCTATCATATTGTAATGGTTAAAAATGTTGAGTCCAAGTCACCTACTCTTGAATTGGTTCTGATGGTTAATGAGTAAGGGGTTCATTGCAATTGGAATACGAAATGAAAGGTGTGTCTTCAGAGCAAAAGGCAGAGTGCATAGTATTTCACAGATTCAGTAATCTGTAACTTATAAAAACATATAAAAAAATAGTTAGAGCGTGCATATTAAATAACTCATAAACATGATTCAAATTCCCACTAGACCATGAAATTTGCCATAAGACGATAGGGATGACGTCTTGCTATGATGTCATAGGCCATGATAATCATAAATTATATCCTCAGGTTATGACATAATGTTTGTAGGCCATGAAAGATAATGCCTTTGGACGATGACACCTTCGGACCATGAAATCATAGCTTAAATCCCTAGGCCATGAAATGATGGACTTGGGTAAGCCAAGCATCAAAGGCTTCATCATGCATGAAATTCAGCCTCTTTAGAGCCCATAATGCTATATGTTCAAGTTCTACAAGAAAATGACAAGTATTTCCAAACATAGGCTGATACAACAACATCCCGATAGTAGCTTTATAAGTTATATGATAGGCCTATAGTACATATTCAAGTTTTCCAGCCCAATCACTTTGAATTCCATTCACCATCGTACCAAGAGTTATCTTTATCTATCTATTTATCAAAAGTGACATCCATTATCCGTAACAATGGCCCGAGGAGTACCAAATCGGGTAATTATGTCCTTTTTCAGGAATTTCAATCATTGGATGGAAAGTTGACTGCCTCCACTCACTTTAACACATAGTCGATAGTCAGTAAAATGTTCCTATTTCTAAATAATCTTCCAAATAGTCCCCTTAAGTTGACTTCCTATGCATCAAATACTTCGAACTCTAAGATCGGGGTCAATGAAAATTCATGCCTCCTAGAAATGTTGTCTTGAAGTTGGCATTTTGGACATGCTTTGGTGAACTCATGAGTGTATCCATGGAGAGTGGCCAGTAGTAGCCACTTTGGAGAACCTTATATGCAATACGGACCCATCTATGATGGTCTCCAACTAGTGAAGAGTGGCACTCTTCCAAGATGGCCTTCACAGAGCACTTGGGAATGCACCTATGGATCATGTTCTCCATATACTCATTGAAAAGATAGGGCTCATCCTAAAACTACTTATTTGCATGAAATAGGAATTTCCTTCTTTGGTAGGGATTGGCAAAATCTGGCATAATTCCATACACCAAATAATTCACCACATCCGCATACCAAGGATAATTGATCATTGTCACTCTCATCACAGCGTCATCAGGGTTATCAGATATATCCTCCTCCTTAACACTTGAAGTTTGTGACTCAAGTCAGTATAAATGGTAGCTATCTGATTCTAACATCCCTTCCCATCTTTCACCTCAGAGGCAAATTCTTGTAACAATAATTCTCATCAGATGAGCCTTTGTTAAGCATCCTTTTTTCCCAGAAGGTAACGAACAGTTGTATGGTTAGTTTGTCTAATGACTTTCGTGCGTAAGAGATAGGCACAAACATTTTCAAATACATACACTACTGCCAAAAGTTCTTGCTTAGTCACAGTATAGTTTTTTTTAATAGCATTCAAACTTTTACTTGCATAATAGATGGGATGAAAGATCTTTCATCTCTTTTGACCCAAAATAGCCCCCAAGGCCACCTCACTTGTTGGGATCAATTTGGGGAGACTATTATGGGGACTTTAAGCATTTTTTGTTTAAGGGCTTCAAAGAACTTCATACACACTACATCAAAGACAAAAGTGGAGTCTTTTTCTAATAATTTACCCATACAATTAGCAACCTTGGCAAAGTCCTTTATGAATCTCCAGTAAAAACCAACATTCCTTAGAAAACTCCTCACCCCTTTGTCTAATATAGGAGGTGGGAGGCTTATAATTACATCTAATTTGGTTTGATCTACTTGCAAACACTTTTCTGAAATTTGATGCCCTAAGGGAATCCCCTCTTTTACTATGAAATGGCACTTCTCGCAATTAAGACCTAGATTAGTCTCAACACATCACTGCAAAACTTTCTCAAGATGGGCCAAACATTATTCAAATGTATCTCCTACCACCTAGAAGTCATACATGAAGGCTTCCACGGATTACTGTACTATGTCTACAAAAATAGACAGCATACACCTCTGAAAAGTTTCCAGTGCATTGCACAGCCAAAAGGGCTTCTCTTAAAGGCAAAAGTTTCATAGGGGAAGGTGAAGGTGGTTTTATCTTTGTCCTCCAAAGAAATAGATATTTTATTATTCCCGGAGTACCCATCAAGGATATAGTACCACCTTGTACCCGATAACCTATCCAACATCTGATCTATAAGACAAAAAGAAGTGGTCTTTTTCCGTAGAGGCATTCAATTTTCAGTAGTTCATGAAAATTCGCCATCTGATGATCGATTTTATGGAAACTAATTGACCCTTCATGTTTGGCACCATAATCATACCCTCTTTTGGGGAACACATTGAACTAGACTCACCCAATTACTATCCAAATTGGATAGATTACTCTAGCATCTGACCATTTTATGATTTCGTTCTTCATTACCTCCTGCGTAGGAAGGTTAAGCCGACACTGATGTTCTACAGATGGTTTGCAACCTTCTACTAGCATGTTTTTGTGGGTGCAAATTCTTAGCAAAAAGGCATATTTTAGATATCTTAGCAATTCCTTTAATTTAAGCTCTAATGCTTCCTCAATAGACGATTTTGCTGGTTGAGTCTCATGATTCTTTAAGGCTATATCAAGCTTGGCTAGAGTTTTAAATGACTTCTATTAAAATAGAGAAGCCATTACTCCCTCACAATCGTCTACATCAATCTCAACATAATTCAATAAGATGTCAGCCAACGATTCACTTTCTGATTAAGCTAGCTCCCCAATACTTTCTACAACTTCATCAACTATATCAATAACAACATGCACTAGAAAATCACAATGCTTCTTCATTTTTTCACAAACATTAAAGCTCACCTCCTCATCATTCATTCAAAATTTCAAATTGCCTCATTCAACACCAGAAATGCTCTCCTGATAGCCAAGACTAGCTTACCAAGAATGATGGATACCTTGATATCATATCACATTCTAACTTACTAAAGTTAGCTAGAAATATAAATTTGTCTACTCTTACTAAAACATCGTATAATATTCCAATCAATTTTTTATTTGACTATTCAACCATTAGTAATTTCATTGGTATTGGGGAAAGAGTACCTACCCCTAATTGTTCAAACATATCCCAGGGAATTAAGTTTATGGTGGCCCCCAAATCACACGAGGTTACCAAATTAATAAGTTGTAATAGTACACGGAATTGTAAATGCGCTAGGATCCTCTTTCTTTGCAGCTAAATTTTTTGTCAAAATTGCACTACTATTGTGTGACACTTTAATCATTTCAAACTCCAAGGTCCGCTTCTAGGTCACAATTCCTTCATAAACTTAACATAAGCTGGTATTTTTGTAAGGGCTTCGACCAATAGTATATTAATGAAAAGGGAGTTAAACATAGAGAGAAACTTCTGATAATTTGTGTCATTACCCTTCTTTTTCATTCTTCGAAAATTTTTGAGGAGCTTCTTTTTCAACTTCAATTGATTCACCTCAATACTTGCCATTGCACTCACTTCTAGGATTGCTGAGAGAACTATTCTCTGCATTCACTATCACATTATCTTCCTTTCCCTAATCTTTGTTCCCCCCAAATAAAAAAGTCATGACTATCATATTAGACTCAATTACTTTACCACTTCGAGTAAAAACAACCATACACAGCTGATCATTGACTTTCAATTGGTTATTATGGTTAGCCGAGAGTATTTCTAGTTGTGTCTCCAAGTGTTTGATTGAGGATGAGTGAGATGTCACCATTTGGCTTAGTTGAAAGAAGCCTAATTTCATTTCAGCCAACACAATATCTGAAGCCTCCACTTTGTTAAAGGCACTTGCAAGCATATTTTCCATTTAAGAACCTTCCAACTTCACAACTGGTTCATTGGACTTAAACATATGTTGATGTGGAATATAGTGATTTCTCTCACTTTTCTTTCCTTAATAACCTCCCAGATCCACCTGATTTCCATCTCTCCAATAAGCACCGGTGTTCTAACCTTGATTTTTGAGTGGCCTTGGAAAGGCCAACCGAGAACCCAATACTTGGTTTCCCATATAGTGCACCTCTTCACTATAACCATTATCATTAGGCGCACACTCATAGGAAACATCACCAGCAATAACTATAGCATTCCCCTTTTCGACCACCATTTTCTACATATTTTGATAAAAAATTTAGTTGTGTCATCATTTTTCCATACTTTCTTCTCTCTCTCTTGCACCTTAGATGGTAGCCTTTGACTATAAAAAGCATAGTCATATTAGGTATACCAAGCCCTATTCATCCTAGTCATCTCATCTAACAATTTTAAAGTAGCAACAAATGTTTGTTTCATGATTTTTCTTCTTGCCAACAGATCAATTACATCTTTGTTGACAACATTCAAAGTCACCTAAAAGTATTGAAAAAGAAGGTGATCTGGAACTCCATGATTGGGGCATTAGAATATGAGTTTTCAGAACCTTAGTCATGGTTCATGTAATGGTTCACTATCAATCCTTTTGAAATTCTCAAAACTTCTCCAAAGTTTAACCATCTTCGAGGGAGGAAAGAATCTATCAAGGAATGCATCATGAAATTCCTCCCAAGGTATAATTGAATCTCGAGAAAATTTAGCCAACCATCTTACAGCTTCTTCCATTATGAAAAAAGGAAAGAGACTTAATTTGATGGCTTCTTGTGCCACACCTCAGAAGTTAAATGGCAAGTAAATGTCCACAAAATTTTGTAGATACTAGTGGGTATCGTTAAAGGCTGGACCACCAAACAAACCTATAGCTGATGCAGCTAAAACATTGTGCTATTGACACTAAATAGATCATTTCTAGCTAATAGGGGAAATCGAATCACTCTCGTACTTCCTACTTTATCCCAATTGACATTGTGGAAGTCATTTACATCTCTCACTATCACCATGCAAACTTCTAGTGTCATCCATTTTTTCACCTGCTTAAAAATAACAGAAACAAAAAGGAAAGTAATAAGAAAGTTCTAACCACAAAAACTATGTTCAAACAAAAACTTCAATTAAGAACTAGCATCATTCCTCATCAAGGGTGCCAATTTTTATTACATTCAAGAATACCTCACGTTAGAAAAATATCGATGATCGTTATAAGCATAATAACCTAACAAAGAGTTAGGGTCGAACCCAAAAGGAGATGGGCATTCAAGAGATGAAGTAGTAAGTTGAATTAGGCATTTTTAGTGTCAAAATGAAGTGTTGTGAGTAAATTAAAACTAGAGTTTAGCTAACAACAATTCTAAAATGCAAATCAGCAATAGATTGAGAAAAATGTTGGGGTGTATGGATATGGGATGAGAACTATTAACTGGGTTTAAATACTTGATTGATATAGTTAACAATATGTGAATAAGTTAGGTTGTTGATAGCCACTACCTGATTTACAACAATAATAGTGTTTCACATGAACCTATTAAGACTTATGTGCAAATCACTCAAGGATACATCTAGCCTGAGCAATTATGAGCAAATCTCCTAATACTTTATCCATTAAACCTAATTTTGTGGCATTTAACTAAAACCCCAAAAGATTTCCAGCTAATACACTTGTTACCTACCTAATCACTCAAATTAATGCAATAATCAAAGATCTAAAGTTAACCCAATGTTTGCAACCTTTAAATTATAAGTTAAACATATCAACGAGTATAAACTCACTCAGAATAAAATCAAAACAATCAAAATATCAAAGACTCAGCTAAGAGTTCAATGACACATATCATATACACATCCCCAATATTTGAGTTTTAGCCACACATGTTCAAAAGTAAGAAAATAATACAATAATCTGCAGCCACGAAAGTGGGTAAGATGAATTACAAGAGAAAAAAGAATTTCTTCTACTTATCTCCCAACTCTCTCCTCCCAAAGCTTGGAAATCATGAAATCTTTGTACTTGTTGAGCAAGAAGCTTTTATGTACTCTCTCTATATATATCTCTATATGGTATGATATAGAAATATGCAAATAAAATTCTATGTACAATGTTCTTTGAAAAATCCTTTTACCATCCATGAACATTATTCAGAGTTTGTGCACCAATTCACCATTCAGTGATCACAATAAGCCATCATCGAGCACTTTGGTAATTCATCAAATGTGCACTTGACTGCCATTTCCTGCATTGCTTAAAGACTTGAGTCTCTATAACTATCGACAAAATCTTTCTTCACTATCGATCATGTTTGACGATCTGCCAAAATTCCATCTGCATTGCCTTTTTGTCCAGTACTTAGGGTCTTGAATACAACAATATTAGGCAATCTCAGTTGCACTTTGGTGATGCATTGAATGTACCAGCAATATTGCTTCTGACTGCCTTTTTGGTATTTTTGCTTATCTTTCATGTTTTATTTAGCATTGTCCATCTATGCACTTTTACCCTCAATCATGTCATAAAACACATATTTTAATCAATATATGAAGCATTATAGCACATCGAGGATAATATTTCTTTACATTCTAAGCCCCTAATGAGTCAAAGATATAGACTCATCAGGTTCATAAACTCTAAAAGTGATGATGGTATTGGTCATTTCAAATAAGACCAAGGCTCAAATCTAGGGGTTGCCAATGATTGAGTGCCTCCTACAAAGGCACAGATTGAAGGTGGGCCAACTTACCCTAGATGTTAAAGATGTGGAAAGAGCCACCCAAAAGATGTTTAAGGGATGTGGGTGCTTGCTTTGGGTGTGGCAAGATAGGCCACAAGGTTACTGATTATACTAATTCTCCTTAGAAAGGTCAAGGCTGAATGGCTCTGGATGATCATGGTTGGCCAAAGGCTCAACAAGGTGGTGCTCCTCAGAAAAACAGATTATATGTCTTA
>JAOTQJ010000091.1:10933199-10973259 GCA_025642045.1 Solanum sejunctum | reverse complement strand
ATTTCTCTAAGATTGATCTTCGGTCCAGGTATCATCAAGTGAAGGTGAGGGAGTGTGACATTCCCAAGATGGCCTTTCGGATTAGGTATGGGAATTATGCATTTATTGTGATATCTTTTGGGTCGACCAATGCACCGGCCATCTTCATGGATTTTATGAATAGGGTCTTTAAACCCTACCTTGATTTATTTGTTGTGGTCTACATTGATGATATTTTGAACTATTCACATAGTGAGGAGGAGCATATAAGTCATTTAAGGGTAGTGCTTCAATGATTGAGGGAAGAGAAGTTATACGCTAAGTATGAGAAGTGTGAATTTTGGTTGAAGGAGGTTGCCTTTCTAGGTCATGCAGTGTCGGGGGATGGTATTAAGATGGATCCTAAAAAGACAAAAGTGATTAGAAATTGACCTAGACCATTGACCCTGTCGGATATTAGGAGCTTATTGGGCTAAGTGGGCTATTGTCAGAGGCTTGTGAATGGATTTTCTTCTATTGCTTCTCCTATGACCAAGTTGACTCAAAAGAAAGCCAAATTTGTGTGGATCGATGAGTGTCAAAAAAGTTTCTATACATTGAAGGATGAGCTTGTGTCCGCTCCTATTTTGTCACTATCGGAAGGGCTAGAGGGCTTTGTTGTGTATTGTGATACTTCTAGAGTTAGTCTGGGTTGTGTTCTAATGGAAAATGGTAAGGTGATAGCCTATGCTTCTAGACAATTCAAAGTGTATGAAAAGAATTATCCTACTCATGATGTTGAACTAGTCGTCATGGTATTTGCATTAAAGATTTAGCATTATTATTTGTACGGGGTGCATGTTGATGTGTTCACCGATCATAAGAGTCTCCAATATGACTTCACTCAAAATGATCTCAACTTGAGACAAAGAAGGCGGTTAGAACTTCTTAAGGATTATGATATGAGTGTGGATTATCATCTCTGTAGGCTAATATGGTGGCGGATGCTTTGAGTAGGGTATCTATGGGTAGCCTAGTTCATGTTGGTAATGGTGGCAACAGGGTGGCTAGGGAGGTCCGTTGGTTGGCTAGATTGGGGTTAGGTTGGGAGAAGTGGATAATGGAGATTGTGGTAGTTTATGGCTTTAAATCTTCATTGGTTGAGAAGGTGAAAGCTAGGTAAGATCTTGATCCCTCTTTGTTGGAATTGAAGACATTTGTAAAAGATGGTAAGGTGGAAGTTTTCTCTCTACAGGGAGATGGTACCCTTAGGTACCAAGGTAGGTTATGTGTGCCTTGTGTTGATGGCTTGAGAGAAAAGATTCTTGATGAGGCTCATGGTTCTTCCTATTCTATTTACCCCGATTTACGAAGTTGTATAGAGATTTGAGAGAGGTGTATTGGTGGGTATGTATGAAGAGGGACATTGCCAAATTTATTTCCAGTTGTCTTAGTTGCCAATAACTCAAAGCCGAACACTAAAGGTCGGGTGGCCTAGCCTAAGACATTGAGATTCCTACTTCAAAGTGGGAAGAAATTAATATGGATTTTATGGCTGGGTTGCCCAAGACTAGAAAGAGTTTTGATTCTATTTGGGTTGTGGTTGATATGATGATGAAATCGGCTCATTTTCTACTGGTTAAGACTACATATGGGGCTGAAGATTATGCTAGGTTGTACATTTATGACTTGGTGAGGTTGCATGGGGTTCTTTTGTCCATTACATCGGATCGTGGTGCTTAATTTACTTCATATTTTTGGAGATCCTTTCAAAGGGGTCTTGGTATAAAAGTTAAGCTTAGTACGGTCTTTCACCCTCAAACAGATGGCCAAGCCAAAAGAACTATCCAAACCCTTGAGGATATGCTTAAGGCTTGTGTATTAGAGTTGAGGGGTAGTTGGGATGATCATCTTTCATTGATTGAGTTTGCATATAGCAATAGCTATCATTCTAGTATTTGTATGTGTCCTTTTCAGGCCCTCTATGGTAGGCGTTGTAGATCACCAGTTGGGTGGTTTGAGGTAGGAGAGTGGCTTTGATGGGTCTGGATCTAGTTAGGGAGGCTTTTGAGAAGGTAAATATGATTAGACAAAGGTTGAAAATAGCCCAAAGTCATCAAAAATCCTATGCCAATATGAGGAGGAGAGTCCTTGAATTTAAAGTTGGTGATTGGGTCTATTTGAAGGTTTCACCTATGAAGGGTGTAGTTTGTTTTGATAAGAAGGGTAAGTTAAGCCCAAGATATGTGGGTATTTATAGGGTGATGAAGGAGGATTGGCAAGGTAGCTTATGAGTTAGAGTTGCCTAGTGAAATGGATTTGGTTCAGCCGATGTTTCATGTATCCATGTTGAGGAAATGTGTAAGTGACCCTAATGCTATTGTGCCTCTTGATATTTTGGGTGTTGTTGAAGACAACTTGACTTATGAAGAGGTTCCCCTTCAGATTTTGAATAGACAAGTGAAGAGGTTGAGGAACAAGGATGTGACTTCCGTTAAGGTCCTTTGTAGGAATCAACAAGTTGAAAGTGCTACTTGGGAGGCCGAAGGGGACATGCAAAAGCGACATCCTTATCTTTTCCACTCTTCTTAAGCCTAAGGTATTGAGCTAAGTCTCCAATGTTATTTCAAGTCTAACTTGTAGCCCATGACATTTTCATACGTTGATATTTAAATTGATAGGTTCACGATGATTTTACACTTATATTGAGATTTTGAGATGATGTTTAAGTGCATTGTTGCATCCTTATGTGGGCTGAAATTGCCATGTTTACGTCTCTTATATACCTTTCTTTGACATTTAGGGACGAATGTTTCTAAGGGGGAGATATTGAAATGACCCCCAAAAGTGCCTGAAAATATGCTTGAAAGTGCCCGAAATTGTAATTTCCATATATCTAAAATTTCGTGCATTATTTCAAAAATCCAACTTCATATTCGTGATCGGGGGACAAAATTGAGTGGCAAATGGGTCTAACCCTGATTTTAGAGCAACCGTATCAAAATTTAGAAATTGCAAAATATGACTCCTAGTGAGCTATCCGTGCCCCTGGCGCGACGCGCCAAGGGTGCGCTATAGGGTATTTTGGCGGCTAGTTTTCTATCTCAGTCCAAGACTTTTGGGTCTTGGGCTAAGTCCTCCCATACATAAGAACACCTATACTTAGCCGTATTTCACCTTCATATCATTCAAGACATTCCCCAATACTCACTCAAACACTTAGAAAATATTTCACCTCAAATTTCAAGTGTCTAAATCTCTTCCGGATCTTAAGGATTTCACTCAAGATTCAAGTCTCCATGAAAATCTTCATCAAGAATTCTCAAAAGCTAAGATATGTAGGTTTCAACCAATGGGTCCTTTCACCCATGGTGCCCAAGCTTCATTTTTACCTAAATTGCATGATTTAAAGTTGATTTACTCATGGGTCTTACTTATTATGAATTTCACTGCACACTATGTTGGGGTTTCATGAAATTGTGATTGTTTTAGCATGTTTTAAGCTATGAAACTTAGATCTATTATGAGATTTGATGAAGGATTTTGATGTATATTGCTTGAGGTTGTCACCAAGTATCTATTGATGGTTTTACACTGAAATTTCTAGCATGATTCCACTCTTGAATTGCACGATTTTACACTAGCACTACACACACACACCAAGTGTTTGATAGAATGTTCAGTTATGATTTTTAAGGAATTGAAGGTCTAATGCATGTCTTATGAGTTGAATGTCAATATAATGACGAAAGAAATATATGTATTTGATATTATCTCTATAGTATTGGGAATCGACCAAGCCTCACTCGGGAGGTTGTAGGACCGGATAACCATATAGAGGGGTTTATATCTCAATTGCCTCGCTCGGGAGATGGTAGGCCCATGCAACTATGTCGAGGGGTTTGTACCTTGATAACCATGTAAGGGGTTTGTACCTTGATAACTATGTCGAGGGGTTTGTACCTCATCAACCATATTGAAGGGTTTGTACCTCATTCACCTCTCCAAAGAGGTGGTAGGCCTTGGATATTCACTAATAATGGTCTCTCCTTATACATGTAATATGTTCTATATAAGCATGATTTTATCTCAAGCATCATTCATACATGCCATATTGCTATATGCTTATTCATTGCCTATATTATGCATTTTGTTTATAGTGTTTATCACTTGTTGCATTGCATTATACATACTTAGTACATTCAAATGTACTAACGTATACTCTATACCTTAGTACATTCAAATGTATTAACATATACTCTATACCTATACGATGTCACCATGTAGAAACTAGAGTCCCACTTGATCCTCCTCCTCCACGTGGCTAGTACGATCTAGCTCAAGCTAGTTGGTGAGTCCTTCATTCCGAGGACAATGACTATACTCTTATGCTATGTATTAAGACTCTCTTTTCTTGATGTATGTTTCTTATTGACTATGAGGGTAAGTTCGGTTGTATGTCTTGGCCCCCGCGAAGTTCTATATTTAGAGATGTTGTTGGACACGTTATGTATTTATGCAATAAGCCTTGACTCTCTTATTTGATGTTTATGTTGTGAAAGCTTTCCTTTAGTCCTTTTGCCCCTATTTCTAATTCAATTATGTTGTTTAATTACTTTCGCGATCAAAAATTGGTAATTCATTGAACAAGGTTTATGGATCATACAAGAAACTATGGCCTGTGGAAAGAGGTTGTAGAAGTGGTCCGTAAATTATGAAAATGTACTAGCCTTAGCACTTTTTGTACGAGTCAATAAGACGACCAGTGGAACTATGTCTGAGTCATAAAAGGGGGTCCACAAAACACCCTCCAAACTTAAATATTATAGTTTAGAGTTTATTCTATTAGAGGTTGCTATGCTCATAAAAAGAACTATTAGTCATATACGAAGTTCATGAAAAATGAATGAAAACACATAGCTGCAATACTTTTTCAATGGACCTATAAGATGATCCATAGAATGTTACATTCCATAAAAGCCAACTTGTACAAAATCTCAAAACCCCCAAAGGTGAATATAGAAACCATGGGAGGGGTTCAATGAACCATAGAATGAACTATAACCCATCGATTATGGTCATAGACTCCTTCGGCAGTTTTTAAATAAGGACTATTTTGGACATTTTCTACTCTCCTCACCCTTAACCAACATCATTTTTAATCTATAAACTACCTATAACCATTTTTAGCCTAAGAAAGACCTCATTCCCAATTCATCCTCTCAATTCCCAAATGTTCTCAAGTCTTCTTCTTTTCCAAGAATCCTCCCTAGTTGAAGTAGGATCTTCGAGCTTCATGGTCTTCTTCTTCAATTTTAAGGCTAGAATTCATCTAAGGTATGTGGATATTTATTCATGGATTTCTTATATGTATGAAACCTAAAGAATTTTAATCTTTTTTAATGAAACTTAGATGCATGAATTAGGGATTTTAATTAATTAGCATTGGGTCTTATATATTATGCTTTACTCCATGATTTTGAATTGAATTATGCATGAATTGACTTTTAACCAAGGGTTTTCATTCAATTTCTCTTACATGACATCTAAAGTTCATGAAATTCATTATGGGTTCTTCCAATCATGATTTCTATTTATATTACTCTTCATGACTATGGACGATTTCATTCAAATTACATGATTTTAAGTTAATTACTTGTGAATCCATACTTTTACCCTAGTCTTCACTACAAACTAGGATCATGTATTGGTAAGATTCTCATGCAAACTTTATAAAAATAATAAAATAAGAATGAAGTAAGCTTTTATGATACTCCTCAAATATTTTTAAATAAATGTGAGATTCTCTCACCTATGTATGGACTTGTAATGATGAAAGCACAATACTTACATTTTATGAATCACTATGAAATGAGCTATTCTATGATCAAGTCTTTATGAAACAAATTGGTGAGTAGTTGTTGCTTTTCCACATTTTATGCTTTATATTTAAAGATAAGTATTTTGAGCATCGAGTGGACTTTGAGGTGGAAGCTCGACATAAGGGGTCTTTAGTAGAAATCTCTAATCCTATAAATATGTGGCACAATAGGATTTTGTCTTAAATTGACTTGCTAGTAGGTAAACATATACCTTATATTATGACTCGTTCAAAAGCCTACCTTGGAAAGTAGTCCCCCCTTTTCTCTGATGTAGGGCAACATCGGAATTCTATGTTATAACTCACATAGTCTTATTGTCTGTTATAGTAGATATCCCACATCATCATCATCAACATACCCCAGTGCCTCGAAAGGCTCCCGCTCATTGCGGGGTGAAGGGAGGTCGGATGTACGCAGCCTAACCCCTATGTTTAAAAACATAAAGCGGCTATTTCCAGATGACCCATGAGGAGCGTCGAAAGTTACATTGACTAACTGCTACTTCACAAATGAAAGAAGCGCAGACAGTTTAAACAACCATTTTGCTTTACTCCATCATACTCTAAAGCCAAAAAATAGTCAATCTTTGACTCCATCCGAGATTGATGGAAACATAGTAGATATCCCACATATAATTATGATTTCTTAAGCCTTGTAGTTTTTTAAAAGTTTGCATTATGATTCTTACAATGGTCATTCATATGATTCACTTGTGCTTTACTTTAAATGCTTATCATGCACCTTATTTTGGTCAATTTCATAACATGGCTTATGGCTTGTTGCATTCTCACATACTCAGTACATTCAAATGTACTAACTATGTACTTCTTTTGCCTATAATATTTTATAATATAGGTGCAAACATTTAAGTTTGTAGTGATGTCATTTAGTCTCACTAATGCTCTGGTTATATTTATGGGCCTCATGAATAGAGTGTTCAAGCCCTAGCTTGACATGTTTGTCATGGTATTTATTGATGACATCCTTATCTACTCTCTAGGTGAGCAATAACATATGGAGCACTTGAGGGTAATATTACAAACCTAAGAAAGATAAAGCTTTATGCAATTTTTTACAAGTGTGAGTTTTTGCTAAATGAGTTTGCCTTCCTTGGGCATGTGGTATCACGTAATGGCATCAAATTAAATTTGATCCTAAGAAGACTAAAGCTGTGAGAAATTGGTCAAGGCTATTAACTCCTACTGACATAAGAAATTTCTTGGGCCTGGTCAGTTACTATAGGAGGTTTGTGCAAGATTTCTCTTCCATTTCATCCTCCCTCACTAAGTTGACCCAAAAGAAAGCTAAGTTTATGTGGATGGATGAGTGTGAGAAAAATTTTCAAACTTTTAAGGATCGACTAACTTAGACTCTAATACTGATATTGCCAAAAGTGAATGATGGGTTCGTTATTTATTACGATGCATCAATGATTGGGTTGAGATGTGTGCTAATGCAAAATGGTAAGGTGATTGCTTATGCCTCAAGACAATTGAAAGTACATGAGAAGAATTACCTGACTCATGACCTTGAGCTTACGGTGGTGTTGTTTGCCTTTAAGATTTGGTGATATTACTTGTGTGGGGTTCATATGGATGTCTTCACCGATCACAAAAGTCTCTAATATGTGTTCAACCAAAAGGATCTAAATTTGAGGTAACGAAGGTGGTTAGAGATACTCAAAGATTATGACATAAGCGTGAAGTATAACCTGGGAAAAGTTAATATGGTTGCCGATGCCCTTAGTAAAGTTTCCACGGGCAGTGTATCTTAATTGAATATAATGCAAAAAGGGAGTTGGCCGCAGATGTTTATAGATTGGCTAGATTAGGAGTAAATTGAATGAGTCCTAGAATGGTGATGCAATGGTTCTTCATGGGTCCGCATCTTATTTCATTAAGAAGGTTAAGGCTAAGCAAGACCTTGATCCCACTTTGGTTGATTTGAAAGCATTAGTGAAGGAAAAAAAGATAGAAGTTTTCTCAGAAGAGAGAGATTGGGTACTTCGATATCAAGGGAGTTTGTGCTTGTCCAATGATGGTGAGTTGAAGAAGTTGTTAATGCAAGAGATCAGCATGGACTTTATAATGGGTTTGCCAAAGACCAAAAGCATTTTGACTCTCTTTTGATGATAATAGATCGTATCATAAAGTTGGTTGACTTCTTACCAGTCAAAACTACATTTAGTGTCGAAGACTATGCTTGCTTATATATCAGAGAGTTGGTGAGGTTGCATGAGGTTCCATTGTCTATCATATCAGATCGTAGAGTCTGATTCACCTCTCACTTTTTGAAGTCTTTCCAAAATGGGCTTGGTACCAAGGTTAATAAGTGTACCGCCTTTCACCCCCAAACTAACGAGCAAGCCAAAAAGGCTATTCAGACATTGGAAGACATGTTGAGAGCTTGTGTGTTAGAATTTGAAGGAGAGATGGGATGTGCATTTTCCACTTATCGAATTTGCCTACAATAATAGCTTCCATGTAAGTATTAGAATAAGAGTATTTGAAGCATTATATGGTAGATGGTGTAGATTGCCTATCGAGTCGTTTAAAGTCAGTGAAGTGGAATTAATAAGACTGAACTTAATAATGAATGTTATGGATAAAATTAAAAGAATGAGGGAAATAATGCAAACAACCCTAAGCCGACAAAAGTCCTACTCTAATGTGAGAAGAAGGGAACTTGAGTTCCAATTTGGTGATTGGCTCTAGTTGAAGGTATTTCTGATAAAAGGTATGATCTGGTTTTGTAAGAAAGGAAAATTGAGCCCTAGGTATGTAGGGCTTTATAAGATAGTGAGAAGAGTGGGAAAAGTGGCATATAAGTTGAATCTACCTAACGAGATATATTTGATTCATCTAGTTTATCATGTGTTAATGTTGAGAAAATTCATAGATGATCCAAGCTCTATATTTTCTTTGCTTTATATGAACATTGAAAGGATTTGAATTATGAAAAGGTACCAGTTAAAATTGTAGACCGGCAAGTGACAAATCTAAGCAACAATAAAGTTGTATCCGTCAAAGTACTTTGAAGAAATCAATAAGTTGAGGGGGCCACATAGGAAGCGAAAGCAGATATGATGCAGCTTTATCCGTATCTATTGTACTCTACACAAGCCTAAGGTATTGATAATTTTTCCTAAAAACTTCTAATTCCTTGCATTTTAGTTTAACATGATACATGCATTTGTTTCGATGTTTATGGATTGTTTTGAGATATTTCTTAAGTATGGATTTTGAAAATTTCATGAATTGATGTATAAGTTATATTTTCGCATGCATACTAGGTTGTTTGGGGATAGTTTACTCCTTAGAGCCTACCTTTAAATATATTCGAGGACTAATGTACCCAAGGGGG
Organism: Solanum sejunctum; assembly: GCA_025642045.1. Classification (NCBI taxonomy): domain Eukaryota; kingdom Viridiplantae; phylum Streptophyta; class Magnoliopsida; order Solanales; family Solanaceae; genus Solanum; species Solanum sejunctum. The sequence continues at coordinate 10,964,056 of JAOTQJ010000091.1, read as the reverse complement.
AGGTATTGTAACGACCCCCAGTTTAGGAGCTTAAAGTGCAGGAAAATTAGGCAAAAATGACATGAAGTCAGGTTCATAAGGGCGACATATTAATCGTAAGAGGAGTTACAGTCCGTAGTTTTGGTCCTTAAACATGAACTTCAAGAAAGAGAGAAAGTTTCCAAGCGTAGGGTAACTCACAAACCCAATAATGGCCCGTAGAAGGGACGACGATACGTAGATAGGATTGTGAGTAGGACTATCAGACATAAAAAAATTTAAAGTTTGCTGGAGGTGATCTATGAGTTACCAACATGGTTCGTAAAACAAAGTATGGCCCGTATAATCACTTAGTGGATAGGGTCCAAGAAAATGAAAAAATGACTAAGTGCAAAAGGACTCTACAAGTCCAACCATGGCCCGTAAAATGGTTTTGTAGTTGTGAGTCTAATAAAAAAGTTTTAAGGATTTTGAAAAAGTTAATAGCACGAGCAAAACCTATGATCTGTAGTTTATTCCACTGCCCGTAAATGTACTTTCGTAGGTTGATTTTTGGTAGTTTTAATGAAAGGTAGTTTGGTCATTTTGGTCATTTTTATTCCTAAATTAAGTCATTATGGGATCCAAAGGACCCTTAAATTAGATCCTAAACCCTAAAAATACCCTAAGGCAATTACTTTCTCAAGAAAAAGGACAAGGCAAGGCTAGAGTTTCAAGTTTCTTCACAAAGGATCGAAGTTTGTTCTTTCCAAGTCTTATATGGTATGAGTTTGATTTATGGGTATCCTTCCAACCATAAAGTCCTCTTTAAAGTATTTTACCTTTTCTTTAAGTTCACGTAAGATATTATGCATGGTTATGATGATTTCATGATGTTTTATACTATTAAATAGTATCCATGATATCCTATGATATTTTTATTAAGTATATGTATGTATTTAAGCTATTGATGATGATCCCAATGATGAGTTTCATTATTGATACGATGTGGGCTGTTTTACATGTCTTTATAGAAATATATTTCCATGATTTATGATTGTTCATTATAAAAGCCTAGCCCACCTAGTTTTCAAGTAAAGTCTTGCATGATTTATAATAATGATTAGGGCATTAGATCTAAGATTTAAAGTGATGATTTGTCAAAGATATAAGCATGTTGAAAATCACCTAAGTATGTTTTTAAAAGGTCACCAAGATGAAAGGACAATGCTCACTTGGTGGTTCCTAAAGTTTGAGCTACTCCCATGATTGCTACTCACAATTCTAAGTTATATTCTAAAGATTTCATGGGATAACTTAGCACCGAATAGACTTGAGATTGGGATTCATCTCGTTAATTGAGGGATGACCAATTAAAGATAAATCTTAATGTCCCTAACTATGTGACACCATATGAGTCCTTGTAGGGTAGGCTAGTTGATCCATGTAGGCCTTTATGTTATTAAGATGTATGCAAAGTTTACGGAGTTCCACCTGGCAAGTGGTCTCCCCATGCAAACATAGGGGGTTATGTTGGATTCTATGTAGTAGCTCACGCAGTCTTATACATCGGTTAAGATCTTCTCCCACAAGTTTATAATTCTATGATATGACTCTATTATATGTGATTTCTTATGCATTGACTCTTGTCCATATTGAACTATATTCCTTGTGCATGCCTAAGCTCACTTTATGTACTTTTCATCTCATACGTACTTATATATTATTTTTATGAATGATGACATTATAATTCATACATGCATTGCATCTCACATACTTAGTATATTCCAATGTACTAATGCATATTTTGCCTGCATGATTTAACCATGCAGGGACAGATACTTCTTCACTGGCTCGTGGCTAGTATTCGACATTCAAGACTAGTACTTCTATTTGTGGTGAGCCCTTAGTTCGGGACTCTATCATGTTTCTCTCTACCTTGTATTTTATTTTGGAACAATGTATTTATTACCCTTTGAGGCATTTACTTTCTATGTTGTTAAACATTGGAGTCCTTTCTATTTGATGGAAACTGACCGTTACTGTTTTCATCTGTTGATATGTTAGATGGTATGTTTTATAGACTAAAATATGTTAGTTATTCATGGTTATTAATGTTGCTTCATTGTCTTAAAAAGTCCCATAGACTCTTCCCTATTTTACTTTCGTATTTTTTTATTTTATGTCTATGAATACTTAAGATGACTTAGATGAGGTGTCTTTAGGTATTTCATTCGCCGTGTGATGACTAGACCCCTAGGTTAGGTCATTACAGGCCCCCTCTCACATAGTTATGTATATGATATTTATGTTATTTCAAAACATGTTTCACATGATGTATTAATCATTCATTACATATTGAGCTTTACTCTTTGATTATGACTATGCATATTATCTATAATGACATTACAATTTTGTGAATGATGACATTACAATTTCATGCATGATGACCTTATAATTTCATGTATGATGATATTACAATTTCATATGTTATATTTACATCTCAAATACTTAATACATTCTAAAATACTAATGCATATTTTTCCTACATAATATTACCATGTAGGGGTCGATGTTCCTTGACTTCCGAGCTGGTGAATTTTCTTCACCGGAGTTGACAACACTTTCGCTCTGTTTACTTTGCATCTCACATACTTAGTATATTTCAACGTACTAATGCATATTTTTCCTACATGATTTAACCATGTAGGGACAGACACTACTTCACCGACTCGTGGCTAGTATTCGACATTCAAGACTAGTACTTTTATTTGCGGTGAGCCCTCGGTTCGGGACTCTATCATGTTTCTCTCTACCTTGTATTTTATTTTGAGAGGATGTATTTATTACCCTTTGAGGCATTTACTTTTTATGTTGCTAAACATTGGAGTCCTTTCTATTTGATGGAAACTGACCATTACTGTTTTCATCTGTTGATATGTTAGATGGTATGTTTTATAGACTAAAATATGTTAGTTATTCATGGTTATTAATGTTGCTTCATTGTCTTAAAAAGTCCCATAGACTCTTCCCTATTTTACTTTCGTATTTTTTTATTTTATGTCTATGAATACTTAAGATGACTTAGATGAGGTGTCTTTAGGTATTTCATTCGCCGTGTGATGACTAGACCCCTAGGTTAGGTCATTACAGGCCCCCTCTCACATAGTTATGTATATGATATTTATGTTATTTCAAAACATGTTTCACATGATGTATTAATCATTCATTACATATTGAGCTTTACTCTTTGATTATGACTATGCATATTATCTATAATGACATTACAATTTTGTGAATGATGACATTACAATTTCATGCATGATGACCTTATAATTTCATGTATGATGATATTACAATTTCATATGTTATATTTACATCTCAAATACTTAATACATTCTAAAATACTAATGCATATTTTTCCTACATAATATTACCATGTAGGGGTCGATGTTCCTTGACTTCCGAGCTAGTGACTTTTCTTCACCGGAGTTGACAACACTTTCGCCCTGTTAACTTTTTGATCAAGAATTCTCTCTCTTCCCCTCCTTGGCCTTTCTTCCCTTCACTAGCGATCCGGTTTTGGCCAGACCCAAGGATCGACAGCCCCCTTCAATGGACTAGTTCTCGGTGACTGATTGTCATCCCTGATCAAATTTTTTGACTGTAATTTTATTTTATTTTGTTCTTTTCATTCCCATAATTGAAGCAATATATCAAGGAGGAATAGTATCTATCATTATCTTTACCAGCAATAAACATGTATTGAAAACCTTAGTTCTATTTTCGGCAAGTTTAGTTTAATCTTTACTTTTCTGTGATTTTGTTCATCATTTTTCAGTAAACATCAAAGGAGAATCTATGTTTCCTCTAGTTATGCAACCCTAGTTTTCTTCTTTCTTCTTTCTTGCTTTATTTTGTTCTTTGTTTTTTGGCTAGCTCCACCGAATTTCAGCGAAATTCGATGATCCTCTACCAGTCAATCTCTGGGTGTATTTTTTGGTGAGAAATAGATTTCGGTGAAATTTTCTGACAAAGCTTACAAGTGATGTTTTCTAGCAATATTTATCATCTTTTGAACAAGTATATCTTCCAATTTTTTGTCATCTCTTATTCTAATGAAGTGTATCTTGTAATTGCTTATATTGCTGGCCCTCCTACATATTTGTGTTGTAATTTGTTGCTTGTTGTGTTGACTACCATATACCCTTAGATTTACCATATATTTATATTTATATTTATTATTCATTATTGTGTTGCCTTTAATCGTTTATGTGCCTTAATTTGTACCTGTTTGTTTAATTAGTAGCCTTAGATTTACCTGATCACTAGTTTTCCCTAGATTTTATCTTTTTGATCTTTGTAGCTTAGTGAGTTATTAGTTCTTAATTTAGTAGCGTCAGAATCTAATGGTGGACTAGGGTCATGTCATTAGTTGGGGTCGGAGGTAAGGGACAGGGGTAGAAAGAGGGGCACGAACTTATTTAAGTTAAGGGTAGGGTCGTGGAATATAGGATCATTGACAAGAAAATCTATAAATCTAGTGAAGTATCTTAAGAGGAGACATATTAATATAGCGTGTGTTCAGAAGACCAGATAGGTAGGTACCAAAGCTCGGGATATAGATGGGTTTAAGTTGTTATACTCTAGTTCTAGGGGTAGAAATGATTTTAGGTATCCTAGTAGACGGGGACCTTAGGGAATATCTGGTCGAGGTTAGGAGGTTTAACGATAGAGTGATATCTATCAAACTTGTGTTTAGTAGGCATATAGTGAATGTAGTTAGTACCTATGCGCCTCAAGTAGTCCTAGATAAGAAAACCAAAAAGCTCTTTTAAGAAGATTTGGATGAGGTTGTGAGAGGCATACCAGAGACAGAAACAATCTTTATTGGGTGCAACTTTAATAGGCATATTGGGGCTACCACTAGTAGGTTTGAAGATGTTTATGGAGGCTTTGGTTTTGGAAAGAGGAATGGAGGTGAGATGTCTCTATTGGATTTTGCCAAAGCTTTCGAGTCAGTTATTGTTAACTCATGTTTCTCGAAGGAAAATCACTTGATTATCTTTCATAGTACGGTAACTAAGACTCAAATTGATTTCTTACTTCTCCGAAAGGGTGCTAGAAGCCTTTATAAGAGTTGCAAGGTAATTATGAGTGAAAATATTTTCACTCAACATATGATTTTAGGGATGAATTTAGAGATAAAGGGGAAAAAGAAGAAGAAGAAGGAGTTCAATGCTCAACCGAGGATTAGATTGGTAGGCCTGAGCTCTACCCTCTCACGAGAGATGGAAGAAAGGCTGAATAGTTTAGAGGCTTGGAGTAGTGGCAGAGATGTGAATAATATATGGGATACTACTGCTGGTTGCATTTGAAAAGTAGCTACCGAGGTACTAGAGATTTCGAAAGGGACCTTTGGTGGACATCAAGACAATCGGCGGTGGAATGACGAAGTCCAGGTCAAAGTGAAAGCTAAGAAAATTGCATACACAAAGTGGTTGGAGTGTAGGGATGAGGATGAGAAGTGATAACTGAAGGAGATTTATAAGACGACAAAGACCAAATCGAAGATGGACGCGATGAGTGCTAAGACAGCAGCATTTGAGCGACTATATGTGGAGCTAACTGATAAAGGCAGGGACAAGAGATATTATAGGCTAGCTAAAGAGAGAGAAAGGAAAGCTCGCAATTTGAATTAAGTGAAGTGCATCAAAGATGAGGAGGCGAGGTATTAGTGGATGAGACTTCCATTAAGCTAAGATGATCAGCTTACTTTCATAAACTCTTAAGCAAAAAAGGAGATAGAGATTTGAGCTGGGTGAGTTGGCACACTACAAAAGTCATCATGATTTTGATTATTGTAGGTGGTTCAGAGTTGAGGAGGTTAGACGTGTTATTAGTAGGATAAAGAGAAGGAGGATGATCGGACCCGATAAGATTACGCTAGATTTTTGGAAGTACATGGTGAAGGATGGCATAAAGTAGTTGACTAGATTGTTCAATGTTATTATGAAGACTACTAAGATATCTAATGAATAAAGGAGTACAATAATTTCATTGTACAAGACAAGGGTGATATTCAAAATTGTAACAATTATAGGGGTATCAAGTTGTTAAGCCACGATATGAAGGTCTGGGAGAAAGTAGTAGAGATGAGGGTGAGAAAAATAGTGTCTATTTTAGAAAATTAGTTTGGATTCATGCCAAGGCGGTTGACTATTGAAGCAATTCATCTTGTTTCGAGATTAGTGGAGAAATATAGGACAAGAAAGAAGGACTTTTATATGGTGTTCATTGATCTCGAGAATGCCTATGACAAAGTTTTGACATATGTCTTATAGAGGTGTCTAGAGGTGAAAGGTGTTCCAATGGTGCATATTAGGGTGATAAAAGACATGTATGATGGAGCCAAACTCGGATAACAATAGTGGGAGGAGACTCGAAGTATTTTCATGTTGAGATAGGACTTACTCAAGGATTTGTGTTGAGCGCTTTTCTGTTTGCCTTGGTGATGGATGAGCTAACACAATCTATTCAAGAGGAGGTTCCATGGTGTATGCTATTTACAGATGACATAGTACTAATTGATGAGACTTGAGCTAAAGTTAATGATAGATTAGAGGTCTGGAGACACGCTTTGGATTCCAAATAGTTCAAATTGAGTAGGACCAAAATAGAGTGCTTGGAGTGAAAATCCAGTGTTGCGAGAGATGAAGCTGACATTAATGTAAAACTTTTTACTCAATCTATTCCCAAGATAGAAAATTTTAAATATCTTGGGTCTATCATCTAGAGTAATGGCAATATCATCAATGATGTCACACACCATATTAGGGTAACATGGACAAATAGAGGCTTGGATCTAGAGAATTGTGTGATAAGAAGATACCACCTAAATTCAAAGTAAATTTTTACTGGATGGTGGTTAAACCATCTTTACTGCATAGGGTGAAATATTGGCCAATTAAAAACTCACATGTTTAGAAAATGTAGATCACAGAGATGAGGATGTTGAGATGGATGTATGGACATACCAGGAGTGATAAGATTCGGAATAAGACCATTTGGGAGAAGCTAGAGGTGGCCTTGCGGCTGACAAAATTAGGGAAGAGAGACTACGATAGTTTGGACATGTGTAGAGAAAGAGTACTGATGCTCCTGTTGGGAGATGCAAGAGGTTGGATTTAGAAATTACATGAAGGGGTAGAAGTAGACTGAAAAAGTATTGAGAGGAGATAATAAGACAAGATATAGTGAAACTTGATCTCATCGAGGACATGACCTTAGATAAGCAGGAGTGGAGGTAGCGAATTAGAGTAGCAGACTAATATGTTAGTAGGGTTAGGTTGATATCTGGCCATGGGGTATAGTACGGTATTAGGTTTAGTCGTGGCTTTATATCTTGTGTTGCCATTCTCCATCTTATATATGCTACTTTTATCATTTTTTCATACCATCATGTGTTTTTAGTTATTAATCGCTCTTTTTGTTTCTTTTTATTTTCCTTCTCTTTCTTTCATATCTAGTTTATTCTGCTTATGGGTTTTTGAGATGAGGGTTCCTAGGAAACAACCTCTTTACCACTATGAGGTAGTGGTAAGGTCTATGTACATTTTACCCTCCCCAAAACTCACTTGTATGATTCCACTGGGTATGTTATTATTGTTATAGGAGTCGATGTTCCTCCTCCTTCGACATGTGGCTAGAGCTTTGGACAGTTGAAGACTAGTAGTTTTAGTTAGTCCTCTAATCGAGGACAACACCTAATTTCATTCAAGCTTGTAATTTTGTGACTTTTACTTTCTATGTTATATCTCTTTTGCTACATATACTTGAGGGTGAGCTTTGAACATGTCTTAGCCCCCGTTAAGTTCTTATTAGATGGTATATTTGGGCAAAGTGTATAAGACTTTATATTGGATTTCTTTCATGATTTTTGATGACTTTTCCCTTAGTCTCATTCCCCTATTTTGATCCGCTTTATCTATGCGTAAATACCTATGAATGCTAAGATGCTTGGGTAAGGTGCTTTCACGTCGCTCATTCGTCGTGTTAAGACTAAGGCCTAGGCTTGGGTCGTGACAATAAGATTATAATTCTATCCGTAGAACCTAAGTTTCAAGACATTCTCTCTGAATATTAAGTACAAACCACTTCTATAGGCCCGTCTTGTCTTTTACAACTCATAGAATCTTTTCGTGGTTGAAGTCCTGAAATCCTTAAAGCTAGTCAAATAATGGACCAAAATTACCATTTGTAAAAATCATGATGGCCTGGATACCTTTGTTCGTAAATCTGTCCAAAATTTTAGAAAATTTTCTAAGTTTCTGTGGGTTTTACTAACCCATTCCACAACCCCTCAAAAAAACTAAGAACCGTAAAAATATTTTGTCTTGTCTAGGTCAATTTTTCAGGACTTTGCTTCTCTTCTAGAACTCGATCTACGACCATAATTCAAACCACGACTTATATTATCCCTTCATAGTCTTGAAAACAAGTTCCACAAGCATTATTTACGACTCGTAGAAAATATACGGTTTGTACAAAGGGCTCGTGGTCCTATTCTAGTATCCAATCTTGACTTTTTTTTATTTTGACTTTTCTACTTTCGGAGTATTACAATACATTGCTTTTCATTCAAATCCTTCATTATCTTGATTTCCAAGAGTGTTTGCACATAAAACAACAAAGACATGAAATGCTTCTAAATGACATTAGTCTCGTGGAGCAAGGGCTAGGGGTGAGGACTTGCCTCACTCACAAATTTATTGAGTGAGGTCATCTAGTCTACGGCGCTCAGATGAATTTTCAATTTTGCATAATAATTTTGTAAAACACCTATAACTTTTTGGATAAAACTCCATTTGATAAATGGTTTGATAAGTTGGAGCCAACATTTGATCTTTTTTATTATTGGGGATAGATACTTAAACTCACACATGAGATCATAGTTTGGATCAAATCACACACATTTATCCAGTTAAATATCAACGACCCAAAGAATAAACATAATGTACCAAACACAATAAAATATGACAAATTGATTCAAAAATCTTCTTTAATTATGTGTCAAGTCGAAATAGACCAAACAAATTAAACAGAGGGAGTAATTTTTTAGGGATATTATATCAAATGACCATCGATCATTTTAATTGTCAAAAAATGACCCATTCGATGTATAGTCATTTATAGTTGTTGTATATTTCATATATAGTCGAGCTATATTTAGCTTTTAAGTGCATCATAATGTATATTCAATTTATAACTCAAGTATAGGTAATCTATATTGTATAGTTAACATATACTTTCTATGATTTGTGACTTTTTTTTAATGTAAATTAATTAGTTTATTACTATATTTGAAATTAGCCTCATTTTTAAACATGGAATAATAGTAAAAATAACTTTGAAGCAAATTATAAATACATGAATATTTTTAGATCCAACAATTAATAGAAGATACATTTGTATGGTTTAAAGGACATTTTTTAAGAAATTCTTTTTCAAATAAAATATGATTCGTTAGTTACACAGTAAACATAACCTCTCAAGTAACAAGTAAAGAGGAGGACCCAAAAAAAAAAAAAAACAAGTAAAGAGAGATTGAAAAGATTGATGAGGAAGACATTTGGTGGGCGATGCATCCAACCTTTAGAAGCAGAAAGAGTGCTCACTTGTTTTTTTTACCCCCAAATAAAACCAAGCCCATAGATGAAAAGCCCCAAGTTAATAAATCTCTACAATGTTCCAATTTTCTCTGATTTTCTTTACCTTTTAGATCTCTTCTTACTCCGGCTTATCTCATAAGGGAAAAAAGAAAAATACTGACATGGGTCTTGGGTTGGACTGAAGGAAGATCAAAGCAAGACATGAATTTTGCAAATTCTTCTTTTTCCCTTTCTCTTTACGTTTTAAGGTTGTCTTAGGGTTTTGATATGGCAACTACAGAAGCTTTATATTTGATTCCTGCTTCTGTTCTGCGTAATCTCTCTGATAAGTTGTACGAGAAGCGCAAAAATGCCGCACTTGAGGTACTTTTGTGGTGTTAATTACTGTTTTCTTTGCTTTAAACAACATTTTTCTTTGGATCTTGAGTCGAGTATTTATTTGTGTAGTTGGAAGGGATAGTGAAGCAATTGGCAGTAGCTGGTGATCACGACAAGATCACTGCAGTGATCAATTTGTTGACCCAGGAGTATACATATTCCCCTCAGGCTAATCACCGGAAAGTGAGCTTTCTCCCCTTCCAATTCTACTTTTAATATTTTGGGTCAATATTCTATTTTGAATATCATTGTTTTTGTACAACAACAAGAAGAAGGAATCCCACAAGTGGGGTTGGGAGGGTAAAATGTACCACACCTTACCACTATCTCATAGAATTTCATTTGTTTTTGTGTTTTGTTTAATATTGGTTTAGGGAGGGTTGATCGGATTGGCTGCTGTAACTGTTGGTTTGACTTCAGAAGCAGCTCAACATCTTGAGGTAAGGCATTGCTATGTTCAGTTTTGAGTTTTGTGCTATGAGTTTGAAATCTTTACTATATACGTCAGTTGTAGGATGCTACGATGTTAGTGGTTCCTTTATATATTTTGAGGTGTTACTAGAGAATAATTAATTTGATTAATATGATTTATAGGTCTGCTTGCTACCACCTAGTTCTTTCCAATAAGGTTAAGCAAATGGAAATATATCATTTAGTCTGTATTTCCTTGGTTGGGATGTTCTGGTCTCAAATTTCAGCTTCATTGACATCTAGTCAAATCTTTAAGTGCAAAAGAATGATGATTGTGTTTTGTGATCCCATGTTTTTTTTTTTGAACTAGTAACTTTGTTGTGATTGCCATATTTATTGGATGTGAATTTATATTCATCTTCTTAACTAATATAGAAAAAGATCAGTACGTAGAATAAACGTGTGTTTTGACATTCATATGTATTTGCCATTTTGTCAAAGCATAATCAGGGTTGTGCATCAAAAGAGAAAGAGGTCAAAAGGTTGTAAGGGACACAAAGAGTTACAATTAGAAAGAGATAATTAAATCTTGATTACAAATTGACCTGATTAAAGACTTTGGTGCATCATTTAACCTAGCTGAAATCAGTTGTTCAACTCAATGTCACTATTGGTTGCTCCAAACCTTCTCCAGAATGTTAAAAACTAGAACTGAAGACTGTGATTTTTTTTCCCCTTCTTGCATTAATTCCTTTAATTTTACATGAAACATTGCTTTAACAGTTTGTGCAAGCTTTTGATAATTGTATGTTAACATTAAATTTTCTGGTGGTATGGAAGGAGCTAATTCCTTAATTATGAACGTAGCTATCTCTTGGGAGCAAAATGAATGTGTTGGTTGGTTGATATGGTCAGTGTGATTATAAAACATGAAATATTTTCTTTGCGGAGGGGAAAAAATTGGTGCTCAGCGTGTAGATTAGCTCATGTGCTATGTAGACTTTTATGGATATATTGTTTTGAGTAACTTTCTTCCTTCCCCTTCCATACATTTAATTTTTATGCATGGAATTTTCTTCTTATATATTTAGTACTACAAAGTAATTTGATGCTTACTTGGCTTACACTTCTACAAAGAGATTGCTTTGCAATCGGGTGACAAAACTATTCAAGACCCATTCAACCTGCCCAACATTTCACAGTTGGGCATGGAATGGTTTTTTTAATCAGTTTATTTGGTCAAAATCCATCTTTCCCATAACAAATCCAAACTTGACTCATCAAATGCCTAAACTCAACTCGTGAATTACCCATTTGCAACCGTAAGCTAGACAAAATGAAAACACATGGTGAAACTCACTTTTTCGACCCATCTCTCAACGTTGAACATCCCGTATTTACTTTCAGGGTCATGAAAAACTTTTATGTTTGTGTATTTATTTACTAATTAGTTTTAAAATTAGCAGTCTAATTTTTTTTATTTTTATCCATTATTCCAAAAGGACTTCTTGATTTTGGTCCTTATAATTTTCCATTAACCTACATTTTCATCCTTCTTTATTGAACTTTTCTTCCTTTATAATTCTGTCTTACTAAAATATGTAGATACGATACCATCCTTTATGAGAGTCCCAACTTTTGATACTGTTAGGATCCTTATGAATATTCTAGAATATATGTAAATATATTTGATGACTTAATTTAGTCCTACTGTAATTAGGTGTTGAATTGTATGGATTTTCTTTCCTTTAACCCTAATAGCTTAAGGGAATAATCAAATGAAATTTAGTGAGAAAATAAATTGAAAATAAGAAAATAGAATTTCCGAGCAATTTTCAGCCCACAACTGGTTTGAGTTTTCAATACTCTGATATTGTGCATATACCAATACCACCAATGGGATCAAAATCCTTGTGCAACCTAAATCTAAGAAATTCTGCTGCTGTATGGTTACTCCAGCGCCACCACCAGTTCCAGATCTCCGACCTCAGACACCTCAGACATGCCACTTTCCGGCCATTTTTCAGCAATCTTTTTTCACCTGTGGGCTCGAATCTTCAAGCCGAGTCTATACGTCCTGATTCCTTCACTTTTCGACAACTTACTCTATTTTCAGCAAGAATTTTATAGCGATTGTTCAATTTTTTTTTCCAGACCAAAATTTATTTTGTTTTTGGCACTAATAACATCCTCGAAACATCTAGATTACTGTATATGTGATATTTTGTTGATTTTTTTACTTTGACCCATTATGTCTTTCAGATTAGATATTTTAGAGATTTTTGGTGCTAAACCTATGGCTTTCAGCAACCTGAACCATGGTATCTCCCTGGAACCCTTGATAGGTAGGGCAAACTACTTGTTTTTTTTCTAGGCAAATGTGGTGCAATGGACAAGGTGTTCAAAGATCACTTAATTAAAAAGACTGCAAATATTGATGAAAAGGATAGGGGAGAATTGTAGAATATTGATGCTCAATTTTGTAGTGTATTAATTTGAACTTGATGTCGTCGTTTTGTCCTTACCACTTAGTTTGGGAAAAGACTCATGGGCTATATAAAATGACGTATCTCGATTTTATTATGTTATTTCTCGGTCGCCATCATTTTAAAAAATAAGATTTGGATTTGTCTTACCTATCTTGGACAAGTTCACGCAAGTTGTGGATGAATTTAATGAACTGAAGCCTACTAACTTTAAGAGTTGATAAACAATTGGAGCAACATTAGAAGATGTTTTAAGTCGTTATACTTACTGGACTTCTATCTGATCTTGACTCGATGTGATCAAATTTTGGCTACCCCACTGTTCCGGCTTCAGATGATCTGTTTATGTGATTATTATGACAAGCTGCGCCACCTATGTCGTGTAGTAATATAGTCTCACATGCAAACTCTTTATTCTAGCATGTCAGATTGTAAATCTAAGTGAAGGTTGCTCTGGGAAACCTTGGTCAAGGTGTGGCTATTGTAACAAATTGGGCCATTCTCGTGATGTGTGCTACTCTTTAAATGGTAAATCATAGGATACTCATGTTGCTTAGACCAAGACTGAATCCACTTATAACCCAACCAATCAACTGTTCTCTTTCTATGAGGTAGAATACAATGACTTTCTTCCGTATCAAGTGAATAAGCAGACATCTCCACCAATAGATACAACTCTCTAGGTACCACAGTAAAATTTAACTTCATTTCCTTATTTGTGAGTCATTAAAGGCTAAGCTGCTCAGACTTGGATGTGGGTGTCCGATACGGGTGCGGATCGAAAGAGGTCGGATCCTTCATGATCTAATTTTTAAGATTCGGGGATATGGATCCATCTATGGATGCGGGTGTGGAGATTTGCCTAAAAATAATCAAAATTTCTAAAAATAGAGTGATAAAACCTAAATTATGAGATATTATATGGAGAACTTGAAGACCGGAAGGAGATTAAAGAAAAGGGCATGACATAAAGATTTTTTACATAAAAGGTATTCCATTTTCTTCAATTTCACCTTAGCTTTTGTATTCATTACAGAAATCATGAAAACCGTTCAAACTTTCCTCATTGATTTTGGTTAGTACCCAAAACCGGTTGACCAAATCGGACATGGATCCCACACCCACACCTATGTCTTGTCGACACGGGTGTGGCACAAACAGTGTAGAGTCCGAGCAACTTAGATTAAAGGGGTTTAAAGTAAGCATTTGGAGCATTGATTTAGTAGTGAAGTTGTGGGTGGTAATTGTTCTGTCCAAACTCACACGCAAGGTTACGCAGCCGTACCAGTAATATAGGATATAAGTCCATATATCATTCAGGGATGTGTTGATCGATGTCTAATTTGAATTATTACTTTGACTATTCAGTAGGTAGGCAAAAATTCCGCGAGTTATGTTTTACTATGCTAAATTTAATTAAGAATCACTATAAATGTTATATCAAGCTGGCGATTGTTTGATGTTATTCAAATGAGAGAAGGGTCCAGGGCTATGGCAATTTGATAATCTGGTTGAGTTATCCAATCATATACTTAATTATCTTCCTCAGTTACTTGTTGCAGGTTGATATCACTTATTGAGCATCATGTTGGTAATTCTAAGACTACTCGATTATTCATACAGCCTATATTTTTATGATCATTGGTCAATAGTAAAGTGCATGTATATTTCATTTGCACAAACTAAGCAAGGCTTAGGGTGTATCCTTATCCATATTAGCGAGTCGATCCACTTTTTCTATATGGTTCATGACCAGGCTCTACTTTTTCTTATTACACTTGCAAATTCTTTCTATTGAGTCCAATTTACGAGCCACAAATAGTATTTGAAAGATAATCAAGCAATCAAATAATTAAGCTCAGGAAAAAAAAAACTTTATAACGAAAAGTCTTCATAAGCATACAACTGTCAAACTACAACCTTCTTGTAAATGACACAACCGTAGGATTAAGGAGTTTAGCCACTCATTATTTGATTACAGCAAAGAATTCATGTATAACACATCTTCAATGAAAGAAATGAAAATAACGCAATGAAACCTACAAAAATATTGTTGTTCGCCCTTCTCGGTGTATTCGACTTGATATTCCTCAAAAACTTGTGTTTGTGATGTATATATAGATTTCCTAAAAATCCAGCGATGAAAATACCCTTCACTAATTGAACTACAAAATTTAGCTACTTTTTACACTACCTGCCTCTCAGCCCGCCTAGACGGGCATTGACTAGCCATTTGGACAGTGGATCTTTTTTCCTGTTCCACGGAGCTTCTCAAGTGCTACACGCTGCAGGCTGCGAAGCATGGTGCGTAACACACTATTTTTCTTGATTTTTCTTCACTTTAATCCCCGTACTTGATCTTGCACCTTTGAACTAACTCCGGGTTGACTTTGTGGCTACTACCCAGACTTAGAAGCTCGAATATATCCATTTTCTTGCTCAAATTCCTTCATTTTTTTCCTACAAATCAAAAACAACCAACATAAGTGCATTTGACAAAATCAATGCTTAAAGAGACAATAAAAGCACTAAATGTGTGGCAAGTGATAGCTGTATATATGACTTTTTGGCCTTATATCAGTAATCAATCTATCTATTGGGACAGTTGAGCATATTTCATTGTGATTTTCATTGGTGTTGACTTGCTCCTCAGAGAAAGGATTTGGAAAGGATATGGGCTTGCAGTACCTTTAATGCTATAGTATAAGATTGTCTTTTCTTTCATTTTATTTATTCCTGAGCTTTTAATCTACTTTAGAATTCTCTAGTCAGAGAGGTATGCTTTTGTGTCTTCTGCTGTAGACTAAGCTATTTCTCTGCCAAGAATCGAGAAAAAGCTTTGATTTTTTTTTTTGGCATTCTTTGTTGGTAAACTGCAATTGCAAAGTTTCATATTGCTCATGCTTTTGGGGTTTTATAATTCAAAGTAACTTTAGTCTCTTAATCTTATTTTTCACCATGATTATTAGATTCGCCATTTTGATTTGATTGATGTGGAAAGGTCGGTAATTGTGTTACTGGTGCTGTTGAACTTTTTTGTGTTGTGCCAAGTATTCAACAATTTCCTTCTCAATATGCAATTTACACTCTATCTCAATGTGATGTGCTAGCAAATTGTGCCGCCAGTCTTAAATTCCTTCTCGGATCAAGATAGCAGAGTTCGTTATTATGCATGTGAAGCTCTGTACAATATAGCAAAGGTGAGATATAACTTGTACTTGGCAATACTATCTTTTTTTCTTTTTCTTTCTGGCTCCAACTGTG
This sequence comes from Solanum sejunctum, assembly GCA_025642045.1. NCBI lineage: Eukaryota > Viridiplantae > Streptophyta > Magnoliopsida > Solanales > Solanaceae > Solanum > Solanum sejunctum. The sequence goes on along the minus strand of JAOTQJ010000091.1, from coordinate 10,947,888 downwards.
CTACTCTTTCAGGTTGTAAGAGGAGATTTCATTGTGTTCTTCAACCAGATCTTTGATGCGTTATGTAAGCTTTCAGCAGACTCAGATGCTAATGTGCAAAGTGCTGCTCATCTTTTAGATAGGCTTGTGAAGGTAAAACTAATATTTCTTTGTCATTAGATGTTGTACTACTTGATATTGCAAGACAACAGAGCTAAGGGTTAGTTGAAAGACTAAAAATGAAATATATCTAAGGATAGAGAAATTGGCATGTTATATCAACATGGGATTGAGGGTTTTTGTGGATCAAAGAAGCAGCCTTTAAATGCTTGTGGTTCTTGAGAGTAGTTAGAATAGTATAGTTGATTATGGGTAGATTACTTGGCTTCTCTTTCATTTTACTTATTCTTAGTTGTTGTCATTCCCATGCATTGTTCGTCCGAAGGACTGGACATTTGTTGACATGGGAGTGCCAGTCTTTCTCTCCAAAATGATTATCTGTTTTAATCGAAACACACATTCAATATTTTATCTGATCATAAATTATTAATTGTTTGCAACTTTTGGGTGATGCAGGACATTGTCACAGAGAGTGATCAATTCAGGTGAGCTGTAATACTACCAATATCTTCAACTGGAGTGAATTTACTTTTTTCTGGTCGATGAGTCTTTATGGAAACAGCATTGAATTGATTATTTAATTTCTTGTGCAGCATTGAAGAATTTATTCCATTGTTGAGAGAACGAATGAATGTCCTCAATCCTTATGTTCGCCAATTTCTCGTTGGGTGGATCACAGTTTTAGACAGTGTTCCAGATATAGATATGCTTGGTTTTCTTCCTGATTTTCTTGATGGTTAGTACCCGTATATCAAGTGTAAAGAGTCCTGTGTGGTTGAATGTCTTTTTGCGGAATCATTGTGGTCTTACTTTGATTGGTCTACTGCAGGATTGTTTAATATGCTGAGTGATAATAGCCATGAAATTAGACAACAGGCTGATTCTGCACTCTCTGAGTTTTTACAAGAGATTAAGAATTCTCCAGTAAGATTACTGCCCCATGTGGATTGTTACACTGTTGAATATCAAAGGACTTTCTACATAGGAATTTCGGAGGAATTACACTACTTTATCGTACCTAATGTCAGATGAAACAAAGAATCAAACGACGTGCAGTTCTTTATTTTAATAATGGCCTAGTTGAGAGTTGAGTGATGATGATACAAAAATTGTCTACTTTCAAGTGTAGCTTGTGGATATCCGTAATCTTTTAGAAATTGCGTTTGACTTTTGATTTATACACTGTAGAGGTATCTATCCTATGGTTTTGTGTCTCCATCCTTTGCAAGTAAGATTTCATTTTTCTTTTCAAAAGATCATGACAAATATAAGTGCACTCTTTTCTGAGTAAATCATAGAGATTTTGATGAAAAAGAAAATTTTTATGTCTCTTTTTTTCTAGATTATTTTTAACTTTGAAGCAGTACTGCTTTCCAGTCTGTAGATTATGGTCGCATGGCAGAAATACTAGTACAAAGGGCAGGCTCGCAGGATGAATTTACTCGGCTGACTGCTATAACTTGGGTAAGGATCTTGACCTGCATGGTTCATCATGCACCTTGTCATTAATAGCTTCATGTTCTATTGATATGAAGTTGATACTTCCCCTAACTAGGCTTTCTTTGGTATATAATATCTTATAGTTTGCTACTTGCTTCAATTTGTCATATCCATTCTAATATACTGTGTTGCTCTTCAGATAAATGAGTTTGTGAAACTTGGTGGAGATCAGCTTGTGCCTTATTATGCTGATATTCTGGGAGCAATTTTGCCCTGTATATCTGATAAGGAAGAGAAAATAAGAGTTGTAAGCATACTGTCTTATAATTGTTGTACTTTACTCCTTACTCATGCCATCTTTTCTTTTTGATGTTTGTGCGTGTTCTTCCTTCTGTATCTTCATTTTGCTCTTTTCCTATTCTCTGCTTTCTCTAATCAGGTTGCTCGTGAAACAAATGAAGAGCTTCGAGGAATTGAGGCTGATCCAGCCGAGGGATTTGATGTAGGAGCAATTCTCTCCATTGCTAGGAGGTATGAAGTTAAAGAAGGAAAAGAGTTTTTGATATTTTGAAATAGTTTCCCCTTGATGTTGCATTTACTGTCAGAAATCAAAGAGGTTGTATGGAAGTTGGTTTCATGATATATGTTGTCTAGACTTCTTATAAACTTAGTCATTTCTGTTTAGCAGGCAGATGTCCAGTGAATGGGAGGCAACACGTATTGAAGCATTGCATTGGATTTCAACCCTGTTAAATAGACATCGCTTGGAGGTGAAATTGAAAGTTTCAATTACATGAACTATATATTTTTTTATTGCATAATGAATAAGCTCTGTCATGGTCATGAAAGAGGTTATGTAAGTTGAGTTTTGCTTAATATCTATTATTTACAATACTTTATACATGTAGATGCCTAATGTGAATAGTCATAGGAATTTCAAAGACTTTATACTAGAAAGTGACGATGCTCAACTACACCTCATACAAGTCCGAAGTTTGGGTGGTCACCAGCAATATAAACCCAACTCAGAAGGTTGGGGTCGATCCCACAAGGAATGTGTAGCACAAATTCAAGTAAAGAAGTAAGGTCTTGAAATAATAGATTGTGAGTTGATTAGGGAGAAAATTATTATAACTAAAGAAAGGGGATGTATAACTAAAGTCAGGATTGTGACTTTAAATTTCATCCAATTAAAAAAAGGCCTGGGAATTTGCTTAATTAAACATTGATCTAATGATGGGTCTCAATCACTGTCGGCAAGGGTTAATTATCTATAGGTAGGTTAGAATTGTTGATAACGATAATTATTTGTCGATCAATGATCGCTTTTCTCAAACCCCATGCACTTAACTAAGCAAAGCATTCTACAAGCTTAGTCAGTTGAATTCTTTCAAACATCAACCAATACATAGAAATAAACACTTATCACAGATCCCTTCCACTTTAATGCTCTTTTTGAAGCAACAATTAAAGATCTAAATTAAATTTGAGTTTGCAACCTCAAATTATGAATGAATAGATGAAGGAATAAATGAACCCATATCAAATTAACCACAAAGCAAGCAATTAACAAAGACCCATACATAATTTCAATGTTAACTACATTGCACATCCCAAGCTAAGGGGTTTTAGCCCAACATAATGAAAATGAAAGAAAAACAGAAATTACATGGGTTCTCATCCATGATAGCCATCAGTCCGAGTCATGAGAATTTTTATTCCCAATTTTCATTCAAGTATCACTATAAAGTAAGATGATGAAAATTGAAAGTAGAAAAGAATAATGTTCTATTATCTGAGCAAAAATTAAAAGTGTAAGTAGAAGTGTACTTCTCTCCCCAAAAATCTAGATAGAGTCTTTGAAATTTCTTTTCAAAAAAATTCCCTTTGAGTTGATTCGGCGGCCTCGTTGACCTCAATCAGCGATGCGCCGAATGGGTGTTTCATCGCCCCATTGACCCTTTTGAACTTGGGTTTTCTTTGAACTTCATTGTAAACTTCGATGGTATCTATTTAGCCCGCGTATTTGAGTTGGCGATACGCCCAATAATCTTTCTCTTCGTCAATTTGATCAATCATTTTTGGAACTTGCTGCCAGGTATATGTAACTCTTGGCGAGCTCGATGGAGCTCACCTAATGCATTCGGCGAGTCACCAACCTAGCTTAGCATTGCCGACCTAGCCTCTTCTTTTGGGTTCAAGGTTTTGAAATTTTGGGCGATCAAGAGACTTACTTGGCGTATCGCAGAGTGAGTTGTGTGAACTCCTTGACCTTGCAAAATGAGTTGTGTGAACTCCTTGACCTTGCAAAATGAGTTGTGTGAGCCACCCCTTCAATCCAAGGTATTAATCTTATCTTATCTGCCAGCGAATGATGGATTCTTACTGTGCAACCCAACATGTCGTTGATGCCCGTTTCGCTGCACTTCACCATTTTGCCTTAGACTTCAACCTCTTCAACTAGCTTGAAACCACCTTTTGCTTTCCCTTTCGGGATCAGTTTAGCATAAGCCTCGTAGAACTCTCGGACCCAAGATGGAATATATGGATCACTGGATTTGGTGAATTTTTGAAACCTATGATATTGGATGGTTCATCATACCTTAGGCTATCTATCGATCACTCCATCAATTGACAGTCTCTTTTCCTCCAAGATAGCACGCAACCCCTGAGTTCGACGTCGCTTTGAGGGTGGCGATTGAGAAATCGGCTCATGAACAGGGGTTTTGGACTCCCCTCATTCTCTTCACCTTCAGATCCCAATTACGAGGTGTTGAGGGATCCTTCGTTGTCGCTACTGTGAGTGCTCGCAAAATCTGAAACCTTGATGGATTATGTACCGAAGGCTGTGGTTGTTGGCCCTTCAAAAATATGACCTCTATTTACCTTTGTTTGGGTGGAAGACAGGTTGATTTTCGACTTGCATGCTTTAGTCATGGCATATTTGCAATTACATAATGAAATGAACATTAGTGAAGGGTTAATGAACTGTTAAAATACAACTTGAAAAAGAAAAGTAGTCACTGAAGCTTGTTGAACCTACTCGGTGAGTTGTCCAAAAGTTTGGCGAAGAAACAGGCTATCGTTGAACTTTCTTGAAACTTTCCAATAATTCAAGCAAAAAGACGCCACCCAATCCATCACTGGGCTAATTCAAGCCATTAGATTAGGGACAGGTTTCTCAGACTTCACCCAATCACAACTCAACACTAAGAATCTATGAAAAACATGTGATATGGTTTAACCCCACAGCCCACATCAGATTTTATGTGAAACCCACACGGTTTGTGATCAAGTTTTCAACAATTGGATGCCCTACCTAATCAATTGATAGCAATTTACAAGCAATTTAGACAGGCACAACTTAAACAGGTAACGGGGAATAAATTCTCATGAAAATAATCACACCCAAACACAAGATATTGCCCAATTTCAAAGGAACCCAGGGCTAATCTTAAACACAATAGAATTAACAATTTTAGCTACATTAAATTCCAGCTAAATCAATAATAGTCAGCGGGGAATAGTCAAATGAACATTGGGCAACAAGATTACAAGGTTCCAGATATCCCAACATGACCAAATAATGCGAGTCAAAACTTAAACAAGAAGATATACTTGTAATCAACAAAGAGAACACACACACAATCACAAATCAAGATGGGAGGGGAAGCAATTCCAACAAGATGATGAAACAAGCAAAGAAAAGTAATAGCCTAAGTGCGAGAAGTGTAAAGAATGAAAGAGAGAACCTGAAAAAGTATAAAAATAAAAGAGGGAGTTTAAGTCGTGGGACCTGTTGGCGATGGCTGACTTATGTCACCAATTGGATTAGGCGATGTGCTGAATGATCTGCAGTTCGTCGAAAGTTCCAACAACTTGTAAGATTAAGGTTGAAAAGGTGAGCTTAGTTGAGGTTGTCGAACTTGTCGATGATGCGCCGAGTTGCCCTCACCTTGCCAAATTAGCTCACTCCTTCAAATTCAACTTTCCACCTGCACATTCAACGCACTCATTGAAAATGACAAAAACTAAGACCTTAGGCTGCCTCCTAAGCAGTGCCATATTTAATGTCGAGACATGACATGGTCACGATCCTCAAATGCTATCCACATACATGACTTCCACAACTCACACACTCAGTGGCTTCCTAAAATAAAATTTCAAATGCTAACCATTCTCCTTGAAACGACTCCCGTCGTTTTCAACCTCAATGGCACACTAGGAGATAATATGACAACTCGAAAGGGTCAGGACCATTTGGACTTTAACTTGCTCGAAATCAACTTCAATCTCGAATTGTAAAGCAACACCAAATCCCCTACTTTGAACTCGCGTTGCTATATTTTGGCATCATGCCACTTCTTCATTCTTTCCTTGTATACTGTTGAGTTCTCAACGAAATTCTTCCACTTCATGTGATTGATTCAAACAGGCATTTGAGGCTTTCGCCCAATACAAAATTCAATTTCTTCCACGCTCCCAAAGCCTTGTCTACCAATTTTACTAGCAAATGACATGCTTTCCAAAAGACCAGCTGATATAGGACAGCTAGTTGGTGTTTGAAATGTTGTACGATAAGCCCAACGTGCATCATCCAATTTTCGGGACGAATCAGTTCTATTGGCGTTCACTGTGTTGGCTAGGAACCCTTTTATCTCCATGCTTCAAGAATTTCCTTCACCTCAACCTCCTTATCACACTCCAGATGATTTGATCCGCACACTCTCGAAAGAAGAAAGGCTCATCCCAATAATACTGCTTGACATCAAAAAAGAATCGCTCCTTTTAGTTCGAATTCAATCCTCGAGAACAATACCACACACCAAGTAATTAGCATAATCCATATACCAAGAAGTAACACTATTTGAAATAGCCCACAAAGACTCATCTGAGAAGGAATTTTCAATCTCGGTTTCCTCGAATTCAACCATATTTGTTTCAAGATGAAATAAATGATCAACCATTTGATTTTGACAACCCTTTCAGTCCTTTACGACAAAATCAAGCTCTTGGAATAGTAACATCCAACGAATCAATCTTGGGTTTGCCTCTCTCTTTATTATTGGATAATGGTTCGCTGCATGATCTGTATGATTGACTTTGGTGCCCAAAAGATAGGCTCAGAACTTTTGAAAAACATACACAACAACCAACAATTCTTGCTCGGTCATGGTGAAGTTTTGTTGGGCTACATTCAACGATTTGCTTACATAATACATCGGATGAAATAATTTGTCTTTTCTTTGGCCAAGGACGGCATGAAGTGCCACCTCACTAGCATCACACATAATCTCGAAAGGAAGATCCCTATCCGGAGCTATAATGATGGGGGTTGATATGAGTCTCTCTTTGAGGCATGTGAATGCCTTCGAGCACACTTATCACTTATGAGTTAGTGATAATACAATGAAGTGATATTATTGCCGCTTCCATCCAGTACCTCGCCAAGTCAAAGAGCATCACATCAATGGATCCAAACATCAAAATTCTTTTTTGGGACAGGAGAGGCATTACCTCTATCCTGCATAGGTTATGTAGTTTATGAGGTTAGAATTAATTATACTGTTACGTAATTCGGTGCTGAGTACTACTTCCAAAACATGTACTTCTATCATCTCATTTAGTCTCACTGGACTTTAGTTTTAAAAATATCATCCATACACAATCAAAAGTAAGAATACTCAATATAATATTTATGAACTCTAAACTCAATTCGAACTCAATTATGATAAATTTAGATACTGGGCATGTGGATGAACTCAGTCCAATACTCTAAATAACCTTACATACCTAGAATCTGTAGGTTATTGTTGAAACTCGAAGAACGTAGGTTGAACGCTTGAACCCTAGCCCTTTTTCTCCTCTCCAATCCTTTTTCTCAATTAACCCAAGTGTTGACGAGGGAAACGGGTCGTGGGGTACTGAGAAGGGGCTTAAAGTAACCCCAAACGTCAGGGTTTTGACTAGAAAAGGATGGGAAAAGACAAAACAGTCCCTTATTAAAATTGTTGGATTGAACCACGAGACTTCGTCTATGGGTCGTGGTCCAGTCTACGGATTGTATTGGGCCTTTCGTAGAGAAGGTTAGAACTTTTAAGGCTTGGCCTATGACTAAGCATTTACGAGTCGTAGACCTTTTTGCTGATCGTTTTGGGGTTCATCTCGTTGAAGGGTCAAAACTTTAGAGTCTAGATCTTCTGAACTTGGGAACTACGAATCTCTATTTACGGGTTGTAGATTGAATGACGGGTCGTAGACCCCTTTCGTAGATCAGTCTGACACTTGGAATAATTTTTCTAAATTGCAAGATTTGGGTTCTACAAACCCCCTTTTATAACCATAAAAGGAGTTATGGGTCGTGGATGCAACTTGTAGTCTCAATTCCAAAACTCAGACTTTTATCAAGTGTCAGTGGTAACCACGAGGCCCATCTACATATCATAGAACTATCTACGAGCCGTAGAAAACCCTTTGTGGTCACTGATAGTGATATTGTTCTCTGACTTTCTCTGGGATTTTTAAGGCCATACGGGGTACAATAGTTCAGGAAGTGTACAATATTCTTGAAAGAGAAGGGACCACACGCATCAATGAAGCTCTTGAGGTGTTCATGTGGGTTCCCATGAGCTAATCCCCCAAACAACCCTTAATTTGATGCAAGTCAAGCATAGTACTTGTGACATGAAAGATGGCGTTGCCCATGATTGGTGGCAAACGAAGGGCACCAACTCGCCCAATATTTCTCAATGGCATCTCGTCATTCATATACCCTTCATTACTCGTTGCATCTCTTTCTTGGTTAATCATGTTGTCACCTACGATCAACACAAACAAAACAAAAGAAAATGAACATAAGAGCAGACATCTAAAAGAATTTGTTTAATAAGCTACTTTAATGTAAGAACTTCAATGTACCATTTCCCGACAAGGGTGCCATTTGTTGATAACACTCAACTACACCTCATAGAAGTCCGAAGTATAGGCGGTTGCTAAAAGTATAAACTCAACGCAAAAGGTCAGGTTTAATCCCACAGGGAATGCATAGCACGAATTCAAGCCAGTGTTATTAAAAGCGCTAGTTTTAGCGCTGAAAGTGCGCTTTAAAGCAAAACGAGGGTCCAATGCTTATTCTTGTTGAAGCGCGAAGCAGTGAAAAAAGCGTACGCTTCACAAGTAGAAGCATGAAGTGCGCTTTGTATTGAAGTGACAAAAGCATTGGTTAAGCGCTGTTTAGGGTTTTTTTAATTTTTTTTTTTTAAAACATAGTTAAGAGTTTAAATTACCCAAATATTTTTGCTTTGCTTCTTTCGTAACTGTGACTCTACAACTGCTGCGAGCCTGCAGCTCTAGTTTCTCTTCTTTGGTGACTTCAGTCTCCAGGTAAGTTCTACTTCTCTTTCTCTCCCTCTTCTTCTTCCCCTCTTCTCTTCTTCTCACTTCTTTTTCAGTTTCTTCTTCTGCAGTTCTGCTAGGGTTCTCCTTGATCAGTTGTTTTTAGTTGCTCTGTGCTGCTGTAACAGAATAGGATTTTGTTCACCTCTTTTGGTTTTGTACTTGCGTTATTTGCTATATGCAATTTGACTATCTATTTACTTTTTAATCTAAATAGCACTTTATTTGAAAAAAAAAGAGTGTGCAGTTCGATTCACGCTTCTTGCTTCTGTGAAGCAAGCCTTCGTCACTTTTTTCCACTTCTTGCTTCTCAAAACACTGATTCAAGCAAAGAAGTAAGGTCTTGAACATCGATTGTGACTTCTGACTTGATTTGGGAGAAAATTATTATAACTAAAGAAAAGGGGATTTACAACTAAAATCAGAATTGACTTTGAATTTCAATCAATTAAAAAGAAGCCCCGGGAATGTGCAAACATTGATCTAAATATGGGTCTCAATCACTACTTGCAAGGGCTATTTATCTATGGATAGGCTAGAATTGCTGGTAACAATAATTTTTTGTCGATCAATCATGGCACTCCCATGAATTTTCTTAAACCCATGCACTTAACTAAGCAAAGCATCCTGCAACCTTAGCCGGCTGAATTTTTTTGAACATCAGTCCAAACAAAGAAACACGTCAACTATTGTACATTCCTTCCACTTTAATGCTCTCGTTCAAGCAACAATGAAAGATCTAAATTAAATCTGAATTTGCAACCTTAAATTATGAATGAATAGATGAAGGAATAAATGAACCCATATCAAATTAACCACAAAGCAAGAAATTAACAAAGACCCATACATAATCTCAATGTTAATTGCATAGCACACCCCCAAGCAAAAGGGTTTCAGCCTAACATAATGGAAAAGAAACAAAAATAGAAATTACATGGGTTCTCATCCATGATAGCTATCAATCTGAAGTCAAAATGAGAATAGTTATTCCCAATTTTCATTCAAATCTCACTATCTAGTTACAAAGATGATGAAAATTGAAAATAGAAAAGAAGAATGTTCTTTTCTCTGTGCAAAAATTAAAAGTATAAGCAAAAGTCTACTTGTTTCTCTCCCCAAAAATCTATATTTAGTCCTTGAAATTTCTTTTCAAAAGTATCCTTTGAGTTGATTCGCAGAGATAAGTCGGCCTTGCGGACCTTACTCGGCGATGCACCGAGTGGGTATCTCATCACCCAATTGACCTTTCTGAAGTTGGATTTTCTTCGATCTTCGTTGTAAACTTCGCTGACGTCCATTTAGCCTGCATACTTGATTTGGCGATGGGCTGAGTAATCTTTTTCTTCGCTGATTTGATCAATCATTTTTGAAACTTGTTGCCAGGCATCTGTAACTCTCTACAAGCTCGATGGAGCTCGCCTAATGCATTCAGCGAGTCACCGACCTAGCTTTGCATTGCCGACCTAGCCTCTTCTTTTGGGTTGAAGGTTTTGAAACTTTAGGCGATCAGGAGACTCATTCAGTGCTTCACTGAGTGAGTTGTGCGAACTCATGACCTCACCGTTTGCACTCTTTTCGAGCATTTTGACTCCTTTTTCGTCACTTGTTCTCAATCCATCCTTAGCCATCGAGAGCTGCATTTTAAACACAATCGGATCAGATTTTAGAGCTAAACAAGCATTAAGGACCTATTTTCATGCATTTCCCAAAATCCCGGACTTATCAGAAAGGTGCATTACTGCTATCTGAAACTTATATTTCTTAAATTTTCTTCATAACCTTAACTTCCATTGCTGAACATATTCAATTTGTTTAGCATGGGCCGTTCCTTTATGTTCAGTTGGAGAATAGCTTCCGTACTTTTCTTGCTTGTTATCTCTCTTGTTTCTTCAAGAAAGATGAAGTGCAGGGTAATGGAAAACTAGATTTTTTTATCTTTTTCGATTTAATTGTTGCTTCTGAGATCACCTTATGCAAAAACATTTTCCATGTTTGTTTGAAGTTTCAGAAATAATATGATGTATGTTGTGTGCGAACACACTCTCTTTGATAATACCCTGATTATACAAATATATCATTGTATCAGTCTATCAATAATTGTTTTCGTTGACATTTGCTTGCGTTTCTGTGGTTCCTGAACGCTTATCCATGTTGGTGTTCATTCTTTTTATTTTTGAGACAGGTATTAGTTTTTCTTAATGATGTCCTTGATACACTTCTAAAGGCGCTATCTGACCCCTCCGATGAGGTACTTCTTATTCTTTGGCTCTGTTTAAGATGATTTTGTTTACCTAGATGATGTCACTAGGTTCACAGTTGTTATCAACACCAGTTATACTTAACTGTACTTTTGTGATGGACCTGTCTGTGACAACCTTTTGTTTCTTCTCTGATTTTCTTGTCTCTAGGTTGGCTTTTGAAACATGACTTTTAGCTGTATCTACAGGCTTTCCCTTTGGTTTGGTGCCTTGATCTAATTTAGTTTAAAAACATTTGGTTTGAAGTTTCAAATGTAGAGCTCGGTACTTTCAATTTCATGATTATATTCTAGGCTGAGCACAACATCCTTATGCACCCATGTCACATCTTAGGCCTAGTTGGTGTAAAAGTCGGCTCCCTATTTAGTGCTATTCATGCTTCCTTGGTAACTTCTAGTTTGATCAGGGAAAGTACAGAAAATGAATCTGCTTATCAAGTTTACAGATTCGGTCAAGAGGAAGAAACTTAGATTAAGTGGTTCCTTTCCTTTTCCCCTTTTTGATAATTTTTCTTGGCTCTTTGTGATATCAATTTTATGCATAACAGTCAATTAGCTTTTTCTAGATTGTCTCTGATCCCCACGTTTTATGAAATTTTAAAATACTGCATCATTTGGTATTGCTTGCTTCAAGCCCTGTAAATATTTTCTGTTTTGTGCAATAAACCAGAAGCCTGCTGATTCTCTTCCCACAGTTCAACTTTTCTTCTACATAGAGTTTGGCTGTTAGTTTTTAGTTTATTGCTATGGATATATTCCTATCTGATGAAGGAATGCAAGTGAAATTCATTCTTGATCTGGCTAATCCTTCCTAGCTTTAATTTTAGTGATCTACATATTCCAATAGGTGCCCATCTCTCATATTTCATCTTAACTCTGATCAACTCCTACTTTTAAAGAAGTTAAAGACCATTGTATCACTAGTTTTAATCTATGGTCTACCTCCTTTAGTTGGAAAGGGCTTTATTTGGAAGGGTATGGGGAAGTGAGGGTGGGGCCGCTCGGTTATGATTGTTGTTGCTGGGAAAATTTTAGGTGCTTACATTATAATGATATCATGCTTGATTGAATCTTCACATTGCTAATTTTGAGGTTGCAATTGTATAAGGAATTTCCCACTTATATGTTGAGTGTGTTAATTCTTTTTCCAGGTAGTGCTTTTGGTGCTCGAGGTGCATGCATGTATAGCTGAAGACCCTCAAAACTTCCACCAGCTTGTTGTATTCTTGGTTCACAACTTCCAGCTTGATCACTCACTCCTGGAAAAGTAAATGTTCTTTTCTGTTCGTTGTTGGGTGCTGCGATGTTTGTGCTTTTTCATTGTTTCTTAAGTGTTTTGAGATCCTTTATGGTTGAGATCTTAGCTTTTTAGTTTTCCTCTCAGGCGTGGAGCTTTGATAATTCGTCGGCTGTGTGTCCTTCTAGATGCTGAAAGAGTTTATCGTGAATTATCTACCATACTTGAAGGGGAATCAGATTTGAATTTTGCGTCTATCATGGTTCAGGTTTCACTTCTGACATATTATCTTGATTCTGACAAATGAGGCGAAATAGTTAGTAACAGTAGTTATGATTTGTTAAGTATAACTTACTGGAGAAACTTATCGAAAAACATATTAAAAAAGCTTAGAATTATGCAGCTCGCCTCGGGTCAGTTTCACACTGTGTCCCAATGCTCAAAGAAAAGGCTGAGCATCTGCTTATTTCTAAATTTCAGGCCTTAAACTTGATTTTGCTTACCGCGTCTGAGTTGTCTGACCTTCGAGATCTTCTTAAACAATCATTGGTCAACGCTGATGGGAGGAACTTATTTCTTTCCTTGTATGCATCATGGTGCCATTCTCCAATGGCAATAATTAGCCTCTGCCTATTAGCTCAGGTGGGTTAGAAAGAACTCTTCTTGAGATGCTAATTCTTTTCTTTTCTGAGATAGCGGGTTAGCTAGAACTTTCACATGTCTTTCTCAAGTCTTCCCTCTTTCTTTCTCTTTTTGAACTGAACAAATCTTCATCCTTGTTTCTATTTGGGGATTCCCTTACAGGCATATCAACATGCAAGTTCTGTTATCCATCTGTTGGTTGAGGAAGACATCAATGTGAAGTTCTTAGTTCAACTGGATAAGTTGATCCACCTTCTGGAAACTCCAACCTTTGCGTACCTTAGGCTGCAGGTATTTTGGGTTTGTCCTTTTATCAAATTATTAATCCTTGAAATTTGGTTTCTTCTTTTTTTTTTTTGGGGGTGGTGGTGGTGGTTGAGGTAGATAATTTTATTAATATTGGGGAAAGCTTCCCATGTACAAGAGATATACCAAAAAGTAGAGAATTTACATCGAAAACATGATTTTCTGCGGATGATACCCAGTCATCTATACAAATTGGTATCTCAAGGGTGCACCGAGTAGCGATCAAAGGGAATCGGTTATTCCTCATATGCACAAAATCAGTTTCAATTTCCTCATGTGCTCTCTTATTGCTTGCCGTCCATACAACCCACACAAGAGCTAGTAGTACAACCTCCCATGCCTTGTCTTCTTATCCCACTTCTACTAGCTCAGCTGTGCAACACTTCTAACAGTACCTGACCACTCCCCACAGACCTGTTACCTCCTTTAAATGCACAAAAAGCTGATCAATTTCTTCATCTGAGAATCTACACATATAGCACCTACTAGCACAATTAATTGTCATTGGGTGCGTGACGGAGTATGTTTGGAGAATCCGACTCGGGTGCGGCATCAAATGTGAACAGTCGATGCAACTTAGATCAAAATCGCTCCCCTCATTGCCAACCAAGAAACTTTTATGGGAATCTTGGAAATCCAAACCATTAGGTGTGGAAATGTGCCTCTTCTCGCACCTCCAAGAATTGTTAGTAGAGGTTGATATGGTCTGCTAGTATAGAAACTTCAGCTAACTTTGGAATTCCCCCTTCCCCCAGTCTTGTATGTTCATTATGCTTTTGGTGGAAGATTTTTTTTTTCTTCTTTTTTGTGAAATATTATTGTTGAAGGTAGTGTTTGCTTCTCCTTCTCTTTAATTTATATGTTTCTTCTTAAGTTCTAATTTAAGCCGTAAGGAGTAGAGGTCACTGTGAGAAATATTGGGAAAAAATATATTATTGAATTAACCTTCAGGGGTTGGCCTGGTGACAATTGACTTGAGCCTTGGGGTTTCCTCCCTTTCAAGGTCTCAAGTTCAAACCCCACAGGGTGCAAACAATTTTTGAGAGCCATCGGACTGGGTAAAACTTGAATTAATCGTAGTGCACTTGTGGAAAACTCCTTGCCGAGGGCCTGTGCACCCCCGGAATTAGTCGGGGCTCAAAGAGACTTGGACACCTGGTGCAAATCAAAAAAAAAATTATTGAATTGTGTTTACTTTACATAAAGACCCTATTTATAGACATTACAACCTAATCGAAATCCAACTAGGAAACAATACTATTCCTATTCCAACTCTAAATAGGACTATGTAATCCTATTCCTATTCTAACACT
>JAOTQJ010000091.1:10919903-10933099 GCA_025642045.1 Solanum sejunctum | reverse complement strand
ACTGGATTTGATGCAATATGAAGGGCCGCTTGATTATCACACACAAGTTTCATCTGATCAACTTTACCAAATTTTAGTTCCCTCAGTAACTGCTTGACCCAGATAAGCTCGCAAGTTGCTGTAGCCATTGCTCGATATTCTGCTTCTGCACTCGACCGAGCAACCACACTTTGTTTCTTGCTCTTCCCCGACACCATATTACCTCCTACTAATACACAATATCCGGATGTAAGATCGTCTATCAAAGGGTGATCCTGCCCAATCAACATCTGTATATCCGGTGATATGCTTATGTCCTCGATCTTCGAAGAGTAGTCCTTTTCTGGGCGCTGACTTTATATATCGCAGAATACGAACAACTGCATCCTAATGACTATCACAAGGGGAAGTCATAAATTTACTTACAACACTCGCAGGGAACGAAATGTCAGGTCTAGTCATTGTGAGATAATTTAACTTTTCCACTAGTCGTCTATACCTTTCAGGGTTACTGAGTAGCTCCCCCGTCCTGGAAGCAATTTAACATTCGGATCCATAGGAGTGTCAATGGGTCTACATCCCATCATCCCTGCCGCCTCAAGAATGTCTAAGGCATACTTGCGTTGAGAAATAACGATACCTCATCTAGACTGAGCAAGCTCAATACCTAGAAAATACTTTAATCTGCCAAGGTCTTTAGTTTGGAAATGCTTAAAGAGATGTTTTGCTTCAAACTAGTAATACCATCTTCATCATTGCCAATGATAACAATATTATCGACATAAACAACCAAATAAATATGTAAATTTGCTGCCGAATTTCGATAAAATATAGAGTGATCAACTTCACTATGAGTCATGCCAAACTCTTGAATTGCTATGCTGAACTTTCCAACCAGGCTCGAGGAGACAATTTCAGACCATAAAGTGACTTGCGCAATCGACATACAAGTCTATCAGACTCCCCTTGAGCAACAAAGCCAGGTGGGTTGCTCCATATAGACTTCTTCCGCAAGATCACCATGTAGAAAAGCATTCTTAACATCCAACTGATGAAGAGGCCAATGACGAATAGCAGCCATAGATAGAAGAATACGAACAGATGCCATTTTAGCCACGGGAGCAAATGTATCAGTAAAATTTAGCCCAAATATCTAAGTATATCCTTTGGCAACAAGGCGAGGCTTAAGGCAATCAATTTGACCGTTAGGACCAACTTTTACTACATAAACCCAACAACAATCAATGGTGGATTTACCTGCAGGAAGGGGGACAAGTTCCCAAGTACCACTCGTATGTAAAGCAGACATCTCATCAATCATAGCCTGCCTCCACCCCGAATGAGGAAGTGCTTCATTTGTAGTCTTAGGAATGGAAATAGAGGACAAAGAGGATACAAAAGCATAGTATGATGATGTGAGGCGATGATAACTCAAGAAAGTATAATGTGGGTTAGCATTTCGAGTGGACCGTATACCTTTTTTAAGTGCACTCGGTTAGCTAAGAGTAGGCAAGTCCGCAGTAGGAGCAGTGTCTGACGCATGACATCAATCATCTGGAACTGGTATTGGATGTGGACGACGATTGTAAGTCAAGAGAGGTGGAGGTTTGTTAGGTTGTGGCAGAGGTGGCACTACAATTAGAGATTCCTTAAAGGTCGGTACAGGTAGGACTTGAGGTAGAGGTAAGACCTCAGAGATATCAGGGTGATCAGATGATGTATAGTAAGGTTGAGATTCAAAGAATGTGACATCAGCGGACATAAAATATCGATTAAGGTCAGGGGAATAACAACAATACCTTTTTTGGACTCGAGAATAACCAAGAAAGACACATTTGAGAGCACGAGGAGCTAATTTATCTTTTCCTGGAGCTAAGTTATGAACAAAGCATGTTTTCCCAAAGACACGAGGAGGTATAGAATGGAGATGTGACAAAGGGAACAATATGGAATGTGGAATCTAATTTTGAATAGAAGATGAGAGGATTTTATTAATTAAATAACAAGATGCAAGGACGACATCACCCCAAAAATGCAGCGGAACATGGGATTCAATGAGAAGAGTGCGAACAGTTTCAACAAGATGCCTATTCTTTCGTTCTGCTACACCATTTTGCTGAGGGGTGTATGGACAAGATGTCCGGTGAATAATTCCTTGGTGAGTCATAAACTCCTAAAATTGAGAGGACATGTATTCTAATGCATTATCACTACGAAGAGTACGAGCGGAAACACCAAACTGGTTTTGTATTTCAGAAAAAAACTTTTAAATATAGAAAATAACTTTGACCTATCTTTCATTAAGAAAATCCAAGTACATCTTGAATAATCATCAATGAAAGTAACAAAACAACGAAATCCTAAGAGTGAACTAACTCGTCTAGGACCCCAAATATCAGAATGAACTACAGAGAAAATAGACTCGGAACGACCCTCAGTACGACGTGAGAATGTAGCATGAGTGTGTCAAGTTGACACGACTCACAATCTAATGAGGATAAACTAGACAAACTAGGCACCATCTTTTGCAATTTAGATAGATTAGGATGTCCCAAACGTTTGTGAAGTAGGTCTCGAGGATTTGTGACGGAGCATGCTGTGAAAGAATTTGAAGAGGTAAGATAGTAAAGACCTTGTTATTCATGTCCTGTGCCAATTATTTGTCTCGTATTGCGGTCCTGCATAAGGAAAAAATCATCAAAAAAATAAATGCCACAATGTAACTCCCGGGTCAAACGACTAACAGATGCCAAATTAAAAGGAGAACCAGGAACATACAGAACAGAATCCAAGGTGACAGAAGATAAGGGTTGGGCTTTTCCAATTCTTTTTGGTTTTGTTTGGATCCCATTGGCTAAAGTAATAGAAGGAAGAGATGGTGAGTAAACAATATCAGACAAAAGTGATTTGTTACTAGAAATATGATCAAAAGCGCCAGACTCCATAACCCATGATCCAAGAGTAGTAGACGTTGAAACACAAGCAAAAGAATTTCCCGCAACAGGAACAGTAGGTTGAGGAACCGATGCTGCTTGTTGAGACAGTTGCTTGCTCGATACTAAAGGAACTCGTTATATTCCTTTATAACAACAGGATCATAACTGGGTGGTGACCATGCAAAGTATAACAAGTGTCCTGATTGTGCCCAGACTTGTGACAATAACTACACTTAGAGCGAGATCTTTTAGAATGACTTTTGAAGCCAAACATACCACACCACATAGGCATCTTTTGAAAAGAAGAAAGTTTCAAAAATCTGGTCTGAAACACGAAAGAATCTGGCCAAACATACCACTAGGTAGGCCTGGTGGTAATAGACTTGAGCCTTGGGGTTTGCTCTCTTTCAAGGTCTCAAGATCGAAACCCACTGGGTGCAAATAATTTCTGAGGGCCATCGGACTGGGTAAAACCTGAATTAACCATGGTGCACTTGCGGGAAACTCCTCGCCGAGGGCCTGTGCACCCCCGGGATTAGTCGGGGCTCTAAGAGACTCGGACACCTGGTGCAAATAAAAAAAAAATATTGGGGAAAAATATATTATTGAATTGTGTTTATTTACATGTGTATTATCACTGCTACATAAAGACCCTATTTATAGACACTACAACCTAATCCAAATTCAACTAGGAAACAATACTATTCCTATTCCAACTCTAAATAGGACTTTATTCCTATTCTAACAGTCGCGAATTAAAGTAGCAGACTAATTGGTTGGTAGGGATAGGTTAGTAGGATTAGTGGGGTCTTTATATCTTGTGGTGTCAGTATTCATCTTATATGTGTTAATTTTATTGTATTTACTTTCTATCATTGCGTTGCGGCGTTAGCCATCCTTTCTGTTTCCTTTCTTTTCCTTTTCTTTTTTTCCATATCTATTTTATTCTGCTTATGGGTTTTTGCGACGAGGGTTCCCAGGAAACAGCCTCTCTACCTCTATGAGGTAGTGGTAAGGTCTGTGTACATTTCACCCTCCCCACACCCCACTTATGGGATTCTACTGGGTATGATGTTGTTGTTGTAGATGCTTTGAATGCTGTAAAGTTGATTTTATTGCATTGTATATTTTCTTGCGCTTAGAAGCACATTTCTTGGTTCTGGTGAGTTTGGTGGAGCATGCCAAAGGACCAAAAAGCTTCTGTTGGTCTATATTTCATAAGTAAACAAGCGCATGAAACAACTTGGAGTAAAAAATATTATATTACTATCGACATATCTTCTTCACTAAACAATCTTGTACCGTATCTCACCATGAAAAGGTTGATTGGGTGTCATCTCAATCCTAGACAAGTGCATCACCAGCTGCCTTAAAACTGTCATCGAGGGGACCGTCTTAACATTTCTACCCATAAACATGAAGAAACATGTAATTATGATTTGTGAAGTTTATCAATTTTAAGACTGAAATCATATGGCACATTGGCCTAATAGTGAATGCGGAACCATAAAGTGTATCATCAAAGGTTTTAAACAGTTATTACATAGTTATAATACTATAAAAAGAAACATGTACATGTCTAGACTAAGCACAGGGACATGTCCTGGCTATGCAAAATAATAAATTATAAGGACCAACATCCACCGGCAATGATAATGGGGCTCAGTGAAAGCTGAGGAGGGAGGAATTGATACAATATCGGATTCACGGAAGATAAAGAGGAACTCTAAAATGTAAGAACAAGGAAGTACCGGATACGAGATAGATACAAACAAGGAACTAATTGGCAACAATAGCTATATTAGAGCTAATACCTCCAATTAAGAATCCTAATCTATGTAGACCCCACACAAGAGAAACGAATTCCTCAAGCACAAAATCTATCACTAGATAACCCTCAAGAGGAACGATCTTCAAGCAAGCAATCTCTTCAACGTTCAATAGCAATGAAGGTCATAGCCTACACTCACAAGCGTGTTACCCAATAATATAATATAATCTCAAAATAATCTGATAATAATCTAAGTCTAAATGAGTTATTCTCCACTAGTTAAAGCCTAAGTTAATTACTACAAAACAGTCTCAATGAAATAAGGGCCTTCCTAGTCAAGAGACTTGCATTTCAAGAATAGACACTTTGCATTCATAGCCTCTTTCGCCTTGCTCTGAGTACCATTCCACGTGGAGCCTTGCACTTCCACTTTAATATGTTCGCGATCTTCAAGGCTTCATTCCAAGCTCCCTCCAAGCCCCCGACATAGCGACTTGATGTGATGCTCTTGAACTCCTTAGCAAAGCTTGGGGTGCATGCATCAGGAATCCACAGTGATCTCTAGATTGATGGTATGTGCAAATGAAGTGTGGACCTAATTGAGTTATGCCTTCTCTATTTCCATGGTGTCAGTTGAAATAAGCCGTACATAGTTTTTGGGTGATTGGATGTACTGATTGTACTCAACTTGTTGATTTCATCACAACATTTGGGGAGTTAGTTATTTACTGTTTTCTTGCAGCTTCTTGAACCTGGAAGATACATATGGTTGCTAAAAGCTTTATATGGTCTGCTGATGCTGCTACCCCAGGTATATTGTGAATTAATTCTAGACTGGCTCTGAGCTGAAGGTCCTTGCACCAAATATATTCTCATTTTTTGTAAGATTTTACTGCTTTAAAAGAGGTATAAAAGAGGTAGAGAACTTCTAGGAGGAAAAAATGGTTCTCCAGGTGGAGATCCAATCATCTCTGCTAGTATCGCATAGGCACTCCTAAAATGTGCGAGAATATTGAAGTTTCTCTTATCTGTACCGAGGTATTTTATACCTTTCAAAAGATCATGATTTCTTTCTCTCCACAAGTCACAAAAATGTGGGTGTTCATTTCCTGCCTTGCTCGTTTTCCTCCCAAGGCAACTTTGCAGCAGTTCTCAATCAAGGTCCTAAAAGTTCCAGGCCATACTTTATAGTCTGTGTGCCGTCTGATAATATAGTAATAAGTGATCCTCATCCTCCCCTGCCCTTAAACTTGAGCTGATATGAATTTTTTCCCCTATGTTCTATCGATGTAAGACCCCATGTTTTCTATTAAGACTAAGATGTCTAACCCTAATATACATCTGGAACTTGTGCTGACATGAATTTCTTCCCTCATGTTTTATCGATCTGAATTCTCATTTCTTTGTACTAAGATTAAGACGTGTAATCTGAATATTAAAATGCTGCATTAAGATTTGATTACTAAATGATTAAGACTATTTGCTTTCTAACATTTGAATGTATAACACTTGTCTGTATTTAATTATTATTAAACACTCCCTATGTTCAATTTATGTGTCTTAATTTGATTGGGCATTGAATTTAAGAAGGGTAAGGGAGACTTTTGAATCTTGTAGTGTTATATAAGCCATGTGGGATATTGGAATTAAAAAGTTATGAAATATAAAAAGAGACATTCTTTTTGAAATAAACTAAAAGAGAAAGTAAGACACTTAAAATTGAATCAGAGGGAGTATAAAATTCATATAAAATATTACTCTCACCATTTTAATTTGTTTGTCTTACTTTCCTGTTTAGGCTATTCGAATATGTATTTTTAATTCTAACAATATTTATGACCACAAGATTAAAGGGCGTGCTAATGACTAACAGTGGTAGTGTGTGTGCCGACTGAGACGGAGGTGTTGGCTGATGGTGATGGACGTACATGGTAGCTAATGGGAATGGCGTGACTGATGGTAGTGGCTAATAGTGGTAGTTGGCAGTGGTATTAACTGATGGTGGTGGTTGTGGGTACGTACTATCTAAGATAATAGTGGTTTAATAGTGCTAGTTGATAGTAATTATTGTTGGTGGTGAAAGATAGTGATAACTAATTGGCAGGTGAAGATTAATGGTGGTTAATGGTATATAGTGGTGGTTGATGGTGATTGGTAAATGTTGTAGTTACAATGACATCAAAGGGAAAAGCACAAAAATCCTTTTAAATTCCATTGGGTCTTTAAACGCAATAGTGATTGGTGATTGTTGTGGCAACAATTTTATCAAAGGGAAAAGAACAAAAGTGCTCTAGGATTTGTTAGGTCTTTAAGTGCAAATTTCAAATAAAACATGTGCTTTAATGATGAAATTTGCAAATGGAGTAAAAAATACAAATATGTAAACGTCCAAGACTAATACTTACAAGCATGAATAACAAATACATGGATAAAGAAATTGAAATAGAATTACGATTAAGTGAAATGTCAATTGATTAATGTCTTGCTTCTTTAGGATACACACATTGGTAAGGAAAAGTATGCCTTGGAATCTTGAACCCAACACTGAAGTGCCCATCAAGCGTAGCGAAGTGCTTAACGTGTTTTGTGCTTCGCTTGAGGGATTAAGCGCTCTCTGACAACATGTGGTTATGGTTGTGGTTGTGGTTAGTGGTGATGATTATAAATGTAAGGTGGCTCAAGTGGTGACAATTGCTGATTGGTGGGGGTGGTGAATGGGGCTGAGGATAGTTGTTATGGCCTATGGGTGGTAGTATATGATAATAGTTGGTGGTAGAGGCAATTAACCGTAGAAGTGGATGCAAGAGTGGTTAAATTCAATTTTTGCAGAATTCCTTGAATTGATACCGCCTAAACTTAAAGGTAAGCTTTACAGAATGGTGGTTAGACCGTCTTTGCTATATGGGGTGGAGTGCTGGCCAACCAAGAACTCGCATGTTCAAAATATGTAGGTTTCGGAGATGATGATGTTGAGATGGATATTTGGACATACCAGGGGGGATAAGAATAGGAAAGAGACCGTTCAAGGGAAGTTAGGAGGTGGCCTCTATGACAGACAATGAAAGAAGCGAGATTGCGATGATTTGGGTATGTGTAGAGAAGAAGTGTTGACGCTCTTATTAAAAGGTGCGAGAGGTTGGATTAAGGGGTCACACGGAGGGGAAGAGGTAGATCGAAAAAGTATTGGGGGAGATGATTAGATAGGATATGACACAACTTCATATAACCGAGGACATGACCTTAGACAGAAAGGAGTGGAGGTCGCGTATCAGGATAGAAAATTAGACGGCTAGTTGGGATAAAATGATGTCTGGCCCTATAATAGTAGGTTAGTAGAGGTAGTCCTGTCTTTATATATTGTGTTGTTATTGTCGGTCATTCATTTTGTTTCTTTTATTGTCTTTACAAATTATCATTTGCTTTCCATTCTAGTCGTTTGGTTTCGTATCTAGTGTTTTCTGCATTTGGGGATATATTTTCGAAATGAGGGCGTTTCGGAAACAACCTTTAGAGGTAGTGGTAAGGTTTTCGTACATTTTACCCTTCCCAGATCCCACTTGTGGGATTTTGCTGGGTATGTTGTTGTTGTTGTTATAAATCTTAATCCTTAGATTTGTGCAGGCCAATTAAGTGGTTTTAGGATTAAAAAGACAAACAACTTTAATGGTTGAGATCTAATGTTTAGGATTCAGACTTGAAAAACATACATACTTAATGGCTGAATATAAATGATTAAGATTCAGGCCTTTCAGTGAGTTCAAACAAATGAGGCCTAAGTGTGGCTTCCTGCGTAACTAATCTCACTAAAAGGTACACATTTCTTGGTTAGCTTGCTAACCCAACCTGATAGAGAAAATCATGCTGGCCTTCTTTGAAACCTATGATACAATGACACTGTAATTTTTATTATATTGTGTCTCCTATCCTGTGTTTGTACATGATTTAGAAAAATCGGGTGCTCTCCTTATATGCTATAGCTTGAGGAGGTTCTTTTTAATTTTTTTGTGAAATGTTAACTTTTCATCTCTATATCCACGGGTATACTACATCAAATGTAGTCCCCCTTTCAAAAGTATTACAGTCTAGGAGGCCTATTTGTACTTTTTGTTACAAATAGTCTAAAAGCATCAAAAATATCTTCAGCCTGTCCTAACACTTTTTGCTCACGCCAAAAGTAGTACAAAACCATGTTAAATCATTTTAAAATTTTGTAGATTGCTTTGTCTGCCCTCAAAACATCTTTGATTTCTTTCCTTTCACACTGTCCACTTCCACCATATACAAGCTGGGACAATCTTCCATCTCTCCTCCTTTTTTGTAGCATTGCCAACTCTCATCTAGCACTTCAGAAATCCTTCTCTGTTCCTTGGTTTCACCCAAGTGATTTTCCTCAAACAAATGAATAGTCTCCATAGCTGGTCTACCCATTTACAGTGTAAAAAGAGATGGCTGACTGTCTCTCTTTGTTCTTCAAATAAGTAGCATCAGGAGCACAGTTGGTATTTCCTCTTCTTCATGTTTTCCTGAGTCCATACTACATCTCTGGTCGGCTTCCATGCGAACAATTGACCTTATATGGGATTTTTGTCCTCCATATCGTCTTCCGAGGTCATTGTTACATCTTGTTGTTTGAAGTGGTGAGGTGGTTGTACGCTGAATTCACAGAGAAAACTCCTTTGTTGCCTACCTTCCATATTGTGGTATATTTTTCCCTGTTAGGTTGTTGAAAGGAGTCAAGGTGTTATAGAGAGAGTCTATCCTATCCACCTCCCAGTCATTTAGATTTTTCTTGAGATGAAAGTTCCATCCCTGACCTCTACATTTCAGCAACAGTGGCTTGTTGCTGGGAGCTTAGAAGGTGTAGATCGGGGAGTATTTGCTTCAAAGATCTCTGAGCTATCCATTTGTCGGCCCAAAAGGCTACTTTGAGTCCATTCCCCACCTTGAAATTTATTCTGGACAACAGTAGTGGGAACAAATTCCTGATTGATCTCATAAGGAGTGGTCACTATTTTAGTAATTCATTTATCCTCTATTTCGTACTTTGCACAGATGCCCTCCTTCCACAGCATACTTTCGCCTGTAATGAATTTCCGAAACCCCATTTCATAGGCTTCTGTTTTGCATCTTCATGTTCTTGATCCCGACTCCCCCTTCTTGCTTTTCATGGCCTCTTCCCATTTGACTTGATGAAATTTTCTCATCTTCATTCCCTTGCCCAAAAATATTTTGGTCAATATTTCTATCACTCCATTCCAAATCCCTTTTGATTTACTTTTGGCTCCCAAGTGATTCCGAGGTAGATAGTAGGTAATTTCCCTACTCTTCTGCCCAGAATAGCTGCCGAATGATCCACCTCTGTCATTTCGTTTATAGGTTATATGTAGCTCTTCCCCAATTGATATTTAGCCTAGAGATAGCTTCAAAAATAATGAAAATAACCCTTAGTATCAGCAGCTGGAATAGTTGCTCCACAAGATACTAGAGGGTCATCTGCATATTGAAGATGAGTTATCTCTAGGTTGTTTATAGCTCTATTGTCCACCTGAAATTCCCTGACCCAATCATTTTCCCTAGCTGTCTGTATCAAGTTACCTGACCTTCCATAGCTAAAATGAAGAGGAAAGGTTATAAGGGATCACCTTGTCTCAATCCCCTTTGAGAGGAGAAAAAACCACATGGGGTCCTATTTATTAGGACTGAGAACTTCAGTGTGCTAATGTAGAATTGACCTAACTTATCAACTTGGCTCCAAAGCCCATTCTTTGCATCATCAGTACTAAAAAGATCTAGTTCAAGTGATCATAGGCCTTCTGGATGTCAAGTTTGCACAGGATTCCAGGTTCTTTGCTTCTTTGCCTGGACTCCATACATTCATTTGCAATAAATACTGCATCCATGATCTGCCTTCCTTTTATGAATGCCATCCGATGTTTGTCCACTAGAATGTGGATCACCTTCTTCAGTCTTTCTGCCAAGAGCTTGGCTATAATCTTGTATACTCTTCCTATTAGGCGTATAGATGTGAAATCAGTTCGTTCCATAGCACCCCATCCTTTTAGGAATTAAAGCTACAAATGTAGCATTGATAATACTTTCAAAAATTTCTTCTTTCTGGAAATTCTGTACTGCAGCCACTAGATAAAATTTGATAGTGTCCCAACACTGGCTAAAAAAAGCCATAGAGAATCCATCTGGTCATTGTGCTTTATCATTGCATATGATTTGATACTCAATAGAATCTCATGTTCCTCCGTTGGTGCCATTAACAGTTTGTTCTCCCTTGCAAGTTGCACCAATCATAGGACGATTCCTCATTTCCAGGTGTGGCCTCCAATCTTCTGTTTCTGAATAGAGGTTTTCATGAAAGGTAACTTTCTCCGGTTGTACCTCTCCATGATTACTCGAAATTTCTCCTCTCAATTTTACCTCTGTAATTGTGGTCATTCTTCTGTGAATGTTGGAAGTTATGTGGAAGAATCTAGTGTTTCTATCCCCCCTACATTAACCATGTAGCCCTGGACCTCTGTCTCCATGCAATTTCCTCCTCTTTTGCTATATCTTCAAATTCCATAGTTAAGAGTTAATCTAGTTGTAAATTTCATTTCATCTGTCTCTAAAGATCTGTGCTCCTAAATTTGTTCTAATTCAGCTAGTTGTCATAAAACATTCTGCTTCTGAGCCCCCAGGTTCCCATGAATAGTCTCACTCCACTCCTTCAATTTTCCTTTTAGTGCTTTGAGTTTCGTCACCAGCACAAAATCTGGTTTCCCTGAAAATCTGAAAGACTCCTACCACTCTTTGGCTTTCGCATTGAACCCCTGTGGTTAGCCACCAGTTTTCAGATTTGAATAATGATCTTGTGGTTTCCTATTCTCCACGTTGTAGCATAATGGAAGAGTCGTCTGAGGTCACTCTATGTAGGATGTTTTGCCTGATATTTCTGAAATTTGTTTCTCATTCTTCAAAAAATTGGATTTTGTCCAGTCTGGCTGCTGTTGTGTGGTTGTCCTCTTTGTTCATGTTTTTTTCATCTGGATAGCTCAATGCTCACTTGTTCCATGTCTTCAACAAAGTCCGAGAAATCTGTCATGTCTATGTTGATTCTGTTGCAATTTTTCTTCTCTGAAAGGTATCTGACTCTGTTGAAGTCTCCATAAAGGACCCCAGGTCCAGTTATTAGACTCGTGACTGCACCAATCTACCACCAAGTTTCTTCCCTCTCCTCCCTAATGTTTGGAGCATAGACTCGTGTGAGATGCCAATTAGAATCTTGGCAATTCCCTGTGAAACTACAGGGGACAGAGTACTTACCTACACTACTAATTTCCCCCTCCCATACTCTTTTGTCTCACATTATGACTATGCCTCCTCTAGTCCCACTGGCCTCTAATTGGGCATAATTAACACCTGTTCCCCCAAACTTCTCTGATTATATCAGTTATATCCCGTCCACCTTGGTTTCCTGAAAACAGCCCACGTCTGCCTTCCAAGTGTTTTAAGACATTTTTTAAGACTACCCTTTTCGACACACTATTCATCCCCCGTGACATTCCATGAAACAATATTGAGCTTCATCATTCTCCTATTGCCCGATATCCCCCTCTGCTTCTAGTGCCATAACTCATAAATTTTGTATTCAACTTTAGGTCTTTCAGTTTACTGATTCCTTTCTTTTTGACCAGAGTCAGTTGCCCTTTTCCCCCTCTGTTTCCCTGCTGCTTATTATCTATTTTCATAAATAATTCTTCTGCTTTCTCTTCAGTTCCTCTAAAATCTACTTTGAATTCAATACTCAATTTATGTGTTGTTTAATCCAAGCAGGGATACTTAAAAGGGTTGGTGCCATCTTCCGTTGGTAATAGAATCTTTATAGGGATTGCCTCTTCTGGAAAAATTTCATGGTTTTCTACTTGTATCTCCAACTGTGCGGTTTGATTTACCTGATTTTCCATCTCTGTGTTCTCTGCTATTATCACTACTGCATCTTCCTCCATTACGTTTCTACTCTCCTGGTCACCATTGGAATTTTTGCATTCTCCTGTATCTTGATTCCCCAGTTCCTCAAATCTATTGCGGGTTTCTGTTCGGGATAAGTTTGCTTGTATCTCGACTGTAATTATGTCAAAGACTTGGGCTGTAGCATTCTTCTGATGTTGCTTTTTTCGGCCTAAAAAAATTTGGGCCCAAAGTTTCCTTTTTCTTAAGCTGGCCCGCTACAGCTTATAAAGGTCCTTTTCCTTTCCACTTTGCCTCACATGTGGAGTCACGTGACCTCCAATTCAAATATTTGCCAGCTGTCAGTGTCCCCACGTGGTGTTTTGACTCCTCCACTGAGCTGATCTCTAAAGGGGAAGAGAAACCCTTATTGCCCATCGGCCCATAGTGTTGTTTCTCTCTCTTCTTCTCCTCCTCTCTGAAAGTCATCGGCGCTTTACATCAGACCAGCATGGTGTACGCAAAACCATCACTGGTGACTTCAATCTCCTTCAGGACCATCTTCCCATCAC
>JAOTQJ010000091.1:10894012-10919803 GCA_025642045.1 Solanum sejunctum | reverse complement strand
TTTTGAGCTGAGGGTTTTAGGAAACAGCCTCTCTACCTCGATGAGGTAGCGGTAAGGTCTGCGTACAATCTACCCTCACCAGACTCCACTTGTGGGATACAACTGGGTATGTTGTTGTTTGTTAGTAGGGTCGGGTCATCAGTCTGAGCCTACCCATATAATTTGAATTCTCAATTTGATGACCACTTTTAGCCGTCAAATCTAATAATCCAACGCATGAACAAGTTCCGATCAGTTTAACAATGATTTTTTTGGAGCAATTTTGAGATGATCCATATATTTTCTATCAGATTTTGAGCACTTTCTACTTGAGATTTTCTTTTGCCAAAAAAAGGTCGGACAATAAGAATGCTTTTTCTCCATGTCAAGGAAGAAATCTATATGGAGCAACCACCTGGTTTTGTTGCTCAGGGGGAATCTAGTAGCCTTGTATGTTAATTGTACAGGTCACTCTATGATTTGAAACAATCTTCTCAAGCTTGGCTTGGAAAGTTCAACACGGCAATTCAGATTACTTTGTGTTTTATTGACATTATGCATCAAAATCAGTATTTCATGAGAAGACCAAGCATATTAAGATTGATTGTCAATTTTGTAAAGTCGAGTGATCAACTTGCAGATATCTTACCAAGCTCTTCATCGGTGATCATATTAATTACATTTGTAACAAGCTAGGTACATATGACTTGTATGCATTAGCTTGAGGGGAGTATTATAATAGGAATAGGAATAGGAACAAGAATAATATCTACAATCCTACTTAGAATATGAATAGGAATAGTATATAGAATCCTACTTGAAAAAGGATTGTATTATAGTATCCTAATTGGAAAAGGAGTCTAATATAGTCTTTATAAATAGGGTTTCAATGTAATAATGTGGACACAACAATTTAATGATATTCTTCACCAATATTTCTCACAGAAACCATCCCACCGGCAACCTCGAGACTAGACTACACTGCCTGAACCGCTGCATAACTGCATCTGACACCTGTAAGACATCCGTTTCACAGAACCAAAAAATCCACCGGCTTCTGCAGCCCTAGGAGAGAGAAAGAGTGGGTGAAGAGAGAACGTTGATGGGAAGCGAGAGAGGGAGAGAGAGGACGGGGGGGATTTGAACCCAAAATAAACACGAAGGAAAGAGAAAACAGAAGGCGGCAATTAAACATGAGTAGATAAGGTGAAAGGCAGAATTAAACATTGAAAGTAAAACAAATGACAGAAAAATTAACCAGAAGGAACAAGAAATAGTAAACATAAGAGGGAATAATGTGAACAAGAAATAGAAAACTGTGGCGAAATGGAAGATATCACCTGGACAAAGTTTGAAGTATCCAACCAGAAACCTCGAGACCAGACTACGCTGCCTGAACCCCTGCAAAACCGCATCTGCCACCTGTAAGACATGTGTTTCACAGAACCAAAAAATCTATCGACTTCTGTAGCCCTAGGAGAGAGAAAGAGTGGGTGAAGAGAGAACGTTGATGAGAAGAGAGAGCGCTTGCTGGATCACTGACGAGAAAAATTGTCAGAGAGAGAGACAGCCAACCTGACAATGAGCCGTAGATAAAGAAAATTTTGCGGAGAGTCATCCACATGCCATTAATCTTATTATATAAATAATTATTTTACTTGTATAATTTATTTTTCTCTTTCAAAATTTTCAAGAATGTAGGATTTACCTCTTGAATGATATTTTATTCCTAATATATTGAAAGAATATCTTTAAAAAGGAAGTAAATGAGGGATAATCAGCAGGTATTCCCAAGTAATTCCGAAGAAATCAATGCTTGTCAAAGTTTTTGTTTTTCTGGATAGGTCTTATAAAAACGCTTTAGCTGTGAATTGAACCTGGGTCACAAGAGTAATTTTGACCAACCTTCGCCACTGGGCTGCAGCAGTTTCTGTTTCAAGGGTGATCAATTTGTAATATTTATAACTAAAATGCAATATTTATCATATATACACATTATAATTTCTGGTTTCGGGCATTCAACTGACCACCCTTGTTATAGTGTAGCTCCGCCACTGCATTGGATCCATCTTTAGCTGATCTTCCCATTGGCCTTAAATGCTCCCCTCTTGGGCTTTCCAATGCGGCCCAACTGTAGAACCCAGGACATTGCAATATGACTTTGGCACGTTCGTCTAACAGCATCCTTAAGTGCTCCTCTCTTGGTCTCCCTTTTGTGGCGTAACTGTAGAACCCAAAACATTGCCCAATGACTTTGGCACATTTATTTAACTTTTCAACACTATTAAGTGTTCTTTTCACCTCCTCTGTTCATCTCTCCTTGTATAGTATCAATTGTCTATCTGACAACTGGCTTGGATAGCGTCTTCTTAGACTTCTTGTAAGCAAGAGATTTAATTTAGTCTCTTGACTCCCTTTGAAGCTTTCATCATTCCATTCATGAACAATTCTCCACATATAGCAGGGACCTATGTTTTGTCATCAGCTATGTCCCTGCATTCAGGCACTTCTGTAGCCATTGTACAACCATTTCTGATGAGTTCTGATCAAGTTTACCAAGTAGGAAAGTTTCAAGGCATTTCTTCGGGTTCTTAATTTCACAAATAGAAACAGAACATTAATTCTTATGTCTAATTCGATTCGCATGACAGTATCATGACATTACTGGCTAGGCTGTTGCCTTTTTAGATGTCTGCAGCCATATCTCATAAGAATCCAAAACAGAGCTCTTTGAATTCTTTAGGTTCTTGGGTTGATTCACAGAAATGAATATGTGGGTTATTGACGGTTCTTTAAGGTGCTAGAGAGAAGCTCTTCTTCCAAAAGTCTATGTAGCTTCTAATATTCTCGAGGGAGTTTTATTAAGATTGCATCAATAAATATTCTCATCTGATATGTGCGTCTTAAGAGTTCCCCTGCATCGTCTTTTGTTACAAAAGTCTAGTTTCTCAAGTCTAATGTAATGCAGTTTCAAAAGATGGCCATGTGACATGAGTAATTCTGTTAGCTGTTCTTTGTAAAAAGGAGGAGTAATTCAGTCTGTTGTTGTTTTTATCCTTGGAATTAGTGTCACAGGTATTCTCCATTTTATACTGCTTAATATCGATGTTTAGTCATAACAGACAACACTAACAAAGAGTATCTGAATATTCATTTTCCTGATCATCACCTTATCTACTCTTACTAAAAGTGGATTCTCCATGATATGAACCTACTTCTTTTAATCCATTTTAAGAAGAACGATCCCGTGCTAAATTGGAAATAATTTTGTGGAACTTCCTGTTTTAACCTTAGTGAGAAGCTCCGTATAAAATAGCTTCTTTAAAAACAATAAGTTTCAAAAGTCTTTATATTCACACAAATGTTGGCATGTGGCCACAAGTCCCAAAAGTTTTCCGGCAATAGGCTCACCCAAATTGAAATGAAGGGAGCATTTGCTTAAAGAGTCCCTCTTTCTGCTTTCATATCATCATTGATGCGTAAGTCTAAAAGAAAATGTCATGCTGATGCATAGCTGATATGTTGGGTGTGTGGCTGAGCTGGCAAATATCATAATCTTTACTCTGCTGCAGTTATATGTGCTTGTTTGCTGATTCAAAACATCCTTTAATCAATTGATGCAGCAAAGTGCAGCCTTTAAGATTCTCCGCACTCGTTTGAAAACTTTGCCTTCATACTCCTTCAAGGAAGAGAGTTTTAGGAGAATTTCATCTGGGATTCCGTATCCTCAATTTAATTATGGGGGAGGGTCACAAATCTGTGAGGGAGACCTGAATGAAAATTCAAATTCACTCGACATGCATAATGGTATAAACTTTGCCTCGAAGCTGCAGCAGTTTCAGCAAATTCAGAAGCAACATCATCTGAATTCGAAGTTACGGACTCAATCACGTTTTGTTTCTACTTCATCTGCGAAGGTTTTGCTCTGCTTACTCAATTTACTGATGATATTTGACTTCATCTGTGAAGGCAGGCTGTAAAACATTTTGCATCAACTGCTGCTATTCATTCTCTAACCTGTTCTGTATTCAGGATGTACAAATAGCAGAAGAATCAAAGCGGTCTGCAGACTTGAATAGGCCCCCTTCAAGATCATCTCGTAGAGGCTTGGGACAGTTGCAACTCTCACAGTGCTGATCGTAGGGGTGATCATTGTATTCGTTGAAGTTGTAAATTATTCGAGTAGCTTGTGAAGGAATGAGGGGGTATTAATTCATAATACATACATACATATATATATACACACACATACGCTCACATATATATATATCCTAGTAATTTCACTTTTGTTTTCGAAGGATAGGGGAACATTTTGTCTATGTGGTTCTATTATTTTTGTTGAATACCATATGGGCAAAACATGTAGGTTTGTAGGATATATATATAAATATACATATATATATATATATATGTGTGTGTGTGTGTGTGTGTGTATATATATATATGTTGTATATGAACAGTTCGTTTTATTCATACAACTTCTGTTATTATTGTTTAAATATAACAACGTAGGGTCAAAAATATCCTCAAAACTATTGGAAATGGACAACATATACCCTCTGTATCATTTTGGTAGCATGAGTATCCTTACCATAGCAAAAAGGACCGAAAACAACATTACACATAACAGATCCATGTTTGTGCTGATATGACACATGATGTGGAGATATAACCATTAACCCATTCATTATTATTCGTTTTTTAGCTCGATCCAATAACTAATGAAATGGGCAATTTGATTTTACCCCCATTTAACACTTAAGTGCAACATAAGAGACAGTAAAGAGCGACTAGGGTTTTCTTCAAGAATCTTGGATTTTTTTTTTCTAAAAGTTCTCGATCTAATAGGTAAGTTCTCCCCTCTTTTAGTGTCTAATTATTATTTTTTTTTAGCTTTAACAAAATTTTAAATATTTTTCATAATCATTAGTGTTGTGAAGTTGGGGTTCAGATTATGAATATCTTTGTTAAATGTTGATGTCAATTATTCTTTGTATTTGAGATAAAATATTGTTTTTCATGTGTTTGGGTTTGGTTCGTACTTTAAAATGAGTTAAAGTTCTTTGGAATATGCTGTCTTCGATATTTCTTTTTGGATATGTATTATGTTGTGTTGATGAACCCAATCCTTTTTCCATTGTTTAGTCTTCTTCTTTTAGTTGTTAAGTCACCTTTTTTCTTTTTTCTTTTTTTTTTATGCTGTAAAAAGCAGTAACCTCTATCTTTTTTTGTCGTTAAAATCGGTGGCCTTTTATGATTTTATTTTCTTTTACTTGATATTCGTATAGTGCCTTTTTGTGGTCCCTGACGTGTTTACTAATTGAGATATCCTAATATCCTTTGTCTATATTTGCCGGAAACCTCTTTTAAAATACTTTGTTTATTAGTGCAGTGTCTTTTGAAATGACAATTGGGCAGGCTGGGTCAAATATGAACGAGATATAATATATCGAACATCAAATGGGTCAAGATTCAATGTAAGTCAAATTTGTTTGGGTCAAAATAGGTTGAGTAAACGGTTATAGAGCGGGTTTAGATTTAACCCAATCTAATTTTTATTAAGTTTTATTTATTTTATTTGTTATTTTTTAATATTTTAGAATTTAATTAAATTATATATTTTTTATTATGGCTATATTAAACATATCAAATTGAAAAAAATATTTTTGAAAATATTTTAACAAGATCTCTCGAATTAATTCGGGTTGCATATCAACTCAATTTTAAATGAGTTGGGTTGAGATGAGTTGAGCTAATAATTGGATAGATTATTAACTCGCTCAAACTTCAACGAGTTGAGTCGAATTGAGCTTAATTTTGCTACCCCTAAGTCCTGGTTATTTGTTTTTTGATTTTTTTTCCTCAGATAATTCAATATGATAAGTTTGAATGTTGACCTTTTATTCCACCATGAAAGTATATGGACTATAAATCCTCAATTATTATATGAGGAGAAGTATTTTCATTCAGTGAGAACCATTGATTCAGATCATTTGAGTTTAATTACCATAGAAGAAGAATTTACAAATATCTTGGGATTTGTAAAAGTTAAACAAATACTTGTGAAAAGACCTTCTGAAAAGTTGTTCTTGATTCAAGATTCTGATGTTGTTAGAACACTCTAAAGAATTACTAAATGAACAATTTAGGGTAGTTCATTTATTTGCTGTTGATGATTATGAAAAATATGTTTCTGTCCTTAATACTATTCATCACAGTGAAGCATATCATGTTGAGTGTGAATATGAAACTGATGCTGAAACAAAAAATAATGATAGTTTAGTTGATCATGATTCAGATGCTGGTGAGTATGACTTTAACAAGTTAGACCTTATTAAGATGCAAAAAATAGGGAAGTCAATGATAAGCTTATTTTTAGCAACACCCAACAACCTACTTATATAATGCATAAAGATGTTCAAAGAGTTAAAAGGATGCGATAGCATCAATTATAATCCATTTAGGAAAAGCAGAAAACCAAATAACTTTACGTAAAAGTGAAAGAGAAAACTTTGCTATATATACCACTTTTGCTTCTTCAAAGATCTTCATAAATTTTCAAATATTTTCACAAGTAGTCTCTCTCCCATGAGACTATAGTTCTTTTTAGTGTCATATCCACCATATTTTTTGCATCCGGTAAAATTTGTATTTTTGTCTAACCTTTTTCTTTAGCATTCTCCAACATCGTACGAATTGCACTTGCTTCAGCAGTGATGGCTTTCCCAACATATTGGATTGAGGAACCAAAGGTTTGAAGCAAGTTATCATAGCTATCTATAGCTGCCACCCCAACGTTTGTCATTTTCTTCTCCTTATGTATACTAGCATTTGCAAACAAAACAATATCATCTTGTGCCACAATTATATTTCTATCATTATTATTAGAATCTAGTATACCTATAGGAGATGATGAAGGAAGCAAATTATAATTATATTCATGAAAATCAAAGACAGCTTTGTTAACAATATCATTGGGTTCAAAAATTTCTCCATTAAAAATCTTTGAGATTCTAGCCTTCCAAATTTGCCACATGATAATGATAATTTAATAAGCTCGACAGAATCAGGATATTTTTTGGCATTAGTAAAAAGATCAGTCCACCAAATATTAAAATTCATTGTATTTTCTAGATTAGGCCAATTAGTGAGACAAATTTTTTAAATTAATTGAGCATTAGAACACCTAAATAACATGTGATCAATAGTTTCACTCTCAAGTCCACAACTCTTAC
Organism: Solanum sejunctum; assembly: GCA_025642045.1. Classification (NCBI taxonomy): domain Eukaryota; kingdom Viridiplantae; phylum Streptophyta; class Magnoliopsida; order Solanales; family Solanaceae; genus Solanum; species Solanum sejunctum. Next base: position 10,912,589 of record JAOTQJ010000091.1, on the reverse strand, counting down.
ATACTTCACAAAATTGCCTTATTCTATTAGCAATAATATTGTTAACAAGTAACACGTTCAAAATAGATTTTCGAATAAAATACTTATATTTATTCTTAATAATTATAGACCATAAAAAGTCCCAAAAATCTTTATAAAAAAAAATTACTAGATTGAGCCCTCTCATTATTCATATGTTCACATCTAGCAATATCCCTAGCTAAATGGTAGCATGACTTAACCTCATATTTCCCAGATTTAGTATGGTGCCAAATAATCTTGTCCGGGGATCCCATTGTAGAAATAGGTATGGAGACAATTGCTTGATAATCATTTGGACCAAAATAATTTTGAAGATCTTGCAATTTCCACGTATGGGTAGTTTGGTCTATAAGGGTGTGCACTTTTTGTTCAAACATCTATTTGGGCACACATAGGAGTATGTTCGAATCCACTACAATTAGGAATCCGTGAATCCCCCCAAACATTAATACTATCTTTCACATCCTACCCTCCATCTAATACCTTTTTGTAAAAGATCTCTACCCCAAATAATACTTTTCTAAATCTCGGAGCTACTAGAGGTATAAGTAGCTTTGAGGAAAGAAGTATGTGAAAAATACTTCCTTTTGAGAATTCTAAAAAGTAGAGAATCTTCTTGGTTAAAATTCGCCATGCTAGTTTCGTCAACAAAGCTTGATTAAAGAATTTTAGATCTCTGAGACCTATACCACCTTTAGATTTAGTTAAACATAAGTAAAATGCGTTTTCCTCTTATCATTTTCATGTCCCCACCAAAAGTTGTAAAGAATAGTCGTAATCTCTTTACATAGGGAATCTGAAAATTGAAAACAAGACAATGTATACGATCGAATCGCAGAAAGAACATATTTAAGCATCACCACTTTAGCCATATCTAATTTAAGGGCCATATATTTTTATTTGCCTTGTATTTTATTTTTAAGAAGAATGAATTCATGAGCTAAAACAACATTATCAACTATTTGTCTCTTCCCTATAAAAGCAGACTGATCCGAAGAGATACGATTGGGTAGATAAACTTTAAGCCTCCTAGCAATAAGTTTTGCAATAATTTTATACATTGTAGAGCAAAAGCTAATGGGTTTAGATTGACTAACATCACTAGGATTTTTTAATTTAGGAATCAAAGTAATAAACATTTGGTTCCGCATGGGCAACAAATATCCTAAATTGACAAAACTTTTAATAGCTTCACAAACATCACTCGAAACAATATTCTAATATTTTTGAAAGAAAAAAGGAGTCATCCCGTCTACGCCTGGAGCTTTCAAGGGATGTATATCAAACAAAGCTCTTTTAATTTCCTTGTCTGTTACTCCTTTTATAAAACTCTCATTAATAAAACCATCTACTAATATAGGAATTAGATCAAGAACGTTATCAAAATTTGTAGGTCTAGAAGTAGTGAATTTTTTTTTATAAAATCTTTCAATTTCTTTCACTATTTCACTATGTTCAGAAATAGAATATCCATCATCTGTTTTAAAACCCTTAATATTATTACACTTATGTCTTGAAATAGTTTTCATATGAAAAAAAAGAAGTGTTTTTATCCCCTTCCTGAAGCCACAAAGCTCTAGTGTTTTTTCTCAATAAGTTTCTTCATCCTTATACGCCTCCCCTAATTCCTTTCAAAGCAACCTTAACATAGTAAGATAGAAATTCATTGCATCATTTTTAAGCTCATTAATTCTTTGCTTAATCCCTTGAATCTTTTTCTTAGAGTTTTCCTTATACCCTTTAAGCCAGGTTAATAGAGAAATTCAACAATTCTTAATTTTAAAACTTATTTTGGATTGTTTGAATCCTTCAATGCTTCTACTCCAAGATCGAGTGATAGTTCTATTCCCTTCTTCTTTTTTCACTCCAGCGTTTATCAAAGTAGAACCTTCTCTTCTTTTTTCTAAAATTAAGCTCCATATTTATTAATAGAGCATTATGATCAGAAGTCTCCGTTTCTAGCACAATAACATTAGCATAGCTAAACTCTAACTTCTAACTCGGAAAGCTTACGGCTCTATCTAATATTTCTTGAATCATGCCATTATTTTCTCTAAAACACCTACAATTCTACGGTTTACCATTGAAGCCTAAGCCTATAGCTCCTATATCCCATAAAAGTCTTTAAAATTATGAAACAAAAAGAAATTTCCCTAATTCTAGCTCCTAATTTTTCAGAATTATTAATAATGTCATTGAAATCTCCCACCATAACCCACATTGATCCCCATCTATTCGAATTATGTAAAAGTTTTTGCAATTAGATCAACCAATTGGTACACAGATATACAAAAATATTCCAATATTTATTATCATTAACCAAATCATGAACAAATGTTTCAATACAGTAACAAAAAGAGGGGGATAGATATATCTGAATATCGTAATTCCAAAGTAAGCGCAAACCTCGTGATAGTCCCATTGGATCCATTGTTATATTATGAGACATATGTAGTTGTCTTTGAGTTCTCAATACATTCTTTCGCGATTCTTTGTTTCAGTTAAAATTATCATACTCGAGGAGTGAAGACGTATTGTCTCCTTAAGAAAGGGAACTGTCTCACTACCCAAACTAAGGCCTAGATCTGACACGACGAATCGGGAACCTGAAAGAACCCCAAACAAGCCTCTTAGCATATCATTACATATTCTTGGTCACAGAAGCAATTAAATAACATTGAAAGAATAGAAATAAGGGCAAACGGACTAAGGGGAAACTTCCATAATATAAAGATCAAGAGACAAGAGAGTTAAGGCTCATAGCATAATTACACATCTGTCCAACAACACCTCTACTACATAAATACTTAGCGGGGGCCAACACAAGTAATGCCAGTTCACCCTCATAGTCAACATACATCAAAGAAAAAGAGAGAGTCTTAATATATAGCATAAGATCAAAGACATCAACCTTGGAATGGAGGACTTACCAACTAACTTGATTAGATATCACTAGCCACGTGGAGGAGGGTGATGACCAAATGGAGCTCCGATCCTTACATGGTAATATCATGTAGGCATAGAGTATACATTAGTACATTTGAATGTACTAAGTATGTAGGATGCAATACAGTAAGAGATAGACAACATAATCGAAATGCATAATCATGAGAAATAAATAGCATATTAACAATATGACATGTACAAATGATGCTTGAAGTAAAATATGCTTGTATAGAACATATTACATATATAAGAAGAGACTATCAGCATAGACCAAACATACTAGTACTCAGAATCCAAGACTTAGCACCCCCTTGGAGGGTGATTGAGGTATATACCCCTCAATCGGTAGATGGACTTCACACCCTCCATCGTAGTGATCAAGGTATCAACCCTTTAACATGGTTAATGGACTTCACACCCTCCATCATAGTGGCTAAGGTATCAACCCCTTAACATGGTTAATAGACTTCAACCCTCCATCATAGTGGTCAAGGTATCAAACCCTTAACATGGTTATTAGACTTCACACCCTCCATCATAGTGGTCAAGGTATCAAACCCTTCACAAGGTTAATGGACTTCACACCCTCCATCATAGTGGTCAAGGTATCAACCCCTTAACAAGGTTAATGGACTTCATACCCTCCATCATAGTGGTCAAGAAAAACACCCCCTCAATGAGGTGTGGTCAACATGCAACCCTAGGGATACTTTTCAAGAAATCATCATAATATTACATTGCTTTCTTCGCCATAAGGTCATATATTTTGTATGTTAAGCATTAGGCCTTCAACAACTTAAGAATAAAAAATTAGATATTTTATCAAACATTTGGTGAGTGTGTAATGCTAATATAAAATCATGCAATTCAACAGTGTAATCATGCTAGAAAATTCAATGTAAAACCAGATACTTGATAACACCCTTAAGCAATATACATCAAAATCTTTCATCAAATCTCACAATAAATCTTAGATTCATAGCTCAAAACATACTAAAACAACCATAATTTCATGAAACCCAACATAGTGTGCAATGAAATTCATAATAAATGAGACCCATGAATAAACTAATTTTAAATCATGCAATTTTGAGCAAAATGAAGCTTGGCATCATGGGTGAAAGGAACCCGTATATTTGAGAATGTCTTGAATGATATGAGAGTGAAATAAGACTAATTATAGATATTTTCACGTATGGAGAGGCTTAGGCCCAAGACCCAAAAGCCTTAGACCAGAATAAAATAACTGGGCACAAAATAATACACTGGCGTGCCCTAGCCGTGTCGCGCTAAGGGCGCGCAGGCACACTATTTTTCGTCAAACTTGAAAAATTGAAATTGTGAATCGTTCGCTCTAAAATCGAGGTTAGATCCATTGCCACTCAATTTGACCCCCTGATCAAGAATATGAAATTGAATTTTTGAAATAACGTCTGGATTTTGAGATATATAGAAATTGCAATTTCAAGCATTTTCGAGACACATTTTTGAATACTTTTGGGATCGTTTCAACTTTCAAGGACCCCCCATGGCCTTGACAATTCCACACCAGTGTCTTTATTTCGGAGAGGGAATCCATTTAGAGTTGACTTCCCGATCCACTCCATTGTTTTGTTTTTTAAACCTTTTGCTATTATTCTGAATAGTATCACCTTTTCGTTTGCCTCCATATTTCTGACAGCTTGCATCAGTAACAATAACATCGATTAAGTTATTCTGTAACTCCGCAGTATCCAATTCCATATTATCTTCCTCAATCTTCTTACTACCAGCCATATTAATTACGTTTTCCTTATTTCCATCTACATTACCAGTAGCCTTCTCATTAGTTATGACATTATCTATTTCAGTGCAGAAGCTACTTCTTTACTTTCATTTACAGAAGGTATAACCTTAACCTAACTTCTGTGAAGTAGAACATACCTGCAGATTGTTAGCCATCAAATCAGAATTATGTTTTGGTGTCATTTGGGTATCAATAGTGGGAATTTTACGTCGAGAATTTTTCTCCTTTTATTTGTTGAAATCTCTCTCCAGTTCATCGTGATCAAAAGTGTCACCCAGATTCATCTTCGGTAATCAGTAATATTCTCGTGCTTCTCTACTAGCTATTATATCTGCAAAAATTGATTCTTCTGACTCATCAGTTCTCATTTTGTTCTCACTCTGATTTAAACGAGTGTGTCATTCTTCTTGGTCTTCCGCTGCATTCCCATTCGAATGATGTTCGTTAATCTCGTTACACTTCATATTATACTAAAGCTTTGACCATTCCCTTGAACTGTGTCATTTGTATTCTGCTTAGCGGATTGCTCTTCCTCCTCAAAATGCCCTATTTTTCCTCTATTAAAAAACTCATGTGGTAGAAAGGAAGGTCTGTTTGTGTCGATCCACTTATCCCTTTTCGTATCGGCATCAATGTCATTCATTAGTAAATCATTGGATCCCGTTCCTTCAGCATAATCTACAATCTGCTTCCCTTTGCCAGTCGAAAGGATCGGGGGACGAATAGTTTGATTTCCCTATCGTCTTGAATTAGTGCCCTCAACTCTATGATTTTCAGCCCTCATTCATATGCCAAATTGATCTCTCTTGATATTACCCTTTCGTACATCTTTCTCACAGAGGACACATGATTTTTCTTTATGTCCTAGAATCCCATAGTAGTAGCAAAAATATGGGAGATTTTCATATTGAAATTCTACCCATTTTTCCTCTGATCCCATATTTATCAGTTTTCGACGAAGTAAAGGTTTGTTTATACTCATTAAGACGTTTAACCATATGTTTCGTTCGTCCATGCTTCCACTCTCAGGAATAATGACATCAGATGTTCCTCCGAAGGCATGTCCCATCTTACTACCTACTTCATAAGATATTTAATGCAGTGATATATTCCATAGTTGGATCCATATTTCCCATGTGTTAAAGATAGGCGAGTTCATATGAAGTTCTCGTTCCCATTGATGTATGCTGAGAAAATATTTTCATACAACCATGACATTCCATACAACATCTTCTTCATGTCGTCTTTGAATCAGAAAATAAATTGAAACAAATTCTTCCCTGACAATAAGACTTTCAGACCAACAGGACTTCCCCAAACTAACGTCAATGTATTTTTCACTCCTAGCACACTAACTTGTTTGTCTGCAATCACCTTCCCTAGTAGACTTACTGCACAATTCTCCATACTTGACATGATGTCGTGAACTTCAATCTTAACTGAGTCTTTTTCCTCCTCTGTAAGGATAAATTTGTGAAGTTGATCCGTAATATCATCGACCATCCTATGAATAGCAATCAACAGAGCCTGAATGTAAATAAGAAGAGCTTTTGAAGATTGGTTTGGCAAGTAATAATGAGGCAGTAACAAAAGACTTATATTGAATTTTGTAAAAGATAATTAAACGTATCAGTTTAGTGTTTTGTTTTCTTTTTTTTTTTGAAAGGGAAATAAAGGAAATGTGGTTAAACTTATGGATAAGCGTGGGTAATTTTCTGCAAAGTTGCAAGTTTTCTTCAAAGCCTTAACCCTCCTATGAAGGGAAATTGGTCTTTTCTGGAGAGAAAAAACCCTCAGTTTACACGAGGGACAATGACTAGCTCACTCATTATAAAGAGATGCATCAAGGACTTGAATGAGGCTAGGAGAATTTGTAACTTGTATGCCCTTGCAACTTCCAAATGTTTGACAGTTGAAAAAAGTGATAGAACAAGAATAAGGTATGAATGCATAGTTGGCTGTCCATTTGTCATTCTTATTTCAGGAGATGGTAAAGGTCCAGGACTTAGGGTCAAAACTTTGAACACAAATCACAATTGTGAAGATGCATTTATAAATATTAGAGCTACCACAACTTCTCTAGGCCAGTATTTCAAAAGCAAAGTGTAGAATGATCCCAAGTAAAAACTTAAGGATATGAGGAAATACTTGAAGGATAATTTCAACTTAAATACTAATGACTCAAAGTTGAAAAGGGCAAAAAGAATGACTCTTAAAAAATGCAAGGTATTTTTTTGGATGACTACAACAGATTGGAAGCTTATGCAAATGAGTTTAGGATGAGTAATCCTGGTCGTGATATGGTGATCAACTTATTTGGTGGAATGGAACATGGTAAAACAAAATTCCTCAGAATGTATATTTGCTTAAATGCATTGAAGTTGGGATAGAAAGAAGGATTGAGACCATTCATTGGACTTGATGGGGCCTTTTGGAAGGGTCAATGCAGGGGGCAACTACTAGTGGCTATGGCACAAGCTTTTCAGAACTCATTCTATCCATTGGCATGGGCTATAGTGGATAAAGAGATCACTACGACATGGATATTGACATGGCTTTTATAGTTGCTGAAAAATCATTGAATTTGAAGAATGGTGATAGTATCACCTTTATGTCTGACATGTGAAAGGTAAGTAGTACCTTATATTTATATATCTTATTTCTATCCAACTTTATTTTATTTGTATACAATTATTAATAGGTTTGACATGTACAAGGATTATTGGATGCAATAAAAGTCCCCCCTTTATCAAATCATAGGTACTCTTTGGATGGTTTAAGTGTGATCTTTTTTTAATTAACTGAATATTAATTGTTAATTATTTGCAGGTATTGTGTGAGGCACATTGAGGCCAATTGGATGAAGAGATTTAGGACAGGAGAGATGAAGAAACTTCTTTGGTGGGCTGCCTGATGTACTTATAGATAAGATTTTAAGGACCAATTGATGGCACTTGGTGCATTGTCAGAGGATGGTGCCAAAGATTTGGTCAAGTTTCCACTATAGAAATGGTGTAGGGCATATTTTGATATTGTTTGTAAAAATCAGATGATAGATAACAATTTCACTGAGTCTTTCAATTCTTGGATCTTGGAATTAAGATAGCAGAATCAAAATAATGAATAGGTTGAGAATGACGGAAAATGTAGCAAAAACATGTGCTTCTAATTATAGTCCTAAGTGCATGAAATCATTCACGACTCATATGAAGATTGCCCAATTATGCAATGTTGATTTTAATGGAGATCTTGGGGATGAAGTGTCTGAGAATGAAGATGCACATAGTGAATATGATGGAGAAAAAAATGCACTTACAGGTAAACAATTTAACCTTTATTATGTAATATTTACATAAACTAAGTTATTGCTTTTCTATTTGGGTCTTGGCAGTTGAATGGCATCCCAGGTCCCCTTGTGATCAAGGCACTATTATACAAAAAAATTTATCCTATGTCTGAAACTAACTGCTGGTACAACAAAGAAGCATATCTTATGACATACAGGGCCAAGTTGTTGCCTATAAGAGGTGAAAAATTGGCAAGTATTATCAAAACATGCAATGGACCCACTTGATCTTGTGAAAATAGTTGAAAGACCAAAAATTAAAAGAACTAGCGAAAAGGATGCATCAACTAAAATAGTAGGAGAGTGGGCTCACTCAAAAAAAGAAACTCGAATGACATGTATCAAGTGTGGTTCGCAAGCTCATAATGCAAGAACTTGCGAGGTGATATTTTTTTCTTCTCAAAATTTGTCTATATAATGTTCAGGTGATCTAATTTAATGACTTTAACTTTTAGACTGGCGAGGAAGAAAGTACTTCAAATCTCAACAGGAAAAGAGACGGACTTGAAGAAGTAGAACAGAAGAAGTTTTTGATGTTAATAGTTCAGCCTCTCAATCAATATAAGAAGAAGACTATTATTTCATGACTACACCTAGACTGTCAAAGAGACAAAATGAATCATTTGGTCCTGCTAGAGGCCTGTAAGTTATCCTGATTTAAGGCCTCAAAGCATTTCTGAAGAATCAACAAGACTAAAGATGAGACAAACACAAAAAAAATTACAAATTGGAATAAAGTGATTTCTTTTAAAGGTGATCGTGGAGTCTACAAGCCTACAAATTTGCCTTGCTCAATAACTAAGCTCACTTGGAAAGGAATGGAAGCTATCAGTAGCAATCAGTTGGAAAGAGCAAGAGAAAAGAAGATGGGAAAGTTGAAGACCAAGAAAGAAAATGGTAGAGCTTTCAAATTTAGACTCTAGGTAGTTATATGTATCAAGTAATGTGCCAGATTTTATCAGTTTTTTGTTAAACAATCTGAAATATTGCTTTATGTATGGTTTGATAAGTGCAAAAATAACACAACTCTGTTTATTATGTTGTTATGGTGTTGTTGGCTGCAAACAATGGCACAATCGTTCAACTTCTATTTTGAATTCATAAGCTATTTTAAATGAATATATTTGGTTGAAGTTTGATGTGTGTGAACGACTTTGGTTAAACATTGGTATGAATGAATATGTTTGTCGTAGTTGGTTAGTTTTGTGATATTTTGTCCAATTTTGGTCTTATTTTTATTCCAACATCGGTTCAGTTCGTAGAAATTGGTACATGTTATGATTTAAGTGATGATTCTTTTAGGGCATTCTGTTTAGTGGTTTGATTTTGGGTGGAAAGTTCTATAAGATTCATCCTATTATAATTTTGCCAATTCGAGACAAAGTTTTACTGGTAATAGTTAAGTCAATGATAAATGTAAAAGTTCTCTTTGTAAGGCTTTTGTCATAATTGTTACCTATTAAACATGGTTGAAAACTCTTTAAGAAAAGAATATACGCGTATCTTAGAATATATTTTAATTTTGAGGATGAACAACTTTAGCGGTCTTTGTCCTATTCTTAGACTTCAAATTACACATTTTAAGATTTAAAATTCAAATTCAACTTTGTTGCTCAAACCTTACATTTGGAGTTCTATAAATAGACCCCAACTCCTTCATTCTTATGGTAGTATTTTAACTCCAAAACTTTTTTAGTTTGAGCCTTATGATTAAATTAACATAGGAGATTGAATTTGCAGGAGAGATGAAAAGAAAAAGGTAGGAGGAAATGGGAGAAGAAACACACACACACACACACAAAAAAAAAGATTCAGTGCTACTAATTGATGTGCATCCAAAATACAACACTTTTGATACTTTAAACTTAGAATTTTGTGTGTTCTCAAAGTGATATTAGTCGATTTTATGTGTTTGTATATTTTTTTCAAGATTGCAGGATTTGGAATGATTTTGGGTAAAGTGCTACAGATGCTAAGTTTTTGAGGAACTATGAGGCACTCTATGGGTTGTGGAAACTTCCACGAGCCGTAGAGGTGTTTCATGATTGGGATCCAATGAAGGGCCTATTTTTTTAAGTTGAATCCACGAACTACTAGACGATCTATAGAATATTATATAAGTCATGGATTAGTTTCTTGCCTTGAGGATCAGATTTTGAGATGATGCTGAAGAGTTGTCAGACGAAACCCTATATGGGCCGTAAGTCTGAATACAACATGTAGAAAGGTCTCATAGAAGTGAATCCATATTTTGAAGATAGCAGAGTAGAAGCCCAGATATAGGTTGTGGAACTTTGTACAACTGTAACCTGTCCGTAGAACCTATCGAATCCAGTTCTCTTATTTTATTTTGGATTTGTATTTTACTTATAATAAATAGATTTTTAAGGCCTTTTTGATAGAGAGAGTCACGAGAGAACTCAGAAACACCTTGTGACTTTATACTTTGTGATTTTTACATCAAAAATATTACTTTATGATTTCTGGTGAAGAATTTGAGAATTCTTGTATTTAATTTCATTATTATAAGTGCTTAATTATGTTCTTCTATATCATGATTCTTTCATCTATAATGATTATGCATAGCTAAATCTACAACTAGGGTTGTGGGAATTATGAAGAACTAACAAGATAGAATCGAATAATCCATAATTCTTGGAAAGTGTGCATGCATGTATTAATTAATTCTCTTTATTTTAATTACTTTTTAATGTGGATAACGTTAGAATCCGCCTAATTCTTACTGACTAGATCAAGGTAATAATGAATAGGAAAAGAGATTAAATTAACAGGATTCGATGTGATCCCTCTCATCTAATCAACCGAACTCGTTCAAGGGGAGATTGTACTGGAACAATAGGCAAACGTTAGTAATGTCACACTGCGGGGATAGATCGAATCACATAGTGAGATTTACCTCTCGCCTGGATCAAAAGGTTTGGTAAACTTACTGTTCAATATGCTACACAATATAAAAGGTTACGATTATCTAGTAATACTAGGTTAGAAAATCATGGGAAACACAATATCCTAGTCACTTCTCTCACTGGTTTCACAACATTTGCTTCTAGTTTAGGTTTATTTCTTGCAATTACAACCCCTTCTTTTCAAGAGATAAGTAGGTTAATTAATTCGACTTGCTTACAATTACTCCAAGTCTAACCATATTCCCTGTGGGATTCGACCCCAACCTTAGTTAGCTTATATATCTTGACAACAACTGTTTAAACCTTCAAACAAGGAGGTGTTGCTTGGGTGACATCAAGATTTTGGTGCCCTTACAGGGGAATACAACTTTAGACTAGTTTAATTTGAGTAATTAAGGAATTATTCCTTATTTCCCTCATTTTATGCTTTTGTTGTATTTCAGCCTACAAGTGTAGTGTATGCACAATACTCATAGTCAAGGTAGAACCTTGACTCTATTTGACCTTGAGATCCTGAAGACATTGAGAAAAATGACCCAAAACAATGTGAACAATGCTAAAAATAAAGCAGTGAATGCAACACTGAACCAGAACAATAAGAATAATAACCCACCACTACTTAAGGATGCTAATCCACTACCATAGGATCTTTAAGCCGTGGCTAACATATGGATTCAATACAAGTTTTATCCTTTGGCAATGGATGTCACTAGAGTTATTGTGTTACCTCCATTACCGAATGACACAAAGTTCATCGTTTCAGTGAGTTACTTCAAATGCTGCAGAATTAAGGGTTGTTCATCAGCTTACCATTAGAGGATCCACGTAACTATTTACACAAGTTGTCTTCATCTGTAAGAGTATGATAGAAAGTCAAAATTTATCCATGGATACCATTGGTATTCATGTCTTCCCATTATTTCTTATGGGCGAAGCAACATATGGTTATCTGAGCACTCATAGAGTTCAATCAGCAGCTAAGTGGAAATGTAGAAGGCTTTTTTGGAGAGGTTCTTTCCGAGGTCAAAGAAGTTAAAGTTGAAGAATAGATCAACAACTTTGAGCAACTACCTATTGATTTGATCAGCACTAAGTAGGAGAGGTTCACAGAGTGCCTGAGGAGTGTCACTAACCACAAGATCATTGATGATGTCTTGGTGGAAATCTTCTATTTAGCCCTGTATAAAAATAGACAAGATGTGCTAACACTATCATGGGAGGCTCATTTTTAGATTGACCATTTTCAACGATAGCTAAAAAGTTGGAAAGAGTGGTCAAGACAAATGGTGCATAGGGATGAGAGACAAGTCCACAACCAAAAGCTCATTCTCAATCAGTACAAATTCAGGGCAGGTAAAGATAAATGAGGAGGTGATGCAAGAGCTTGCTCTGATTAGTACCAATTTGGGGTTGTTGATGAAGTAGATCTAGGAACGTGTGAATGCAGTAGCTTGTCAGCCTCCATGAGCACCCATGTAGGAGCCTTACTATGAGGAGGACACTTGCTTTGTCACTGATCAAATAGAGGTTTTCCGGACCAATGCCTAAAGGTATAATCAAGACCATTGGTGCCAAGGCCAAGGGAACCAAGGTTGGAACTCAATTGAACTAGAATTAGAAAGGTACATTGCCCAGCAACACAGTTTAGAACCCAAAGAATGAGGGGTAGTGTATTACATTTATGAAACATGGTGGCAAATAGACCATTTACCCTCTGATGCCAATTGATGAAGATGATGTTCATTAGGATTTGGTTGAGTGAAAGGATGCAGAGACTGGAGATTCTCATCCCAAAGATGGGGTGAGTGATGCAACAGTAATGCCACAAAAGTTGAAACCCATTCCTATACCTCTGACGAGTCCATATTTCAGACTCATTTAGGAATAGAATGCAAGGACACATTTTCCTTAAGGTGCTATTAATTTCAACTACTAACAAATATGCATATACTATGATCGAAAATGGAGTTAAAAGTGCACAAATAGATAAAAGTTGGTGGAATCTTGGGAAGTGAGCAAAAGTGCAAAAAGAGGGTGAAAAACGGTGTCGTCGACATTCTCGATGATCTGCTAAACACTTATGGAGATCGCTTATCATTGTAGCAACTAAGATTTTAGGTCAAGTCAAAAAGGCAGTCAGATTCTATATTGCAAAGCATACTCAGCGCACCACTAAATTGCATTAGTGATTGCTTAAATTTGCAGCACCCAAAGCCTTAAAAAACTGACAAAAAGGCGATATGAAAGATATTTTGGTGCATCACCAAATTGAATAGATGGAGAAAAGAGTCATCACCTAAAGTTGCAGAAGAAAAAGCCTTATAAATATGCATAGGAAAGCGCTCAAGTGCACATTTGGCGCATCATCAGAGTTCTTGGCGATAGTTCGCCTTGACTGTCGAACGATATTTTGTAGCACATACTTTCACTCATTTGTATGAAGTATATAAGTTATTTTAGAAAAGGTATTATACATCATCTGCTCATACCATATCAGAACAATTAGTCTGTAGTAGTAGTACATAGAACTTTCCTCTTAGAGTACAAGGGGAGTTAATGTTTTGAAGCTTTTGGGCATCAAATTGGAGAAATTTGGCTGGTGATAATCAACCAATTTTTACTCAATCTTGTTATCCATGACTTCTGCTACTATGTATGGTATCCAATCTTTAAGTTTTAGCATGTGTGGCTAAAACCCCCATGTTGGGGGTGTGCTATTGGTATAGGTCTTTGATTTATTTATTGGGTCTTCGATATCTTGACTTATCTATAGTTGATTTGGGTGAATTTATATTCGTTTCTATGTTTAGTCTAAATTTTAAGGTTGCAAACTTGGATTTTTACTTTATATCTCTGATTGTTGCCTTAGCCAAAACTATTAGAGTGTGGAATGGATATAATGGCTAGAAACCACTTAGGGTTTTAGTTGAAGTCCACAACCATGGATTCAATGGATAATGTATTAGCAGTTTTGTTGATACTTCTTAGGCCAAGTGTGTTGGCGGTCCCTATATGATTTCTTAGGTGATTCATATGAAATATTGATTTGGGTTACAAGCAACCTAGCCTATTCACTCAATACTAACTCATTTAGTCAAGTATTTAGACCCAGTTGGTAGATCAATTTCCATATTTGCACATGCCAAACATCTTCCCTTAATTGCTGTTAGATCGTTATTTGGACTTCATTTAACTGAAATCTTATTTTGACTATTTCAACCCCAGATCCTACAACTATGTCACACCCCAAAGTTCCATTAAGGTGGACTAACACCCATTGCAGATAAGGCTCAAGAGAACCAACATGTAACATGCACTTTCTATGAATATTATAAGGGTTTTCCATATTCATCATGCATTCAAGAGAGTAGACAATAATAGCAAGCCAAAAGGGAATGCATATGACTAGGCCATTGGAGCCATAATATCTAAAGACGATAAATAATCACACTTTACTTTACATTGTCTACAAAGCCTTTAGAGAAGGAACAACATTTGATAAGGGTTAGGAAAGGACCCATCTCATGCCTAACTGTATAATACAAAAGTATAAGCTCTATACACATAAAGCTCCAACACAACATGGAGCTCAGTAATAGTAGCTGGATATCCTGTACTCCTACTGGGGAGATCTACTAGTGCCTATACATGCAGCATCAAATGCAGGTCCCCTATAAGGGATGTCAGTATGAGATAATGTATTGAATACGTAAGGTAAAAAGTACTGTGCATGAAATCAGAACTCAAATGAAACCATGCACTGGTGTAAGAATAAGAGACCTCCTTTAGTCATATTGTGGAATCATGTACTTTATGTGCTTTTTATAACTTTACATTTCTTTACTATATAATTTGTGCACAACATGTAATACAAATGACTAGCTGATTAGTGGTAATTCAATATCGAGATCGACTGTGCGAGGCTTTCCTTTCACCCCTGGGACAACCCCCATAATGGGATCGACCCATACTAGGTGATTCTTCCACCCTAGGCTACCACCCATCAATAAACAACTTGATTTTTCTTTTGTTTACTTTTAAGATAATTTTTTTGATGGTCATAATATTAGAGCTGTAGGACTTGTGACATGTAAATGATCATACAAGACAATACCGTAATGAAAGGAGTAGGTTACACAAATAATGAAATGCGTAGGAGTTGAAATGACTTATGAACTTTGTTTAGCGAAAAGAACTCACGTTTCTTGGGATCCAAGTATGTATGTAGATTTGAAATGACTATGTATGGGAGCATATGAACGTGTGATATAGTGGAGACATGGTTTTTAGATATGTTGGAGTTGGTAAGTGCCTTTATGTGCTAAGAAAGAATCTAGATTTCATGTCAAATATTACAAAATCGAGTAGCCTTACATACCTTATTGTACGACCTCATTATTATCTCGAAGTAACCTCTTTTTTGTCATGACCCAAACCTAGGGCCTAGATGTGATCGGCTATTGGGGAACCCAAAGGAACCCTAAATAAGCCTCATAGCATATAATTACACATCGTTGATCGTGAAAATAATTAAATGGCATTTGAAGAATAAAATTAAGGGCTAAAGAGACTAAGGGAGAACTTGTTGTAACAGATAATCAAGAGATAATAGAATCAACTCATAGCATATATACATATCTTTGTCCAACAACACCTCTACTACATAGATGATGGGGGCTAAGACATACAACTAGGCTCACCCTCATTTTTATAAGTATATGATAAAGTAAAGAGAATCTTAATACATAATGTGAAAGAATAGTCATTGTCCCTAGAGTGGAGGACTCACCAAAGGATAACTTGAACAATCCATCTAGCCATAAGAAGAATCAATAGGAGTTTCGATCCCTACATAGTGATATCATGTAGGCAAGAGTATGCGTTAGTACGTTTGAATGTACTAAATATATGGGATGCAATGAAACAAGAGATAAGCATAATAATCCAAGATGCATAACGATAGGCAATAGACATAATATAATAATATGACATGTATGATCAATGCATTAATAAAACATGCTTAAGTAATCTATGCTCATATAAAATATCATATATGTAGAAAAGACCAAGCAAGATTTCCAAGGTATGAACCCCTTAGGGTTAGTGATTATGCCACCCCATCACTTAGATGGATGAGTACGAACCCTCATCTCAGTTGGTGATAATGCTGCCCCATCACCTAGGTGGATGAGTACGAACCCCCATCTTGGTTGATGAGTATAAACCCCCATCTTAGTTAGTGATGATACGGCCCCATCACTAGGTGGAAAAGTATAAAACCATCCCTTGATTACCCGAGCTCTTGTCCTCCCGGATCGGGCATGGTCTAATGCAACACTTTGTATAGAGTTCATCATATGCATAATCTCATTTCTTCATCATATAGTCAATTATATCATATACATAAGCATTTTTCATCATCATAACATCATTCATATCATATCATGCTTTGGGCCTTCGTTTCCTCAAGAAACCATAACCGGACATTCTATCAAATACCTTGGGGGTGTGTAATGGTGTAAATGACCATGCAATTTGAGATGAAATCATCCAAGAAAATCTGTTGTAAAACCATCAATCAACACCTTCCAACACCCCCAAGACATTCACATCAAAACCCCACATCAAATCCAATATTAGATCCAAGATTTAGAGATCAAAACATGCTAAAACAACCATACTTTCCTGAACTAAAATCACTGTACTATAAATTTCTCAATATACAAGATGCACATGTAAAATAAACTTTAAATCATGCATTATTAAGTAAAAAGGGTTTAGGCACCATGGCTGGAAGGACCAATGGTTCAACACTACATACCTTAGCTTTTGGAGAAACCTTGAAGAAGGCTTTAATGGGGACTTAAAGCTTGAGTGAAATCCTTGATGAAATCCTTAAGATTGGTCTTGAGATTTGGGACTTGAATTTGGGAGTAAATACTTGGCTAAGTATTTTGGTGAGTATGAGGAATGTTTAGGATGATAAAGGGGTAAAACAAGGCTAAGATATGTATCTTCAAGTGTGGGAACCCTTAGGCCCAAGACTTAAAAGTCTTGGACCGAAGTCAAGAGAAAATAGGACCAAAACAGACTGCTCACTGGAATTGCATTTCTTGCACAAATGAGTTCGACGAAAATGGACATAACTCCTTCATATTAACTCAAAATGATGTGAAAACAAGTGCATTGGAAAACTAATTGAAAGATCTTTAATTTGATAGGTTGTGGGCTACCCAGTGCTTTGTGTACTAAAAGATATGCCCCTTCAAAGTTGACCCTCTAAAATCGCATTTTTGCGATTTTTGAATTTTGATACGGTTGGTATAAAATTTGGGTTAGACCCATTTCCTACTCAATTTGATCCCCTAAACAAGAATATCAAGTAATAGTTTCAAAATAACGGATGGAGTTTTAGATATATGGAAATTACGATTCCGGGTACTTCTGAGGCACATTCTCGGGCACTTTTTGGGGTCGTTACACTTTTTCCCCAATACTTATTTACATCAGAGTAGGCGATAAAACTAGTACTAGAAACTAATAAACATATCTTGGTAGCCCAATTTCATAAAAAAATAACACACGGGCAGCAAGCGTGTAATTATCAACCATAGCGTATTCTTTCAATCTTTCCGCCTCTAATCATATTTTCTAATACATATTCTCATATACATATCATGTGTAGATTGTTTTAGTTTCATAACAGTCTCACAATAGCCCACAAAGCAAAATACACAACAATTATACATAACATACAAGTAGGCAACATCACATTACGTCCCTTCACTACATTTCGATATCAATAATTCCAAACCTGTACCAACTTCAACCAAACTATTCTCACAATATTTACATATAAAAATAGTCCTAAAATAGTCCAAAAATAGTTCTCAAAATAGGTGGAGTACATGAGATAATAGTCCTCAATCAATTAGCCCACAATTTCTACTAACAACACATTTAGGATAACACACTAAAACGCGATTATTTAAGTAGAACAAAATAGTGCAACGACCTTTCTACTTCATTATAGAACTAAAAATCATTAATAACATCAATCTACCTTCATGATCAATCTAACCAAGGAGAGTAAAACTCCCAAATAAACAAGAAAAGTGCATAACAATCTTTGAAATATATGTTGTCTAAAATTTCAACACAAGTATAACCCGCCTAGTCTCTTATGTTTCATGAAGTAACCATACTAAATATACAAGTATATTACTTACCTTTACCTTCAAGGTTGAGATCTTCTTTAAGAACCCTAGTAAGGTGTCACGCCCCAAGTTGCCGTTAGGGCGGACTGGCACCCTTGCCGATAAGTCTCGGGAGAACCAATCTATATCTATTCGCCTGTTTACATATTATAATTAACTTTCTATGTTTGGCGTACTTATAGGGAGATAAATGGTTATAACAAGCTAAACAGAGATGCGTATATCTAGGCCATTGGGGCCACGGTGCCTAATGTATGAGACATGACCACACTTTAGTTTACATAGTTTACATAGCCTCTAGTCGAGAGAAAGTATCCATAAATATTCGGGACAG
>JAOTQJ010000091.1:10875593-10893912 GCA_025642045.1 Solanum sejunctum | reverse complement strand
AAGAGTTAAATCAATTTGGAGAAAAACTAGTTTTTTGTGTTCCCCATGATTGCTTACTTAGAATCACTGAATAACCTAATTTTTTCCTAGTATGTAACATGCAAGACGGTAAGTTGTGTTCACCAAACCCTTTGGTCCAGGCGATAGGTGAATTTTACTATGTGACTTGGCCCATCTCCGCAGTGTGCATTACTAACCCTTAACTACTAGTCCTAGTACAAGCTCCCCTTAGCTCAGTTCGGTTGATTAGACAACAACACATCAATTGAAATATGTTGATTAATCTCTTTTCCTATTCATTACTACCTTGGTCTAGTTAATTACACCAGGCGGGTTCTAATGTTGGCCACCACTAGAAAACATGTAAAACGAAGAGAATCAATTAATACATGCATGGACAATTTCCAAGAATTATGAATGATCCAGTTTTATTTTGTTAGTTCTTCATGGTTCCCACAACCATAGTTGTGGATTTAGCTGCTCATCGTTTGTGTAGATGCATGACTTATGAATTGGAATAATATAATAGAGCACATATACAATTGAATTAAGAACAAGCAAATCCAACTTCCAAGAGAATCACAAGTTTAAAGATGAAATTAATGTACAGGTGTTCTTAAAACTCTCTAACGTTATCTTACTATTTTTCCTCTCTAATTATTGACTTCTCTGAGTATTGTGCCTAAACTTGATCAAAAATACTATAAAAAACTATTTATAATATTTAAAATACAAGTGCTAAACACATTAGAATAACTAGTTTAGCACGCCTCACGAACGGGTTTATGGGCCATTTTGCATTCCACGGCCCATAATCAAGGTCTCGTATTGTGATACTGGAATTATGGACTTCACGTCTATGAAATTAATCTATGACCCATAGGAGGTTTCTTTTGATAAATCTTCAGAGAGTCCCAATCTCTAATCCTCAGGGCGCAAACTATGTTCTACGACTTGTAAATCATTCCACGACCATCTGCATATTCATAGAATTAACATAAAAAATTCAACCCCTCATTGGAATTGTCCGCAAAACCCACTTCACAACTCATAGAGTGAACTACGGGTCATAAAGGGCCTCGTACTACATCAAAATCAACAAGTTCTGTACTTTCTTCAAAAAATCAAGGTCAACCCTAGAATCCTACAAATATAACACAAAAACACATAGCATCACATTGAGAACACATGAAATTTCAAGTTTTAAGCACTAAAAGATCTGCATTTTGGTAGCACATTAGTTCTCAATGTGATGTTAGTAGGTTCGCTACTGATTTTGAGACATTATAAGTATATGTTGCTTGTTTTGAGGATCCACAAGACCCTTTATGGGCTGTATAATATTCTATGGACAGTGAAGTAGGTTTCGTGTGCAATTCTAGTGAAAGGTAAATTTTTGAAGTTTGGTCTACAAATATGCAAATATGTCATGCAATACTTTACGAGTCGTAGATCAAGTCTCGTACCCTGAGGATTAGAGAAGGAGAACTTTCTGAAGTTTAATCTAACCAGACCCTCTATGGGTCGTAGAACCTTTTATGGGCCATAGAGGGGTATCGTAGAATCCAAGTTCAAAATTGAAGGAACAAAGTATGAAAGCCTGAGTATGAGCCATAAATCACTATATGGCCCATAGAGCACCTCAAGAAGCCTGTCGACCTAGTTATCCTATTTTATTTTCAATATGTATTTTAAAACTATAAATAGGTTTTTAGGGTTTTCTTCTTGGGGATGGAGCACGAAAACAACAAGATGTAGCAGATAAAAAATATTAGAGAGTTTGATAAACACTTGTAAACTTTAATTTCATCTTCTAATTACGATCTTGTGATTCTCATTGAGGCTTTGGATTTTCTTGTGGTTAATTTAATTGTGTAAGTACCCTATCATGTTATTCACATTCATGAGTCTTGCATTTATATACATCATGAGTGGCTAAATAGGGTTATAGGAACCATAAGGAACTAATAAGTTAAAACTGAATAATTCCAAATTTGTAAAATGTATACATGCATGTCTTAATTAACTCTCTTTCTTTTGAATGTTTTCTAATGGTGGTCAAGATTAGAACCCTTCTAGTGTTACTGACTGGACCAAGGTAGTAATGAATAGGAAAAGAGATTAATTAGCAGGATTTGACTGATATTTCTTGTCTAATCAACCTATATGGGCCAAGGGGAGGTTGTATTAGGATAATAGGTAAGGTTAGTAATATCACACTATGGGGATGGACCAAATCATGTAGTGAAATTCTCCTCAGTGAACATAACTTATTGTTTTGCAAGCTAACACTAGAAATGAATTCAATTATCCTGTGATACTAAGTTAGGGAATCATGGGGAACATAATATCCTAGTTTCTCTAGATATTGGTTTAAACTCTTGTTTTAGTTTAGTATTAGTTTCATAAGTTATTATGAAACCCCCCTTCTTTTAGGGAGATAAGTTGGTTAATAACCCAAATTGCAACATTGAATTCTTCAAAGTCTACCATATTATCTTGGATTCAACCCTAACCTTGGTTAGATCTATATCTTGACAATGACTACTTTCGTCTCAAAAAGGAGGTGTAGCTTGGGTGACATCAGATATCAAGGGAGATTATGTACCTATTGTGGATAATCTAAGGGAGTAAATACTCGATGAAGCTCATAATTTCAAGTATTCTATTTATGCGGGATCCACCAAAATGTATAGAGATTTGAGAGAAGTGTATTGGTGGAATGGCAAATAGAAAGACATAGCAAGGTGTGGGATAGAATGTACAATTTGTCAACATGTGAAGGTAGAGCATCAATTACCCAGTGGTTTGACTCAAGATATTAAAATATCAACTTAGAATTAAGAGATAGTGAATATGGATTTTATCACGGGTTCGCGAAAGGTTAGAAAACAATTTGACCCTATAGGACTAGTTACGGATAAAATGATAAAATCAACCCACTTCTTGCCTATGAAGACTTCTTATGATGCCAACGATTATGACAAGGTTTATATTTAAGAGTTGGTACCAGTGTACATTAAATCGGATAGACATGCTCAATTTACATCTTATTTTTTAAAGTCATTCCAAAAATGCATTGGCACAAAGGTGAAGTTAAGTACCACATTTCATCCTCAAATGGATGGATAAACCAAAAGGATAATACATACATTGGAGGATATGTTGAGGGCTTGTACGCTGATTTCAAAGGGAGTTAGTTAATTACTTACCTCTTATTAAATTTTCTTATAATAATAGTTTTCATTCAAGTATTGGTATGGCTTCATTTGAAGCATTGAATGATAGACATTGTAGATTGCTGGTAGGAGGATATGAAGTTGGATAAATGCATTTAATTAGACCAAATTTGGTGCTTGATGCTATGGAAAAGGTGAAGTATAAGTCAAAGGTTGAAAGCTACTCAAAGTCATCAAAAGTCATATGCCAATGTTAGGAGAAGAGAATTAGAGTTTAATGAAGGTAATTGGGTGTACTTGAAGGTTTTCACAATGAAAAGAGAAATGCACTTTGGTAGGAAAGGTAAATTGTGTATAAGAGATGTGGGAACTTATAAGATAGCAAAGAGAATTGCGAAAGTAGACAATGAATTAGATTTTCCTATGGAATTATCTATGGTTCATTCAATGTTTTATGTTTCCATGCTAAGAAAATTCTTGGGTAATCCTAATTCAATTGTTCCATTGAAAGATGTGACCGTTGAGGAAGATTCGACTTACAAATAAGTATCGGTAAAGATTTTGGACCGGCAAGTGAAGAAGTTAAGAAATAAAGAGGTTGAATTCATCAAAGTATTATGGAAGAATCCACAAGTTGAAAATGCTACATGGGAGGCTGAGGCGTACATGATGAAATGATACCCTTATCTCTTTTCTTCTATATAAGCCTAAGGTTCTTAATATGATATATTCCTTCAAAATTCTAGTAAATGCATATCTCTTGTTAACTTGCATTCATACATGATCATAAAACTATTTTTGAATGATATTTGATGTATAAGTTTGACAATTTGACGAAAATGATGCTTAAGTTGCATTTTTTGCATATATGCTATGATGATGGTTGCATTCATAATCTATTCAAGTGTAATGTTGTCTCCTTTGAGGATGAATGATCCCAATGGTAAGATATTATAATCATAACACCTCTCATGTTTTCGGGCTTGAAGAACCAAAAGATAGGAAATTTGTTGATAGTCTGACCCTACAAGCCAGTTTATGGCCCAAAGAAGTAACCACGGTTAATAGGTGGTCTCATGGAGAGTTCCCAGAAAAAATAGAAAATTGAAGAACTTTTCGGAGTTGACATACATGATATCAGATGGACCATATAGGATCCACAACCTATCAACAGGTCTCGTAAGAAGAGGCCGTAAAGAAATTAAATATTTCTAAGTCTACAATCGATCTACAAAAGGGGTGGTAGCCCATAAGTGGAATGACAGGTTATATTACATAATCATGACTTAGAAGCTCCAATTCTAGTAGCTCAACTTTTATGGCACTCAAATCCATAAGCTAAGGTATGGACCATAGGTGCATCCACAACCCATAGAAGGAGTTTGTCATATGGCTCTGATAGTTTTAAATGAATGGTGTTTTTGACATTTTCAATTCATCTAAGCCCTAAACTATGTTGTTTTTGCTACCTTTACTGACTTAACCAACCTAATCTCTATAAAATCCTATTTCTAAATTATTCAAAGCCTTTAATTCACAAATGTTTCTCAAGGATTCTCAATATCTTTCTCTCTCTTTAAGTCAAGGGTTTCATTGAAGCTAAATATTGAAGCTTTGATTATGGATTTCTAGATTTTCTTCTTCAATCCTAAGGATTCTACTTAAAGTATGTAATGCTCCATTCATGGATTGGTTTCATCAATGAAGCCCAATCCAAACCTTTATTTTATCAAAACTTCATGATGAATTCTTCTGGGTTTTTAAGCTATGATTCCAATTGCATGGATTATGATTCCTATATGATAATGATGACTACTTATTCATAAATTATGATTAATCTCAATATGTATATGATTTCAAGCAAAAGAATATGGTTTTAAAGTATACATGATTAGGGCTTAACGATTTAATATGGACTCTTTTATTAATGATCTAATTTGATTTCAATGGCATGTTTTCTCTATGAATCTTACTCAATTGCATGGTTTTGACTCAAGTATTCATAACCCCACACTTAGCCCTAGTCTCTTCCGATAAAGCTACGAATTTTCATGATTATAATCTCAATTATGTACAAGCATATTTTATGACAATGATGATATTATGAAAGCCATGATAATGTTATGCGAAAGAGGTTGATGAATACCCTAATGTTTATGATTATGTTGTGGTTGGAATGTCTACCAACACCCCAATGAAAGCAAAGTATATGAACTATTCTTAAGTCATGATGTTTTCATGATAGTTATGATGACTATTTATGAAATATGAAAGTATGATGATTTTAATGAAGTATGAACTATGTTGAAAAGCTATGTATATACATGATTTATGTATTTCATGGGATATGACATAGCACCGATGAGATTGGTTGTGAAGACTCGACCTGAGGTGTCCGTAATGTAAAGCCTACCTCTCTCATTACTATGTGCCACCATAGGGATAATTATATCAGTATATGGTAATATGTTAGTGGAACTACATAAGTAAAACATATTCTAAAATGGAAAGGTTCCCATAATGTTTCATGTTAAAGCACATACCAAAATGGGAAAGGTCCCATAACATAAGGTATAGTCTACCCTAACAAAATAGGCTACTCTTTAACGCAGTGTAGAAGCAACATCAGAACTCCATGTAATAGTCTGCATGGTCTTATATGTTGGCTATGGTTTTATTCCCACCTATGTAATGTTAAGGTTATGAATGGATTTGATGATACTTCTTCTCATGATTTTAAACTTGCATGCTCATATATCTTGTGTCCGTATCCTATTGATTATGATTATACTTATTGATATTATTGTGATGTCTTTGGATTCATGGCATACCTACATACTTAGTATATTCCATGTGCTAATGCATACTTCTTTGCATATATAATCTAACCATGTAGAGGCGAATGACAAGGTAACTACTTCATTTCATGGCTAGATTCATATTTTGAGTGTGAAGACTTGTTGGTGTGTTCCCATGCTTCGGGAACAAGCCTTATGATACTTTTTCTTTATTTTGACTTTTTCATTTTTATTCTTTTGATGTATATTTTGAGGGTGAGCTAGTCAACTATGTGTTGGTCCCTTCTAAGATCTATGATGTAGAGGTATGATTTGGACCCAAATAGATTGATGTATATTCCATATGGGAATGATGACTTTTATTTTGATAAACCTCCATTTGCTTACTCTCTTATGTATTCATATATTACCTTCTGAATGTTTATGATATGAACACAAGGCTTGAACGGGATACTTTCAGGTGTCCCATTCATGTGTCACGGCTATTAAGTAACTTTAGTTCAAAACTCAACTTTTTATATACTGAAATAAAAAGTAAAAAAGGTCATTCGCTTATAATGTGTAAAACACAAATAAAAAATTTGAGCACCAATAAACTAGAAAAAATAGTTAAAATAAAGTTAAAAAAAAACTATACGAAGGGAAGGAGGAGGAGGCAGGGGGCAAAAATAATATTTTTAATATATAATGAAATAAGTTGATATTATCTATAAATTTTTATTAAATAGATGTGAATAATAAAATATATTTATTTTATATTAATAAGAATAGTATTTGGTAATAATATTATGCTAAGTGATATGCTAATGGGATGGCATTGGGATTGAGTATAGGGAGAGACGGGATATATTTCATTGAGAAATAATAATATGATAGTTGAACATTTGAAAATATAATATTTTTCAACATATTCAATAAGATATCACAAGCAATAATACAAAATACCTAGAAATAATAATTTACTATTATCCACGTATTGTGCGGGTACGTATACTAGTATTATTAATAAGAGAAGATATCGTTATGCCCCGGGAGGATACCTTGGCATAGCAGGAACTTGAAGAACCATAACTGATCCCTTAAGAGAGCCATTTGGCCTCATCAGCATATCATACTCAACAGCAGAAGAATAGCTCAATAAACACAGGCCTCATATGAAGATAAAAACATATCTCTAATACATCATAGTTTTCAAAATAGAAGTAAGATTAGATACATCAAATCCTTACTCAATACTCACAGTCTACGAAACCTCTACTCAGTAGTCAAGATGGTGTTATGACAGGCCAGAAATGTCTTCATCATTCAAGATATTATGTAAATTAATACATTACTAAATCTAGTGAGTTAAACTTAAATTAAAGTCAAAAGAAAAAGTTTTATAAGATAACTATTTGCTTAAAATCGAAAATGGATTCAATACAATTCACCAGAATCTAAGAAATGATCAAATTAGAAAATCATTTCTATTTTGATTCTACAAAAATTCAGTTTCATTTTTGAATGAAGTTAGATGATTCAACTCATATTAGTTTAATAGTTTACCCAAGAGTTACTCAATAAATCGGTTGATTGGAATTGCTAGATAGATAGATGTTACAGATGATGAACAAATTTCTTTTATATGTGTGGTATTTTATCTTTGTTAGGATTGTCTACCTATAATAATAGCGTAATCAAAAATCCCAATCAAAGAAATACTATAATTAACAGTAATAAAAAGATAGAAAGGCTCCTCTGGAAGCTAGGAGGGCTCACCAACTCAAGAATGTACCGAGTTCGAGCCTCAATGATGCGAGTGCTGAAGTCCTCTATCTGTTGTATCTATATCATAAAATGATACAAGCCCAAAATGGACATCAGTACATAGAATATACTAGTATGTAAAATAGCTCATGAAAAGTAAGGCTCGACTCAATACTCATGTAAAATAGCTCATGAAAGGACTTACCAATTAACTTTAGTAGTAGTTCAATACTACTAAAGTTAATTGGTAAGTCCTTTGCTTCGGGGACCTTAGTCTATGTTGCTCTTATTGTGTATTGAGAAATTCTTCTTTATTATCTATTTTGACTATGACTTTAACTTTATCTTGCCTACATGATTTTGACTTTGAATTGGCCCCCACTCTTATTTATGTATTAGAGGTATTTGTTGTACATCTTATGTATTTATGATATGATCTTGACTCTTGTCTCTTGATTATAATGTTATATAAGAATTTTTCTTAGTTCTGTTGCCCCCTATTCTTGCTCATTTATGTTTTTATATACTTCCGCGATCAATGATGTGTAATGATAAGTTAATAGGCTTGTTTGGCGTCTCTTTGGGTTCTCCATTCATCATGTCATGTCTAGGTCGTAGGTCGGATCGTGGAAAACTTGGTATCAATGCCCCAAATTGATAGATCCTTGGAGTCCAACATACCGCGTCAATTAGAGTCTTATTCATAGTTTTGAAGTGCACCATGACTATAAGTAAAAAGCTATGAGATGTTTTAGGAAATGTTTCCTTCTTCATGTTATAAGTCCAGCAATAGAGTTGTTGTAAGTTTTACCCCTAATGATTTTTCCCTCTTATGCTAGATCATGCCAAATACTAAAGAAAGTAGGGCCTAAACTCCCGAGGAGCAACCTACCAATGGTGAGCTTTGGATGCTCTCACTATGCTTCCCTAAGTTGTGGCCAACCAAGTTAACCAAGGGGCCCAAGCCCCTCATGCTACTACCCTGAGAACTAGGGTAAGAGAATTCATAAGGATGAATCCTACGGTGTTCTATAGGTCAAAGGTGGATATAGATCCACAAGAGTTCATTAATGAGGTCTATAAAATCTTGAATATGATAGGTGTTGGTCCAAATAAAATTGTAGAGTTGACGGTGTACCAACTCAAAGGGATAGCCCAAATATGGTATTATCAATGGAAGGGTGAGAAGGGAATTGGTAATATGATGCTTTGGGAAGAGTTCAAGTTGGCTTCCTTAATAAATTTTTCCCTCTTGAGCTTAGGGAAGCTATGTTGGTAGAGTTCATGAACTTGAAACAAGGTGTTATGTGTGTGAGGGAGTATGCCCTCAAGTTTAATCAACTTTCAAAGTATGCTCCTCATTTTGTGGTCGATCTTAGATCTAGGATGAATAAGTTTGTGATGGGGGTCTCCTACTTAATAAGTAAAGTATGTCAGTCCACCATGCTAGTTAATGACATAGACTTGTCTTGGTTGATGACCTATGCCGAGCAAATGGAGGAGGAGAAATTGAGGAAGAGAAGGGGGTATGAGGTCAAGAGGGGTCAGTTTGAGTTTAAATTTAAAAAGGGTACTAGATTTCATCAAGGCCAAGGGCCTTCTCATGCTACTAATAGGGGGTTTGCCAATGACTTCCCTAGGCTTTTATTGTTGTATACCCCAAATGTGGAAGGCGTTATAGAGGCCCATGTTTGAAGGGTTCTAATGCATGTTATGAATATGGGGAGCTTGGTCACAATAAGGCATATTGTCCAAGAAATCGTGGTAAGGGCTGGGGTGCAACTGCAGTTCTATTAGGTAAAGGTGGTCCTCAAGGTGATGCCCCGAGGCACAATCATTTTTATGCTCTACATGGGAGGCAAGGGGTTAGTGAGATTCCCGATGTTGTTACCGGTATGTTGAAAATCTTTGACTTTGATGTATATGCTTTGATTGATGTAAGTGCCACCCTTTCCTTTGTTACCCCTTTTATTGCTAAAAATTTCCACGTTGCCCCCGTGTTGTTGCATGAGTTGTATCAAGTGTCTACTCCAATTGGTACCTCTATTGTTTCTAGGAAGGTTTATAAAGGTTGTCATATTTGCATTTTGCATAAGTTGTTACCTTGTGATCTTATTGAACTAGACATGGTAGATTTTGATGTCATTCTTGGGATGGATTGGTTGCATGCCTACTATGCCCTATTTATTGTAGAACCTAAAGGGTTAAGTTCCAATTCTCTAATGAACCCATCCTTGAGTGGGAAAGTCAATATATGGTGGTCAAAGATAGATGCATTTCATGCATTAAAGCCCATAAGTTGATCTCTAAGGGGAGTCTTTATCATCTTGTGAGGCTTAAAGATGTGGAGTCTAATGTCACTTCCATAGAGTCAGTTTTGGTTGTAAATGAATTCCTTGATCTCTTTCTAAATGACCTTATTGGTGTTCCTCTTGAAAGGGAAATAGATATTGGTACAGACCTCCTCCCTGATAATCAACCTATCTATATTCCCCCTTACCCTATAGCCCTGGCGAAGTTGAAGGAGTTAAAGGAATAATTGAAAGATTTGTTGGCGAAGTGATTTATTAGACCCTTTAATTACCGTGGGGTGCTCCGGTGTTGTATGTTAAAAAGAAGGATGGGTCACTTAGAATGTGTATTGACTACCAAAAACTCAATAGGGTCACTATCAAGAATATGTATCCTCTTCTAAGGATTGATGACTTGTTCGACCAGTTGCAAGAGGCTAGGTTCTTCTCTAAGATTGATATTCGGTCCAAGTATCATCAAGTGAGGTTGAGGTAGTGTGATGTTCCCAAGACGGCCTTCCAAACTAGATATGGGCATAATGAGTTTGTTATGATGTCTTTTTGATTGACCAATGCACCGACCATCTTCATAGACCTAATGAATAAGGTATTCAAACCATATCTTGATTCCTTTTTTATGGTCTTTCTTGATGACATTTTGATCTATTCACAAAGTAGAGAGGAGTATATAGGGCATTTGAGGGTTTTGTTGCAAAGATTGAGGAAGGAAAAATTATATGTCAAATATGACAAGTGTGAATTTTGGTTGAAGGAGGTTGGTATAAAAGTGGACCCTAAGAAACGTGATGTGATTAGAAATTGGCCTAAACCATCGACCCCATCAGATATTGAGAGATTCTTGGACCTAGTGGGTTATTATAGAAGGTTTGTGAATGGGTTCTCCTCTATTGCTTCCCCTATGAAAAAATTGACTCAAAAAAAGGTTAAGTTTGTTTGGATCGATAAATACGAGAGGAGCTTCCAAACATTGAAAGATAAGCTTATATCTGCTCCTATATTATTATTACCATATAGGCTTGAGGGATTTATGGTGTATTGTAATGCTTCTGGGGTTGGTTCCGGTTGTGTGTTGATGCAAACTGGTAAGTTCATAGCTTATGCTACTAGAGAACGCAAGGTACATGAAAGCAACTACCCTACCCATGATCTAGAGTTAGTTGTCATTGTGTTTGCATTGAAGATTTGGCATCACTAGTTGTATGGGGTGCATGTGGATGTATTCACCAATCATACAAACCTCCAACATGTATTCACTCAAAAGGATCTCATCTTGAGGCAAAGGTGATGGTTAGAACTTCTTAAAGACTATGATGTGAGTGTGCACTATCATCCGGGTAAGGCAAATATGGTGGCGGATACTTTGAGTAGGGTGTCTATGGGTAGCCCAGCTCATGTTGATGGTGGTGATAGGGAGATGTCTAGGGAGGTGCATCAATTGGCTAGATTGGGGATTAGGTTGGAAAAGGTTGGTGATGATAGTGTGCTTGTTATTGATGGATCGAATTCTACATTGGTTGATGAGGTGATAGCAAAACAAGATCTTGACTCCTCCTTAATTGAATTGAAGGCCTTCGTTAAAAGAGGGAAAAGTAAAGGTTTTCTCCTAAGGGAGAGATGGGGCCCTTAGGTACTGATGTGCTGTCAAAATACAGCACATTTGATGCCTAAAACAAGGGATTTGTGAGTTCTTAATATAACTTTTTATGGTTTTTATGTGTGTGTGTTATTCTTGCAGAAAAGTTAATTGGGCAGATATTGGAGAAAAGTTATAGATTTTACTAAAGCATAGTACATGCGAGTTCACCTACGAGTCATAGCCTAAGCTATAAGTTGTAGGGTGCTATCATAGGAAGAAATAGAGACCAAAAATCAGAAATTTGCTAAGTGGAGATCCACCCTATGAGGCCACCTTACGAGTTGTAGGTCTCAATATAACTCGTATAGGTGTACTCGTAGTTGGAATCAGAGAGACCAAACATTGGATCAACAACTGAAGGCCTACACTACGAGAGGAGCATACGAGTCATAGCCCAAGCTATGACTCCTACCAGTGGGGCATACCAGTAGAGTCAA
Source organism: Solanum sejunctum (assembly GCA_025642045.1). Classification (NCBI taxonomy): domain Eukaryota; kingdom Viridiplantae; phylum Streptophyta; class Magnoliopsida; order Solanales; family Solanaceae; genus Solanum; species Solanum sejunctum. Next base: position 10,881,804 of record JAOTQJ010000091.1, on the reverse strand, counting down.
AGATGCTAAAAACATGATATAAAACCCCAATTACAACTAGTAGGTCACCCGGTGAGTCGTACCTGCGAAGCGTACTAGCTGCCAGCTGTCTTTTCTGCATAATTTTTAGGGTTATTTTGTAAATAGTATAAATACTTTAAGTTAGGGTTTTATTTGTGGAGATTCAAAATTAAACAAAAAACATCATCTTTGAATACAGTCTGAAGGAAACTTTTAGGTTTTTAGCTTAGTCTATCATTTTCTCTTGGAAAACCTAATTTTGGGATTGCAAATCTTGCTTTGTGCTTATTATCAATCTATCAAGCTTGTGTTTGCAACTTGTGGTGTCTTCAATCTTCATTGCTTTGGGTTAAATTCTCAATCATGTCTCTTACTTGCATTTTCGTTGGTTCTGCCTTAGCCTTGAGTAGCTAAGAACCCACAACTTGGGGTTGTGGGAACCATGGGTAGTTAACTTGAAATGACCTAGGTTAGTGCATTTCTATGATTAGGGTTTTGCATATATTATATATTTCTCTTCATTATGATTATTGTTTGGTAGTGGCCAACACCAAATCCTTCTCACTATCACGATCCCGACCATGGTACTGATGAATAAGAAAAGAGAATTAGATGACAAAATTTGATTTTTGTTTTCTCGTCTAATCAACCAAAGCTGACCAAGGGGAGGTTAACTGGGACAATAGGTAACGGTTAGTTGGAACGCCATGGTTGCCGACCAAGCACCATAGTGAAATTCGACCTTCACCTTCACAAGAGAGTTAGAAGAACCTAATTTATCATCTTGCATGTAAATCTCTAATTGTAGTTATGTTATCTAGGTTAATCGAGTCAATGAACCATAAGGAATAATTGATAGTGAATTCTTGAATCACATAACCTCCCCCCCCACACACACACACACCCCATTTACAGATTTTAGTTATACATAGTTGAAATAATTGATAGTGAATTCTCATAGTCAAACCCTGTATTACCTGTGGATTCGATCCTAACCTTTGGTTAGGTTAATTACTCACAACGACCGCTTTCTTATTGGAGTATGAACATCAAGACACAAATTATGGCGCTATTATCGGGGAATACGGCTTGGTTTTGACTTGATTTCACTATTAGTTAGTTCTAGTATTAATTTCTAAACTCTCTTATATTTTACTTTTATCTTTTGTTTTTACTGTTTAGCCTATTCACAGGTTAGTTGGCACAATGACTGCACAAAAGCTCTATGTCGCAACTGACTTTTGGAGACATTACAGTGGTGAAGCCTTGTTTTACGGACAAGAATCCAAAGACCCCCAAACTCACCTACAGAATTTTATTCAAATGTTAAGGGGGGTTCTTGGGATAAGACATCCAGCTTGGGAGGCCATGACTCTTCAAGCTTTCCCCATGACTCTCCAGAGTGAGGCTACAAAAAAGTGGTCAATTCTCCCACCTGATATTTGTTATAACTAGCAGGAAGTATGGAGAGTCTTCCTCATGAACTTCTATAAAGAGCCCAACAAGCAAAAGCTATAGAATAACATCTGCAATTTTAAAAGGGTGCTAGGAGAACCTTTTGTAGTAGCATGGCAAAGGTATAAGCAGTACTTGGCAATGATTCAGAACCATTATCTGGCTGATGATGAATTGGTAGCTAGCTTCTACCAAGTACTAACCTCTGAGAAACAAGGGCATGCTGATGTATTATTTGGAGGAGATTGCTAGGCATTTGTAAGATGACCATTTAATGAGATCACTGAGCATATGGACAAGTTATTTATAGTTTCCCAAGTCTACCAACCCTTTCAAAGATAGGCCGGACCATGTACTAGTGTATTAAAGAAAGCCCTAAGTAAGCCTAAGAGTAAGAATGTGCAAAATTGGCCAAGACTACCGTACTAGCATTGCATCACTGATAAGGTCACAAGGATTGAACATGTTCTTGAGTAAGTCCTGATTAAGGTCAATGATCAAGATGATATTGTTTGGGAGATAAAGTTTGATGTTCTCAAAAGTAACTACAAAGTGAAACAACAAACTATGTCAATGTAAGGGCTCGCAGATAGGATGGAACAGGTTGCTAAAAAACTAAAGCCAGTGCAGGATAAGCAAAGGAAGAATAGAAGGAGCAGCGACGGAACTCATGGAGAAGTCTGATTATCCATGATGGCATGATCAAGCTATGACGTTAAACAAGAAGCTTCTTGGGAGGCAACCCAAGCATCTCTTATGTTTCGAATTATGTTGAGACATTTTTATTCGTCTAATTTATTGGGTGGTAGTTTAATTTTTTTGTTTTGAGTGTCAAGACTTTGAATCAGCTGTATTATCTTGTATTTAAGTGTATCTGGAGTAATTGGTTGCAGGAATAAACCGGGAAAATGAGGAGTAGAGAGATTTATGCTTGGAGCAGCTTCTACAAGTAGGCCTATGAGTTGTAGTCACCACTATAACTCATAGTCATGCCTCGTGACGGGAAATAGTGAGTATTAAAAGATGGCAGACATACTACTAGCCAACTTTACAATTCGTAGGGACTCCTATGAGTCGTAAGTGGGGTTTGTAGTATCCATGTATAAAATTTTAAATTTTCTTAAGCATTGGGTCTGTTGTGAGACCGGTACCTATGAGTCGTATAACATCCTGTGACTCATAGTCGGGGTCTCATAGGTCCAAAGAAGAATTTTAAAAGGAGACCCAATTTAGAATATTAAAAGACTAATGTCTTTTGGCTCATTATGTCCCTTCATGAAATGGTTGTTCTCACTTTATAACCTCCAAAACATCATTTTTCACGGTTTCATTCATCCCCAAAATAATTCTTCTACTAACATCTCCCAGCAAGTGAATTTCACCAAGTTTCTGGCCTTTTATTCTTCTTCTCATCACTCAGTCATCTTTCATCGGGTAAGTTTTCGTCGTTAAGTTTTGTATACATCTAAAATAATATTGTTTTGTGGGTTTTTGATTGATTATTCTTTTGATCATGATTAGAGAAACCATGTGAAAATGATTGTGATAGTGGGAGGAGTATGATTTAAAATTGTCTACACCCTTGTAATGAGTCAATTCTTCAATTCTACCCTTGCTTTGTCATTATAAAGTCTGATGTTATGGTTGTATGTGTCTATTGCGTGATTTATAGGTAATAATCTAGGGAAACGATATTGGAGTTGAAAGTCATAAATGTTAGGGTGGTATCATTCTGTTTTTAGGATTAACTATTATATGAACTTGAGTGAACCTCTGCATGTCTCCAGTTGTGCTAGACCATTATTGAAATTGGGTGATGTCCAAGATTAGTTCATACTAGAGGTATTTTGAACGATATGGAGAATTCCTGTGTCATTTTAGGATTATTGGTAAATTGTAGTATTAGGCTTTTTACTAGGTTATTCATGTGTTTTTTGATTTTTGATGCTTCCTAAATTGTTCTTGGTCATTGTGGAAAGGTTAGAGGCACCAAAGGTACGCTCTGTTTGCTACTACAAGAACCCACTACGATTTATGAGTCATCCTATGAGTTTTAGTAGCCCTTCATAGAAGGTAGCAGTCATCTATGGTGCCTTAACATTTTCCATACGAGGCTCATTTGTAGCGCTTATTACAACTCATAGAGGTGGTCTTATAGCCCAAATCTAAATTTTTAAAGTATTTCTAGAATGATGTATGATCCCAGATTATGACTCTACGTAACCTACATCATACCTGCATCTTGTAGGTGATTCCAGAATATATTTCTCTCAGAGAACTTGGTACTATGAGTCCACAGTACGATTGTAGGTCACCGTACGAGTTGTACCTTCACCTCGTATCTACAACCCTGCATCTGGTTCAGTTGTTTTTCACTTAGGTATTTGTATTATTTATTGTTTGATTGTTCATGTGTTAGTCATTTATAGAACAAAACATCATAGGACTCATGTGTTGGTATGTGTTGACTTTTCATATATCATGCCTCCAAGAGGGCAAAAGGGTGTTGCCTCAACTTTAGGACACACTAAGAGATGAGATGTCGGATGACAATTTACTAAAGAGATAAATGTGCACCTAGATCCTAAAGCTAATGTGCTTGTGACAAGAGCACAAACAACAAGGCTCTCGATGGAAGTGGATAGTCCCTTCCAATATGAAGAAAAGTGTAACAATGAAGGATCAGATGATGATAGCTCACTTTATGAGTTCAATTCATTCGAGGTATCTCAAGTTCAGCCAAAGGAGACTGCTCCAAAATAGCCAACCGATCTAACTTACACCATTACCTCTATAGACCCTTAAGGAACAAGATGGTATATAGCAGGAATGAGAGAGATTTACGAAAAAATACTAGAACCAAAAAGTTAAGGGAGGCCAGTGTGGAGGTTTCATGAGGATCCAAGATTAAAACACTCAGGGCTAAGCGGTGCACTATGACTAGAAGCTGAAATTGAGCGTTATGCACTTCGATGGCTTTCACAAGTGTTGGGAAATCACGCCCCCTGCATGGTCAGAGAATTCTTTGCCTCCTACTGTGATACTTTACATAGAAATCTTTCGAGGCATAAAAAGCCTATTGAGCATTGAGTGGTTCTGGACAGAGGTAAAGTTGTTGATATTACAGAAGAAACTATTCAGAGGTTACAATTTGGGACAAATTATAGAGTTCCACACTCCATTGCGGAGTATGACCATAGGATTGCAGGTATGAGAAAGACAGTTAATCAGAGGGACGCAGGGCTGAGAATAGATCTCCTTAGGTGGATAGCGAGCCAAATTTATGAGCAAGGTTGTAATACCCCACATTTTATATGTACTAATGCTGTGTGAATGAATCATGATATGGTTTGGTCAAATTAGCGTCAATTCTTAAAAGTGCTTGGATCTCGTGTTAATAGGTGATATGGGCGTCTAACGCTTAAGAGGGTCGAGTGTATATATGTTTTCTATTAAATTAAAAATATCACAACCTTGAAGAAAGTAAGAGAATTAAGTTGTTTGTATGAATTAATAATCTAGTATGTGAGTCACCTACTTGCTTAGCTTGAATTTACTAGCTAAACAGAGACAAGGCTCGATGTCAAATTTATCCAAGTCCGATTATTTATAAAGTCTATATTAAGGGTGTATTTTTATCCCATGATTTAGCATCTTAAATGGACCTTATTGTCAGTCCAAGAAGAATGTAAGGAAAAGCCCAAGTATATCCCAAACCACTTGACTATTTGGGCCAAAATGGATTAAGAGGAAAGCTGGAAATTGACAACCAAAGTTCATTAGATTTGATGCCCATTTAGGTCCAATTTTGGGGAACTAGCTTTTGATTAATCAGCCTAAGTATATGTAATATTATTTGGTCAAACGGTACAAAGACATTCATCCAAATGAGGACTTTAAAGAGAGGATACAAGCAGCAAAACTTCATTTACTCTTACAGGAAAAATTTCAGCTTTCCCCATTTTCTCTCTACACTTTCTTAAACTATCAAAGCAACCACAAAGGAAATTGTAGGATCTTGAAGGAACACCTGGATATTGAATAACAAAGGTAAGAAATTATAGTTGTGTAGTTAGTATGATTTCTTCATGAAAATCAAGAAGTATATGATAGTATGTTATGCTGGATATTCTAGACAACATGTGTTCAGAAAATTGCTGCAGACTTGCCTTTTGTTTTAGTGACTTCTATATGGTTTGTGGGCTGTATTATGAAGAGAATTTTATGTTCTTACTATGGATTGAGTTATAGATATTACCCTAAAGTTGCTGCCCAGATTTTGGAATCATTTAATAAATGAGTTTTATTGTGCTATATTAAGTGTAATATTGATTGGAACTTGTGGGATATTGGTTGGAAGGCTATTGGCTTACGTCCTTCATGACTTCCTGGGTGCTGTTCTAAGACTGTTTTAGGACTAATTATAGGTATAAATGTTATTGGAATGGTTTGGTTAGAGTTGAAAAAGGTTTGGAATTGTCGACGTCGAAATGTAGCGAAGGGGGTTAACGTTATGCTGTCCATTTATAGGTTGTGTAGAATTGTAGTATGTTGTTCCACGACCTTCCCCTATTTTGGGACTATTGTTGGACAATATTAAGACTAGATTTATGTGATAAAAATGTTGGAAACAATTTAGGTAAAGTTAAAACAGTTTCGGGATTGTTGACGTCAAAGTATGGTCAAAGGATATAATGTTATGCCGCTTGTTTGTATATTCTGAAGAATTGTTATGTGTTGTGCTTTGTCGGTTGTT
>JAOTQJ010000091.1:10857459-10875493 GCA_025642045.1 Solanum sejunctum | reverse complement strand
TGTAAAGAAGTGTTTCCTTGCTGCTAATGCTAGTCTTATTGTCTAATATGATGTAGATAAATATTTGAGGGAAAAGCAGACACTTCAAGGTAGTAACGGGGTCATATGACGAGGTTTATAAGGCTACTTGATTTCGTATCACTTGGCATGAAACATAGATCCCTTGGTAAGTAAAGGCATTTATCTATTCCAACATGACAAACAACCATTCCTCCACTCTTTCACAAGTTCATATGCTTCCATATATATGTAATTACCTTCAAATCTACAAATATATGTGGATACCAAGTACATGAGTTCGTGTTGCTGTACAAAGTTGATGAGTTATTTCATTTCATACGCATTTCATTGTTCATATAACATACCCTCTTCATTGCCATATTATTTATATGTCACATGTTGTGTATACAGCCTTATAGCTCCAATATTATGACAACCAAATGAATCATCTCAAAGGTAAATAAAAGATACAGTAATTATTTTGATGGGTCGTAGGCTGAGGGGTGGAAGAATCACCTAGCCAGGGATGATCCTATCATGGGTAGTAACCCGAGTGATTAAGGAAAAACCTAGCCAAAGACGATCCCAATATAGTTTTACCACTGATCAGCTAGTCATTTATAGTACATGATGTACACAGATTGTACAATAAAGGTAAAGCTATATAAAGAACATAAAGTATACGATCCCAAAATATATCCGAAAGGTGGTCTCTTATTACACACCAATGCATAGTTTTATTGAAGTTGTTACTTCATATAGAGTATTTCATGCCTTATATACTCAATACATTCCCTCGTACTGACGTCCCTTATGGGGAACCTGTATTTCATGCTATAGGTATAGGTGCTAGTAGATCTCCCCAGTAGAGTCCAGGACATCCAGCTGCTGTTACCAGGCTCCAAGTTGTTTCGGAGCTCTGTGTTTGTCTAAAGCTTATATGTTTGTATTATACAGTTGATTGAGGTGGATCCTATCATGACCCTCTTATCCGATACTTTTTCTTATTTAGAGGCTTTATAGACTATGTAAATTAAAGTGTGGTTATGTCTCATACTTTCGACACTATAGCCCCAACGGACTAGTTACATGCATTTATTTTTAGCTTGTATCACTGCTTACTTGCATAAAGGCATGTTAAATATAGAAATCCTTTATAAAATATATAGAAAGTGCATATATATAGGTTGGTTCTCCCGAGCCTTATTGGCAACGGGTGCCAGTTTGACCTACTTGGATGTGGGGCGTGACAGAAGTGGTATCAGAGCGGGTCATCCTAGGGAGCCTACAAAGACATGTCAATCTAGAGTCTTGTTTATCAATGTGTTGTGCACCACATTTATAAGCAGGAGGCTACGTGGCATTTAGGAGTTGTTACTTTTATTTCATTGTTTAGATCATGCCATAGAGCTTGGTAAATTATGTCTAACTACTAAATTATTTTGTATAGCAACCAAGTATGCCAGAAACCAGGAAGAACAAAGCTAAAGGAAAGGCAGTAGAAGTAGTGGTTGGTTCACCCAGTCATGTGAGACAACAAAATAAGGCTCAAGATGAGTCTCTGTCATGGACAACTTTAACCCGTCCAGCTCCTGATGAACCCAGAAATAGTGAAATTACCCCAAAACTACCTATTGATGCTGCAGTGCAGGATCTGAGAAATACAGTTCAACTATTGACTCGCATAGTTGTTGGCCAAGGCCAAAGACACGAAGGTCCGATTATGGGTACAGGTGGTGCAAATAGGGCAGCTGGCATGAGGATATATGACTTCCTTAATTTGGACCCTCTAGCCTTCACTAGGTCTAATCCTAATAAAGATCTCCAAGACTTTATTGATCAAATTTAGCGCACTATAGATGTTATGCATATGAGTGGTACAGAAGCTATTGAGTTAGCAGCATATAGGTTGAAGGGTGTGGCTATATTGTGGTATGAAGCGTGGAAGCAATCCAAAAATATAGATACTCCCCTAACCACTTGGAAGGAGTTTAAAGAGGCATTTCTTGACTATTACTTTCCATTAGAGATACAAGAGAACTATGCAGATCAGTTCTTGAATCTCCACTAGGGGAATATGAGCTTGAGGGAGTATAGTCTCCAATTTAAATTTCTATCCAGGTATGCTCCTAATGTAGTTCCTATTATGGTAGATAGAGTTCATCGATATATGGACAGATTGGATATGTATCTGGTCAGATACTATATCATTGCTTCATTGAACAAAGACATGGATATAGAGAGAATGCAAGCTTTTGCACAGAAATTGGAGGATCAAAGGAAAAGGAGAAGGACACAGGAGTTAGAAAGGGCACAGTCTAAGAGGACCAGATCTTTAGGGTAGTTACACCATTCTAAGGTGAGTTGAGGACTTTTTCTAATAGACAGCCCAAGCCATCATTCTCCTATTCTGTATCCAGTGCTCCACCACAACATCAAGGGTCTAAAAGTAATAAATTTGGTCAACAAGGTGAGGGACAAGGTTCACAGACAACAAAAGGATCGACAGGCCATCCATTGACTCCTAGGAAACCCTATAAATAGTATGGAAGAAGTTATTCGGGTATATGTTGTGTTAGAACAGATGTTTGTTATTTATGTGGTGTGCTAGGGCACATGATGAAAGATTGCCCGAGGAGGCGTATTGGTGATATAACACAATCTACTGGGTCAGCTGTTGCATTATCATTGACAGTTCCTCCGTTAGGTAGGGGTTAACAAGCACCTATGAGTCATGGTAGAGGTGTTAGAGGAGCAGCTAGCTCTAGTGGGGTCTAGAATAGCACTTATGCTCTGGGGTGTCGGCAAAATTTGGAAGATTCACCTGATGTGGTCACAGGTACATTGTCCATATTCTCTCATAATGTATATGTATTAATTGACCCTGGTTCTACACTATCAATCATTACCCCACTGTTTGCTGGGAAGCTTAAGAGAACACCTAAATTAATGAGTAAACTACTAGGAAGCTTAACAGAACACCTAAATTATTGAGTAAACTATTTGAAGTGCCAACACCAACTGATGAATTTATTATGGCTAGAAGAGTTTATTATGGCTGTGTAGTAATTGTTTGTGATCGTGAGACATTGGCTAAACTTATTGAGTTAGAAATGGTGGAATTTGATGTTATAATGGGTATGGATTGGTTATGTTCTTGCTATGCCACCGTGGATTGCCGAACTAAGAAAGTGTACTTTCACTTTCCAAAATGAGGCAGTTCTTGAATGGGAAGTCAATGTTGGGGCACCATAGGGGAAGTTTATCTCTTATCTTAAGGACGAAAGATGATATCTAAGGGGTATATATGTCATTTAGTTAGAGTAAAGGATATAGAGGCAGAATCGCCAACTCTTCAATCAGTCCCAGTAGTGAATGAATTTGTTGATGTGTTCCCTGATGAACTTCTAGGCTTATATCTTGAACGAGAAATAGATTTTGGTATTGAGTTACTTCCAGGCACTCAACCTATTTCTATCCCTCTAATAGAATGGCCCTGGCAGAGTTACGTGAATTAAAAGAGCAATTGAAAGACTTATTGGAGAAGGGTTTTATAAGACCTAGTATGTCTCCCTGGGGTACACCAGTATTATTTGTATGCAAAAAGGATGGGAGCTTGAGAATGTGTATTGACTATCGACAATTGAGTAGGGTTACAATTAAGAATGAATACCTCTTCCCCAGGACTGATGATTTATTTGATCGGTTACTGGGTGCCAAATGCTTTTCAAAAATTAATCTGAGATCGGGGTATCACCAAGTGAGGGTGAAGGAGGAAGATATATGTAAGACTACTTTCAGAACATGGTACAGTCACTTTGAGTTCCTTGTTATGTCATTTGGGATAACGAATGCGCTAGCAGTTTTTATGGATCTGATGAACAAGGTATCTAAGCCATTCTTGGATATGTTCATGATAGTATTTACAGATGACATTTTTGTATACTCAAGGTCAAAAGAGCACCATGTAAATCATTTACAACAAGTGTTACAGGTTCTTCGTGATGGACAATTGTATGCCAAGTTTTCTAAATTTGAATTTTGGCTAAAATCAATAGCATTCTTATGTCATATTGTGTCTAAGGAGGGAATAAATGTTGATTCACAAAAGATAGATGCTGTGAAAGATCGACCAAGGCCAACGACTCCCATGGAAGTTCAGAGCTTCCTTGGTTTGAAAGGTTATTACAAAAGGTTTTTTGAAGGTTTTTCTTCCATTTTTGCACCCCTAACAAATTAGACACATAAGGCAACCAAGTTCTACTAGAATGATGCATGTGAAAGGAGCTTCCAGGAACTTAAAAATAAGCTAACTTCTGCACCTGTGCTAGTACTTCCAGAAGGCACCGAGGGGTATGCAGTGTATTATGATGCTTTAGGAGTTGGCTTGGGCTCTATGCTGACACAGCATGGTAGGGTAATTTTTTATGTATACAGACAACTACGACCACATGAGAAGAATTACCCAACTCATGATCTTAAGCTAGTAGCGGTTGTATTTGCTTTGAAAATATGGTGCCACTATTTGTATGAGGTTCACGTTGATATATATACTGATCATAAGAGCCTATAATACATTTTTAAGTAGTAGGATCTAAATCTGCGACAGCGGAGATAGGTAGAACTGATAAAGGATTATAACGTTGATATACTATACCATCTGGCAAAGGCAAATGTTATAGCTGATACTCTGAGTCGTAAGGCAGTTATGACTACTAGTGACCAGGCTATGGTTAGTCAAGGGGTGGCTAAAGATCTACGTTAACTAGCTAGTTTAGGAGTTCGCCTTCTTGAAACTCCAAAGGAAGGGGTTATTGTACATAATGTAACAACATCTTCATTAGTAATGGAGGTGAAAGAAAAATAGTTCGAGGATCCTGTTCTACGATAGCTTAAGGAAAAGGTGAGTCAATTGTATGATAAAGGGCTTTGACCTTACACAAAATAGAGTACTTTACAACCAAAATAGATTATGTATGTTTGATATTAATGGGTTAAGAAAGAGGATAATGGAAGAAGCCCACCATTCCCTATATTTCATCCATCCAGGATTGACAAAGATGTACCATGACCTAAAGGGAGTGTTTTGGTAGGGAGGCACAAAAAAGGACCTTGCAGAATTTGTGGCTCAATGTCCAAATTGTCAACAAGTGATGGTAGAACACCAAAATCCAAGAGGTTATATGCAGTGTATAGAGCTTCCAACTTGAAAGTGGGATATGATCAATATGGACTTTGCTATCAGTTTGCCTCATCATTTCAGAAGTTTGACTCCATATGGGTAATATTGATAGACTCACAAAGTCAGCACACTTCTTATCTGTTAGGAGTGATTATACAGCAGAAGAGTATGCCAAGTTGTACTTTAAAGAGATAGTTAGGCTACATGGAGTCCCAATCTCCATTATATCTGATCGAGGGACTCAATTCACTGCAAAGTTTTGGAAGTCTTTCCAAAAGAGTTTAGGAACATAAATAAACTTGAGCACAACATTCCACTCTCAAACAGATGGTCAAGAAGAATGCACTATTTAGACACTTGAAGATATGTTACGAGCTTGTGCATTGGACTTTAAGGGTAGTTAGGTAGACCATTTGCCACTTATTAAGTTTTCCTATAATAATAGCTACCATTCAAGTATCAAGGTGGCACCTTATGAAGCTCTATACGGAAGGAAGTTTAGGCTACCAATTGGATGGTTTGAAGTAGGTAAAACAATATTACTTGGGCCAGATTTAGTATACAAAGCCATGGAAAAAGTTAAGGTAATACATCAGCGGCTAGAAATAACCCAAAGTTATCACAAATCAGACGCAAATGCTAGGAGAAGAGGGCTGGAATTTTCAGGAGGTGATTGGGTATTTTTAAAAGTGTCTCTAATGAAAGGGGTTATGAGGTTTGGTAAGAAGGAAAACTAATCCCACGTTACATAGGGCCTTAAAAATTTATTAAGAAGATCGGGCAAGTTACATATGAGCTAGAGCTACCCCAAGAGCTTTCAATGGTTCATCTAGTTTTCCATGTATCAATACTTCGGAAGTGCATAGGTGACCCATACTATATCACTCCTATTAAAGACGTGCAAGTTACACAAGATCTCACTTATGAAGAGGTACCTGTTGCTATTCTGGATCGTCAAGTTAGGAAGCTAAGGAATAAAGAAATAGCTTCAGTGAAGGTACTTTGGAGAAATCAGCAAGCAGAAGAGATAAATTGGGAGGCCGAGGACGCAATGAAATCAAAATACCCTCACTTATTTGAAGCTAAAGAGGATGACCAACATGCATAATTGGAACACTAATAGGTACATGTGATTGAATACTTAGTTTATTGTCAAAGGATTGTTTAAATAAAGGTTTGTACATGGTTAAGCTACCCAATTGTGCTAACATTCGAGGAAAGATGTTCCTAGGGGAGAGAGGATGTAACACCGCACATTTTACATATAATAACTCTATGTGAATGAATCATGATATGGTTTGGTAAAATTAGCGTCAATTCTTGAAGGTGCTTGGATCTCGTGTTAATGGGCGATATGGGCGTCTAATGCTTAAAAGGGATGAGTCTATATATGTTTTGTGTTAAATTAAGGATATAACAACCCTAAAGAAAGTAAGAGAATTAAGGTATTTGTATGAATTAAGAATCTAGTAGGTGAGTCACCTACTTGCTTAGCTTGAATTTGCCAGCTAAACGGAGATGAGGCTTGACATCAAATTTATCCAAGTTCGATTATACATAAAGCCTGTGTTAAGGGTGTAATTTTAGTCCATGCTTTAGCATATTAAATGGACCTTATTGTCAATCCAATAAGAATGTAAAGAAAATCCCAAGTATATCCTAAACCACTTGATTATTTAGGCCAAAAACGGATTAAGAGGAAAGCTGGAAATTAGCAGCCAAAGTCCATTAGATTTGATGCCCATTTAGGCCTACTTTTGGGAAACTAGCTGATGATAATCAGCCTAAGTATATGAGGTATTATTCGGTCAAAATTTCAAAAGAAATTCGTCCAAATGAAGCCTTTAAAGAGGGGTACAAATAATAAAATTTCATTTACTCTTACAATTGGAAAAATTTCAGCTTTCCCCATTTTCTCTCTACACTTTCTTAAACTATCAAAGCAGCCATAAGGGAACTTCTAGGATTTTAAAGGAACACCTGGATCTTAAAGAACAAAGGTAAGTAATTATAGTTTTGCATTTAGTATGATTTCTTCATAAAAATCAAGAAGTATATGATAGTATGTTATGCTGGAAATTCTAGACAGCATGTGTTTGGAAAATTGTTGCACACTTGCCTTTTATTTTAGTGACTTCTATATGATCTGTGGGCTGTATTATGAAGAGCATTTTATGTTCCTACTATGGATAGAGTTATATATATTACCCTAAGATTGCTTCCCAGATTTTGGAATCATTTAACAAATAAGTTTTATTGTGCTATCTTAAGTGTAATATTCATTGGAACTTGTGGGATGTTGGATGGAAGGCTATTGGCTCACATCCTTCATGACTTATTGGGTGTTGTTGTAAGACAATTTTAAGACTAATTGTAGGTATAAACTTTATTGGAACGGTTTGGTTAGAGTTAGAAAAGGTTTGGAACTGTCGATGTCGAAATGTAGCGAAGGGGGTAACGTTATGTCATCCATTTGTAGGTTGTGTAAAATTGTAGTATGTTGTTCCACGACCTTCCCCTATTTTGAGAATATTTTTGGATAGTATTAAGACTAGTTTTATGTGGTAAAAACATTGGAAATAATTTAGGTAAAGTTAAAACAGTTTTAGGATTATTAATGTCAAAGTGTGGTAAAAGGATATAACGTTATGCTACTTGTTTGTATATTATGAAGAATTATTATGTGTTGTGCTTTGTGGGCTGTTGTAGGACTGCTGAGGGTCTGAAAATAAGATGTACATGACATGTACACACGAATGGTTGTTAGAAAATACGTTTATAAGTAAAAAGGTTGAAGAAATGCTTTTGCATCACTAATTGAAAGCTTGCTATCCGGGTGATCATTTTTATGATATTGGGCTATGAAGAAGTGTTTCCTTGCTGCTAATACTAGTCTTATTGCCTAATATGATGTAGATAAATATTTGAGGGAAAAGTAGCCACTTTAAGATAGTAACGGGATCATACGACGAGGTATGTAAGGTTACTTGATTTCGCATCACTTGGCATGAAACATAGATCCCTAGGTAAGTAAAGGTATTTATCTATTCCAACATGACAAACAGCCATGCCTCCACTCTTTCACATGTTCATATGCTTGTATATATAGTTACCTTCAAATCTACATATATATGTGGACACCAAGTACATGAGTTCTTGTTGCTATACAAAGTTCATGAGTTGTTTCATTTCATATGCATTTCATTGTTATGTAACACACCCTCTCCATTGCCATATTGTTTTGTATGATTATTTACATGTCACGTGTTGCATATACATCCTTGTAGCTCCAATATTGTGACCACCAAATGAATCATCTCAAAGGTAAATGAAAGGTAAAGCATATTGTTTTGGTGGGTGGTAGCCATAGGGGTGGAAGAATCACCTAGTCAGGGACCATCCTATCACGGATGGTATCCCGAGAGGTTAAGGAAGAACCTAGCCAGGGACAATCCCGATACAATTTTACCACTAATTAGTTGGTTATTTATAGTACATGATGTACACAGATTATACAGTAAAGGTAAAGCTATATAAAGAACATAAAGTATACGATCCCAAAGTATATCCAAAAGGGGGTCTCTTATTATACATTAGTGCATAGTTTCATTTAAGTTGTTACTTCATATATAGTATTTCATGCCTTACATACTCAGTACATTCTATCATACTGATGTTCCTTACCGGGGACCTACATTTCATGCTGCAGGTACAGGTGCTAGTAGATCTCCCCAATAAAGTCTAGGAAATTCAGTTGTTGTTACCAAGCTCCAAGTTGTTCTAGAGCTTTGTGTGTTTCTAAAGCTTATGTGTTTGTCTTGTACAGTTAATTGAGGTGGGCCTTGTCCTGACCCTTATCTGATAGTTTCTCTTATCTGGAGTCTTTGTAGATTATGTAAATTAAAGTGTCGTTATGTCTCATACTTTCAACATCGTGGCCCCAATGGCCTAGTCACAAGCATTTATTTTTGGCTTGTATCACTGCTTACTTGTATAAAGGCATGTTAAATATACAAATTCTTTATAAAATGTATAGAAAGTGCATATATATAGGTTGGTTCTCCCAAGCCTTATCGGCAACAGGTACTGGTCTGCCCTATCGGGACGTAGGGCGTGACAAAGGTGTTAAGCCAACATGGATTACAAACTACACTGAGTATATTCTTAAGGCCCACCTCTCATTCAATGGTAAAGTGTTGGTGGTTCATCATCCATTAGAGTATCACGCCTACGTTCACTGATAAGTGATCACATTCAAGAGGGGTGTGTTGTTAGCTAGCATCTTAGCAGGGTACAAAATTGACTGGGCTCGCATTATGGCAGAATAGATTCATGAGTTGATAGTTTGCACCCAGCAAGCCTTGCCATTCCCCATCTTGATACATAGATTATTCAAGGAAGTTGGTGTACAGGTCTCTCTCTCCACTTGGATCCTCATGTAGAGGCAGTACGTATTATGGACGCCAGTCTAATAAGGCTGACGAGAACCCAATAGTCTATAGAGATTTATTCCACTAACTATTCAAGAGCCATTCCCAGTAGAGCCTCAGACTCATAGTGCACCCTAACTGCTATTGGCACTACTTCAGTTGCTTTAAAGCCCTAGCCAGCTGTTGAGATTGAGCCCACACTATCCTCCTGTACTCCAGCACCACCACTAGCTACATTACATGTTGATTTTATTATCTATGCTATTGCTTTTCCGGCATTATCACACATGATGGCTATGGTGGAGTCCAGGCTGTAGTCTTTAGTAGCACAGGTCAGACCTTGGGTCAGCAAGATCATAAGGGAACCTGAGGAGAGAATGAAGGCATTCACCCATGCATTAGTAGATGAGAAATTCAAAGTAGTGGATGCCCAAGTTGATGCATTTGAGGCGAGAATCTAGCGGAGACTTAAAGGCGCTAGGCCTGCTGACACGAGCGTTGTGACTAAGGAGTTTGCCAAGTTCAAGGGCGACCTACTATAGATATTAGCAGCCTCTATTGTAGTCCCAGAGGTTTCACCAGGTGACAAGATGCTTGCTTGGCTAGTTGATCGCTCGCATGCTCATAGAAGAGTCCTTAAATTGATAACCCAGCAACCTTGGTTGAGAAGCCGATACTAGATGAGGTAGTTCAAGATTAGATCCTTTTAGTTTCCATACAGAGAGATAGGGAGCAGCACCATTCATATAGAGAGGGTAGTTCACATATAGTTGTGATCCATATTCTTGAGAAGGAGATGGTAACCTAGGACCCGGCTGACCAGCCAAAGACCGGTGCTTGATGCACCATGATGTTTGACTCCTTTTGACCCGAATTATTATTTTATCATTATGGAAACTTTGTTCTATTGTTAAACAATCTTTTTATTATATTGGTGTGTGGATTTTTTAAAATATTTTATTTTAGATGTTGTTTTTACTTATATTTTAGATGTTAGGTTTTGGTTTTTAATGTATGTATATGTGTGTGTGTGTGTGTGTGTATATATATATATATATATGTTATCGTGTTTGGTTTTTCATTCTTGTCTTTACTTTTAGGACAAAGTATTCTATTTTGGTGGGGTATGGGAAGTTATCGATTAAGGTGAAGTCTGAGTATCCTCGAGTCCATAACTTCCCCTATTTTTGATCCCAAGCTTTTCTGCCATTATTCTTTTTCCTTGAGAATGTTTACTTTTCTGTTGAGCCAACATCTTTAGGTAGTATAGATAACGTGTAAATTCATAGTAGTGTTATCTGTTAGCATATACATAGTCTTTAAATGTTTTTTGAATGATTTAAAAGATTGGATACCCTCAAAACTTTTTGAGGTTATGATTGTTAATGCATTCATGCATTTTGATTATTTGGTGATGTTTGTTCTGATAATGTAACAGCAAGTTGAGGCTTAAAGCATGACATGCAAGTGACTTATGAGTCTATCTTGATTGTGGGTCCAATGTCATGTCTGTTGTGAGCTTATTTTACCACATTCATTCATCTTGTATGGACTCAGAACTTGCCTTAGTACTCTAAGATTGGTTTTGTGATGTGGTTGATTTGGAAAGGATGTTAGGCCTTTGTTCTTTGAGTGAACCCACTTTTAGCCTAAATGACCTACCAAATGAGTAAGTGAATCCCTTGTTCTAAATTTTTGAGCCTCTCGTGTACTCATTCTTTCTTGACACCTTACTAGCTTAACCTTGTTTGATGAAATGCCTTAATATTGGCCCTAATCAATCCTTAAACATGTGAACCTTAATTGAGGCTAAAAGCCTAAGTTAAAGGTGTCTACAAATTGTGGCCTTGGTTTGGGGAATAGATATTATGTACTTTACCTCAAGCTAAAAGCGTAAGTTGAGGGTGGCTCGTATTATGGTAAAGTAATCACAATGAGGTGGTTAGTTGGGAAATAAAGAAAGAAATGAAGAATCATGAGCTGAGTGAACAAAAAGAAAAGAAAAGTGCCTTGAATTGAGAAAAAGTAGCAAGAATTGAGTTCATAAATAAGGCAAAGCTAAAAATAGAAAAAAAGCAGTCGAGAAAAGTATGAAACAGGAGAATTAGGGTGGATTTATTGAAAAGGGTTAGGCTATGAAAGAAAAAAATGTTGGAAAACATGGTTCAAGGATAGCTTTTAGTTATTACTTGCCAAAAATGCCATACCAAATCCCCTTGAATCTATGTTACAAGACCATAAGTCCTAAATTGATCCAAATCCACTTTATCGCCAAGCCAAAAGATAAGAATAGAGGAAAGCCTATGATGTTAGTTAGTGTGCATGAATTTCAATTATGAGAGTGAGAATGCTTCCTCAGTCCCTAAATTCTAAATGCTTCTTGAGAAAGTAAGAGGAAGTTCTTTTCTGTGAGGGCGTTTGAACTACTTAATTAGCATATGGCCACACCAGTGCTTATGGATGATTGATGCTCCTTATCTTATCATAGTTGGGTTGCTAGATTCATGATCATGTTTTTGTTGTGCTCGGTAGCTTTATAATCGGGTTTTGAAAATGATAGTTACGTACTTGGATTAGAGTGAAAGATGTATATGCCATTGGTATAGCTGATATATATTTCTCATTATCTACGTAGGTTGTGTAGTTGCTTGAGGACAAGCAACAATTCTAAGTTGAGGGTGTTGATGCTTTATCAAAATACAACACATTTGATACCTAAAACAATGGATTTTAAGAGTTCTTAATGAGACTTTTTATGATTTTTATGTGTTTTTGTGTTGTTCTTGCAGAAATGTTAGGTTGGCAGGATTTTGGAGAAAGGTTGCAAATTTTACTGAAGCATAGGACATTTTATTCAGCTACAAGTCATAGCGTAAGATATGAGTCATATGGTTCTATCGTAATAAGAAAAACAGACCAAAAATCAAAAAGCTGCTAAGTGGAGGTCCACCGTAAAACTCATAGCAGGAATCAGAGAGCCCAAACTTTGGATCGATAACTGAAGACGTAGACTACAAGAGAAGCATACAAGTGGGTCATACCAGTGGAGTCAAAGATGCCAAGAACCTGATACGAACATCGATTACGACTCTTAGGTCACCCTATGAGTCGTACTTGCAAAGCGTACCAGTTGCCAGTTATCTTTTTTGTGTAATTTTTAGGGTTATTTTATAAATACTATAAATACTTTAAGTTAGGGGTTTCTTTAGGGAGATTCGAAATTGAGCAGAACATATCATCTTTGAATACACTCTCAAGGCACCTTTTAGGTTTTTAGCTTAGTCTATCATTTTCTCTTGGAAAACCCAATTTTGGGGATTACAAATCTTGCTTTGTGTTTATTATCATTCTATCAAGCTTGTGGTTGCAACTTGTGGTGTCTTCAATCTTTATTGCTTTGGGTAAAATTGTCAATCATGTCTTTTACTTGCATTTTTGTTGGGTTTGCCTTAGCCATGAGTAGCTAAGCACCCACAACTTTGGTTTTGGGAACCATCGGTAGTTGACTTGAAATGACCTAGGTTAATGCATTTTTATGACTAGGGTTTTGCATGTATTATCTATTTCTCTTTATTAAGATTGTTGTTTGGTGGTGGCCAACACCAAATCTTGGCTACTATCATGATCCCGACCAAGGTAGTGACGAATAGGAAAAGAGAAATAGATGACAGAATCAATTGATGTGTTTTTGTCTAATCAACTAAACCTAACCAAGGGGAGGTCGACTGGGACAATAGTAATGGTTAGTTGGCACGCCAAGGTTGTTGACCAAGCGCCATAGTGAAATTCAACCTTCACCTTCACAAGAGGGCTGGAAGAACCTAAGTTACCATCCTGCATGCGAATCTCTAATTGTAGTTACGTTGTCTAGGTTAAATGAGTCAATGAACCATAGGGAACACAATTCCCATGCTGTTCCTAAAATTGAGTTTTTTCCTATATCGTAGTGTAGTGTTTTTTTTACTTTGTTCTTAAATCACAGAACCCCCCATTTAGAGATTTTAGTTAGATGCTTGAAATGAATGATAGTGAATTCTCATAGTCAAACCCTATATTCCTTGTGAATTCGATCCTAACCTTTGGTTAGGTTAATTACAAACAACGATCGCTTTTTTATTGGAGCATACATATTAGGTCAGGTACCAAGGTAGGTTGTGTGTGCCTTGTGTTTATGGTTTGAGAGAGAAGATCCTTGATGAGGCCCAGAACTCTTCTTATTCTATCCACCCCCGTTCAACCAAAATGTATAGAGACTTGAGAGATGTGTATTGGTGGGAAGGTATGAAGAGGGACATTGCCAAATTCATTTGTTTTTGGTTTCCATAGTTGTTAATAAATCAAAGCCGAACATCAAAATCCAGGTGGCCTAACCCAAGACATAGAGATTCCCACTTGGAAGTAAGAGGTGATTAATATGAATTTTCTGGTTAGGTTGCCTAAGCCTAGAAAAGGTTCTGATTCCATTTGGGGGGTGGCTGATAGGATGATAAAATTGCCTCACTTTCTACCGGTTAAGACTACATATGGGGGATGAACAGTATGCAGGGTTGTATATCCATGCGTTAGTGAGGTTACATAGGGTTCTTTTGTCCATCATATCGGATCATGGTTCACAATTCACTTCATACTTTTGGATGTCTTTTCAAAGGGGTCTTGGTACAAAAGTTCACCTTAGTATGGCCTTTCACCCTCAAACGGATGGCCAAGCTGAAAGGACAATTCAAACCTTTGAAGATATGCTTAGAGTATGTGTATTGGAGTTGAGAGGTAGTTGGGATGACCATCTTCATTTGATTGTGTTTCCCTACAACAATACCAATCATTCTAGCATCGGTTTGGCTCCTTTTGAGTCTCTTTATAGGAGACATTGTAGATCACTGATTGGTTGGTTTGAGATTGGAGAAGTGTATTTATTGGGATTATATCTGTTTATGGAGGCTCTTGAGAAGGTTAGGATGATTAGGGAGAGACTGATGATAACCCAAAGTCGTCAAAAATCCTACGTCGATGTAAGAAGAAGAGACCTTGAATTTAAAGTAGGTGATTGGGTTTATTTGAAAGTTTTTCCAATGAAAGGTGTGGTCTATTTTGGTAAAAAAGGGAAGTTGAGTCTGAAATATATTGGTCCTGATGAGGTCATCAAGAGGGTTGGCAATGTAGCTTATGAGTTGAAGTTGGCTAGTGAAATGAATTTGGTTCACCCGGTGTTCCATGTCTTTATGTTGAGAAAATGTGCTAGAGATCCTAATGTTATTGTACCTCTTGATGTTGTGGGTATTATTGAGGATAACTTGTCTTATGAGGAGACCCTTGTTCAGATTTTGGATAGGCAAGTGAAAAGATTGCGGAACAAGGACGTGGCATCCATTAAGGTCCTTTGGAGGAACCAACAAATTGAGAGTGCTACTTGGGAGGCAGAAGCAAACATGCAAAAGCGGTATACTTATCTTTTCCAGTGTAATCAAGCCTAAGGTACAAATTCTAAGTCCCCTATGTGATTTAAAATCTTATATTTCAGTCCTTATGACATTCATATGCATTCATGTTTAAGTTGGAAAGTTGATGATGATTTTACACTTATGTTGAGATTTTGAAAATTTTGTTTAAAAGGTAATGTTGCATTCTTATTGGGACTGATATTTTTATGATCACTTTTTTCTTGTACGTCTTTTTCATATTCAGGGATGAATGTTCCCAAGGGGGAGATATTGAAACAACCCCAAAGAGTGCCCGAAAATGTGCCTCGGAATGCCCAAAATCTTAAATTCCATATATCTCAAAATCCATTCGTTATTTCAAAAATTCCACTTCATTTTCTTGTTCAGGGGGTCAAAATTAGGGAAAGAAGGGTCTAACCTCGATTTAGGAGTGAAATATTAGCAATTATAATTTTTTAATGTGCGAATTCCAGAGAGGAATCCGCACCCCCACGCGACGCACCTCTGTGTTAAAAGGTCTCTGTTTTTTTAGTTTGGTCCAAGATTTCTAAATCGTGGGTTTAAGTGTTCCCAAATGTGGTTTTACCTATACTTATCCTTATTTCACCCTCATATCATCCTAAATATTTTCCAATACTCACTCAAACACATAGACATATTTTCGCTCCCCAAACTCAAGTCTCAAACCCTCATCCTAAGCTAAAGTTTTCCTTCAAGGTTCTTTTTCAAGCTTTAAGTCTTCATCTTGAATCTTCACCAAGTTCATCTCCAAGCTAAGGTATGTGGATTTCATTCATGGGTTCCTTTCAACCATGATACCCAAGCCTCCTTTCACTCAAATTGCATGATTTAAAGTTGATTTACAAATGGGTCTTGCTTATTAATAAATTTACTGCACACTATGTTAATGTTACGTAAAATTGTGACTGTTTAGCTATGTTTTGATCTATAAATCTTGGATCTATTGTAAAATTTTAGGAGGAATTTTGATGTATATTACTTGAGGGTGTTGCAAAGTGTTGATTGATGGTTTTACAATGAATTTTCTTGCATGATTTCATCTTTATATTTCATGGCTTTATACTAATATTACACACCCTCTAAGTGTTTGATAAAATGTCCGGATGTGGTTTTTTGAGGAGTTGAAGGTCCAGAGCATGAGATATTATATCAATGACTATGTGATGATGAAATGAACTTATGTATATGATATACTCTATAAAAGTGTTGCATTAGACCATAACCGATCTGGGGGACAAGAGCCTAGGTAACCTAGGTGGGTATTTGTACTCATCAACCATATGAGGGTTTTGTACTTCTACATAGTGGTGATAAGGTGTGTCATCAACCATGTGAGGGATTTGTACCATACCACCGTGGTGATGGGGTGAAACTATCATCAACCACCAAGGGGTTTGTACCAAAATCTAGCTTGGTCTATTCTACACATATGATATCCTATACGAGCATGAGATACTTAAGCATGTTTTTCTTATGCATTGATTGTACTTCCCATATTATTATATTATGCCTGTTGCCTATTGTTACGCATTTTGACTAAGATGCCTAATTCTTGTTGCATTGCATCCTACATACTTAGTACATTCAAATGTACTCTTCTTGCCTACATAATATCACTATGTAGGAATCAGTGCCCAAGTTGATCATCCTCCTCCTCCATGTGGCTAGTTCAATACTACACAAGCTAGTTGGTGACTTCTCCACTTCAGGGACCTTAGTCTATATTGCTCTTATTATGTATTGAGACATTCTTCTTTATTGTCTATTTTGACTATGAGAGTGAGCCCGGTTGCTTTGTCTTGACTCTCGCTCTTATTGATGTATTAGAGATGGTTGTTGGACATGTTATGTATCTATTATATGAGCTTGACTCTTGCCTCTTGATTATGATGGTATGCCAGCTTTTTCCTTAGTCCCGTTGCCCCTTATTCTTACTCTTTTACGTTGTTATATGCTTCCACGACCAATGATGTGTAATGACAAGTTAAGAGGCTTGTTTGGGGTTCCTTTAGGTTCTTCATTCACCATGTCACATCCAGGCCCTAGGCTTAGGTCGTGACAAGAATAGATAGGGATATCTAGCCATCATGTCCTCCTCTACCTCCTAAGTTACTTCCTCCACGATTGGTTCCTCCACAATACTTTAACGGATGCAATCTCTTTAGTTCTAAACTAGCAAACCTAACAATCAAGGATTTGGACTGGAATCTATTCATAACTTATATTGTCTCTCACTCTAATACTGTCAATAGGTACAACCAATTGTAGATCTTTCAAACATTTCTTCATCATGGAAATTGGAAAATGGGGTGGATGGACTCTAACTCTAATGGTAGCTCTAACTCAAATGCTAGGTTACCCACTCTCTTTATAATCTGGTAAGGACCAATGTACCTCCGACTCAACTTTCCTTTCTTTCTAAATCTCATCACACCCTTCGTGGGTGACACTTTTAAATACACCCAATCGCTAACATCAAACTCTAAGTCTCTTCTTCTAACATCAGTGTAGGATTTCTGCCTAGTCTGTGCAATCCTTAGCCTATCTCGAATGGTTTTCACCTAATCCATAGCTTGGTGAACCAATTCTGACCATTCAACTCTACTTCACCTACCTCAAACTATCTAATCGACAACTTACACCTCCTCTCATAAAATACCTCAAAGGGAGACATTTGAATACTCGAATGAATATTGTTGTTGTAGGAAAACTCTATCAATGGCAAGTGGTCATCCAAATACCTTGAAAGTCAATGATACAGGCTTTCAACATATCCTCCAATGTCTAAATAGTCCACTCTACATAGCAATCTGTCTGTGTGTAGAAAGTTGTGCTAAGGAATACCTTCATACCCAAACCCTTCTGAAAAGATCTCCAAAACTGGGCGGTGAATTGAGATACTCTATCCAAGATGATGGACAAATGGACTCTAATGTAACCTGAAAATCTCCCTAATATAGAGC
>JAOTQJ010000091.1:10833432-10857359 GCA_025642045.1 Solanum sejunctum | reverse complement strand
GGTGAATTGAGATACTCTATCCAAGATGATGGACAAATGGACTCTAATGTAACCTGAAAATCTCCCTAATATAGAGCCGAACATAATTCTCCATGGTGTTAGACGTCTTAATCGGTAAGAAGTAAGCAGACTTGGTCATCCTATCAACTATCACTCAAATTGAATAATGCTTTTTGCAGGACCTCAGTACACCTGTGATAAAGTCCATATCGATCATCTTCTATTTCCACTCCTAAATCTCAAAGTTTTGAGCGCTCAACTTTGACTTGTTGGCAATTCAAGCACATGGAAATGAATTATGCAATGTCCCTCTTCATTCCACTCCACAGGAGACTTCACTCAAGTTGTGGTACATCTTGGTACATCCTTTGTGGATGGAATATCTAGAACTGTTAGCTTTGGTTGTGATCCTTTCATGGACCCCATCAACATTGGGATCACAAAGTCTACCTTGATACCTCAATAATACATCTCCCCCTTTGACAAAAGCCATCATTTTCTGCTTATGCATATCCTCCTTTAACTATAATATGACCAGATCTTGATCTTGTTTCTCTTTCACCTCCACTACTAGATATGAGGCTAATCTATTTTGCACATGAACTCCTCCTTCGCCTGACTCATCTAGTTGAACTCCCAAACGGGCTAGTCTATGAACCCCTCCGGCTAACTCTCTCTTCTCCCACATAGTGGTGCTTCCTATGGAAAAACTGTTAAGAGCATCAGCAACCACATTAGCTTTACTTGGATGGTAGAGAATTCTAATGTGGTAGTCCTTGAGCAACTTAAGCCATCTCCTCTGCCTCAAGTTGACTTCTTTCTGGGTGAACACGTATTATAAGCTTTTGTGTTCGATGAATACATCAACATGTGCTCTATATAAATGGAGGCATCATAGCTTGAGAGCAAATACCACTGCTGCTAACTCCAAGTCATGAGTGAGGTAATTCTTCTCACGTACCTTAAGCTGTCTAGAAGCGTAGGCAACATGTCAAGACCCAAGACTAGGGCTTAGACATGACATGGCAAATAGGGAACTCAAAGGAACCCCACATAATCCTCATAGAATATCATTACACATCTGTGGTCGTGGAAGCAATGTGAAACAACATAAAGTAAGAATAAGGGACAAAAGGGCTAAGAGATAGTTTGCAAAACATCATCTTCAAGAGACAAAGAGTCTAAGCTCATATCATAGATACATGACTTGTCCAATAAACACCTCTAAATACATAGATAAGAGTGGGGGACAAGATAATGTAACCAGTCTCACCTTCATAGTCAAAATAGAACATAAAGTAGAGTGTCCCAATACAAAGCAAGAAAAAATATAGACCAATGTCCCTGAGATGGAGGACTCATCAACAAGTTTGAGTAGCACAGAACTAGCCATGCAGAGGAGGAGGTTGATCAACTTTGGCTCCATCCGACATGGTGATATCATGTAGGCAAGAGTATACGTTAGTACATTTGAATGTTCTAAGTATGTAGGATGCAAAACAAAAAAAAGGCTTCATAATCAAAATGCATAACAATAGGTAATAGACATAATATAGCAATAGGGCATATATGACCAATGCTAAAGTGAAACATGCTTAAGAAACTCTCACTCGTATAAGATATCATATGTGTAGAATAGACCAAATTAGATTTCCAAAGTACAAACTCCTTGGTAGGTTAGTGATGATGCCGCCCCATCACTTAGGTGGTGAAATACTAACCCTTCACTCGGCTGATGAGTATAATCCTCCAACTCGGATGGTGATAATGCCACCCCATCACCTAGGTGGTGAAGTACTAAACCTTCACTCAGTTAATGAGTATAAACCCCTATCTCGATTAGTGATGATGCCACCACATCACTAGGTGGAGAAGTACTAACCCTTTCCCCGATTAATGAGTACAAACCCCTACCTTGATTATCCGAGTTCTTACACCCCCCACCTCCAGATTGGGAATGGTCTAACGCAATACTTTATATAGAATTTATCATGTACATAAGGTCATTTCAGCATTATAACATCAATCATATCATATCTCATGCTTTGGACCTTCAATTCTACAAGAAACCCTAGCAAGACATTTTATCAAGCACTTAGGGGGTGTAATGGGGGTAAAAGACCATGAAATTTAGAGATGAATTCATGCAAGAAAATCTATTGTAAACCCATCAATCAACACCGCACAACACTCCTAAGACATTCACATCAAAATCCCTCATCAAATCCAACATTAGATCCAAAATTTAGAGCTCAAAACATGCTAAAATAACTATATATTCATGAACTCAAATCATTGTGCAGTAAATTTCTTAAATATACAAGACCCATATATAAATCAACTTTAAATCATGCAAATTGAGTAAAAAGGAGATTAGGGAACCATGGGTGGAAGAATCCAATAGCTAAAATCTACACACCTTAGCTTTGGAGAAGCTCTTGGTGAAGATTTAAAATGGAGGCTTGAAGCTCACATGAAATCCTTAGTTCCGGATGAGAGTTTTAACTCTTTAATTTTGGAGTGAAAATATGACTATGTTTTGGGTAGTATTGGAAAATATTTAGGATGATATAAGGGTGAAATTTGGCTATACATAGACAAAAATATGTTTGGGAACACTTAGGTCCAAGACTTAAAAGTCTTGGACCAAGATAAAAATCACTGGCAACAAAATACACAGGCCCATGTCTGTTCTGCAATTCAGACATGTTGCAGAGGCCAAATTAACATATGTCTGCGATAGCTACGCCTTATGGTACCATCGCGGACTGATTTAGGAAATTAAGATTTTGGAAATTTTAAATTGTGATTTGACTGCTCTAAAATCTGGGTTAGACCCTACTCCCCCAAATATGGACCCCTTGAACAAGAATACAAAGTCAAATTTTTGAAATAACAAATGGGTTTTGAGATATATGAAAATTAAAATTTTAGGCATTCTGAGGCATGTTTCGGGCACTTTTTGGAATCATTACACAAGAATTGTTCCCTTCTGCATCAGCACCTATCCTAATCCTACCCTCAAAGAATCGCATTAAATAACAAATCCATTTGTTCCATCAGGTAAGGTCAACACAGGTGCAGTGATTAACCTCATCTTCAACTCTTGGAAGCTCTTCTCACACTTGTCAGACCATTGAAACTTGACCTTCTTTTGAGTCAGTTTAGTCAATGGTGTGGACATGGAAAAAAGTTACTCCACAAACTTGAGGTAAGAGCCAACCTATCCTAGAAAACTTTGTGTCTCTGTCGATAAGGTTGGTCTCGGCTAGTTCTTGGCCGCCTCAATCTTTTGAGTATCTACTCGAATCCCATCTCCAAAAATTACATTACCTAATAAAGCCACAGCTTGAGCTAAAATTCCCACTTAGAAATCTTTCCATATAAATCATGATCTCAGAGTGTCTGCAAAGCGATCCTGAGGTGATTGGCATGCTCTTCCTCATTTCTGGAATACACCAAAATATCCTCAATAAACATGATCATGAACAAATCAAAATACTCTTTGAATACTCTTTTCATCAGATCCATGAAGGCTATGGGCGCATTTGTCAACCCAAAAGACATTACCAAGAACTTAAAGTAACTATATCGGGTTTGAAAAGCCATCTTCGGGATATCACATTCTCTCATTTTCATCTAATGATAGCCTGATCTGAGGTCTATCGTAGAGAAAATAGTAGCACCCTAAAGTTGTCAAATAAATTATCAATCCTCAGAAGGGGGTACTTATTGTTGATGGTCACCTTGTTCAACTGGCAATACTCAATACACATCCTTAGAGAACCATCATTTTTTTGCACAAAAAAGACCGGAGCACCCCATAGAGAGACAATATCTTTATAGATCACTTCTCTAACAATTCCCTTACGTGTTCTTTCAAGGTTCTCAACTCTGTAGGGGACATCCTATATGAAAGAATAGAGATCGTCTGGGTGTCAAGACAAATATCAATTCAAAAGTCGATCTCTCTATTAGGAGGGACTCCGGGTAGATACTCAGGGACCACATCAGGAAACTCACTCATAGTCGGGACTAACTCAACAGAAGGGGGCTCAACATCATCGACTTTAGCTCACATGAGGTGATAGATATATCTTTTAGAGATTAGGTTTTAGGCCTTGATATAAGAAATAAACTTACCCTTGGATCAACAGAATCTCCTTTCCACTCAGTAACAATCTCATTCAGAAACTAGAATTTGACCGTCCAAGTTCAGCAATCAACAGAGGAATAACAGGCGTGAAGCTAATCCATACCAAGGATCATATTGAAATCAACCATATCCAACTCAATCAAATCAACAAAGGTATCCCTAGGATAGATAGATACCACACAATCTCTATAAATATTCTAATCTCAAATGAACTCACCAACAGGAGTAGAAACAGAAAACAACTCAAGTAAGCATTCAAAAAGCATCTCAAATCTACTCACCACATATAGCGTACCAAAAGATCAAGTTTCACCCAGGTAAAACATAGAAAGAAAAAGTAAAGACTCGAAGCACACTAGTCACAACATTTGGTACAATCTCTTAGACCTGTCGATTCCCTATCACGTACAAATGATTTGTCCTACCGCCTGCCTCTGGTACGGCACCTCTTTGGTTACCCCTTATTGGTGGTGTTGTGGTAGATGTTAGGTCCTTATTGCCCCACATCAAACAATACCTCTAAAAGTGACCTGATTGGCCACAAGTGTAGCAAGAATTTTTCTATCTCTACACTCTCCCAAATGCATCTTGCCGCATTTTCCACAAGATGGCTTCCCTTTAGAGCCAAGAGTTGCACTTGCTTGAGAGTGTGCACCCTGTATCCTAAAGTTATTATGACCTTGGTGCTCTAATTATACCTATGACTTGGGGCTAGTGCATTGGCTGAAGATGCTACATAGTTAGAAGAACTCTTCTAAAAATAGGACTATCTCCTTTACTCTACTTGCTCTGACTGCACTCAGGCCCTGTTGCTCTGGCCTTCTTATCAAGTGCTCCTTTTTGTACTTCTTCTTAGCCTACTTCATTTGTTGGGCATAAATGATTATTCTAGAAATATCTACACCCATTATTAACAAAGCCACCTTGCACTCTTTCTTCACGTGCTTACCTAATACAGACATAAACTTCCTCATCTTTTCCCTCATATCCAAAACCATCTCTGGTGCATACCTAGATAGCTAGATGAATTTTAGGATATACCCTTTAATAGTCATCCCCTCTTATTTCATATTCACAAACTCTTTAGCCTTCACCTCTCTCAATGAAATGACCCAAAAAGTGCCCAAAAATGTGCCTCAAAAGTGCCTTGAATCGTAATTTCTATATATCTAAAAATTCATATATTATTTCAAAAATCCGACTTCATATTCTTATTTAGGGGTCAAAATTGAGTGGGAAGTGGGTCTAACCCGAACTGTAAAGCAACCGCAGCAAAATCTAAATTTTTAAAGTGAGCTGAAAAATAGTGTAAGTGTGCGTTCCTTCTGCGACACACACTAGTGTTAAAATTGTCCTGATTTTTTACTTCGGTCCAGGACTTTTAAGTCTTGGGCCTAAGTATTCTCATCTTATATGTAGCCTTATTTCACCCTTATATCATCCAAAATATTTCCCAATACTCACTCAAACACTTAGACTAATTTTTCTCTCAAGATTCAAGTCCTGAAACCCTCATCCGGATCTAAGAATTTCCTTCAAACTCTGTGTCTCCATTAAAGTCTTCTTCAAGAAATTCTCCAAAGTCAAGGTGTGTGGGTTTCAACCATTAGTTCCTTTCACCAATGGTGCCCAACTTTCTTTTTCCTGAATTTGCATGATTTAAAGTTGATTTTACAAATGCATTTACCAGTATGAACTTGTCTATAAACTATGTTAAAGCTATATGAAATTGTGACTATTTTACTATGTTTTGAGCTATAAATCTTGGATCTATTGTAAGATTTGTGAGGGGGTTTGACGTATATTGTTTGAGGGTGTTTCAATTTATTGATTGATGGTTTTACAATGGATTTTCTTGCATGATTTCACTCTTGAATTGCATGATTTTACATTAGCATTACACACCCATCAAGAGTTTGATAAAATGTCCAATTATGAATTATTGAGTTGTAGAGGGTCTAAGGCATAGCATATAAGTTGTATGACTTTATGATGATGATATAAATGTTCATATGAGTGGTTTCCATCAAAAGTACCTATGAAGTTGTAAGTAGATTGTTGGGTTTCCATGTTGTAGTGTTCATGAGAAGATAGATGAGGCCCTTTCTTGATGCTTGAAATGTAATGGTTTGATGAGCTTTTTCTATGATTCCTACCAAAAAGATTATATTGTAAGGTATGTACATCCTACCAAAAAGGCCACGTTATAGGTAGAATAATTAATAGTTCCTACCGAAAAGATCATAGCATAAGGTAAGGACACCCCATCGAAAAAGCCATGTCATAAGGTAGAAAAACTAAGGGTTCTTATCAAAAAGATCATATCATAAGGTAAGGATATCCTACAAAAAGGTCATGTCGTAAGGTATAAAGATTAAGGATTCTTACCAAAAAGATCATATTGTAAGGTGTGGACAATCTATCGAAAAGGCCATGTCATAAGGTAGAGTAATCTATGGCTCCTACCTAAAATATTATATTGTAAAGTAGGTAATGTCTTATAGTACATATCAAAAAGACTATGTCATATGGTAGGGGTATTGGTAACACTCTCTAAACAGGTTATACCGTAAGGTGAGTGGGGGTAATTGACCTATTTAATGAAGGCTGGAAAAAGTTTTTGAGTATCTATCCTATATTGAGTTCACATTCCTTATTCGTGATTTACAGGCGTGTTTTACCTTAAGCATTGATCATGCATGACATATTGATGCTATACCTATCCTTACTTATAGTTATGCAATTTGATTATGTTGTCTATCCCTTGCTAGCATTATATCCTACATATTTAGTACATTCAAATGTAGTAACACATACTTTATGCCTACTTGATATCACCATGTAGGAACTGGAGCCCCACTTGAGCATCTCCACTAACGTGGCTAGTACGGTTTCTCTCAAGCTTGTTGGTGAGTCCTTCATTCCAGGGATGTTGCTTATGATCTCATTCTATGCTCTAAGATTATCTTTCTTTTATGTGTGTATTAACTATGAGGGTGAGCCTAGTTGCTTGTTTTGGCCCCTGCTCTACTCAATGTAGTAGAGGTGTTGTTGGACATGTTTTATATTATACTTGAGCTTTGACTCACTTATGATATTCAAGCTATTTATGTATAATTCTCTCTATCTCCTAGTCATAATTTCCCCGATTTATATTTCTTATGTTGTTTTACATTGTTTCCCTGACTAAGGATGTGTAATGATTTGCTATGAGGCTTGTTTGGGGTTCTTTCGGGTTTTCCATTCGCTGATCATGTCTAGGCCCTATGCTTGGGTCATAACAAAGATGGTATCAGAGCATTAGGTTTTTAGATCCTCGGAGTCTAACACACTACGTTAATTAGAGTTTTATTCATGGTTGTGTTATGCACCACAACTATGAGTAGGAGGCTATGAGATATTTAAGGAAATGTTTACCTTCTTCGTTATCTATGTCGTGCTTTAGAAGTGAGATGGGACTTTCCCCTCTAATGGATGTTCTTTGCGCTTCTAGTTGATCATGTCGCTTCGAAGAAGAAGGCAAAGATAGGTAAGTTGAAGGTTTTACTATTGATGGATCCGAGTTCCACTATTTTATTCATTACTTCTTTTGGTTAGTAGTGGGGTTCTTATGTGTCCCGAGTTGTGAGGTGAACTATTGGTGTTTACCTATTGGTTAGGTATATTTTTTCTAGAGAGTTCATAGGTATTGATTTGGGTTTGTATTGCATTAAGTCTTGCCTTATAGCTTGTTGGAGTTGGCATGGTGTATTTTGATGTCATACTAGGGATGGAATGCTTGATTGCATGTTGTGTCTTCATGGATGGTAGAATCCGTAGAATTAGATCCTAATTCCCTACTGAACCCATCCTTGAGTGGAAGTATCCTGATGTGGTAGTCAAGTGATAGCAAGAAGGGTAGGTCCATTTCATGTCTTAAGTTACAATTGATCTTTAAGGGGTTGCATTTATCATCTTGCGAGAATTTGACGTGTTGAACCTAAGTTATTTTGTTTATAGAATTGTTGGTGGTGGTTGATGAGGCCTTGAATGACCCTTTCTGATATTTTGAAATTGGGGTAGTGTCTTTTGGTTTGACTAGTACATCGGTTATGCCTACAAGTCTCATGATTAAGATCTTTACTCCCTACTCTAATAGGCTTATGGTGGTACTGGTGATGATATGATGGTTGTTTTCCCTAATGAGATAGTGCATGTTAGTCAATTCAGGGTAGTACTACAAAGTTTAAGAAAGAAAGTTGGATGCTAAATAGGAGAATTGGTAGTTTGGTTATAAGAGGTTGCCTTCCTAGGTCGAGTGGTGTCGAGTGATGGTAGTAAAGTGGACCCTAGTAAGACAAAGGTAATTAGAGATTGGCTTAGACCTTTGAACCCATTGGATATTAGGAGCTTCTTGGGCTTAGTAGGCTAATATCAGAGGTTGTGAATAGGTTATCTTCTATTATTTCTCCTATGACTTAGTTGACCCTATGTAAGGCCAATGTTGTGACTGACATTTTGAGTAGGGTGATTTGATAGGTCCAAGAGTTGTTATCTCTTTTGTGATTCCACTGTGCTAATAGGATTCATGTGTGTGTCCCGAATGGTTGCGTGAGTCTATAGTGGGTAGAAGAAACTTATAAGGGTTGGCCTATGTTATCATTGCGTAGAGTCTTGTCTTGTGATCTCATTTGGACTTAGTTTGAGGTGTTGGAGGTCTTGGGGTAGTTTGGGCTATTTGCATAGCATGCTTCCAATGAGTGTAGAACCCGTAAGGTTGTAATATGATGGTTGAGAATGGTCAATCTATTCGGTCAAGTACAATGGGTAGTCACTTCTCTAAGATTGATCTTTGCTATGGGTTTTGTCCCCAAATGAGGATGAGGGTAGGTCATATCCCTAAGTGTCTTTTTGGACTAGGAGTGAGCATTATTAGTATTATTGGAATTGTTTGGTTGACTTATGCACCGGTGGTATTTGTGGGTTCTTGAATAAGGTCATAAAACCCTACCTTCATATGTTTGTGGTGGTCTCTAGTGATAAGGTATTGATTTGTTTAGAGCTTGTGAATCATTTGGGGGTAGTGTTGCAAGTATTGGAGGATGAGAGGTTGTTTGCTAAATATGCTAGGTGTGCATTATGGGTAGCAAAAAGGTGATTAGAATTTTTTAAGGATTATGAATAAGTGTGAATTATTTTTCCCCGATAAGGCTAATGTTATTGTCGATGCTAGAGGTAGTCTGGCATGTGTTGCTGATGATGGCAAAAAGGGGACTAATGGGGTCCATTCATTGGTTAGGTTAGAAGTTAGGTTGATGGAAGTTGAGCATGGTGGTATATCATTCTAGATGGTTCCAGATCTTCTTGGGTTAAGAGGTTTATATTAGGCAAGGCCTTGATTCGACCTTATTAGGGTTGAAAGTTTTAGGTGAGAAAATGATAGAGTGGAGGTTGTCTCTCAACGGGAAGATAATGGTTATGGTACCAAGTGGGTTAGGTGTATTTAACGTGGACAATTGAGTCGAGGATTGTGAGTCCTTATAGAGTGTAGAGGGAGGTTGGTAAGGTTGCATAAGTTTGGGAATTGCCTATGGTAGGGTTATGGTTATCCGGTTTGTCATGCTTCTAGTTTGAGGGGATATGTTGTTGACTCTAGTGCTATAGAACTCTTTGAAGTTGTGGGTGAAGTGGAGGATAAGTTGGCTTAGAAGGAGGTCCCGGTAGAGATGTTGGATAGATGAGTGGAGAAGTTGTTTGATGAGGATGTAGTGTTTGTCAAAGCCCTTTGAAATAGTCATCTATTCATATTTGTTTTTCGGGGAGCCGATGCGGGCATAGAGAAACAATATATGTATCTCTTTCATTCTATTCAAGCTTATAATGACATGTCAAGTCTTTTTCATTATTCCAAACCTTATGTTTCATCCCCTATGTCATTTGTATGCATCCATGTTTATGTTAACAAGTTCATGACGATTTTTGACACTTATGTTGATATTCTGAAAATGGTGTTTTGGAGTATGATGGAATAAAGCAAAATGGCTCTTTAAACTGTCTGTGCTTCTTTCATTTGTGAAGTAGCAGTTAGTTAATGCAACTTTCAAAACTCCCCATAGGTCATCTGGAAACACTCGCGCTATGTTTTTAAACATAGGGGTTAGGCTGTGTACATCCGACCTCCCCTCACCCTGCAATGAGCAGGAGCCTTTCGAGGCACTGGGGTATGTTGATGATGATGACGATGATGGTGTTTTAAATGTAATATTGCATTCTTGATTGGTCTGATTTGTTCATGATTACTCTTCTAATACACATTTCTTTGACATTCGAGGACAAATGTGTCTAAGAGGGAGATATTAAAACGACCCCAAAAAGTGCCCAAAAATTTGCCTCAAAAGTGCCCGAAATCATAATTTCCATATATCTGAAAATTCATGCATTATTTCAAAAATCTAACTTTATATTCTTGTTCAGGGACAAAAATGAGTGAGAAATAGGTCTAACCCAAAATTTAGAGCAACCATAGCAAAATTTGAATTTTCAAAGTGAGCTGAAAAACAGTGTAAGTGCGTGTTCCTTCCGCCACATGCACTAGTGTTAAACTTGTCCTAATTTTTGAATCCGGTCCAAGACTTTTAAGTCTTGGGCCTAAGTGTTCTCATACGTAAAAATACCAGTACTTAGCCTTATTTCACCCTCATATCATCCAACACATTCTCCAATACTCGCTCAAACACTTAGATTAATTTTCCTCTCAAGATTCATGTCCCAAAACCCTTATCCGGATCTAAGAATTTCTTTCAAGCTCCAAGTATCCATTAAAGTCTTCTTTAAGAAATTCTCCAAAGTCAAGGTATGTTGGTTTCAACCATTTGGTCCTTTTACCCCTGGTGCCCAAGCTTCCTTTTTACTCAATTTGCATAACTAAAAGTTGATTTTACAAATGGATTTACTAGTATGAACTATGTTAAAGCTATATGAAATTATGACTGTTTTACTATGTTTTGAGTTATAAATCTTGGATCTATTGTAAGATTTGTTGAGGAATTTTGATGTATATTATTTGAGGGTGTTGCAAAGTGTTGATTGATGATTTTACAATGGATTTGCTTGCATGATTTCACTCTTAAATTGCATTTATATTAGCATTACACATCCACCAAGCGTTTGATAGAATATCCGATTATGGATTCTTGAGTTGTAGAGGGTCTAAGGCATGGCATATGAGTTGTATGGCTTTATGATGATGATATAAATATTCATATGAGTTATTTCCATGAAAAGTACCTATGGAGTTGTAAGTAGATAGTTGGGTTTACATGTTGTTGTGTTCTTGGGAAGATGAAGGAGGCCCTTTCTTGATGCTTGAAATGTAATGGTTTGATGAACTTTTACTATGATTTCTACTAAAAAGATTATAATATAAGGTATGGACATCCTACCGAAAAGGCCATGAAGTAAGGTAGAAGGATTAATAGTTCCTAACGAAAAGATCATATTGTAAGATAAGGACACCCCACCGAAAAGACCATGCCGTAAGGTAAAAAGACTAAGTGTTCTTACCAAAAAGATCATATCATAAGGTAAGGACATCCTACCGAAAAGGTCATGCCATAAGGTAGAAAGATTAAGGATTCCCACTGAAAAGATCATATCATAAGGTGTGGACGTTCTATCGAAAAGACCTTGCCATAAGGTAGAATGATGTACAGGTCTTACCTAAAGAATTATATCATAAAGTAGGGGGCGTCTTATGCTACCTATCAAAAATGCTATGTCAAATGGTAGGGATATTGGTAACACTCTCCAAAAAGGTTACACCGCAAAGGCGAGTGGGGAATAATTGGCCCATTTCATAAAGGTTAGAGAAGGGGTTTGAGTATGAATCATATATTGAGTTCACATTCCTTGTTCGTGATTTACAAGCATGTTTTACCGTAAGCATTAATCATACATGCCATATTGAAGTTATACCTATCCTTGCTTATAAT
The DNA here is from genome assembly GCA_025642045.1 of Solanum sejunctum. Taxonomy (NCBI): domain Eukaryota; kingdom Viridiplantae; phylum Streptophyta; class Magnoliopsida; order Solanales; family Solanaceae; genus Solanum; species Solanum sejunctum. Next base: position 10,845,233 of record JAOTQJ010000091.1, on the reverse strand, counting down.
TATGAATTTCGATTATGTTACTTATCCCTTGCTAGCGTTACATCCTAAATACTTAGTACATTCAAACATATTAATGTATACTCTATGCCTACATGATATCACCATCTAGGAACTGAAATCCCGCTTGAGCATCTCCACCCACGTGGCTAGTACGGTTTCTCTCAAGTTTGTTGGTGAGTCCTCCGTTCCGGGGATATTGCTTATGATCTCATGCTATGTTATAAGACTATCTTTCTTTATGTATGTATTAACTATGAAGATGAGCCTGGTTGCTTGTGTTGTCCCCCGCTCTTATCAATGTAGTAAAGGTGTTGTTGGACATGTTATGCATTATGCTTGAGCTTTGACTCACTTATGATATTCAAGCTATTTATGTATAAATCTCTCTCTCCCTTAGTCCCAATTTCCCTTGTTTATGTTTCTTATGTTGTTTTGCATTGCTTCCGCGACCAAGCATGTGTAATGATATGCTATAAGACTTGTTTGGGGTTCCTTCGGGTTTCCCATTTGCTGGTCAAGTCTAAGCCCTAGGCTTGGGTCATGACACTCAACTCTTGAGGAAGAAGTAGTCAAGAAAGGCACTCTCAAACTCATCCCAAATAGTTGGCTCAACATCATCACCTCTACCACTAATTATACCATACATTGGCCACATCTTTGGGCTAGTAGGCAGCAAGCTCAACTCCTTCAGTCTCAATCGCATGCATAGTCTTCAGTATGTTCCATATCTCATCAGTGAAGTTCTGAGGGTCTTCCTCAACCTTTGACCGAGTGTAGGCAGGTGGGCTCATTCTCTAAAAGTCTCTTAGTCTAGAAGCAGAAGTTAGCTCATGAGAGCTAGAATAAGGGTTTTGTGAACCTAGATTTTCACTCTGGGCAGCTACCAGTTGTGTGAGCACAACAATGGCTCCTCTAAAGTCGTTCTCTAAAGTAGGAGCAGGTGGAGCAGTAGGTGTCATAGGAACACCAGTAGTCCTGGGGGTTCGACCTTGGCCCCTCATCTCCAACTAAAGAGGCTTCCCTAAAGTAGGGTTCTCTGCCATTCTATCTAAAGCATTCCTATGGTTCACTATGCATATAGGGGGCATGATCTACAATCGTATAATGCACGAATTATAAAAGGAATTTTATAGAGTTTTCAATTCTATCGCAGTAACTCAGATCACAAGAAAAGGGTAACCATTCCTATTATCCTATAGCTTCTCATTTATGAAGTGTGGTGCACAACACACTCTTAAACAAGACTCTATTAGACACAGCTTCGTAGACTCTCTAGGACTCTTAAACTATGTGCTGTAATACAAAGTTTGTCACGCCCTGGAAGGGTACCATTGGCATGGCTGGCACTTAAAGTTCCATTACTGATCCCTTAAGAGAATCACTTAGCCTCATCATCATATCATACTCAATAACGGAAGAATATCTCAATAAATGGGGGCCTCATATGAAGATAAAAATCATATCTCTAATATATCATAGTTTTCAAAATAGAAGTAAATTTAGATACATCAACTCCATACTCTATACTCATAGACTAGAAAGCCTCTACTCAGTAGTCTAGATGGTGTTGTGACAGGCCATGAGCATCTTAATCAAAGAAATACAATACTCAACACTAATAAGAAGATAGGAAAGCTCCTCCAGAAAGCTAGGAGGGCTCGCCAACTCTAGAATGTACCAAATTCTAGCCTCAACGATGTGTGTGCTAAAGTCCTCTATCTATTGTATCAGTATCATAATGGATGTCAGTACATGGAATATACTAATATGTAAAATAGCTCAAGAAAATAAGGATCGACTCACTCACCTCGACTCAATATCATACTCAAATTTGTTAATGCAAGTTTAGAGTAAATCATGCTTTTAAAGTAATCTTAGTAAAATAGACTCATTTTGAAATCTCGTGCTCAATCAATGTTGCTTGGGAGTTTGTTTTAACCAACATGCTTATCCTACCACCTTTAATTAGGTGGTGCATAATGAATCAGCATCGTTGTCACGCCCGCCCTTAACTTACCATGGAAAAAGGCGATCAACACTCTTTTGGATCTAGAAAATGTGTCCACTTACGGGACAAGAGTCACCAGGCTAACTATAACAACTATCCTACACTAGAAACATAGTTTTGTGAGTCAAAGTAGAAGTTTACTCACTTCCTGATCGCTACTTGATACTTCTCCCAAAACTAAAAGATGCTCAACTCATCAATCATCTCGTCAATCTTAACTCATAAATCATCTTATCAGTCTCAACTCATCAATTATCGCATCATTCTCAAGTCATCAATTATCTCATCAGTCTCAACTCATCAGTCAATGTAAGAAATTAAACTTGACTCAACTCAATATGGTCATTTAAACTCATTAATTTACTCATCATATAATGCAAGAAATATATCATGCTTAGTAATGTAAGTGACATAAATGCAACATATATCTCATGTTCAATCGTGCTCAAATTACTCAATTCATGTACTCAATCTCAACCTCAATCTCAATCTCACTATTATGCATAGAATTCCATAATTCATTCAAATGTAAGACTCATATAGCCAAGTATCAAATACATGCGTAAATCTCATGCCTCTATGTCAGGTAATATATCTCATACCAATACTCATGCAATGCAGAAGATTTCTTCTGTAACAAAATAGGGTCTCATGATGAATACAAGGATAAAGTATCAACATAGGAGAAGTTTCTCAAAAATCTCAACTCTTCTCAAATCTTGATCAAGATAATGGAGAGGATGTGTTAAGAAAGGAATCGACACTTTAGTGAGCCTTACATACCTGAAAATTGAAAAATAATCGATCTTGGCCCGATTCTTGCTCTTAGATTGAAAAACCCTAGCTTTTTTCTTCTCTCCTCATTATTCTTAAGAAAACCCAAGTGTGGAATGAGGAATGAATAGCCTTAGGGTTCATCTCAAGGCTTTATACAAGCCTAAAATCGTGAAGGATTTAAGGGAAAAGGAACCAAAATGGATAAAAATACCCCTCTTAAAATCTACTGACAGGGTCTACGAGACCCCGTCTATGACTCGTAATCCTCACTATGAGTCCTAACTGCTCTTCGTAGAATGGAAGTCTCAAAATTCTGAATCACTGAAAGCCTTAACGAAACCTCTCTGTTATGAGTCGTAGTCCTCACTACGAATCATAACTGACCTTTCATAGCTAGAGGACCTTGATACTTGAAATATTGGAACTGAGTAAGAAACTCCCCCTCCTATGAGTCATAGTGCTTTTTATGAGCTGTAACCCCACCTTGTATCTAAAGGGTCCTGAAATTCTAAGGTGTTGATATTCTCTGCGAGAGACTCCTCTGTACGAGTCGTAATGTCCCTCTATGAATTGTAGTGACCCTTGTAGGTCCGCTCCTTCAGCTTTTTCTCATACTTTTCTCATCATCAACTCAACATCATCTGTACATCCTCATCCGAATCAAATAGGAGGAATTTAAGAGTTTTTACAGATATGGCCTCCATAATTAGTTAAGTGGTATCACAGTAGAATGACATATGGCAAGTTCAGGATAAAATTTGTTAATAAGGTAATAATTAGTTATTTAGTTATTACGTTTAATAGCTTTTTTAAAAAATAAATTTATAAAGGAACATTTAAAATTAAGAAATTTGTTATATTATTTTCAAATCTATTTATATCTATATATCTATATATATCCATATATATTATTAATAGGAGAGGATACAACCTCCACAATTAGCCAAATGGTTGTACAGTAGAATGACATGTGGCAATTTTAAGATAAAATTAGTTAATTAGGTATTAATTAGTTATTAGTTATTATCTTTAATAGTTTTTAAAAAATAAATTATAAAGGCACATTTCAAATTAAAAAAAATCTTATGTTATTTTCAAATCAAATCACAAAGGAACATTTAAAATTAAAAAAATTGTTATATTATTTTCAAACTTGAATTTAAAAATAATTAAATAACTATTAGGAACAAATAAAACATTTTTAATTTTTTTTGTATGTACATTTTAAATATAATTGCATAACCTTTTTTTACATACAATTTTGAATTTTGAATATAAAATAAAACATTAAGTTGACAAAGACTTTTTAAAAATAGAAAAGAAAATTGTCGATTGATAAAATATATTATTAATATGAGAGGATACAACCTCCACAATGTCACGCCCCGGGAGGGTTCCCTAGACGTAACAGGTACTCAGAGACTATTACTAGTTCCTAAGCGAACTACTTGGCCTCGTCACATTCATTCATTCATACATTCTAGTAATCACCGGAAGACATAAGGAAGTAAATGGACACATCACCATCTAGTCTCAAAATAATATTATAATAAAAGGCTAGTAGGAAGAATTACCTCACAATCTTACATCAACATTTGACTCTAGTCTATGAAGCCTCTATCACTATCAAGCGGTGCCAATGACAGACTCATGGCTACCTCAAATTCAATAAAGTAAAGCTAATTAAGTCTGACTCTAAAGCAAAATGAAACAAAAGTAATGAATCTTCCATAGTAAGGGAGACTCACCAATTAGCTAAATGTCTCAGATCCTCAATGATGCGTCTGTTGATAATCTCCAATCCTTGTATCTACATCATAAAATGATACATCGCCATATTTGCGTCAGTATGTGGAATGAACTATATGTAAAATAGTTGAATAAAACTAAAACATATAGATAATATGGTACAACATCAACTCAATATAATAACCAATCAACTGTCAAATGTCTATCTAAAGCAAGAATAAAAAGTAGACAAGTGACTCATCAACATCAATCACCAGATACTATCACATCTACATCAGGGTACTATTAATGAGGAACCTATCTGGGAGTTTCTCTAACCAACAACCATCACCTATGAGTTGATGATGACACAACAAAGCGATGTCGTTGCCATATCCTTCCAGTACCTTGCCGAGGTACAGGATAGATCTAGTATGTCAGTGGATCCATAAATCTATCAAGTCCTCTTTTGGGACTGAGAAAACATCCATTTTTCATGGTTTAATCCTCTCCTATGATGGTCACGTAGTTAATGAGTGCGAGTGGGACTCGCTCTTACTCATTTTGATGCTCAATACTCCTCTCTAGACTCAACATGCTCATAAGCTATCAAACTTTCAGATTTATCATCCTTTATTCTTTTTTGGACAAGGAACATCACACATCTCATCTATCATCAGCTCAGTGGATTAGGGACGATCTTTCAAGATTAAATTCAACCTCTTTAAGACTTTAAGGACATCACTCTTAACTAACCCCATCAACATCATCATCAATACATTCAACTCAAGGCCAGAACCACAACAACAAACACATTTACATCATCAAGGCTCTAGACTCATCTCTTAAGTTCATTGTTGCATACTTTCAAAAGATAACATATAGGGTGTACACAATATCTCATGAAAATATTCAAGTCAAGAAAACAAGTCTATGATAATCATCAACATATGAAATATAAATACTATAGTTTTCAAGAATTTAATCACGATAAAACTTTAAGAAATCATATATGGGGACTCATGGGCTCTCAAATCATCTATTGCCACCTATGGGGCACATGGAAGGACAATCTCATGCTTTGCGTTTAGCCTTATATACCTGGAGAGTTGATATCACAATCAAAATTTGATGAATGATAGCTTTTTTGGAGAAAATCCTCGATAATAGTGGTTCTTTTAAAGGAAAAGAACTTGGAAGGACATTGGTTGAAGGAATTCTCTTTGATTCTTGAATTCTTGACTCAGAATCTTTAGAGTTCTTGATGAATAACCCTAACTCTTGAAAAAGAAGAATCAAAAAATCCTTTCTTGGAATTCTTGAATCCATTATCTTGAAACTCTAGGTTATGACGTAAGATTCTATTAGAGATTCATTAATAGATAAAGAAATTTGAGTTGGCTAGTCTGAAATTTATGAAAAATAACTCACCTTTAGGATGAATTTTTAAAACTAATCCTAACATGATGACTTTCTTGATGATTCTTCAGCGTTTATGCTTAGGAGTGAAGGTAGAAGGGTTTGATTATGAAAACTAACGTTTTATGCATTTTTGGGACCTTAAATACACCTCTAGTAGTTTCAAGATAAAAGTACCCTCAAAATAAAAAGAAAAAAATATCATTGCTTATCCAGTAAGGGTCCGTGTTTGGTCTGCAAAACGCTCTGGGTGCGGACCTTCAGACAGCTCTGCACTACTTCACTAAAATGGTCATAACGTTTTACACATGTGTTGGAAATCTAATTCAAATATATTTAATTTGATATATTATGGGTCACCTAGCTCATTATACTTTAGGAGATATGGTCATTTGAAATAACTCTTCTATCTACCGATATGAAAGCTTAGTTGGTAGAAATTATTTGGACCTGGCTTGATGTAAAGGATCCTTTATATGCGTTTATTGAACTTAGGAGGAGTTGAAAATTGATCAAAATGCCCCTTAAAGTAAAATGAAAATTTTTAAAAAATACAAGGCATGTTCGCATCCCAGGCATGCGGCGCCTTGGGTGCACACAGCAACTATTTTTCGTTTTTGATTGAAAAATTATTTTTTGATCCAATGGTTCTAAAATTCAAATAAAATAATTTCCCCACTTAATTTTTGTGCTAATCACAAATCCAGTTCAAATTTTCCATTAAAGCTTCGGAAGACGTTTTATGCGCATAATTCCATTCTAGGGGTATTTCAGAAATTACACGGGGCGTTACATTATATCATTCATCCTCGAATGATGAGTTAAGGTGGATATCAAGGCAAGAATAGACTCAGACTTCATCTTAACACTCCTATCAGGCAATCAAACCTTTGACTCCTCATCACTATCAACAATCCATATTCAAACTCAAGAATAAATAACCCTCTCAAGAAAAGACAATAAATTTAGTTAAGGGTAAGTATATTAACTTTAACACTCTTATCATCAAGAATGAATAATAATGAAGACTCTTTTCAATACTTAATCAACCAATCTAGACAGTAACAAGTCACTCAGAATACACAAATTGGTTCTGATCAAGAGTAGAGATACTCTTTTAGACATTTTCATCATCAAGCATGAATAGAGCATCGCAACTCAGTTAATTCGAATATTTGAACACCTTGACAATCAGCATTCGAATTCAGGAAGGAAGCCATCAAATCTAATTGAGAATGGGACTATCGATACATAAGACACTAGGTACAACTCTCAAGCTTAACACCTCATCTCAATTGTACTCCCTTTCATGGCACTCTACTCCCACAACTTAAGTATACAGCTCTTTCTCAAATCTCCATCTAACCACCTCTTCCTCTTCAATTCAAGCCTACTTCTAAGCCTCAAGGTGTTATTCACAAGAGGATCATATTCCTACAAAGCTAATTCTCAATACTCATCTCTAAACTTCCACAAGGGCTTCCATTTAAAGATCACTAGTCCTGTTCACTACTTCACTACTCTTCCTCAAACCTGTATTGCGAAGTCTTCACTAGTCTATCATCAATACTCGCATAATAACAATCACAAATCAAGCCTATCACTCTAACCACTTCAACTATATCTTAGAATTTTCAAGCATACTTAGCACTTCTACCTCTACCATTCAATGAGTTCTCATTCAAAGTCACACCAACATACTCTTACCTATCTACTACTCATCATAAGGTTTTAACTCTCTCCTCCTTCCTCTCTATATCCCTACAGGACACAAGTATAACACCAATATCATAATAATGATAGACTCACTCCTCCTCATCTACCCTCACCCTCAGTCTACTACCTTTAATATCACTATTTGAACCTAGAGGAACTTATCATCTTACTCTTTGGTGAAACCTCAAACTACTACCTCTCCATACAAAATAAGCACAAATACTATCAAGAACTCAAATAATCAGATACTCGAATACACAATTTCAAGGATAGACTTTGAACACTATATCTAAAGTTTAAAGTTCATCTCCAACATCATTATATCATTATTAGGCACGAATACTATCAAGGACTTGCATACTCAAGTATGAATAGGCTCAAAAGGAACATCAACTCGAAGATAGGAACTCAACTCCATTATCACAATTCAGGAGCACTCATTCTCTCCCATCACCATAACTCGCGTACTATTGTCAATACCTCTATTAAGATTGGAAAGCTGGATTACCCAAAGAGCTTGGAATGAAAGATCATTAGCATGATTCAATTGAGAAATCTTATCTAAGAACATTCATAGATTACAATTCTTTTGTCTATCAAGACTCATTTTGAGTTCACAGAACTATACATAGTGTAAAACTCAAGTCATATCTCCTTCAACATAGGACATGAAACTGTTGGATTCATAGGGTAAAATCAAGATTAATGAATGAATTCATCGCTTCTCATCCTCAAAACTCAGCATGAATGGGATCAACATGATGTGCATAGGGCTATGCTATAAGTACGACAATCATATATCAGAAAGGAATGGAGTATCATCTCAACTAAAGGGTAAAGATAGTATGAGATGGAAAAGAATTGATATCTCAGCTTGATCAGGCCATCACTATCAAAGACTCAAGAGCTACTCTGGATTACCACTTTGTCATTTCCCCGTTAGCTCTCAAGGTCCTCTCTCTAAATTTGGGAATCAATTTCCTCGGTTAGGCTATTAGCATATACCTCCACGCGATCGAGGAATTACTATTAACAAGAATAAATATCTTAAACTTTTTTATTAGACTATAGTCGCATAAATAATTGGCTACTAAGACTCTCTTCAAAGATACCACTCTTAGATTTCTCTTGTCTCTATGGAAAAATCTCTCTATACTTGCTACCTTTATTGGTGCACATAACCACTTCCCACACCTCTAACAATCTAACATCTTCTTTTGCCTACTTACTCTAAAGTTCTGTGCTCTCATAAACCCATTTGTACAAGACTTAGACTATAATAAAAAACTTATCATCATCATCTATCCATACGCCCTAATCAACTTAGTTGCTCGGGATGACAAGAAATACTTACATCAGCCTACTCCACATTGACAACTCGAATGTACTATCTAGATTCTTATAGTAGTTACGGCTTAGAGCTTCACACATCTTTACACAATCATGGGTACACATCTCAAATCTCTTCTTATCTGTTGAGCTATCCTCGTTTCACTCATCTTACCTAAGGGACACTTGCACTCTGCCCATAGCATCACTTTCCTTATAACTCAGTACCACTTACCTATTTAGTCATAGCTCCTTATCTGACTAAGGCTCATAATTCAATGAATCTCATGAACTCTCACTTAAAATTCATAATCCTTGTTTTGATCTACCACTTCAAAGGTTCTCTGTATCCCCCTATTCCACATCTGTGTTTCACCCTCAATAGTATGAATACCACAACACATCAGCATAAACTTTCTTCTAGTTTAAGCATTCTCTATCACATTCTGACACTAAGTCTCTCATTATATATACCTCACCATAACAATTATAGGGTACGCATCACTTTTTCATCATTTCTATGGCAATAGACTCGTCGTCTCATGACTTACCTAATAGGTACATAACTCTAACTATAAGCCTTAATCAACCATTACTCTTACTATCTCATCTTTTCTTTCCATTATCATCCTTCTTACTCCAGAATAATTTAATTCTACTCAGGGTTTATAAGACCTCACATCTCACTCTTAGGTCATAACATTAATCTCTTTGGAGACAAAAGTTTCTCTCTCATGGGTAACACTAGAAATAAGTTTTGAAAAGAAAAGAGGATCAGGGTACATCTAGAGCTAACTCAAGTGCATGGTTCATATGAATAATGGTGCACTCCTTCTAGTCAATTAACTTAACACATTAGTTGGCTTCTCTCAAGCGTGGTACAGTCTCTCTCCTATTCGGATTACCTATTGTAGGGGATCTCATTGGTAAGAGTTTGAATATTACCATATCTCTTACCTAGTAAATGAGGCATAGTCGGAAGGTTTAGAGCCGCACATAAATCAGAAGAGAGATTTCATAGTGTTCAACTCTATCACATGAATTTGGAATAAGATAGAAGTAAGACAATTCCTAATGTCCTATAGCCTCCTACTTAAGAAGTGTGGTCGACAACACACATACAAACAAAAATCTACTAGACACGGCTTCATAGGTTCCCTAGGACACTTGAACTCATGCTCTAATACCAAGTTTGTCATGCTCTAGGAAGGTACCCTAGACATAACTAGAACTCAGAGACTATAGCTAGTCCCCAAGTGAACCACTTGGCCTCGTCACATTCATTAATTCATACATTCTACTAATCAGTCGAAGACATAAGGAAGTGAATGGGCATATCATCATCTAGTCTCAAAATAATATTATAATAAAAGGTTAGTAGGAAGAACTAGCTCACAATCATACATCAACATTCAACTCTAGTCTATGAAGCTTCTATCACTATCAAGCAGTGCCAATGAAAGACCTATGGTTACCTTAAATCAAATAACGTAAAGCTAATCGAATCTAACTCTAAAACAAGATGAAATAAAGGCAATGAATCCTCTGAAGTAAAGGAGGCTCACCAATTAGCTAAACATCTCAGATCCTCGATGAAGAGCCTATTAATGATCTCCAATCCTTTTATCTACTTCATAAAATGATACATCACCAGAGTAGTATTAGTACATGGAATGTAAAGTATATAAAATAGCTGAATGAAACAGAAACAAGTAGAATAATATGGTACAACATCAACTAAGAATAATAACCAATCAAACTATCAAATGTCTATCAAATGGAAGAATAAAAAGTAGACAAGTGACTCTTCAATATCAATCACCTCATACCATCACATCAATTTTAGAGTACTATCAGTGAGGAAATTATTTGGATTTTCTATAACCGACAATCATCACCTATGAGTTGGTAATGATATAATGAAATGATGTCATTACCACATCTATCCAGTACCTTGATGGGGTATAGGATGAGTCTAGTATGTCAGTGGATATGTCAGTGGATCCATCAATCTATCAAGTCCTCTTTTGGGACAGAGGAAATATCCATTTTTCATTGTCTAATCGTCTCTTACACTGGCCACGTCGTTACTGAGTGTGAGTGGAACCCACTCTTACTCATTTTGGTGCTCAATACTCCTCCCAAGACTCAACATGCTCATGAGCTATCAAATATCAAGATTTCTCATCGTTTAGTCTCTTTTGAAAAAGGAACATCACACATCTTATCTATCATTAACTCAATGGATTAGGGACAATCATTCAATATTAAATTCAACCCCTTTAAGACTTGAAGGACATCACTCTCAACTAATCCCATCAATATCATCAGCAATACATTCAACTCAGGACCAGAACCACAACAACAAGCACATTTACATCATCAAGGCTCTAGACTAATCTCCTAAGTTCATTTTTTCATACTTTCAGAAGTTAACGCATAGGATTTTTAAAATATCTCATGAAAAACATACAATTCAAGAAAATAAGTTTATGATGATCATCAACCCAAGCCTAAGGCCTGGTGTGACCAGCAAATGGGGAACCCAAAAGAACCCCAAATAAGCCTCATAGCATATCATTACACATCCTTGGTCACAGAACAATTAAATGACATTTAAAGAAATAAGGGAAAAGAGGACTAAGGGAGAACTTGTCATAGCATAGAGTCAAGAGATCATAGAATCAACTCATGGCATAAATACATAGCTTTGTCCAATAACACCTCTACTACATCGATAATTATAGGGGCCAAGACATACAACTAGGCTCACCCTCATAGTCATAAGTAAATGATAAAGTAAAGAGAATCTTAATACATATTG
>JAOTQJ010000091.1:10820871-10833332 GCA_025642045.1 Solanum sejunctum | reverse complement strand
ACCTTCATTTTAACACATTCCTAACACCTTCATAACCTTTAATTAACATAAACAAAGATAAAAATTAGCATACCTTGCAAGCCTTTACTACACCCAAAACTTTCGTAACCGGTAAACTATGCGTTTTCTTGACGAACCAACGCCACTACGCTACTTTGGGGCTTCAATATACCGAGCTTGAAGCATCAAATAATTGAAAACACAAAAAAAAAATTGAATTTTTTTGGTAGCTACTGTAGCAACCCGAGAGGGTGTTCTTTGTGTTCAACAATTTTGCTAATTTTTTCTAAGTATAAGATGAGTTGATCTTGTAAGGATATACATGTATATATATAGGCACACATGTTTCACTTGCCCCAATCAAAAAATCACGCACACCTTGACCCACATCAAGTTTTATTCTTAAGGACCAAACTTAGAAGAAATATTGCATTCGGTCCCAAACTTTATTAAATCGAACCAATTAAGGACGTGCGGGGTTTAAATTACGTTACGCGTCCTAACAGTTCATGTAATAATAACTTTACTATTGCTTATTTAATCCATAGTAGCTTTCATGTGGATTGGTCATCTTCCAAGTGTCTATGTCTATCGAGATGTCTGTGTAATCAACAAATTTATTACTTTCAGATCGAAAAAGTCAAACCAAACCAATAATAACCAAACCAATGGTTATTATTTTATTTGATTTTATTGTAAAAATTTAAAAAGTTGATTAAATTGGTTTTGTTTTGTTTTAATCAATAACTGATCTAAACTAAACCATGAACACCCCTACTCATCCCCTAATTTTTAAATAATTTTCATAATAATTTCCTACATTTCATATCAAGTAAATTCGTGCGGCAATATACTGTCATTAAGAAAATTATTTAAGGATATAATTCAAATTACATTTTTTACTATTGTATTTTTATTTATTCCCAAATTATTCTTAAAAGTAAAGATAATCATTGCTCAAAAATATTTTTTTTGAAGTGCAACACTTTATTAAATAAAAGGATAAATATCAAAAAAAATATTTATTTTGATCTTTAAAAAATTCAATGATACGATGAAAGGACCTAAGATTTCACATAATATGTAATAGTGGGAGCAATAACAATCCTTTTTCGATAAATCAATGTAATAGGATAAAATAATTATTTTTAAAAACTTTTCTTTGTAGTGTTTTGAGCATCTTAAAAGGCAAAAAGAGATTCCGATTTAAACTAAAATAATCAAACTACTTTTTTTTTTAATTAAAAAGAAAAGGTTATGCAAGAACCAAAAAGAAAACACTCAATAAACCTGAAAGCTTATTCCAGTTCCATGCATTGAGATTTTGAAAAGCTTAAGAGCATATAATTTTAAATTATATAAGTGCCAAATTTCCAAGAATATAAGCATGTGCATGTCGTTGAGTTGTCATCATTCAATAATTGAATAACATCAAACCATGATACTCTTAATCACACGGGAAAATTCAAATCCCAGTTATATGCTACAATTGCGGTATGAGTCAATATTACCTTGATCACACATAAGCATATAATCCACTAGTTTGAGTAAATTTAACTTCTCTTATTCTTTATTGTTCATATACAAATAAACAAATTTTGATTGTCATTGATATATGTTTTAAATTATATCATTTATAATATGAATAGCTAATATTTTACGAACTTGTAACATAATATACCTCTATTTAATTAGCTATTTATGTATCACATGAATTGAAATTCATTTATAAAGTTATTATGTCTACTATTTTCACTAGTAAATATAGGTGCTTGAGTTTTGATTATTTAACAGTTATAAAATTAATTTTATTTGGCTGATTTATTTATTATAGTATTCCATTAACTTATATATTTAATGAGCATTTTTTTTATGTCTCAAAATAATATTTATTTTTATATATAGAATTTCGTACATAGATTAAAAAAATAAAAATCATTATGATTTTACAAAAGCAAAAACTAAAGATTCATAATGTTAGGCAAGTGGGCATTTGACAAAGTTAACTAGAAGAAAGGGATAAAATAGCTGTTGCTCAGAGTTGACAGAAATTTAATTACTTAATTTTAACGCAAAGTTGAAAGGAGTCACTGATTTATTTTTTCAAGAGTGAAATCTAAATCCTCCTTTTTTTTTTTCCTTATCCACTTATGGAAGTTTAAACTAATGTACAATTAACACCTAACCTATATATCTGTCATATTATACTACAATTACCATCGCTGTAATAATTGAAGAAACCTACCAAATGATGATAACATATTATAATCATAGGGGAAAAAAACTATTTTCCAGTACGCGCATGAAAGGTTCCTGGGCGGCCTTCTGATCTCACAATTTTTCTGATGATGTCTGACCTAACTTCTAGTATACCCCTCTGAGGCTCAGACGTACGCCTTAAACTTTTAATCTTTCTTTATTTCAAAAGTTTTTCAAGATGGAGAGTTATATATAAAGAGAAAAGACATATATTCTCCGTTCAATTTGTCACATACTCGCGTAAAAGTCAGTTACATATTTAAACTATTCTGACGTTCTATTACACACCTTTATTATTTAAAAGTGAATTATTTAACCCTTAAAACTGACGTAGCAAAACTAAAAAAATATAAAAATATGCGGAATAATTTTTAAAGTAAAAAAAATTAAAATACCCTTACGCCCTCCCTCCCCCCACATATCTCATCTTCTTCACACCCAACCATCATCCTCTTCTTCACATTCCATTAAGCTAAAGTCAGCTAGTAACAAGAAGCAATCCAGAAACAAGTTACATAAAAACTACAACTCTTTTACCCTTAAATATCCCAACAAGAAGAATCAAAATTGTACCAAATGTCATACTTCATCCAAGCTTTGTAAGTTTTGGTTTGTGTTTTTGTCAACAAAGGGTTTCTTCATCTCATAGGCAGGGTAAAATTTTGGAAATTTCTTAGCCAACGGAGTTATGGCAGGCTTTGTTGAGTGAATAGGATAAGGGATCGATTGAAAAGGGGAAGAAAATTATTTTTCTATTATCCTTATCTTTTATGGAACCTCCAAGAAGAACACAAAAAAAGAAAAAAAATATATATGTCGAGATCTGAAAAATATTTGCAACTGGAAAATCGCAACAAATCTGCTCACAATGAAGTGATAAAATGGAAGCTCTGTTTCCATGGCCAATCAATTTAAGAAAATGAAGCGACCTTCTTGTCGTACATTTTGGAATAAAAAAAATATTTCACTCCACAAATTAGCTTTGGATTTCAAGCATTCCTTGGTGGCCATTGTTGTAAGTTTCTTCTTTGCAATTTTAGCGAAGAAGATATAATTATTTCAAAATTTTAATAATTAATTAGTATAAAATATAGTTAATAAAAGAAAATCTAACTATTAAAGAAAAGAAAACAAAAAAAGATATAAATGTTATAACTCCTAACGTAGCGCTGACATGGCACTGACGTAGCTGTAAGTGTAATACACCACATACCGTAAGAATGGTGAAGTACCATTGACGTGGTAGCAAGTATAATACACCACATACTGTAAGAATAGTATTACACTTCTAAGGGGTATATTAAATTCACTTTTTAAGTAGTAAAGGTGTGTAATAGGTCATCATGATATTTTATGATGTAATACAAAATGCAAAAATAAAAAGACAAGAAAATAACATAGATAGATTGACACAAGAAAGAAAATCAAAAGTAGTGTAAAGGTATATTAAACCTAAAGATCTCAATAGATAGATAGATAGATAGATAGATTGACACAAGAAGCAAAATAAAAAGCAACCTAACGGTATGTTAAACCTAAAGACCTCAATCAATTAAATCACAACAAGCACCAACCTCTTAGGAAGACCTCAAGAGAAATTGGATTCCCAAGCAACCCCCGTTTCTAAACAAAGTTCAACGAAAGTTTGTACATAGCTCTCAAACTTGCAAAAGGAGTATTATTATCAATATTCAAAATAGTCTACCTATAAATTTTTAAGCAACTATGAGCTATTTATAGTCTTAGGTAAATCTATTGCAAAAATAGCTGCAAATGGCCAAAATAACCAAACGATGGTAAAATTGACTCTCCCGTTCTTAACTCGGTGGATCGTCGTATGGAAATTTCACCGTCGATCTTGACCACTTCTGAATCTTGAACAGTCTATAAGATTCGACAATCTCATATACTGTTGTCGTCTTCACTCAACCGATCACCTAACTTGTCCTTTTGACCGAATGTGACAACTTCTCCTCTTGCTTTATCATCACTTCTCCAAGCTATATTTCACACATTGAACCCTTCCTTTGGCCTCATTACAAGTTCAAGGACAACTAACTTTATGAATAGCCCTTGTATACTTCATAGTTCTCGAGGTTGGCTCCTAGTGAATAGCCTTGATGAGATCCGACTTGCATCATTATCTCCTTCTTGAAAAGAATTTTTTGTCAAATTCAGTACTTTCTCATCCTCAAGAGTTGGAAATAGGGGCAAATCACACACATTAAAAGTGTAGTGGATTTGATACTCTGAGGGAAGGCCAACCTTGTAAACATTGTCATTGAGCCTCTCAAGCACTTGGAATGGACCATCACCTCTTGGCATCAACTTAGCTTTCCTTTGATTGGGAAACATCTCTTTGCAGAAATGTACCCATATCTAATCACCTGGTTCAAGCACAACCCTTTTCGGCCCTTGTTTGCCTTCTTTGCCATGTGTTGGTTCTTCTTCTCAAGGTGAAGTCAAACTTTCTCTTGGAGCTTCTTAATTACTTTAGCCCTTTTCTTTCCATCTAAGCTCAGAACAACATCTTGGGAAAGAGGATTTAAATCCAAGGGGGTTGGGGGATTAAAGCTATATATAACCTCAAATTGAGATATACCAATAGTCCTATGAATAACATGATTGTAAGCAAATTCGACTAGTGAAAAATGTTCCACCCACGATGCCAACTTTTCCTTTACCATGGCATGAAGCATAATATCCAAAGTCCTATTCACAACTTCAGTTTGGCCATCAGTTTGTGTGTGAGAAGAAGTTTAAAACAATAATTTGGTACTAAGATAGCCCACAATTCTTTCAAAAAGTTACTATGGAACTTATGATCCCTATTACTTACACTGGTTTGAGGAATTTCATGCATTTTGACAACATTTTCAATGAAAAAAGATGCATCACGAGGTGCATCATCACATTTATAACATGAAAAGAAATGAGTCATCTTTGAAAATCGATCAACAACTACAAGGACGCTATCTCTAACTCTTTTAGTCCTTGGAAAACCCAAAATAAAATCCATAGAAATATCAAGCTAAGATCTTTGAGGCATGGGAAGTGGAGTGTAAAACCTTGGAGAAGGAGGCGTGACTTAGCATTTCGGCACTCAATGCATTGGCTATAAATTCTCATATCTTTATACATTTTGGGCCAATAGAATTGCTCCACCAAAATTTCCATAGTTTTTTCTCCACCAAAATGTCCCATCAATCCTCCATCGTGTGCCTCCCTCAGAAATAGATCTATCCAAGAGCTCATAGGCACACGTAATCTCTTGCCTTTGAACAAGAAACCATTAAACTTGGAATGGGGAGTAGAAGATCTATTCCTAGGCCATCTTTCCCTTTCCTATTCCTCACAATCTTGATAGATTAGAGGAAATATAGAGTCTTTGGGATACAATGTCTTCAAACAATCAAAACAAAGCAATTTAGAAGACAAAGTACTTAATAACACATGTTTCCTAAACAAAGCATCAAGTACCACATTTTCCTTCCCCTTTTTGTATTAGATTACATAAGGAAAAGTTTCAAGGAATTCAATCATTTGGTGTGTCTCTTGTTTAACTTACCTTAACAAATTTTTTGGGGCACACGTAATGTTGCCAATTTCCTAATGCCCTAATCAAAGCATACAATTCAAGATCATAACGAGAATAATTCAATGTGGCCCCTTTTAGCTTTTCACTAAAATAAGCAATGGACTTTTAGTCTTACATTAAGAAGCTCCAATGCCTAATTTACTAGCATCATATTACACTACAAGAATTTCGTCAAAGTTGGGCAATTGCAATAATGGAGCGCAACTAAGCATGGGTTTCAAGGTGTCAAAGGTCTTTGCTTGCTCCTTACCCCACTTAAAAGACTTATCTTTTCATATTACCTTGGTCAAGGGACTGGAAATAGTTCTAAATCCTTTGACAAACAGCCTATAAAAACTAGCCAATCCATGAAAGCTTCAGAAATCACTTATGGATTTTGGAGTTGGCCAATTATTAATAACATCTATCTTAGATTCATCAACCTCAATGCCCCTTCCATCCAGAACAAATTAATCCCAAGAAAACAACTTCATCAACATAAAACAAGCACTTCACAAGATTAGCATAAAGTTGTTTCTTTCTAAACGCATCAAAAATACATTCAACTGCTCTATAAACTTATTCGTCGCTTTACTATAGACAAAGATATCATTGAAGAAGATAGCACCAAACTTCCCTATGAATGGTTTCATCATATGGTTCATGAGTCAGATAAAAGTGCTAAGAGCATTAGTAAGACCAAAAAGCATCACTAACCATTCACATAGACCAAACTTGGTCTTGAATGTTATTTTCCATTCACCACCAAGGTGCGGATAGATTTGATGATAACCACTCCTAAGATCAATCTTTGAAAACACATAAGAACCATTGACCTCATCAAGCATATCATCTAATCTAGGGATAGGATGATGATACTTTATCGTGATTTTGTTGATGGCTTGAAACTCCATACACATGTGCCACGTTCCATCCTTTTTTAGAACCAAGATAATTGGAAAAACAAATGGACTCATACTTTCTCTCATGTAACCTTTGTTGAGAAGTTCCTCAACTTTCCTTTGAAGCTCTTTGGTGTCCTTCAGATTGCTGTGATACACCAATTTATTGGGCAATTGACATCTTAGCACAAAGTCAATTTGATGCTCAATTCATCTAAGTGGAGGCAATCCACTAGGAAGTTATTTTGGGAAGGCATCCTCATATTCATACAAAGAAGAGAAACAAAATAGGGAAGAAAAGAAAGAGATTGGTTAGTATGTAACATATGATCCCTATGTGGGATAAGGATCAATGATCGTTTTGCTTCAACTTCCTTCCTTATCTCATTATACCTAGACAACATTACCTTAGTCTTTCCCCTCACTCTTATCATTTCCTCTGTATCTTCATCCTCAATTTCCATATGTTCCTCTTAGAACTTCTCTTTCTCCCTTAATTCACTCATCTTTTGGTACACTTCATTGACTTGTCGGGGTGACATAGGAGGAAGGACACACTTATGACCATCAACACAAATGAATACTTGTTGGATCTACCATCATGCTATGTTGTATGGTCATATTGTCAAGGTCTCCTATGTAACACATGACAAGTTTACATTGGGACCACATCACTTATGATCTCATCTTGGTACTTTCCAATTTGAAATTTGATCAACACTTGCCGTTGCACTTTCAATTCTCCACACGTACTCAACATTAAAGTCTATAAGGCACAACATGCTTAGTGGTAGGGAGTTTCAAGAATTCCACTAATACGGTGATAGCAACATTGGCACAACTTTCACTATCAATGATCTAGGAATATACATTACCTTTGATAAGACACTTAGAATAGAAGAGATTTTCTCTTTGACTTGGATCATCCATGGCCTTGCTAATCATGACTCGCCTCACCACATACATTAGCATGGTGAACTACCTTTCTTGAGTCCAAGCATATTCAACTAGATTCTTCCTCATCAACCCATTAGGAATGACTATATCTCTCCCTTCCTATGGATTTTGTTCCTCACCTGCATTATTATCAAACTTATTGTCATCTTGGGGTTTATCTTTATGTTCTTCTTGATCCACCTTTTCACCAAGGTACAACTCTTCTCCTTGAATTAGGACATTCAACCGATTAAGACACTCCCATATCATATGACCCCATCCTTACACTTGTGACATTGAATGCCTTTTAGGATGCTTGATCGGTTCTTTGTTACCTCCTTTGTAATTAGATGACTTTTCTTCCTTCAGTTCCCTCTTTATCTCATGGTCTGCTCCAAAGATGTCATTCAAACTAGTAAACTTCTGGATTGTCATCTTAGAAGAGATCTCTTTGTTCTACCCTACCTTGAAACAAAGATGACATGCTCTTCATTCTCAATGCAATCTAGCTTCAAGATCAAATTTTAGACCTCGTCATAGTAGGATGCTACACTCTTTTTTCCTTTCCTCAAATTATATAATTTGTTAAGCTGCTTTTGTCTATACCTTTCCATGACATATTTGACTCACATAAAGGCTTTTAATTCGATCCATGTTGGTGATAGTCCTTTTTGGAGAACTAGATGGATCTCTTTATGTATTTCCACCATGTATTTTTATTGCATACCCTTCAAATTGAGAAAGAGCAAGCCAACTCTTTTTGATCTCAACCAAATCATTGACTTGAAAGATCCTCTCACAAAGTGACTCCCATTCTAGATAAGCATCGGGATTGCATTCTCCTTTGAAAGTTAGGAGACTAGCTTTGATAAAGTTGATCCTTACATAGAGACCTATATTTCCACCTTGATTAATGTTATGTTGACCCCTTTGAAATTCAAAATGTTGGTTACCTTACTTTTCTATGAAATCTTGCGATTGGTTCAAATAAGGTCTTCTTCTGGATGAAATCGGATAAAATCTACCTTTGCGACCTCTATGTCTCATTTGACCTCTTGGAAAATGTATTTAGATATCATTACATAGTGCCTCTTCACCTTCACCTTCATTCTCCTCTTGGTTGTAACGACCCAACAAAGTGCTCAAAAATATGTCTCAGAAGTGTCCGGACTCATAATTTCCATATATCTAAAAATTTATTTGTTATTTCTAAAATATGACTTCATATTATTGTTTAGGGGGTCAAATTGAGTGGAGAATGGGTCTATCCCAAATTTTAGAGCATCCGTATCAAAATCCAAAAATTGCAATACATGTATTTAGGAGGGTTAATTTTGAAGGGGAATATGTCTTAGCACACAAAGAATTGAGTCAACCACGACCTACCAACTTAAAGCCCTTTGAATTAGCTTTCCAATTCACCTAGTTTTACTTTATTCCGAGTTCGGATGAAGGATTTATGCCAATTTATATAGAACTTATTTGTGTAGAAAATGTAGATTTCCAGTGAGCATCCGCGTCGTGGAGGCAATGCGAACCCGTGTTATTTTGGCCCTGTCTTTTTATTTTGGTCCAAGACTTTCAAGTCTTGGGTCAAAGGGTTCCCATAAGTGTTTTTGCCTATACTTACCATATTTCATCCTCATATCATCCTTAATATTCCCCAATATCCTTTCAAACACTTAGTCTCATATTTCACCCTAAATTTAAGTCCCAAACTCAAGAACAATCTTAAGGATTTCATCAAGGATCTCATTCAAGCTACAAGTCTCCATTTCTAATCTTTTTCAAGGGTTCTTAAAGTGAAAGTATGTGGTGTTGAACAATTGGGTCCTTCTACCCATGGTGCCCAAACCATCTTTTACTTCACAATGTATGATTTAAAGTTGATTTTACATGTAGGTCTTGTATATTTAGAAATTAACTGTACAGTGATTTTAGTTCATGAAAGTATGATTGTTTTAGCATGTTTTCAACACTAAATATTGGATCTAATGCTGGATTAGATGTGGGGTTTTGATGTAAATGTCTTGGGGCTGTTGTAAGGTATTGATTGATGGTTTTACAACAAATTTTCTTGCAGATTTCTTGTTGTTATAATGATGAAAAAGCTTATGTATATGATATAACTGACTATATGATGATGAAATGAGTATATGCATCTGATGAACTCTATATAAAGTGTTGCATTAGACCATGCTCGATCTGGAGGAACAAGAGCCCAGGTAACCGAGGGAAGAGTTCATAATTCTCCACCTAGTGATGGGGTGGCATCATCACTTACTAAGATAGGGGTTTATACTCATCTATAATTATGATTTTCGTACTTATCCACCTAGGTGATGGGGCAACATTATCACCAACCGAGATAAAGGTTCATACTTATCCACCTAAGTGATGGGACGACATCATCACTAACCCCAAGGGGTTTATAACTTGGAAATCTATCTTAGTCACTTCTACACATATAATATTCTATATGAACATGGATTACTTAAGCACATTTTACTTATGCAATGATCATACATGTAATCTTGCTATATTATGTCTATTGCCTATTATTATGCATGCTGATCATGAAGCTTATCTCTTGTTGCATTGCATCTCATATACTTAGTACATTCAAATGTACTAATGCATACTCTATGCCTACATGATATTACCATGTAGGAACTGGAGATCCTATTGATTCTTCTCATGGCTAGACGGATTATTCAAGTTAGCCTTTGATGAGTCGTCCATTTCGGGGACAATGACTATTCTCTTATGTTATGTATTAAGACTCTCTTTCATTTATTGTATACTTATGACCATGAGGGTAAGCCTGGTTAGTTAGTCTAGGCCCCCACTCTTATCTATGTATTTGTGTTTGTTGGATAGGCTATGTATCTACGATTTGAGCTTAGACTCTTTATCTCTTCAAGTAGATGTTTTGCAAGATATACCTTAGTCTTATGCCCCTTATTCTTACTTTATGCCTTTTTACATGCTTTTGTAACCAATGATGTATAGAGACAAGTTAAGAGGCTTGATTGCAGACCCTTCGGGCTCCCTATTCATCGTGTCAAGTCTAGGCCCTATTTTGGGTCGTGACAAACTTTGTATCAGAGCACTAGATTGTTAAATACTTGGAGTCCAACACATCGCATCAATTAGAGTCTTATTTATGGTTGTATTGTGCACCACAAGTGTGAGTAGGAGGCTATGAGGCATTATAGGAAATGTTTTACTTTTTCATTATCCATGTCATGCTTTAGAAGTGAGATAAGGATTTCCCCTCTAACGAATATTCTTTGATCTTTTAGTTCATCATGCCACTTCAAGGAGGAAATCAAAGGATAGTAATTAGAAGGTTTTGATTTTGAATAGATCCGAGTTTCACTATTTGTTCTCTATTCTTTTAGTTGATAGTGCGGCTTCTTGTGTGCCCAAATGATTGTGTGGATCTTTGGTGTCTATTCTCTTTGTTGGATATGTTATTTCTAGAAAGTTCATAGGTATTGATCTGGGTTTGTATTGTATTAGGTCTTGCTTTATGGCTTGTTGGAGTTGGTAAGGTGGATTTTGATGTCATTATAGGGACATAATGGTTGCATGCATGTTGTGTCTTCATGGATGGTAGAACCCATAGAGGTAGCCTCAATACCCTAATGAGCCCCTCTTTGAGTAGGAGGTTGTTAAATGGTAGCAAAGGAGGTAGGTCCATGTCATGCCCTAAGGTACAATTGGTCTCTAAGGGGTTGCATTTGTCATCTTGTGAGAAAGAGAGGTGTTGAACCTAAGTTGTTTTGTCTATTGAATTGTTGGTAGTGGTGGATGAGGCTTTGAATATCATTTCTGATATTTCGAATTTTGGGGTAGTGTCCTTTGGTTTGTCTAATACGCCGGTTATGCCTATAAGTCTCATGCGTAAGATCTCTAGTCCTTACCCAAATAGGTTTATGGTGGGTTTGGTGGTGATAATGTTGTTCATTCTCTAATGAGGTTGTGCATGTGAATCATTTGAGGGTAGTATTGCAAGTTTAAGGAAGAAGGTTGGGTGCTAAATAGGAGAGATGGGAGTTTTGGTGGTAAAAGGTTACCTTCCTAGGTTGGGAGGTGCCGAGTGATGGTATGAAGATGGACCTTAGTACGAGGAAGGTGATTAGAGATTAGCCTAGACCTTAGACTTCATCCGATATTAGGAGCCTCTTGGGTTTAGTGGGCTATTACCGGAGGTTGTTAGTAGAGTGATTTGATAGTTCCTGGAGTTGCTATTTCTTGTGTTATCCCTTAGTACTAGTAGGATTCATGTGTATGTGGCTTTCATTCATGGGTTCCTTTCACCCATGGAGCCCAATCTTTCTATTTTATGAAATTGCATGATTTCAAGTTGTATTTCCTATGGGTACCTATTATTATGAAATATGAGTATAAAATATATTGGGGTTTGTCAAATATTGTTGATTATTGTTAGACCCCGTTTTTCTTTAAATTAAGGATAATTATCCAATTGGGAATATTGTTGTTAATGTTGTTCAAGTTAAACTCAGGTAATTTTTTTTTTGGGTACATGATTAGAGTATCGAGTGAATTTAGCGTGCATAATTAAGTTTGAGTTGGAAGTCCTCTATTGGATAAAAAAATAGAAAGTTTGGGACCTAATTGATCAATAGGCTAAGACGGACCCCTTATGTTGCAATTTTGGAAAGTTGTAAGTCTATAAATAGACCTTACAATAAGTTCTTACTCTTGCAAAATAGAGGAAGAAGAAGAAGAAGAAGAAGAAGTAGGAGGAGGAGGAGGAG
>JAOTQJ010000091.1:10745595-10775997 GCA_025642045.1 Solanum sejunctum | reverse complement strand
AATTCTTTATTTAAAATATCAAAATAATGCATACCGGACAGGAACGATGACGACCTCCAAACTCGCGCCATACCACAGCATAACACCAGAAGTTTTAAATCCCTGAAATCTTCCTCACAAGTCCCAATTGTAGTATAGGTGAGCCGAGGCGATGGTGCTACACACTCACGTCATTGTATAGGTGAGCCGAGGCGATGGTGCCACACACTCACATATCATAATGTGTAAAGGTCATCATGCCCGTTATATAAGTGAGCCGAGGTGAAGGGTCTAAGCACTCACGTGAGCCGGGGCGAAGGGGTCCAGCACCCACAAGTCATGATGCCAATATATCCCAAGCCCAGCTCCTTATTTCTCCAAACTAAGCAAAGCCGGCCTACGGGCAAACCGACTCGCCGTATCCAACCTACTTTGGAATATATATATACATATAGTTATACATAAGCATGATAATAACCAGCCCGGGAATCGGTGAACGAAACCAAAATGGAACGAATAGAGTTGTGAGAATCTCATGCATAAAAACTAGTTCAAAAAACTTAGTAATATGCAAAATGTTTATTTTTGAAATCAAGAAGTTATTCGTTTACGAAATTTTGTCAAAATTGCTCAAATCTACGTATAAAGGTGATTTCAAAGTAACTTGCTTAATTTTCCATCATACACATTACTAAAACAGGCTTCAAAATAATTTTTAAAGTGATTTCAAAACAATAAAACCCATAGCTTTCCAACTATTTAGCTTTCGATCAAACGAACACTATTCATGGATTCTAAAGTGTCAAAAGTTAAGGATGAAGTAAATTTAGCATAAGTGTGGTAAGGAATGACCATAGATCCCATTTAGGCTTTTCGTTGAATGTTATGGGCATTTGCGCCCTCCAACAAAATCATTATTTCAACATACTCAACCATTCATACTTTTTACAACTTGCGGGCTCTACATACCCAAGAGTCAAAATATAATACAATTTTCATAAAAGTACCAAGGAGTGAACCTAGGATATATTTGGACCCAAATTGTGAAGGAAAAAGAATTTTTCGAACATAAGACGTTGACCAAACTTAACTAATTCATGCCAAGAGATAGAAATCTTTACATACCTCGATTCCTTCCTCCAATTAACTCCAACGCAAGACTAATCCAATGTGCTTTCGGATGTCCCACGTCATGGCTTTCTAGTAGCAATGGAGGTTTTCCTTCTTGAATACTGTTATATTCTGGATTACATGGAGGATAGAAGTATGCATAGGCATTTTGACCAGCCACATCTGTTGGAAACTCAATAAATTCTTGCAGGATAAAATATGATATGTACTTGTCATTGTCTGAAGAATATGACCACATGGTACTGAAATCTACAACATTTGACATATGATCATCTAGTATCACCTTCGCTAAAGAAGTAGGAAGAACAGAAGATGCACCCTCAATGTAAAGGATCTGGCCACTTGCAACAATATTTGATATATACGTGAATGGAATAGTAACTGAACAGAAAGAGTTCTTAGCTTGATTTATAACACCAAGATATGACTTTCCATGTTGCCTGTAGCTGCAAGCAATAATTGTTGATTCATATTTCTGCTCAATGATGTCATAACATCAATTTCAAAAACCCCCAAATGGACTTGTGACCTCAGCGTTCAAAGAGTAAATTGCAAGGATTTCATTTTTATCCTCAGTCCATTTGTATATGTTCCAAAACCCTGTATTTCTATCAGTTATGAAAAATAATTCCTTTTTATAATACGCCGCCCCGAGAATTCCACTCGACTCAAATTACCAATCAACAACAACAACAACCTACAACATCAACAAACCATCTCCAATGCCATCACAATGTCAAAATAAATCATAAAATGCTATTATGGTATACTTAGTAAAATAGGGCAGCACACATATAAATATACATCTATCATATTCAAGCCTTCCTATATACTCCAAGGACTATAATACCACACTCCCACATCCAACACAAATCCCCCAACTTTAAAACATAACATTACACTTCCCACGGGGCTCCAATCCGAGTGAACCCTCATGTATACATTCATAGTTTCTCAATACTTCTTTCACCCCATAAGGACTATTTTTATGACAAATAAACATAAATACAAGACTAGAATTCATATGCAAGCTTGTACCCATTCAAAAATAAATTTAAAATTCACAATTCAAGCTAGTAATCAACCCTCTTTTCATGTTTTACCTTCATTATAACGCACCCCTAACACACCCACAAGCTTTAATTTACATAAATTAAGCTAGAACTTAACATACCTTTCAAGTCCCTTACTAGACCCAAATCTTCATATCTACCGAACCAAACACTTTCTTGACCAACTAACGCCACCACGCCACTTAGGAGACTCAATATACCAAGCTTAAAGCGTTAAATAATCGAAAGATAAAAAAAAAGTAATTTTTCTCTCAACCACTGCAGCTGGCCGAGAGCTTCTCCCCTGTTGCTCTCTAATTTTTTTTTTCTAAGTGTGAACTTCTTTTATGCCTACAAGAGATATATACACATATATATAGGCTCAAGTCCATCTCTTGGACCAATCAAAAAATGCCATACACATGACCCACTCAAAATTTTAAATCTTAAAGACCACCCTTAAAATTAAATTTTTATTTTGTCCCAAACTTTACCAAATTGAACTAATTGATGACTTATGGGTTCTAACTTATGGGTTCTTACTTACGTGTTCTAACAATTACTGATTTCATGGTTTTTGTTAACGTATGAGATGTTACTGTTGAGGGCTTTGGCATTTTTATTGCAATTATCTCTCAGATGTCCGAATATCCTACACAGGGTGCACAGAACTCCATAATTTATCGCCTGATTCTTGGGTTCCTTGATTTTAAACCCAATCCCATACTTGGTATTGGACTAACCATGCTGCATAACATCGAGCATAGTAGAGGACTTGGTCCATTTTATAATGTGCTCTAGTTTAGCTTTAGTCTCATCAAGTTCTTTCAAGAGAACCTCATTTTTATGACTCATGTTGCCTAGATTTTCTCCTAACTTTTTAACATCTTCTTCCGGATCAGATTGCGTCACACTCATGACATTTTTTTTTCTTTCCTAGAGGACTTAAGACTATCAATCTCTAAATGTAGTTTTTGATTGACGTTTCAATATCGACATTCTCGGTTCTCAGCTGAGCATAGTCCTCTAAAAGAAGGTCCTTAGAATCACAAATGG
Organism: Solanum sejunctum; assembly: GCA_025642045.1. Lineage (NCBI taxonomy): Eukaryota > Viridiplantae > Streptophyta > Magnoliopsida > Solanales > Solanaceae > Solanum > Solanum sejunctum. The sequence goes on along the minus strand of JAOTQJ010000091.1, from coordinate 10,772,779 downwards.
TCAAATAAGCTTCAATAAGGACCTATGACAGGGACTCAATCTTTTTCTTGGAATAAGTATGAATATTTGCTTTAGCTTGTTCAATACTTACCTTGGTATCTAGTAGAGCACTGTCTAGATCATGAGAACTTGCTCCTGCCATCAGTGCCAAATTCTCCTGCCTAGTTTCAGCTTCATCAGCATTGGAATCAACATCTTTAGTTATCTGTTCATTGCCACCTTCATCGTCGGATTCATCCATGGCGACGAGAGCAATGAAGTCATATTTTTCAGGTTCCTTGACTTCTATGAGAGATTGATTCTCTAGAGTCTCACCGTCTGATTCTTCACCTGGGTTACAGCTAGCACCACTAATGCTCTTTGTATCGAAAGATTCGCTTCCTGACTCATCATTCTTTGGTCTTTGTGAACATATGGTTCAACCTCGGTTTCTTTGGGCTTTTCTAAATTGTTCTTCTTATACTCAAGTGCCCAGAGTGGACATAACTTGATGAAGTGGTCAGGGCTACCACACTTGTGGCATAATTGTTCCTTCAGATCTTTCTTATCTATTCATTGAGTGCTTCTTCTTTGTCCAACATTTCCTCTTCTCAACACCTGTTAGAATTTCTTATTGATCAAGGCAATATTTTCCTCTTCGTAGTCCTCTTTCTTTATGGCTTTCAGGACCAGGTTCTTGTCCTTCCTTTTATTGTCGAGCTTCTTCTCCTGATTCTTCTTGAATTCATAAGTGACCAGGGTTCTCATCAGCTGATCCATAGTCATGGTGTCCAGATCCTTGGATTCAATGATGGCTTCAACCTTGCTTTCCTAGGATTCATGTAACACACTAGCATCTTTCGAATAGCCTTCCCTGTGGGGATGACTTCTCCCAAGGAGTAGATTTCATTGACAAAAGCAGAGAACCTGGTTTCCATCGCATGTATTATTTTGCCTTCATGTATTCTGAACAGCTCAACCTATCAATTGAGATTATTAATCTTAGCCTTTTTCACCTGAGAGATACCTTCGTGAGCAACTTCTAGAGTATCCTAGATCTGTTTAGCATCTTGGCATGACGATATCTTGTTGTATTTGTTAGGACGGATACCGCACAGTGAGATCTTCTTTGCTTTTGTATTATTCTGAATGACAATTTTGTTAGCATCATTCCATTCACTGCGTTCCTTGGGTACCCTTAGAGCACCCTCAGTCGAGGCATTCTTTATTGGAATAGTTGGTCCGTTGAGTACGACATTCTAGAGATCAGCACGTTTACCCTTAATATGATTCATCGTTCTAGTTTTCCACCAACCATAGTATTGTCCATCGAATAACAGTGGTCTGGATTGAGGATCTCCTTCTTGTGCTGTAGGTGGGGCTACTATAATCTTTTTGAGGTAGTTAGCCTTGTTTCGAAAAGACCCGGTCTGATACCAATAGAAATGATTAGTACCCCTAAACTTCTAGTGAACCAGTACCAACGAGTTTATGAAAGCAATAAAGAAAGACAAACAACTTATAGTGAAAAAACTCCTTGCTTAAGAAAAACAACCACTACCTATACTTGTAGAATTTCAACAACTTCACAACTCTTGCAATTCACTCAACTCTTGAGAGTCAAACCCACTCTCAATCACAACTCATGAGAAACAAAAATAACTTCTTACAATATTTGTCACTAAACAAAGATTCAAAGAAGATTGTTAAACGGACTTAAACAATCAAGAAAACCTAACTCTAGTCTTGCTTGATGCTCTCGCCAAGTTCCCGTGCTTTTGCATGAATGTTCTTGCCAACTTTTAGATTGCAAAAGTTGTATCTTCTGGAGTTGATGATTGTATTTATATTAAACCCTCGAGATATTCCATATAAGACTCCTTTCTTGAGAAGGGTACGTCGTTCTTTTCCATAAAGAAGTCCTTTTCCTAAGCCACTACCTTCATCGTATCTCGTACTAATACTATTTTTATAAATAGCACTTCGATTTTGACTGGGACTCTGCATGTCTTCACTGGTGTACATATGCTGGACCTGGTTCCTTGTCATCATCAAAATAGTATAGTCATACCTGCAAAGATTCTAATACAACATCACTCTACAAACTCCTACGAAGATTCATCACTTTCAAGATTAAACTCTCACCTTATCCTGAAGAGATGCAACTTATGGCTTCACTCTCTTTAAAACAAACAAATGCAGATGATATTGTCCCAACAAACATAAGTGAAACAAACAGGTATGCCTTCTGTTTTACTTTTTCCGCTAGTTATTGTCCTTAATATTGGTCCTTCTCCCATAAATTACACTTACAATTGGCTCAATCTTGGCAAAATTATTTCTTTTTTTTTTTTAAAAAAACAAACAAATTCCTAGTAGTACCTGGTTGTTGTATTTTGATGAAATTGTTCGTCCCCATGAACGAATTGTAACTTCTCATCTATTTATTTATTTTCTTCTTTACATTGTATTTGTTCATTCGCTGATATTAAAAACATGTAAATAGATGCTTTATATGCCACAATTTTATGTCTTATTTCATGCCTACTACTATACTTTTGATCTTCTATCAAATTTCACCAATTAAGTTTTATTTTGTCTATGAATGTACAATTTTACATTTTGGTGAGTTTTTCCTTCATTCTTTGTTATAGTTTTGCGTTATATTTATAGGTTGCTTTGTTGTCTGACTTTGTTCAATCAAAATATAAATTTAAGCATTTTGTTGAGTGTTTTGGATAAGTGGTTAATAGTATAGATAGTAGTCTAAATAATTTGTCACAATTCAATTGAGTTCTATAATATTCGTAAATTATTTTTAGTACTTAATATTATTCAGATAGTTTGAATATGGATAAGGAATTGTGATAAACTGATAAAAGAAGTTACATACTAAAAATCTAAAAGAAGACCCCTTCGCTATTGTATATCCAAGTACTAGTATTTTTTTATTTTTTAATTTCAGCCTACTTTAACTATGGTTTTGCACCTTCTATGCTTCTTGTATATCATATTTAATGCACATTTTTTCATACAAGAAAGATTTACAAACTCATAAATGTACCATAGATTACTCAACTCTACTTTCAAAATAGAAGTATGAAAACTTGATGTCATCATCCCACTCTAATGACATAGATTCTATAAAATTAGACATGTCTTATAGTGAACAATAGACAAGATAATCAAGTATTGATGTCGGGAGATATTTATCACAAAAATAATTAGACTTCTCATTAAGATCGAATCGGTTTTCAAAACAACATCATATTAGTTGGCCTTACATATTCTTTTTACAAATTTCATTCATTATTTGGGTACTCGCAATATAGTCGATAAAAAAGCAGCATTAGGTAAAACAAGTTTCATAACATACTTATACAAAGGTATATATGATTAACGACACTAACTAAACTAAGAATGTTTATCTCTACATGTATAAAAGAAATGGAATTACCATGACTATGACACACTTGTCCAAACACAATAATCAATATGCAAAATTCAAAATGTTAACAGCTATATTATTTCATGTATAATATACCGATATATCTAAAGAATCACGTGCGACGCACGTGTAGTGAATCTAGTACTTTATCAAAAGTGTGAATGCCTTTAAAAATGTTGTTTGAACATTTTGCTCTTCATTAAAAGACTTCTTTTTAGACAAAATCGTCTTTTTATCATTTTTTTCATGATTATATTATCATTCTAAAAATATTAAATATGATAAACATAACGAAAATTAAATGGAGCAAATTTTCTTATTATGGTTAAATTCCTACAAAGATAATCTTTTTACAACTAAAATAGACTTGATCCAGAAAGAAAATAGTTAAAAAAATCTTTTTCAAATAATAATAAAAAAAGTTTTAAAAAAACCAAAAAAGTTCAAAATAGAAAAAGGTTTTAAAAACCGTCAAATAAAAGAGATAGACAAAACTTTTAAAAAACATTGACTTGATTCAAAAAGAAAATAGTGAAAAACACTTTTAAAATAATAATCAATATTTTTTCTAAAATAAAAACAAATAAACTATCCAAAAAAAACCCTCCAAGAAATATGAAAAAAAGGTCAAATTTTTCTACTAACAATTTACCTAATATTTAGGATTGAAACAAAATAACACATAAATATAAAGTTCTACAATCCAATAGTAAGTCCAATTAGACACACTAAAATACATATTATCTATACAACAACAACATACCCAGTGAAATTCCACAAGTGAGATCTGGAGAAGGTAAAATGTATGCAGATCTTACTATTACTTCATAGAGATTGATAGATTGTTTCTAGAATACCCTCATCGTAAAAACACATATTATCTATCTAAGGAGTAAGTTTATATTCATATCAAAGCGACACACTTATACACCGACGGTGTTAGAGGTAATAGTATTTTTCCTCTCTTTCATAATATTATATTATCCCATAATTTATATGCATGTTGGATGATAATTTGTCTGCATTTGTATTGACTTCAATTTTATTTTTGTACATATGCATGCGTGGAAAGAATATATATGCTTATTTGAAATTGAAGGAACTTTAAGAATATAACTCTTTAACTTACACCCAAAGGAACTATAAATTGGTATTCAAAATAAATTATAGTGTTTAAGTATATGACCTAAGTTATTGAAACTACAATATTCGTTTTCTTGCTAAAAATCTCAAATAAAAGAAACAAATGGTAATTAAATATTTTATTATTTGAAATACACTGTAATAGAAAATATGAATGCATTAATTATAATTCATATCGAGGTAGATAGGAGGTGTGCATGAATTTAAAACTCAATGATAATCTAAGATATTCTTTCTCTTGAACACTAGAAGAATATAGAATTATCAACTGTAGTGCAGTGGTGAGACTGCTTCATCCTTAAGATATCAGACACTGGATTGGGAAAACAAAAGATATAGAATCAGAAGTTTCAATTATTTTATCTACTGTTATTGTCAAATAGAATTAAGTTGATTTACATCCTACGATTGGAATAGAAAAATAACATATTTATAAATTTAATGATATGAGATAGTAATATTAACATAATTATTTATAATTGTGTACTCAATGATATAAATTATACATGCAATAAGTTATTTATTTTTTATTAAAAATATACAATACACACATGCAAAGCACGTACACTGAACTAGTTATATCTTATAGAGGGAGTAAGAAGGCGTACAAAGTAGTGGCTTAGTTTGGTATATTAGTTTTTCTTTTTAAAATAAAATAAGGTATTTTGTTAGATTAAAAAGGTGTTAGGGTGAACTAAAGAGAAAAGCATACCACATAAATGGGACAAAAGGGAATATATATATATATTAAGTTTATGCATTACTTTACCTGGTAAGGAAGGGGAGCTGCAGCTAATATCCAAAGTTACAAGAATTTGTTTAAGGTGTTGTAGACACATAAATCTATTTGGGTTAATTCATACAAAATTTGAATTAAATCCATATTAATTTGGGTTGAATAATTAATTTGGACTTTAAAAAAAAAAAGATAAAGTCCATTTTATTAAGTTCAAATCCAAGGTCCATTTCACCTTGAAACCCAAATCCATGCCATGTGTCACAATGACGAGGCATCCAAGGCCAACAAGATAACACCACTTGTCTAAATAATGTGGTGATCTCATCTAAATGCAAAGAACCAATCATATTTTGCCAAGTGTCAAAGTGACATCTTTAGACCAATCACAAGCAGCCTTGTCCATCCCTTACAACTATAAATAGGGGATAGACATGACATTCAAGGGAGATTCTACAAGAACTTGAGCAAGCATTGGAGCAAGTATTGTCGAAAGCTACAACATCATCTACTACACATTTCTTCCAAGGTGTGATCGACGGAATTCTTCCCGGAGATCATCTCGAAGAACAAAATTTCCAGTGATTAAACTACGTCTCTAAGGGAGCTAAACATCCAAAATTCAAGAAATATGCTACTGAAAGCCCTCGGATCTTGGAGAAATTTAGGAGAAAGAATCAAGAGAGTAACAGAATTGTACACACAAAATTCATCAAAATAAAGAAAATAATTACATCTTTCTTTTATTTATTTTTGGTTGTAGTTAATTTTCGATGCTTTGAGAATTTGTTACGAACAAATTTTGGCATGCCCAGTGGGACCAGTTCTGCTATTCATCTCTTTCTCTAGAAACTACAAAGTCAACTACTACAATGGCCTTTAGGAAGACTAGTGATGTTTCATGCAAGGACTTTGCCATCGCGTATGCTAATCTTAGTCGTATTGGTCCGATTACTCGAAGCAAGTTCAAGATTTGTGTCTTAGACGGATCAAAATGCTTCACTCTTTGGAGACGGTGAAAAACAATGACTCTCAAATGACAGTCATAACTACATTCCCTGAGGAGAACCTCATATCTGTGTTCTTCGGAGAACTTTCTCAAATCGGTTCCAACTTTGGTGAATCTGATGATTCAACTGATTCTCTAATTTCACTAAATTCTAATGCCTTGATGGCTGACTCAACTGATATGGATGAAAAGATCGCACTAATGGAGCAAACTATTGAAGCCTTGAAGAAGTCTGTTGACGATAAGAATCTTTATTTTGCTCAACTTATGAATAAGTTGGAGGCCTTCTCTCTTGGAGAATAAAGTCACATCCCCATTTGTCCACCTGGTTTCAATCTACAAAGTAAGGACATTGAGGAATCTCTACCTAAGTCCAAATCTCAAAAGGAGAAACAATTTGTTTTAGTTGCAGCGTTATCTATCTAGCAGTTGCAAGACATGACAACAAATACCATTAGGGCTCAATATGGTGGAGCACCATAAAGTTTGTTATATTACTCCAAGCTATATACTAGACGAATTGATGGTATGTCTATGCCAATGAACTATCAAATATTGAAGCTTCAACAATTTGATGGCAAAGGGAATCCAAGGCAACACATCGCCCACTTTGTTGAAACTTGTAGCAATGCTGGAAAACATGGTGACCTTTTGGTGAAACAATTTGTTCATTAACTAAAAGGAAATGCATTCGATTGGTATATCAACTTAGAACACAAGTTTATTGATAGTTAGGAGCAACTCGAGAAAGATTTTCTCAATTATTTTTATAGCACTCATTAAACTGTAAGCATCATAAAGTTGACTGGCACTAAGCAAAGAAAGGATGAGCCCATGGTAGATTACATCAATCGCTGGAGATCATTGACTTTAGACTGTAATGATCACCTTTCTAAAATATTTGTTGTGGAAATGTACATTCAGGGTATGCATTGGGGACTTCTCTACTTACTACAAGGAATCAAACTATGAACTTTTGAAGGACTTGCTACACTTGCACATGACATAGAGTTGAGCATTGCAAGTCATGGAAAGACATCTCCTTTTGTTGATCTGACAAAAGAAAAAAATATTTCAAGAAAGGTATGACCTCAAAGATCTAAACTAAAGAATCTATGGCAGTGAAAACAATTTCTGTCAAGCTTTCAACCAAGAAAAAGTGAAAGAGGAGGAAACTTCAAGTCAATATTCAAAGGATGAGAAATGTCGTCTAACTTTAAAGGAGTTAGTGGCAAAAGTTTACCCGTTTCTAGATTTAGATGTATCTATGATCCTTGATGAAGTGCTAACCAAGAAAATCGTTGATGTTCCTTAATCAAAGAGGCCTGAAGAAATCAATAAAGTGTATGATCCCAAATACTGCAAGTTCCATCATATTATTAGTCATCCGATAAGTAAATGCTTTATTTTAAAGGATAAAATCTTGATTGATAAATGAAAGAAAAATCATCATTTATATGGATGAAACAGTATAGGCAAATTATATTAGTGTGACACCCCACCAGAAAAAGTACTTGAGATTGCAAAATATGCCAACCACCATCTGTTTGCAATTTGGGAGTCTCATACCTATTGAAGTTGATGTTTTAAGAAATGTTCTTGAAGATTCACTAGAAATTGACAACCACTACAAAGGAATTGAAGATGATGTTTGGGCACTAGTTACTCATAAGAAGAGAAGACATCAATCAGCTCTTAGGATACGCCTTCCTAAGACAAGAGCGATAAGGAGTGTTGTGAATTAATTAGAACCATTAAAAAGCATCAAATCTTATAACCAAAAGATCAATGGTTCTTTATCACAGAAGCTACGAAAGCCTATTACACTGTTGGAATTCTTTCTAGAATTTTTTTTTCTGGCAGTCAAACTAGTGCTACACATGTTGTTTAGAGCACAGGTGAAACAAAGCGAATCAATGATGAGCACAATCTGGAAATAACACAGGAACATCATACTAATGAAAAAATTTCCCCATGTTTTGCTATAATTACCTTCACCTATGATGAATTATTGTTAGGTTTTAAGCTACATAACAAACCCTTGTTTGTTGTAGGATCCATTCAAGAAAATATCTCAATTTCATACTAATTATTGGTGGCTCTACAGTCAATATCATGCGAAAAAGTTATTCTGGAAAAGCTTGGGGATATCTGTTGATGAATTAGCCAAGAGTAATCTAACCATCCAAGTTTTTAATCAAGGAGGACAACGATCCATAAGAAAGATTCGAGTAGGATTATCCATTGGTGACATGAAATTAAGTACTTTGATTCATGTTATAGATGCCAAACCATCATGCAATTTGTTGCTCGGACGACCTTGGGTTCATGAAAGTGGAGTGGTTCCATTTACTTTGCATCAATGCATGAAGTATATGAAGGATGGTGAAGTAGTCAACATTGATGCAGATATCAAAACCTTTACCGAAATAGAGTCATACTTTGCAGATGCAAAATTCTATTTAGATCCTAAAGGATCATATGGAAAAATCCACACAAGACAGCTTAACTGATGTTGAAGAAAGAGAACTTCAATGGGGCCCTATTAAAATGTCTGAGAAAAGAACAAAAGAAGTCTCCATCAAGCTCACACTATCTAAAAAAGACATGCAGACTAATATTGATAATGAGCAACCAATTCTTCGCTACATTCCACGTGGGCATTGGAAAAAAGGGAAACCCTTGTTGGAGGAATTCATTCAACAAGTTCACCCTTCAAGGAATGATTTGATCCACACGATGTTCCAAGATTTGAAGGAGAAAATGACTATCCCAGTTGTACAAGTTCCATCTATCACTTTGGAGTCTTCTAAAGACAATTCTCAAGTTAGTAAGATATAAGGACTCTTTGATCAAAAGATCTTCACATTATTTCAAAGGTTAGGTTACAACTTCTCAAATCTGACAAGGTTGGGGGAGCTCAAAGATGAAGTCACTGGTGAAAAGATACATGGGCTCACGAAGTCTCAAATAAGGTTGAGAAAACAAGGGTATTATGTTTCCACTCCTCGGTTTGTATTGGGATTCAACTTGCTAGAACCCCTTCGAATTTCGTCTAAGAAGGAAAAGGAAGTAGCTTCATCACACCACATCTCGATAAAAAAACTCAAAAATCTAAGGATGGTAAAACACTACAATGGACTTTCGTGTTTGAACGCATAGGAAGATTGACACCTCGTGTCTTTGTATTTAAAAGATTGGGCAGAAAAAATAAAAATGAATCATCCGAACAAGTGGAAGGAGATGCTAATACATCAAAGACCTCCATATTCCATCGCTTAGGAACCGAAAGAAAATCTTTGTCAGGAAAAGGTTTATTAGGATGTGAAGATCATGATTTTTGTGAGGTGGTCGACAATAAAGAAATTCATAGTGTTTTTCCATCATGTATGAAGAGAAAGGGTGTATTGTCGATTAGCACAGATGGGTCATTGAAGGTTAAAACAAGCACCATTTTTGTTACCAACCAATTTCATGGAGGAACAAAGAAGAATCAAGAAGAAGCCATCATAATATTTGAAGAAAACCAAAGGGAAGATTCAAATCTAGTTGAAACATCCTATCATATAACAGTAGAAGAAAGTCCACATCTTGATGATATGGATGATGAGGTATAATAGGCTCCATGTAAACTAGAAGAATGCGTACAATCAAACATAGATGATCTCAAGGAATTAAATATAACACCATACATCTTAGATATACTAGTTCTATGCAAATAAAACATGATATGGTTTGGTTAAATTAGCTCCCATTTTTAAAAGTTCTTGAATCTCATATTAGAGGGCGATATGTACGTCTAACACTTAAGAGGATAGAGTGTATACAAGTTTTATGTCAAATTGACGAGATCATGGCACTAAAAAAAGTGAGAGAATTGAGGGCTTGAAGGATTTTGGAAACTATCAGGTGAGTCACCTACTTGCTTAGCTTAAATTTGCTAGCTAGATAGATATGAGGCTTGATGCCGAATATGTCCAAGTCCGTGTTAAGGGTGTAACCTTAGCCCATGTTTTAGCATCATAATAGACAATATTTAGAGTCCAAGATGAATAATAAAAAGGACCCAAGTATATTCACAATTCACTTGTTTATTTGGGCCCAAACTAAGTAAAGAAAATTAGGAAAATGGACAGCCAAGGCCCATCAACTTTGGGAACCATTTAGGCCCAAGTGAGAGGGACAAGCTGCTGTATCACTAGCTTGACTATATGTGTTAATATTTGGTCAAAATCTCAAGATAATGTCAGCCAAAGAGTCCCTTTAAAAGGGTTTAAAAAATCAGCACCTTTAAGTCATTTTTAACTTGGGAAAAAAACTAGCTTTCATAAGGTTTTCTCTCTACTCTTTCTTAGCTTTGCAAAGCAGCCACAAGGAGAATTTTTGGGTTCTTGGAGAAGACCTACACCTTGAGGGTAAAGGTAAGTAAGAATACTTATGTGTTTAGTATGGTTTTATCATGAAAAACAAGAGACTAAGTTGATTATACCTTTGCTGAAATTGTTGGACAACATGTGTTCCAAAGGTTGTTGTACATTTTCTTGTTTATTTGGAAGCTTTCCTCTTTTTGGTTGGATTGATTATTAAGGGAGACTACTATTCTTAATGGTCTTGGTCCTATAATGATGTATAAAGGTTGTTGCTCCATTTTTACAGTCCGCAAAAGTGAGTTCTTGTATGATATCGTAATTGTGCTCTTAATACAAACTTGTGGGCTGGTAGTTGAAAATTATTGTTCCTCAACCTCCATCTACTTTAACTATTTTGGACTGTTTTAAAGCTTGTTTTATGTGTAATTATGTTATATACAGTTTGGCTAAAGTTAAAACAGTTTTGGGATTATTGACTTCGAAGTATAGCGAGATGACATAATGTTATGCCGCCTACTTGTATGTTGTGAATAATTGTTATGTGTTATGTTTTGTGGGCTGTTGTGAAACTGTTATGGTATTAAAAATGTATACACATGATATGTATATGAGAGTGTATATTACAAAGTACGATTAGAGGCGGAAAGATTGAAAGGATATGACGGGTTGATAATTACATGCTTGCTGCTTGTGTGTTTATTTTTTTATGAGATTGGGCTGCCAAGATATATCTATTGGCTGCTAATGTTAGTTTTATTACCTACTATATTGTAGATAAATATTTGGAGGAAAAGGATGTCACTTTGAGGTAACAACAAAGTCATACAACGAGGTATGTAAGGTTACTCAATTTCGTATTACTTGGCATGAAATTAAGATTCTTCCTTGGCACATAAAGGCACTTTCCAACTCTGACATAACTATTAACCATATTTCCGCTCTTTGACATATTCATATGCTCTTATACAAAGTCACTTGAAAACCTGCATACATACTTGGATACCAAGGTACATGAGTTCTTTCTACTAAATAAAGTTCATGTGTTATTCTACCTCCTATGCATTTCATTATTTGTGTAACCTACTCCTTTCATTATGGTGTTGTATTTTGTGATTATTTATATGTCATATGTTGCATCTACAGTCCTATAATTATAATGTTATGAACATCAAAAGAATCATTTCAAAAGTAATTGAATGATAAAGTATATTGTTTTGATGGGTGGTGGCCCTAGGGGTAGAAGAATCACCTAGCTCGGATTGATTCTATCATGGGGGTTAGCCCAAGGGGTGAAAGGAAAAGCCTAGCCAGGGCCGATCCTGATATAGATTTACCACTAATCAGCTGGTCATTTGTACTACATGATATGCACAGATTATATAGTAAAGGTAAAGTAATAAAAATGAATATAAATTTTACACGATTCCACAATTTGACTAAAGGTTGTCTCTTATCCTTACACCGATGCATGATTTCAGTTTAGTTTTTACCTCATATATAACATTTTATACCTTACATATTCAGTACATTATCTCATATAGTTAGTCGAGGGGGGCCTATCCCGAACATTGCTTTGGAGCTTTGTGTGTCTAAAGCTTATATTTTTGTATTGTACAGTTAGTCGAGGGGGGCCTATCCCAACCCTTATCAGATACTTTTCCTTATCTAGAGGCTTTGTAGACTATATAAATTAAAGTGTGGTCATGTCTTGTACTTTAGACAACGTGGCCCCAATGGCCTAGTCATATGCATTTCCTTTTGGCTTGTTATTAATGTTTCCTTTCTTAAAAGCATGTTGAATGTGGAAATCTCTTATATATGTATAGAAAGCGCTTGGATACAGGTTGGTTCTCCCAAGCCTTATCGATAACGGGTGTTAGTCTGTCTTAACAATACTTTAGGCATGACATTAAATCTAGGTACTCCAGAAGATCTACCCCAACCTTCATTAGTGCATTTCTGACACCACAGTTAAGGAGGGAATACTTCAAGTTATTGGTTGAGTACAAAGATGTATTTGCTTGGTCATATAGAGAAATGTCAGGACTTAGTCCCAAGGTAGTTATTCATCATTTGGGGCTTAGAAATGGAATACGTCCCATAAAGCAATCACAACGAGTGTTTCGACCTGAGTTGGTAACATAAATTGAAGCAAAGATCAATAAACTTACAAAAGCTGGGTTTATTCGAGAAGTGAAGTACCCATCATAGATCTCAAATGTTGCACCTGTCAAGAAGAAAAATGGTAAAATATGTGTCTGTGTTGATTTTTGAGGTTTGAACAAGGCATGTCCAAAATATGACTTTTCGCTGTCGATCATTGAGCTCATAGTTGATGCTACAACTGGCATAAAAATAGGTCATTTATGAATGGGTCCTCTAGATACAATCAAATCATAATGCCTCCAAAAGATGAAGAATGCACTGCCTTCCGAACATCAAAAAGAATTTATTTCTACAAAGGTGATACCTTTTGGTTTGAAGAATGAAGGTGCCACCTACCAACGCAAAATGCAAAATATTCTTTATGACATGCTTCACAATAGGCTATAATGTCACGTTAATGATTTGGTAGTAAAGACAAAGCAGAGAAGCAACCACTTTGAAGATCTTTGAATTATTTTTAAGAGGTTAAGGAAGTTTGACTTGAAGATGAATCCACTCAAATGTGCATTTGGAGCTACCTCAGAAAAGTTTCTTGGCTTCATTGTGCGTCACGTGGAATTGAAGTTGAACCTGCAAAGATTGACACTATTCAAATAATGCCTGAGCCAAAGAACTTAAGAGACCTCCGCAGCCTACAAGGAAATTTGGCGTTCATTAGAAGATTCATATCTAACTTAGCTGGACGATGTCAACCCTTCAACCATTTAATGAAGAAAGACGCCCCCTTCTATTGGGACCAACCGTGCCAGAAGGCTTTTGAAAGAATCAAAAGGTACTTGTTAATCCACCTATAATAGGGGCACCAATTCCTGGGAAGCCATTAATACTTTAAATTGCATTGCAAGAACGATCACTTATGGCACTTCTTGCTCAAGAGAATGAAGTTAAAAAGGAACAAGCATTGCACTATCTAAGTCGAACCTTGATAGGAGCTGAGTTGAATTATACACCCATTGAGAAGATGTGCTTACAACAACAATCTCGGATGAAGCCAAAGATTCACTATTTTTTTGGCTTTGGGGTATGATGGAATAAAGTAAAATGGATTTTTAAATTGTCTGTGCTTCTTTCAATTATGAAGTAGCAGTTAGTCAATACAACTTTTGACGCTCATCATGGGTCATCTGGAAATAGTCGCGCTATGTTTTTAAACATAGGGGTCAGGCTGCGTACATTCGACCCCCCCTTACCCTGCAATGGGCGGGAGACTTTGAGGCATTGGGTAATGTTTGTTGAGAAGATGTGCTTAGCGTTACTATATGCGACAACAAAGCTAAGATATTATTTTGAAGCATACACCATTAAGCTGATTTCTCGAGCTGATCTTGTGAAGTTTGTAATTACTCGACCAATTCTCTTAGGACATCTAGTAAGATGGTATATATTGTTCAATCAATATGAGATCATATACACACCTCAGAAGGCTGTGAATGGGCAATAACTTGCTAATTTCCTTGATGACCATCCCCTTTCAGGGAAATGAGAAACTTCAGATGAACTTGCTGATGAAGATGTATTATTTAAGGAGGAATTACCCGCATGGACAATGTTCTTTGATGGATCTGGATGTCGAAATAGTGCAGGGGCAGGAGTCGTGTTGATATCTCCAGAAAGACTAATCTTGCCATTTGCATTTGTTCTAGGTGAAACATGCTCCAATAATGCTGCAAAGTACCAAGCTTTAATTGTGGGCCTTGAAATGGCATTTGATATGAAGATTACACAATTAAATATTTATGGTGACTCTTAGTTGATCGTCAATCAACTCTTAAGGAATTACAAAGTTAAGATGGAAGATCTTCTGCCATATCTGTTTTCTTGCTTGAAAGATTTGATCTAGTATCCTTAAACCATGTCCTAATAGAAGAAAATCGAATGGCAGATGCTTTGGCTAACTTGGCCAAAACAATGGCACTCGGAGAGAATGAGACAACAAAGGTGCATGTATGTAATCGATGGTTTATTCCTAGTGGCCTTGACATTCAAATCAATGAAAGCCACCATACAACCATTTGAGTGGTTGAAGAAGAAAATTGGATGAAACCATTGATCGAGTATCTCGAACATGGAAGGCTACTTGAGGATCTAAGGAAAAAAAACAGACATTAAGAGAAGGACAACACGATTTATCTTTTACCAGGGAACATTATTTTGATGCTCTTATGAGGGATTATTCTTGCGATATCTTAGCAAAGAAGAAGCTCAACAAACAATGGATGAAGCACATTCTGGTACATGTGGGGCACACCAATCAGGGCCTAAACTTCATTTTTGCATAAAAAGGATGGGCTACTATTGGTTCACAATAGTGATAGACTGCCTGGAACACGCCAAAAGGTGTTAAGCATGTCAATTCCATGCAAACCACATCCATTAATCTCTCAAGATTCTACACCCAACTATAGCTTCATAGCCTTTTGATGCATGGGGACTTAATGTGGTTGGACCTCTTCCAAAGTCGTCAAAAGGGAAAATGTACATCTTGGCTGCTACTGACTATTTCTTAAGATGGGCTAAAGCAGTGCCATTAAAAGAGGTTAAAAAGGAAAATGTTATTGATTTTATCAAGTAAAACATAATTGTAAGATATGGCATACCTAGATGTATAATTACTGATAATGACATGCTTTTCAATAATAAACTCATGAGAAGTTTGTGTGAGAAGTTTAATTTTAAGCAACATAAGTCTTCAATGTACAATGCACCTGCCAATGGTCTTGCCAAAGCTTTTAACAAGACACATGGTAACCTGTTGAAGAAAGTAGTTGCAAAGAATAAGAAGGATTGGCATAAGAGAATTGGTGAAGCTTTATGGGCATATCGTACAACCTTTAGAACTCCCACGCAAGCGACTCAGTATTCATTGGTGTTGGGCGTAGACGTAGTCCTTCCATTGGAGAAGCAAATTCCATCAATGCGAATAGCAATTCAAGAAGAACTCACAACTGAAAATAACGCTCAACTTCGGCTAGCGGAATTGGAGGCATTGGATGAGAAGAGATTGGAATCACAACAAAGGTTGGAGTGTTATCAAGCTCGACTTGCAAGAGCCTTCAGCAAGAAGGTCCAACCGCAATCATTTCAAGTAGGAGACTTCGTCTTAGCAGTACAAAGACCCATAATCCTTAACAAACACATCGATGACAAGTTTGCTTCAAAATGGGATGGACCATATGTTGTGAAAGAATCATATTCAAGTGGTGCTTATAAAATTGTAGACCAAGATGGTGTGCAAGTGGGTCCAATCAACGACAAGTTTCTAAAGCAATACTTCCCATAAAAGTTGTCAATGCTCCTTGATGCACGAGCCTAAACTACATGTTACTCCTTGCTCATAAAAAAATAAAAATTATTGAAAAAAGTAAGGAAAAAAACTCATTCTCCTAAACTACGTTATGACTTGATCCTCTTCGTTGAGGACGTAGGCAGCTTGGAGTACTTACTCTAAGTCCGGTCATATGAGTTTAAAAAATTAAAAGAGGGAATGGTTCAAGGCATGTCTTGATCATCACAATATATGTTTTGGAGATGTCATGTCTATACAAAAGCATGTAATTTCTTGCATATATTGTAGTTCTTAAATTCCTCTTTGCAACAAAAGAAGCAGCACGTCGAGTTAAAAATTTACTATTAAGGCCACTCAAAGTTGGGAAACAAAGGTCACATTTGAAATCTTAGCATATGAAAGACTGTTAAAATCCACATTGCTGGATCAGGAAACTTGAAGTTCATTTTTTAAGTTTTTGTCGCGGTGGAGGGACAATTTTGCGTAACTCATTGAGGCTTCAAAAAGTTACTCAAAATTAGGAGCATCTTTACCCACGACTCAAGCTGGAAATACCTTTTAAGTTGAAGTCCTACACATTTGTGTGGTATAGTTGCAAAGATCCTAATTTGAACACTCCAAGCTCAAGAGATTTTGTTCCTTTTTAAAAAAAGAGGTGGAATTGGCATTCAAGGCGCATAGTTAACTTACAAAAAAATTCATTCTTGTCAATTTGGGATGAACTTTGTTGTAAATTTCACACATATTGTTTCTCTTAGTTCTGTCTTTGCAACGAAAAAAGAATTTCATAGCTTCGTCACTCCTACGTCGAGTTATTGATTTTCTTTCACAGATGCTCAATGCTGAAAAGTTGCGCAAGACAGAACTTGAGTCAACTTTGAAACTATATCTGTACAAATTCATAGGTTCTTTGGACGTGATATTTACATATGTTGTGCTCCTGTGAGTTATTCTTCCAATGGAACCAGAATCTCATCATTTGGATGCTTCTATATTTGAGTTATTAATTTTTTACCACAGGTGCTCAAAGCTGAAAAGTTGTGGGAGGCAGAACTTGAGTCGACTTTGAAACTATATCTGTACAAATCCATAAGTTCTTTGGCCATGATTTTTACATATGTTATGCTATGAGTCACGCTTCCAATAGAACAAGAATCTCATTGATTGGATGCTTCTACATCGAATTATTAATTTTTTACAACAAGTGCTTAAAGTTGAAAAGTTGCACGAGGCAGAACTTAAGTCGACGTTGAACTATATCTGCACAAATCCATAGGTTCTTTGGCGGTGATTTTTAAGTATGTTGTACTCTTGTGAGTTATGCTTCCAATGGAACAAGAATCTCATTATTTTGATGCTCCTACATGGAGTTATTAATTTTCTGTCATGGATTCTCAAGGCTGAAAAGTTTTATGAGAAATGTCAAAACATGAGGGTCCGAATGATTGGAAATAAATATAAAGTGAACAAAATAAAGACATTTAAGAGAAAGATGCCACTTTTATTCCATCAAAAGAGGATTGTCACTACATTATTCAAAAAAAGAGGAAAAAAAACAAAGAAAGAACATTCTTATGCCGAACAAAAAGTTTAAGGAAAAGGCTTATGGCTAAGGATCTGGTGGCAGCTAACTTCAACATCCTCCTTTAGCTTAGCTGGTTCTTTTATCTTTGTTTCTGACAAGAGACTGATTTTCTCAAGGGCATGAATCGTCTCTTCATTATTGGTGATCCTTTTTTGATTATCAGATAGCATTTGTTGATGATCTCAATAAGCGAGATGGTCTTTTTCTTCTTAGAAGTCCAGTGATCCATCTCTTTTTCATCTTTTTCAAGAACCTTTTGAAGCTCTTTCAGACGCTTGTCCACCTTGATTTTCCCTTTATTCGTAGTCTGAAGCCATTGTTGGGCATTGGAAAGCAACTCTTGATGAGAATCTCTAGTTATCTTCTGAGAGGTAGACGATCTCGCAATATCATAATCTCTATGTTTCTTGAACAAATTCTCAACCAAAACTTCCAAAGGAGAAAGGTTGATGTTGCTAACTTCTCGAAGTCCCTTGAGAATCAAAGCAACACCTATCTCCAACTATTTAAGGCTTTCCAAGGATTCGGCAAAGAATTGTGTGATACATTCACATAAGGTACGCCACATTCCAGAAACATAAGACAATTTAAAGGCCGAAATAGCCTCTTGTGGTTCAAAGTTTGGAGCAATTGGTTGCAAAGGTCCCACAAAGTCTTTGGAGACATTTGAGCATTCAACCTAATTCGCTTTAACCTCTACATTAGTAGTTGAGATTTGTTGAGAATGTTCAACTTTTTCAAAAGGATGCATCATCAAATTTGTCAATGAATTCTCATTTGTATCTTGACCCTTGACTTCAAGAAGTGAGAGGTGAGAACTCTTGGTCATATTGGAGGGATTTTGGCTCATGATACTGTCTTCGAATACATCTGCGTCACTGAAGATGTCTCCAAGACCCAACTAAAGAAAGTTAAAAAAAAGAGTTAGAATCAAATAAAAAAGGGGGGGGGGGATTCAGTGAAATATTAAAAAAATAATTTTTACCAGAAGTGCCAATTCATCTAGTGGCATCCCATCTTAAAAAATGGTGGTATCAATACTAACGGAGTCCAAATCAGCAAACTCATTCTGTTGATTGTTCAGATCCTTAGACTTCTTCTTCAAACTCTTCCAATGCTTCTCTTGGCTAACATTACTCTCAATAGAGCTAGAGGCCGCATTAGGATTGTGGCCAGTCCCATGAAGTGAAGCAGGTGGTTTGGACGGGTTGCTGGAAGAAGGAACAATGCTTAATGGTTTTTCAACATTTTTGTCTGATGGGATGGAAGGATTCTTCCTCTTGTGAGTTGAGCCGTCTCCTTGAAATTAGTGAGGTGGGCAGCCTTGAGAGTTGAGGAAGGACTCTTGACCTTTTTAGCCATGTGTGTAGTCTTTCCCTTTGAATTATTAGGCTTGGAAACAACTTTGGCAGATCGCAGAGAGAGTCCTGGTGTCACCTTAGACTTGGAAGACATAGATGGTTTTTCTTTACCATCCAATTGAAGTTGGTCTCCTTTAATTGATAAAGATGCGTCATCTCTTTTTGGACCTTTCAAAATAGTAAAGGTACTTCATCTTAACACTCTCTCTCGATGAGCTGGCCATCAGTCTGAATACTAGCGACTCATTAAAGGCCCCTCATCTGATGGATGCATTGGTATGATAAGCTTTGACAAGCTCCCAAGTCGAACACAAGAATCCCAATATTGTACCAAAGTAGGAAGCGAACCATCATAATGATGCTCTATTAGAACATCAGGAACACCTTGGTAAAATCCAAATTGTCAACTAAATTAATGAGGGCTATAAGGTTCCACGATTAGATCATCATTGTGCCTTAAAATGATGAAACTCAAATGGAGGCTTATGAAGAAATCACTCCACGAATTGGACAATTCACCTTTATTATCAAGATGCAACTCTTAATTCTTTTGTAGTAGCGCCAATGATAAAGGTTATGTATATTCACTTGTTGAAACAACTTACGGACATCATCAAGGTCAAAGTTTTTTGCCATCTTTTCTCTAGAAATTTGCCACATTTTCACTCTTTGTTGTGGACGATTCACATGGAAATAGGTGTCAAAATACTCACCAATGCACCCATATACACGATGACTGGGAAGGAATGCTTCACAAGAACCCAAGTTTGAGGAGGTAGAAATCTCCTTGAGGCCGTGATAAATGTTTGCAAGGACTGGGACCGCCGAAGAGAATTTTTCTCCATGAGCCATCAAACTTGCAACTTTAAAGACACTGGCATGAACACAATCAACTCTCTTGTTAGGAAGCATGAATTTATTGAGCCAACAATCAAGAAAAGCCACCAAATAAGTTTCATCTCTCCATGATTCTTCTACACCTAGTTCGATAAAAGGGGCATTCTCCTCTTCAGTTCATGGAAAAAAATCATGTCAATATTCCCTGAAGAATCATGGTTCATCTTGGTTTTGTTCAATTTTTGGATGACTTTTGTGAAGGCTCAATATATTTTATGGGACCTCAAAACCAAAATTTAATCCAATCATGAAAGGAGACTTTATCGATGACACCTTTTGTAAGCCCGTAGAATGCCAAAAATAAGTATAACTTCTTGGAAGAAAAGGATGTCCTTGGTCTTCTACATGCGTCAACTCCTTAGACAAAGGAATTACTTCATCGTAGAAAGTCCCATGAACTGGAAGGCCTCCAATGGTTCTCAAATCCCACGAGGATAGGGATAACTCTCCAGTGAAAGTAGAGAGGGTATTGGTAGATAGATGCCAGTTTTCACAAAATGCTTGGAGCACATTCTCGTTATGATCGTATGTAAACAATGAAGAAAAATTAGCATCATAAGTCTTGTTGAAGTCCAGAGCCTCCTTGTTGCGAGTAATCAGGGCTTCTACCCATTACCAATATCCAGGTGTGTAGTGAACTTCGCCAAAGTCGGAAGGAGGAACACAGTAGCTGCTAAGGTTCTCATAAGAATGAGGAGGATTAACATCGATGTTTTTCTAATGGGTGGAGGACTTCAAGAGAAGAACTTTTTCATTCATAACTTTGCTCGAGAAGTTATACATGACGTCTTTTATTTTCGTGATTGGCCATTCGCGAGATGGATGGGACTTTCTAGCGATTGTCTAGCAAGCGAAAAGACACCAATCACTGAAGGGTGAACTTTCAAGATGAGAGCCTTGGCATGAGAATTTTTCTTGTCATCCATAATTTCAAGATAAGGATACAGCATCTCACGATTGTTGGAACATGTCATCACTTAAAGAAAAAATCAAAAGAACAAGTGGAGAACTTTATGTGTATTTTTTTTATGAAGCTTTTTCTGTGATGAATCTTTTCAACAATGGAAAAGCTTATGTAGGAGTTCTTGTGAAAGTTCTCATTCACATATATGAAAAGTTGTGGTGGATTGAAAAAGAAAAAAAATCTATGATTGATACACCAGTGGATGATTAACTATATTAAAAAAAATCTTTTGAGAGAAAATTGGATGAAAATCTTTCATTGACTCATCAAAGAAAAACTTACCATATTTTGAGAGATTTTTCTTGGAAGAAGAATTGATGAAAATCTTTGATTGACTCATCAAAGAGAAATTACCATGTCAAAAAGAGATCTTTTTTGAGAAAATTTTGATGAAAATCTTTCAGTAACTCATCAAAGAAAAATTACCATGTTGGGAGAGACTTTTATTTTGAAAAAATTTTAATCTCTTTTAAATGTCAAAAGGAAAGTAAATATTTCTTTCTGGATTTAAAAAAGTTTTAAACAATTTTCTTGCTAATGATACACATGAAGGAAATGTGATCACTTGTCATACTTCCGATGTCAAGTCCAGATGGAAAGTTCACATTGTTGATTAGCCATAATAATCTTTGTTTGGATCACTACAAAAAATTGTTCGTCACTTTGTTAAAGTATCCAGTACAAGAAGAATTTTAACAGTAAACAATTCTCAAGTGGCGGCCCAATTAGAATGCGAGGACAAGAAATAAGTGATTTTGAAGTCTCAAAAAAAAATCATGAGTACTTCAACTCTCATCGTCAAGTATCAGCAAGTCTACACATTGGCAAGTCTCAAAAAAATCATGAATGTTTCACGTCTCGTGATCAAGTTTCGGCAAGTCTACATATCAACAATCCTCAAAGTAAGGGCCATTTGTAGACACATAAATTTTTTGGGGTTAATTCATACGAAATTTGAATTAAATCCATATTAATTTGGTTGAATAATTAATTTGGGCTGAATGATTAATTTGGAGTTCAAAAAAAAAGATAACTAATAATTACAGGAATACACAATATATTTTATCAAAATACTAAATATTTCCTACCTTAAACATAAATTACAAAAATCCCTCTTTTTCTCATTCTCTCCTAATTTCAGATACTTACAATCAACCAATTAAATTCAAATGCTCAGTATATTTTCTTTACTTTTTTCACGCCTGTTTTTCTGCCAAAAGATGTCTAATCAGTGCAAATCACTGATCAAACACCATTAAATCTGCATTAATTGCTAATTTCAAAATTTGACAAATGTTTTTCTCTTTCCATATAACGAAGTGTTTTCTTCATGGTCAATTTTTTTGTCTATTTTTCTCCCTATTTTCAGTAATATCAGTGTCTACCATGGACGGCCATCCATCATTCAGTCTTGGGGTAACACAAGAAGGTCCCATCGATGTTAACCGTCTACCAATGACCATTCATTCAACAGTCGATACACATTAAGATGCCATTGAAGATGTCTTGATAGTCGAAATGGAGGTAATGAAGAACAAGCCATCAAGTTCAAAATCATCAGCCAAGAAAAGGAAGAATGCCAAAAAAAAAAGAAAGAAAAAAGAAGAACTCATCATCAGGCGCCCATCGTTACCAAAGTTGTGATTTTTAACCTATTTTACACATTATTTTTCACAAGTGTTTTTGTTGCATGTGCAGATGTTTGTTGGGAAATCTCTTGAATGGTGATAAATTTGAGTTAATTTAGTGGTTGATTCTTTAAATTAGGTTATTTGTTACATTTAAAGTCACAATTAAATTGTTAGATTTTTAGGGCTTCTTTATGTTGAAAGGTACCAAAATTGTGTTTTCTGATGCTAAACAAACCAATATGACAACATATAAGTAATCACCTAAAAACAAGTATCAAACCACTGAAATCAAGTATCATAAATTCTGTTTAGGACGAATTTGTAAAAATGTGTTTAATATGTGATTGCATTTACTGAGCCACAACCAAGATGGCTAGTAAGATATATATCAAAAAACAAACAAGTATATGTACATTGTTCCTGCAATGTTGAGAAAAAGAAAGCTTAATGTATTTTGGTGGTAGGATTTTATACTTATCTAACCCACAGGAATACCAAATGTTTTTAATTCAACATCATAGTATCCTATCACTTAAACTAGTATCAAACAAGTGAAATCAAGTATCAGAAATTACTTTTACATAAATTAGGTATCATTTACATGATTAAAACATATTATTTCAGTTATCCAATAACAACACACAAGAAATCACTTAAAACTAGTGTCAAAAAATCATTTATTTTGGCAGTGAAATAAAGTATCATAAATCATTTAAAGCATATTATTTGAATAACTAATAACAAAGTATCAAAACATTAAAATTATATAATGTCAAGTATATAGTTGCATATATGTCAAGTATCACATACAGTTTATATAAACTAGGTATCATTTACAGAATTAAATCAGGTATCACTAACACATATAAAGTACAATAACATCAATCACAGTCAACTACAAGTAATATGTTTCATCAAAGTATCAGTTTAAATCTATATTAATTGATATTGTATAAATTAATATAGAAATCCTTTTTACACAGTAAGATGCATCATATAACCTATGCATTGATTAACTGACTTAGTAGTATCACAATTTCTTTAATGTATCAATTTTTTTTTTTATATATATTTTGATAATTGTAGCTAATATCAAGATTTAACTCACAAAATCACCGGGGTAAAGTTATGTTGTAAGACATCCTCCTAAACACAATCTAAACTTTAGTGCATCATAATTCTTCTTTCAAAGATGTTATCAAGTTGTCAATTGGGGAAGATTTGTATGAACGATTTCGTGAGACTATATTTGGGAAGTATCTGAGCATACCAAGTTGTAATTACCAAAGACAGATTGTAAAGTGTCTGTTGTTGCTTGAGTTGAATCACAGTAATGAAGACAAAATACTGATCCGTCTTGTTAAGGGCAATACTCTTCTAGATTCATCTATTCTAGCTGAAGATTTTCGAAGGATTGAAGATGACAGCTATGTAAGATTCCTATGGGGACAGGTTGCATACAAGAAATTGATTAGCAGTTTTAGGAAGGCGGTTACAACCTCAAAACAGCTTTATAGAATGTTTGGCATGCCATACGCGTTGAATGCTTGGATCTACGAGTGTGCTTCCCAAGTACCAAACAAAGTAGCTATTAAGAGTGGACAACACATTCCTAGAATACTAAATTGGCACGTCATTGCTATAAGGCCACCATACGAATATTTCATGTTCACAATATTCAGCCAGGTATTATCTTTTTTTTTTAAAGATACTGATTTTTTTTTTTCATTTTGATACTATCATTGAAACATGATTTTTTTTTAAACAGGTCAATTGCTCAAATTCAGTTCCAACTCCAGAAGAATTGGCAACCTTGGATTTGTCAGCCATATCTGACAAACCACCACATGATCCATCTCCGTCTGGTGCCCGAAGTGCATCCAACCGCTAGCATAGTAATGTTCGGATAAAAGAGCCGTCGGGTTTTGAGGATATCTCATCCGAGCCACCTTCCCGTTTGTTGCATAAGTCCAAGCATCTTCAATCCACAATATCTCCGCCACCGCCAAAGAAGCAAAAGACATTGAAAGTTCCGAAAATAATTCCACCTTCAGTTTCAAAGCCAAAGAAATCAATTTCCTTTTCAGAAAGTCCAACTAAGAAATCACCCCAGTCCAAGCCTCCTGATGCTACTAAATCCTCAACATCTAACTCGAAAGGCCTTTCCAATGAAGACATAAAGAAGGTAAAAAAGTTTGTCCAAAAATATGTAAGTATCAAGTTGTTCTATTTTTAAAGTCTTATTTTTGTAACTAGTCATTTCAAATACATTTTTTGATACCACAATATGATACACAATCTTCTTTTTCCTCTGACAAGGTGGACAGAAGATTCAATACTTTGGAGTCTTTGATAAATTCAAGGACCAATGAGATCTTGCAAGCTATGGGGGTGCACTCCAGCAATGATCATGTTGATGTTCACACTGAGTATCAACACATGAAAATATACATGATACATATATTTTATTTTTAAAATAAAAAATACTTTTTCAGTCATTAAATACATCGAAGGTATAGAAATTCACATGTATGCTGATACCTTGATTTCACTTATTGCATTTAATACCTGCAAACTAATTCCTCCTAGTTGGTTTGATACCATTAAACAAACATAAATACATGTTTCAATTCATGAACATTTAATTTCATAATTGACTTATCACTCATGAAAAGTATCAACAATAACTATCTTCTCATATGAAATACTTGTTTCCTTTTATAAATTTTACTTTTTATGTAGGATGTTGATCCACCATCTATTTCTGTCACAAAAAAAAATCCTGTCCATGGGTTCAATGATTCACCATCTGGCAACGACGAGCTCACAGCTGCTGATCAGAACACATCAACTGTTATGGAGGACAATCCAGCTGATACTAACAAGGATGAGCATGCAAGCAAAGATCCAGTCATCCATATGTTCCAGGATGCTCACCCTTCCAATGTGAATCAGATGACATCACATCATATCCCTGTTACAGATACTTGTCATCACAATGAGGTATAAAATCATTATTATTTCTATGACATGATCCAAGTATCGTTTAAAATTTATTTTCGTGTGACCGCTTCTACTGTCAGGCATCTGCTTGAAGACTGAACATTTCCGAATCAGAGAATGTCACGAGTGATCCAATGGGTGGGAATATTTCTATACCGCGAGACATTCCTGCTTCAAAATAAGGTATTGTATTACCCCATAATTAAATCAGTTACTGTCCAAACCATTATTAAGTCTAACCAACATTATTCTCCTTATAGGTTTGCACAGCTGCTAAGCCTACCGAATGCCCAAAAAATCAGCCAGAAATGTAGGTGCATACGGCCCAGCAGATTATGAACATGTGCTGAAGGATACTCCCAACTTCAATAAGGTATAAATAGTTAAATAATGCAATATATAATTTATTAAACAAAAGAATATAATTAGCAGGATCTAACAATTATTTTTGTCAGGATACCCATGACACATCGGATAGAGCGTCAATACCTGAAGCAACAAATGTTGAGATTAAGGCAATTTTGAAGCAACTAGAAGAACCTATAACAGCAGCGCCATTGCAAACTGCGATCCAGGAAGAATATCTCAATGAAAATTGGCTTCTTTGGGACAGCCAGTTATCTACCACTCTGCCATGCAAAGACATTATTTTGCATGAGTCATCACAAATCCCAGCTCAACGTCCCAGGAAGCCTTCACGTTTTCATCGGTCGCCATTCGTGGAAGAATTTAGTTCAGAAGACAAAGGGAAGGGGAAAATGCCATACAATCAATCCCAGAAGTTCCCATTTGACGGGTTTGGCATTTGCTATGACCCTCCTTTAGATCTCATCGAAGACTTCCGCATTTGGGTTGAGAAGGGGCTCTTGATACGACATGCTAAAAGGTAAGTCCTACATGATCACACGATACCTTATCGAATATTTTATCCATGTTCTTAAAACTTTTTTTTCCACATTGCCCAAAGAATACGGACGAGGACCACTACAGAACTCCATTAAAGTCGATTGGTCTGTTGAGTATGGATTTTGTCGTTGCATGCCCAAAAGACAAGAATTGGTTCTACCAAATGTACCACCCAAACAACTACTGGTGTGATGAGGTCAGTTTTCATGCAGTTTATTTCTTAGTCAGGTATCAGATTCATTTAGTAGCATGTAGTTTATTTCACATCAGTTTCATCTAGTTTATTTTATAATCAGGTATCAATATCATCATAGTCAGGTATCAGATTCATATAGTATCATGTAGTTTATTTCATATCAGTTTTGTTAGGGAATACGAGGCAATAGCGGAAGCGAGATAAGGATCGAGATTGATATTGAAAAGTAGAAATAAATTGGGCAAGATAATAAATAAAGACACAGATTTAACGTGGTTCACCTAATAAAATAGGCTACATCCGCGGACGACAAAGAGCAAAATATCACTATAATGGAGAAGTGTATAACAAAATCTCACTAGGCCTAAGCACTACGAGGATATAATTTTTGTGTGACACTCAGTGATACATGTGGAGTAGAGTGATAAAAATAAAAGGAGTATTACAACACTCACAAAATACACAATGTGTATCTCACAGAATTCTGTGGCTCTCTCTACATTT
>JAOTQJ010000091.1:10734446-10745495 GCA_025642045.1 Solanum sejunctum | reverse complement strand
ACCATCTGTCATGATTCAGAGTTAGGGTCTAAGAGTGACACAGCGAACGGGAGCCCGAGAGTCCCCAAACAAGCCTCCCATACTTTTTAGAGCTAATTTCAACTAATATCAACTTTTTTAAAATTATCAAAAATCTCTTCTTTTTTATACAAAAAGCGAAATCAATGATCAATGTCAAAAAGGTAAGATCATTAAGGGGTTTCACTATGATACATAGAGAAGTAGGAATTGTAATTTGTATCAATATGTGTTGCAGTTTTGTATCAATAGGTGTTGCAGTTTGAATTTGCTAAGCCCAAGAGATTGTAAGTTTGTTTTATATTTATCGGTTATTTGTATTTATGTGATACTTGTTAATTATAATACTAACATTATTTATTTTAACCTAATTAAATTATCCGAACGACAAACTATTTTTACATTAATTCTTTCTTTAGTGATTGCATATCTTATTTA
This sequence comes from Solanum sejunctum, assembly GCA_025642045.1. Lineage (NCBI taxonomy): Eukaryota > Viridiplantae > Streptophyta > Magnoliopsida > Solanales > Solanaceae > Solanum > Solanum sejunctum. The sequence goes on along the minus strand of JAOTQJ010000091.1, from coordinate 10,745,039 downwards.
CTTAGTTATTTTTTGAAAATTTCAGATTCTTTTAAAAGATAGTCGAGTTGTCGATTTTCTCCTAAAATGTTTCTTTTAGGTTTCACGTTGCCTTTAAGTCTTAGTAAATGTTGATGTTTTTTAAATCATTAGGCTATTTATTATATTTTCAGAAATTAAAATATTCTTTTTCAAGTCTTTGTTTTTAGTTAGTCTTTCCACAAATTTCACTCATTTAAAATATCCTAAGTATTTTTCTTAAAAACTGGAAAATTTCATTCTTAACCAATTTTGTAGAATTTAGAAGTTTAAATTGTCTTTTACTTTTAAGTTAATCTTTTAGAAGGCTAATTTAAAATGGCTTTTCCTTAAAAATTAAGTTTAAATTAATTTTTCCTAAAAAGTCATTTTCCTAATTAAAGCTCAAGATTAATTTAAATCTAGTTATAATAGATATAAACCTTTTCCTAAACTATTCAAATATATATATATATGTTTCTTTAATTTTTGTATATCAATCTAAGTTTGGTCGGTTAACTATTTTTAACAGATCTTAGAGGATGCTTAACACCTTTCCTTTAAGATAATTAGAACTCTTTTATTTAGAATTCTATAAGGTTAAGTAGACTATTAAATAGAGTTAATTTTAGTATTACATTAATGAATTATTTAGGTGTCCTAATTTACCTTAAAAAAATTAGGTGGCGACTCCTTAAGTTAAATAATTTATGAATCACTAATATCTTGTATATTGTTTGTGTCACGCCCTGAGCCTATACCCTGGACGTGGCCGGCACTCGAAAACCATTTCTGATCCCAAGCAAACCACTTGGCCTGGCTACTTACTCAGCGGAAGACTTAATAATAGTGGAAAAAGCCATAAAGCAATAAGATGATCTAAAATTGTCTGCGTTAGCTGAAACCGACAACTTTTAAGCAATATCTGAATGAATTAAAACTCAAATACAAACACATGGTCTCTGAAACCTCTACTGAACTGTCTGAAAGGAGATTGAGACAGTCCCTAAGTATCCGAAACTGAAACAAAAACTGAAAGGAAATAACATAATCCATAGAGCCTCGGATTGAGAAGAGGCCTTACCACTGTCTGGAAGCTATCAAGTCCTCAACGGAGCGACTGCTGAGGAACTCGGTCACCAGCGTCTGCATCATAAATACAGGTCCTAAAGACATCAATACGTAGTTTGTACGGTATGTAAGATGTCCAAAATATTTAAATAGTATATCATAATGCTTTTGAAAATTACATATACATAATTCATAATTAAATAGCAATAATCATAAAAGCTTGTATGCTGAAAATAACATGCTGAAAACTGATAAGAAAAACTTAGTTTCTTAGCTTGGGGGTTTCTCTAACTGACAACCACCACTATAAACTTCGTGGTGATACAACGTCTTGTCCACGCTACAAGAGTTGTCCTATACTTTGCCAGGGTAGGGGATGATAACTAGGGGAGTGGATCCATCCCAAATCTGGGCCATCTCAGTGGTTAAAGAGGAAGGTATCGTAGTACAATCTTATTCTATGCTGGCTACATAGTTTATGAGTTCGAGAAATTTATTCTACTCACATCCATATCAGTGCTCAATACTACTCCCAAAATATTTTATTTAGCTCATAACTTTTGAAGAATGAATTCTTGAAATCTTATCTTTCACGGACTTAGCCTAGTGTTAACTTTTCTTGGCTTTCTCACTGAAACCTTTAACTTACTGATAATTAGAATTAACTCAGTGATCCAAAATATGCTAGATTTCTTAGCTAATATGCAAGGGTAAACATTTAAAACACGTTCTTGAACTCAACTTAAAAGATGCTCAAACTAGTCTTTTCTTTGACTTAATACCAAGATTTTCAAGAAAATTAATAAATATAAACCTTGATCGTAAATGAATACAAACTTGATAACAACTCTCTAGTTGGATCATATAGGGACCAAGAATTTTAATATTCATCAAGAATCTACGCATACATGAAGAAATTTTACTAAAAATTCCACATGCTTTTTCATGAATATGATCTCAACCAAACTTGAACTTGAGGAATGAAAACTAGATTAAAGTTTCTAAAATATTCTGAAAATACTACTTTTAGAGTGGCCTTACATATCTTAGAATGAGTTCTTGAGGAATTGAACGGAAAATCTTGAATGTCCTAGTGTTCTTGAATTCTACGCTTGAGGTGTTGGGAAAGGGTTTCTTGTTTTTGAGAGAAAAATAAAGTAGGAACATTTTAGGAACTGATTACGACTTAAAAACTGATTAATTTAGGATATAGAGTGTGAAACAAGTCAGATTTACCCTTTCCTAGAAAAAAATGAAACTCGTCACTCTCCTACACTAATGTGCAACGCGCACTAGTGTTGTATAACATTTTTCGGGATTTGTTTTTCAAATTTTTCAAAATTTTGGAGAAAATTTCAAGTGTGGTTCTGCGTTCACTCTGCGTTGCGGAAGGCGCACGAAAATCTCACTGTTTTAAACGCACTTGAACAAAAATAATTTGAGTTTTTATCGAGTCGAGATTATTTTCCGACTTAATATTTTGCACTAATCGCAAAATCTGGTCTCGGATTTATAAGTGGAGCAAAGGAAGGCTCATTACGAGCAAGGTCAATTCTAGGGGTATTTTCGTTATTTCACGAGGTGTTACAATATCTCCCCCTAGGGATCATTCGTCCTCGAATGATAAAGATACTAACAAAGCTAGCTCAAACCACAATAACTTAATAAACACAAATCTTCAAGGTGGAAAGACAAAAGTTTACCTTCAAGATCCTCATTTAGGCCAACTAACAACTGTGGGTACTTGGCCTTCATATCTTACTCGGCCTCCCATATGGCTTTCTCCACGAATTGATTCCTCCACAGAACCTTTACCAAAACAATCTTCTTAGTCCTTAATTTACGAACTTGTTGGTCTACTATTTGCACTGGAATCTCTTCATAAGACAAGTTGTCCTTAATCCCAACACTTTCAATTGGGACAACTAGAGAGGGATCTCCTAAGCACTTCTTAAGCATGGAAATATGAAATACCAGATGTATAACACTTAACTCTACTGGTAACTCTAACTCTTAAGCAACGCTACCTACTTTTCTTAGTATCTGATATGGCCCAATATATTGTGGGTTGAGTTTCTCCTTTTTTTCGAATCTCATAACTCCCTTAATAGGAGATACCTTCAAGTAGACCCATTCGCCTATCGCAAACTCCAAATGTCCTCTTCTAACATCTATGTAAGACTTTTGTCTGCTCTGAGCTGTCTTGAGCCTCTCTTGGATAACCTTCACTTTTTCCATAGCCTGATGGACTAGATCAAGTCCTATCAACCCTGCCTCACCAACTTCAAACCATCCTATGGATGATCTATACCTTCTCCCGTAAAGAGCCTCATATGATGTCATCTTTATGCTAGCCTAAAAACTATTACTATAATAAAACTCAATCAATGGTAAATGATCATCCTAATTACCTTTAAAGTCTATCATACAAGCTCTCAATATATCTGCCAAAGTCTATATAGTCTGTTCTGCTTGCCCGTCTGTCTATGGATGGAAAGTTGTGCTATGATTCACCTTCATACCAAGCTTTTTCTAAAAAGACTTTCAAAACTATGTTGTAAACTGATCTCCTCTATTTGAAATAATGGATATAGGGATCCGCTGCAGCCTAATAATCTCCTTAAGGTGAAGTCTAGCATAATCCTCTGCTGTATCAGTCATCTTGACAGGTAGAACATGAGCTGACTTGGTCATTTTTTCTACTATGACCCATATCAAATCATGTTGTCTATGCGATTGAGGTAAGCCTATTACGAAGTCCATATTAATCATCTCTCATTTCTGTTTTGGAATCTTTATATTATGGGCTACACCACAAGGCCTTTGGTGTTCAACCTTAACTTGTTGGCAGTTTGGGCATCTAGACACGAACTCTGCAATATCCTTCTTTATACCACCCCACCAGTAGACTTTTTGCAAATCTCAGGGTGGATAGAGTATCTGGCATTGTGAGCCTTAGCCACGATCCTATCTCTAAGACTATCAATATTTGGCACACACAACCTGTCTTGGTATCTCAGGACACCATCTCCCCCTTTTGAGATTACTAATACTTTCTGCTTCTGAACATCTTACAATTGGAGAATTATGGGATTCCCGTCTTGCTTTTCTTTCACTTTTACCACCAAAGATGACTCTGAACCATTTCTGATAATGGCCCCACCTTCGTCAGAATCCTCAATCTGCACCCCCAAATAGGCTAGTCTATGGACCTCCTTAGTTAACTCTTTCTTTTCCTCCTCAACATGCATTGTGCTTCCCATGGTCACGCTGCTAAGAGCATTAGCAATTACATTATCTCTACTTAGATGATAGATGATACTTATATCATAGTCTTTCAGCAGCTCCAGCTATCTCCTCTGTCTCAAATTTAGTTCTTTCTAGCCAAACACAACCTGCAAACTCTTGTGGTCTATGAATACATCCACGTGGCCACCATATAGATAGTGTCTCCAGATATTCAGAGTAAACACCACACCAGCTAGATCAAGATCATGAGTTAGATAATTCCTTTTATGCATCTTAAGCTATCTGGAGGCTTATGCTATGACCTTGCCTCTATGCATTAATACAAAACCCAAGCCAACCCTGGAAGCATCGCAATAAACCACAAAATCATCAACTTCATCTGGTAGGGATAAGACTGGGGATGTAGTTAGCCTAGTCTTCAACTCTTGGAAACTCTTCTCACAAGCTTCTGACCACTCAAACTTAGTCTTCTTCTGAGTCAGCTTAGTCAAGGGAGCTGAAATAGAAGAGAACCCCTTTAGAAACCATTTGTAATACCATGCAAGCCCAAGAAACTCCTTATCTTTGTGGGAGTTGTGGGCCTTAGACAATTCTTTACTGCCTCAATCTTTTGGGAATCAACCTAGATACCCTAACCAAACACAATATGCCCTAGAAATGCCACAGACTCCAACCAGAACTCACACTTAGAAAACTTGGCATATAGTTGTTGATCCTTAAGGGTCTGAAGGAATTCTACAATATTCTACATGTTCCTCCTTATTATGGGAGTAAATCAGGATATTATCTATGAACACAATAACGAACGTATCTAGGTACGACCTCAACACCCTGTTCATAAGATCCATGAAAGTTGCTGGTGCATTTGTTAACCCGAAGGACATGACCAAAAACTCATAATGACCATATCGGGTTCTGAAAGCTATCTTAGGAATGTCCTTCTCTCTAACTTTAAGCTAATGATATCTAGATCTAAGATCCATCTTGGAAAAACAGGTAGCATCCTAAAGTTGGTCGAACAAGTCATTAATTTTGGAAAGAAGGTACTTGTTCTTAATGGTGACCTTGTTCAATTGACGGTAATCTATGTACATCTGAAAAGAACCATTCTTTTTTATGCACTAAAAGAACTGGAGCACCCCAAGGTGAGACACTTGGTCTAATGAAACCCTTATCTAAGAGATATTTCAGCTACGACTTTAACTCTTTTATCTCTAAAGGAGACATCCGGTATGGAGAGATGGAATAGGCTAAGTATTTGGAAGAGTGTCTATCCGAAAGTCTATCTCCCTATCAGGAGAAACTCCAGGAAGATCCTTAAGAAAGACTTATGGAAACTCATTCACAACTGGAATAGACTGAAGAGATGGTGCCTCGCACGAGAATCCTGAACTTAGACTAAGTGGTATATACACCCTTTAGAAAGCAACTTTCTAGTTTTGAGATATGAGACTAACTAACCCTTAGGAAAAACTGGGCTACCCCTCCACTCTAAGACTGGTTCATTAGGAAACTGAAACTTGACTATTCTAGTTCTGCAATCGACGGAGGCATACCCAGCATGAAGCCAATCCATGTCTAGAATGACATCAAACTCTACCATATCTAACCCCACCAAATCATCTACAATAGTCTTATGATAAACAAAGACTGGACAACGCCTACAGATTCTTTGGGCTAAGATAGACTTTTCAGTAGGAGTAGAAACGCTGAAAGACTCAAGAAGACATTTTGGATTGACCCTAAACTTAACAGCTACATATGGGGTTACAAAAGATAGTGTGGCTCCTGGGTTTAATAATGCATAGACATCATAAGTAAAGATTTTGAGTATACCTGTAACCACATCTGGTGAGTTCTCCAGCTCCTATCTGGTGCCCACGGTATACAAATAGTTTGTACCCTTACTTGTCCCTGTTATAGTACCCCTATGAGGTGGCTTACCCTATGATGCTGAAGAGACTGTTTGTGATCTGGTGTCACTCATATTTTGCTTTCCCATAGGACAATCCTTCAAGAATGCCCTACCTGACCACATTTGAAACACCCATTTGTGCCTATCAGGCACTCTCTGGGATAAGATCTACCACACTTACCACAAGTAGGATAGTGGTTTGATCCTTAACCTACGCTACCCTCTGACTGGCTACTTGGTAACTTGCCGTACTGTGATTCCTGCTCATTTCTGATCCTCGGTGCAGGTGTAGTAGCAGATGAAGGTGCTGGTCCGGCTGTCTTAGGCTGGAAATATGTGTGACTTCCACCTCTAGTCCCTATCTTTCTTGACTCCTGGCCTGAGTCTTTGCCCTTTTGCTCCTTAAATCCTCCCTATCCTGTATCTTCTCCTCTTCTACCTGCTGCACATATATAGTCAAACGGGCTATATCCATATCCCCAATCAACATCACATTCCTACCCTCTCTCTTAGTAATTTGAGAGAGCCGGGACACGAAGAGATTCATCCTAGTATGCATATCTGCCACCATAGCTAGAGTGTAATGGGACAGATGAATAAACTTGAGGTTGTACTCCCGTACACTTATATTCTCCTGCTTCAAGTTTAGAAACTCTTTTACCTTAGCCTGTCTCATCTCCCTAAGGAAGTACTGTCCAGAAAGGCCTTCTCAAACATTGCCCAAGTAATAGCTAGAGTCCCATCTGCCTTACTCCCTTTCCACTAGTCAAACCAGAGTCTAGATACCCCTTGAGCTGGTAGGTAGTCAATTCACCCCACTCAACATTAGCTATATGCATCAGCTAAAACACCTTCCGAAGCTCCTCAATAAAATTTTTAGGATCCTCCTTCGCATCAGACCTCGTAAACTCTGGTGAGTCCATTCTCAGAAACTCTCTAATTCTGGTGGTATCCATCCCATCATTCCTGCCATCTCCTTGGTGACCTCCCTGAGTAGTGACTGCCTAGGCCAAAGTTTGAATGGCCTAGAAAAGCTCAACATTAGATACATCAGCTTATTGTGGCTACTCCACAGGCACAACTAGGCCTTTAGGCTCTTCCGGGATTTGGCCATGCTGGTTTTCATTCCTCCTGGCTAGGCGTCCTCTGCCTTTACTGGTTCGTTCACTCTGCGAGGAGGCATGATCTGAAAACCATGGCATGAACGCATGAGTTAGAAAGGACTTCACAGAGATATACCCTAAAGCACGAGACAAAGAGTAACAAGAAATGATGACACTTTGTAATGTCCCATAGCCTCCTAATTATAGATGTGTCATGCTTCACACCCATAATACGAACTCTGTTAGACACAGTTCCATAGACTCCCTAGAGCCCTTAAACTTTGTGCTCGGATACCAAGTTTGTCATGCCCTGAGCCTACACCCTGAATGTGGCCGACAATCTAAAACCATTTCTAGTCCCAAGCGAACCATTTGTGCTAGCTACTTACTCAACAAAAGACTTAATAATAGTGGAAAAATCCATAAAGCAATAAGATGATCTAAAACTGTCTGCATAAGCTGAATACGATAACTTTTAAGCAATATCTGAATGAACTAAAACTGAAATACTAACACATGGTCTATGAAACCTCTAATAAACTATCTGAAAGGCTACTATGATAGGCCCCAAGTAGCCTGAACTTAAATGAAAACTGAAAGGAAATAACATAATCCATAGAGCCTCAGACTGAGAAGAGGTCTCACCACTGTTTGAAAGCTATCAAGTTCTCAATGGAGCGGCTCGGTTACCTGCGTCTGCATCATAAAATGATACAAGTCCTAAGTAAGTCAATATATGGTATGTATGGTATGTAAGATGGCTAAAACATTTAAACAGTATATCATAATGCTTCTCAAAAGACATAAACATAATTCATAATTAAATAGCAATAATCATAAAAGCTTGTATGCTGAAAATAACATATTGAAAACTGATAAGTAAAATTTAGTTTCTTAGCTTGGAGAGTTTCTCTAACAGACAACCTCCACTATGAGCTTCGTGGTGATACAACATCTTACCCATTCTGCCAGAGCCATCCAGTACTTTGCCGGGGTAGGGGACGAATAACTAGAGGAGTGGATCCATCCCAAATCTGGGCCATCTCAGTGGCTAAAGAGGAAGGTACCATAGTACAATCCTATCCTGTGTTGGCTATATAATTTATGAGTTTGAGTAGTTTATTCTACTCTCACCCATATCTGTGCTCAATACTACTCCCAAAATATTTTATATAGCTCATAACATTTAAAGAATGAATTCTTGAAATCTAATCTTTCGCGGACTTAGCCCAACATTAACTTTACTTGGCTTTCTCACTAAAACCTTTAACTTATTGATAATAAGAATCAATTCAGTGACCCAAAATATGCTAGATTTCTTAGCTAATATGCAAGGGTAAACATTAAAACACGTTCTTGAACTCAGCTTAAAAGATGCTCAAACTAGTCTTTTCTTTTCTTGAATTAATACCAAAATTTTCAAGAAAACTCAATAAATACAAACTTTGATAGTAAATGAATACAAACTTGATAAAAGCTCTCTAATTGGATCATACAGGGACCAAGAATTTTAATATTCATTAAGAATCTAAGCATACGCAAAGAAACTTCACTAAAAATTCCACATACTTTTTCATGAATATGATCTCAACCAAACTTGAACTTGAGGAATGAAAACTAGATTAAAGTTTCTAAAATATTCTGAAAATACTACTTTTAGAGTGGCCTAACATACATTAGAATGAGCTCTTGAGGAATTGATAGAAAAATCTTGAATGCCCTAGTGTTCTTGAATCCTACGGTTGAGGTTCTGGGGAAGGGTTTCTTGTTTTTGAGAGAAAAATAGAATAAAAATATATATTAGGAACTGATTATGACTTAAAATGGATTAATTTAGGATATGGAGTGTGGAAAAAGTTGGATTTGCCCTTTCCCAGAAAAAAAAATGAAACTGGTCACTCTCCTACACTAGTGCGTGATGCACACTAGTGTTGTATAACACTTTAGCAAATTTTTTTAAACTTTTTTGAAATTTTGGAGAAAAGTTTAAGTGTGGTTCCGCGTCCACTCCGCATCACGGAAGGAGAGTGGAAACCCCACTGTTTTAAGCTTACTTGAACAAAAATAATTCATGTTTTTTCGAGTTTTCGTTGAGTCGAGACTATTTTCTGACTCGATTTTTTGCACTAATTGCAAATCTAGTCTCGAATTTTCAAATGGAGCAAAGGAAGGCTCGTTACGTGCAAGGTCAATTATAGAGGTATTTTTGTCATTTCACGAGGTATTACAATTTGACCTTAACTTAAAATGGGTTATAACAACTGGGAGTGAGGGCTCTTAGCTTGAACTACGACTAGCAATTCAAGGGTTGTAGATGCTGACCTTGAGAATACCAATTTGATAGTAATCACTAAAATGGTTGTAACATTTTATTCTAAACTCCAAATGAGCAATTTTAGTGGCATTGTAATAGGATTCTGAGGCCTTTAGTTTAGGAAAAAAACTTAAATATGTCATCTCACTTTGAGAAAAAAGGCTCATTTATTGTCACGACCTGAAATTCAGGCGTGATGGCACTCGTCTTAACCCACTAAGACAAGTCAGCCTACAACCAAACTATAACATTAAAAATTTGGAATTGTAATAAAAATAAAAGTTTAATTACGGATAATAAGTCGACTTAAATGAAAATCTCCCAAAACCTGGTTGCCACGTGCACAAGCTTCTAATGTATTACAATAGATTCAAAAGGAAACACAGGTATCAAATGATATTGTCTCTAGAATAGAACAAATTCATAAAATAGGAGTAAGAAGTCAGTTGGGATGGCAAACAACTACCTCTTGCAATCTCCATAAGAAGCCTCACACAAGGAAAAGTAGAGAGTATCACGATAATCTGGGCTCCGAACCTACAAAATTGTTATAGCAAGGGAGATGAGTACTAAACATACTGTACTCAACAAGTGAACTACTAAAAATAAAATGAAATAATACAGAATACCGGTACCCCCAACACTCCAACCAAACCCCCACAACTACAACATGCACAAAATCAATTCAGCATAATAGTTCATAATGTACATAGCAAATAGCTCAATAATCATAGTACCTATTATATATCAAACACCAGAGATCAAGTGCATCTATCATAAGTTTCACAAAACACTCACACGTTTGTAAATAATAATAAGATGTAATGTAATGCAATGACATATCACGTAGAATGATGCATGTCTGTCCTACTGATACATATCCGCTGATCATAAATTTGCCTCAATCAGAATCTATGAGGGCTACATATAGACCATGTATCTAT
>JAOTQJ010000091.1:10716026-10734346 GCA_025642045.1 Solanum sejunctum | reverse complement strand
GCAGATGCTAGGAGGAGAGGGCTAGAATTTTCAGTAGGAGATTGGGTATTTTTAAAGGTGTCTCCAATGAAAGGGGTTATGAGGTCTGGTAAAAAGAAAAAGCTAAGCGCACATTACTTAGGGCCTTATAAGATTATTAAGAAGATGGCACAGGTTGCATATGATCTAGAGTTACTCCAAGAGCTTTCTATGGTTCATCCAGTTTTTCATGTAGCAATGCTTCAAAAATGCATAAGTGACCCATCCCATATTACTCCTATTGAGGACGTACAGGTTACAGAAGATCTCACTTATGAAGAGGTACCTGTTGCTATTCTGGATTGTCAAGTTAGGAAGCTGAGGAATAAAGAAGTAGCTTCAGTGAAGGTACTTTAGAGAAACCAACAAGTAGAAGAGATAACCTGAGAGGACGAGGATGCAATGAAGTCAAAATACCCTCATTTGTTTGAATCTAAAGAGGACACCCAACATATAAAATTGGAACACTAATAGTATGTGTGGTTGAATAATTAGTGCATTGTTAAAGGTTTATTTAAATAAAGGTTTATATTTCGTCAAGTTACCCAATTGTGCTAACATTTAAGGATGAATGTTCCTAAAGGGGGGAGTATGTAGCACTCCAGATTTTACATGTACTAATAGTATGGGAATAAATCTTGATATGGTTTGGTCAAAATAGCGTCAATTCTTAAAAGTGTTTGATTCTCGTATTAATGGGCGATATGGGCGTCTAACGCTTAAGAGGGTCTTGTCTATATGTGCTTTATGTTAAATTGAGGATAGCACAACTCTAAAGAAAGTAATATTATTGAAGTGGTTGTATGAATTAATAATCTAGTAGGTGATTCATCTACTTGCTTAGCTTGAAATTACTAGCTAACTAGAGAAGGGGTTCGACATCATTTTTGTCTAAGTTCGATTATGGATAAAAATCTGTTTTAAGGGTGTAATTTTAGCCCATGTTTTATCATCATAAATGGACCTTATTTTCAGTCCAAGAATAATGCAAGAGTAGCCCAAGTGTAACACAAACTACTTGGCCATTTAGGCAAAAAATGGATTAAGGAGAAAGCTGAAAATTGGTAGCCAAATCCATTAGAATTTGATGCCCATTTGGCCCAATTTTGGGGAATTAATTGCTGAATAATAAGCCTAAGTATATATGATATTTTTTGGTCAATATGTCAAGGAAATGTCTGCCAAATAGCTTTATAAAAGGGGGTCAAAACAGTCCCTCAAACATTCTGCACTTACACAGAAAAACAAAAATAACTTTACTCTCTAAGTTGTCTCTCAATATTTCTTGACCCTAAGCAGCAGCCAAAGGAAATTCTAGGGTTCTTTAGGAGGCTCTAAACCTTGAAGATAAAGGTAATTAACTATATTTGTGTATTTGGTATGATTCCTTCACGAAAATCAAGAAGTAATAATGGTATGCTTTGCTGGAAATTCTGGACAACATGTGTCCAGAAAATTGCTGCACTCTTTCCTTTTAATTTAATGATTTCTTAATGGTTTGTGAGCTATATTATGAATAGAATTTGATGTTCTTAACATTATTTGTGTCACATATATATATCTAAGGTTGCTGCCCAGATTTTGATTTCAATTAACAAAAGAGTTTTCTTATGCTATCTTAAGTATGATGTTGGTTGGAAGTTGTAGGCTGTTTGATTTAAAGCTATTGGCTCATGTCCTTAATGACTTCTTGGGTGATGTTATAAGATTGTATTATCACTGTTTGTATGTGTAAATATTGTTGAAATAGTTCGTTTAGAGTTGGAAAAGGTTTGATTTATCGTCGTCGAAATATAGCGAAGGTGGGAGTAATGTTATGCTGTCCATTTGTAAGTTGTGTAGAATTGTCGTATGTTATTCCATGACTTACCCCTAATTTAAGATTGATTGTGGACTATACTAAGACTGGTTTCATGTGGTAAAATCATTGAAAATAATTTTGATAAAGTTAAAATAGTTTTGAGATTGTTGACGTCGAAGCATGGTGAAATGGTATAACGTTATGTTGCTTGTTTGTATGTTGAGAAGAATTGTTGTGTATTGTGTTTTGTGGGCTGTTGTGGGACTATTAAGGGACTAAAAATAAGATGTACATGATATGTACATAATAATGGTTGTTAGAAAATACATTTATAAGTGAAAAGGTTGAAGAAATGTCTTTACGTCACTAATTAAAAGCTTGTTGTCCGGGTGATCGTTTTTACGATATTGGACTGCCTAGAAGTGTTGTGTTGCTGCTAACACTAGTTTTATTAACTAATATGGTGTAGATAAATTTTTGAGGAAAATGAATCCACTTCAAGGTAGTAACGAGGTCACACAACGAGGTATGTAAGGCTACTTGATTCTATATCATTTGTCATGAAACATAGATTCTTCGGTAAGTAAAGGCACTTATCTACTCTAACATGATAAATAGCCATCTATCCACTCTTCCATATGTTCATATGCTCCTATATGTAGTTCCCTTTAAAGTTATATACATACATAGATACCAAGTACATAAGTTCTTGTTGCTAAACAAAGTTCATGAGCTGTTTCATTTCAAACGCATTTCGTTGCTTATGTAATATACTCTCTTCAATGCCATGTTGTCTTGAATGTTTATTTTCATGTTTTATCTTGCATTTACAGCCCAAAATCTTCAATATTATGACTACCAAAAGAATAATCTCAAGGTAATTGAAAGAGAAAGTATACAGTTTCTGCTAGGTGGTAGCCCAAGTGGTTGAGTATAACCTAGCCAGGGACAATCCTATCAAAGGGGGAGGGGGTAGCTCGAGGGGTTGAGTATAACCTAGCCAGAGACGAACCCGATATAGTTTCACCACTGATCAGTTGGTCATTTACAGTTTATGATGTGCACAAATTATATAGTAAAGGTAAAACAATATAAAGAACTTAAACTATATGATTCCAAATTGCATCCAAAGGTGGTCTCCTATTCCACACTAAAGTATGGTTTCATTTGAGTTGTTATTTCATATGTAGTATTTAATGCCTTACATATTCAGTACATTATCTAGTACTGAGTCCCTTGCGGGGGACTTGCATTTCATATTGTAGGTACTGGTGCTAGTAGATCTCCCCAGTGAAGTCCAGGATTTTTAGCTGCGGTCACCAAGCTTCAGATTGCTCCAGAGTTTTGCGTGTGTCCAAAGTTTATATGCTTACATTATATGGTGAATCGAGGCGGGGCCTATCGCGACCCTTATCCGATACTCTTTTATTTAGAGGCTATGTAGACTATGTAAATTGAAATGTGGTCATGTTTGGTACTTTTGACACCGTGGCCCCAACGACCTAGTCATATACATTTTCTTTTGAGCGTGTATCACTGTTTACTTGCATACAAACATGTTGAATATATAATTTCTTTATAATATATATAGAAAGTGCATAAGTACAGGTTGGTTCTCCCAAGTATTATCGGCAACGTGTGCCAGTCTGCCCTAACAAGACTTAGGGAGTGACATTGGTATGATGTTTTTGGGAACATAATGACTAAAATCCCTCCTTGATACTGCATTTTCTATACTTTTGCCCCACCTACACTGTCATTTTTTACTTTGTTCTCTATTTCTCCTATTTCAAGCTTTTCTAGGTGCCTTACTCTTAGTTTTTTAGCATTTTGCCTTTTGTTTTCACATCATTATTCTGTTTAGTTCATTGATTAGGCATCCACCTATTTTTCTTACATTCATAACATATTTTATCCTTTTTCATGTATTACCAGCTTCCACCTTATTTTATGTGTTTACCCTTGCTCCAACCACCCTCAACTTAGGCTTTTAGCATGAGTTGAGGTACAAAATATTCAATCTATCAACCAAGACCACTTTTGGTAGCCACCCTCAACTTAAGTTTTTTACCTCAGTCAAGTTACATAATGTTCAAGGACCGACCAGAGTCAATTTTAGGATTTTACATTTAACAAGGCTAAGCAACTTAGGTATTTACAAAGAAAGGGTACATGCAAGGGTCAAACATTGGGATCAAGGGATACATTACATATTTGGTAGGTTATTTAGGTTAAGTGGACTAATAGGAACAACGACCTAAGATCCTTTCCCAACTAACTAACCTACGGCCTAAGTTAGAGTAACATGATAAGTTTTGAATTGAAACACAACATATGAGTTTAGCAAGAAAAAACTCACAAACAAATGACACTAATCACACTATTGACAAAAGCTCTCATATAATGCTTTTCATCACAATTTATTCTCACTCATTAGAACAAGCACTGTCAAACAATCAAACATGCATGTTGCTATAAAGACTAACTAACAAAAATTTTGGTGGGTATATCCACACAAAAACAAACATATGCCATAGACATTAGTGCTACATGATACCAATGCTACCTACATATCCTGAACAAGCCATTTCATAAGAAAGTAAATATCCTTGGGAAAAAAGAACATAGGCAAGAAAACCCCTAGGATTCAAAATTTGGGATAGTTATAGGCCAAGGTTACTCAGACTTCACTGAGACTTATAATTACCCATTTCCTAAAAGGATTTGCATTGTCCTTAATACATAAAATAAAATACTAAAGCATAGGGGTAAAAAAGGAATATATCTGAGTGCTTAAATGCCGATTTCTACTTTGGATTCTCTCCCAAGCAGTGCTTGATTTATTGTCATGGCTCGACTTCGATATCATGGGTACTCAAACTTTAACAAGTGTCCATGCTTCCACCATTTTTACTTCTTCAACATTGTCAAGATATAATTTGACTCATTGGCCATTCAGTTTGAACTTTGCACTATTTCTTTTCTCCAATTCAATGGCCCCATAGTCGAAGACATGCGGTACTCTAAAAGATCCCAACTATCTGGACTTGAGTTTCCCAAGGAACAACTTTAGTCTGGAGTTGTAGCAACTTTATCTCCCCTAGTCCAAATTGTCCATTCTCCATGTGATGATCATACTGCAGATTCATCCTTTGTTTATTTAGGGCCGAACTCTTGTATTCCTTCAATCAAAATTCATCAAGCTCATTGAGTTGGCTCAGCCTTGAGTTTGCCATATTATTCCAATTCATTCAACTTTTGAGCACTCACATTGCCTTGTGCTTAAGCTCTACCGGCAAGTGACAAGCTTTACCAAATACAAGTTGGTAACGTGACATGCCTATAGGTGTCTTAAATGCAGTTCGATATGCCCATAATGCATCATCAAGCTTTTGCAATCAATCTGTCAATTTGTATTTACAGTTTTGAATAGGATCTCTTTGATTTCCCTATTGGACATCTCTATTTGACCACTTGTTTAAGGATGGTAGGGTGTTGTCACCCAATGCTTTACTCCATATTTTTCAAGTAGAATCTTGAACAATCTATTGCAGAGATGGAAACCTCCATCGATAATGATCACCCGAGAGGTTACAAACCTTGAGAAGATGTTCTTTTTCAGAAACGTTGTGACACTTTTGCCTTCATTGTTGGGGAGAGTGACTGCCTCAACCCATTTCAATGCATAATCTATAGCCACTAAGATATATTTGTTCCCATACGAGCTAACAAACGGACCCATAAAATTTATCTCCTACACATTAAATATTTCAATCACCATGATGCAGTTTAGAGGGAGCTCGTGCTTGTGAAAAACACCACCTTCTCTCTGGCATATATCATATGCTTTGGCATAGTCATGGACATCTTGGTGAATGGTTGACCAATAATAGCCACTCTGCAATACTTTATGTGTTGTACAAACTGCACTGTGATGCCGACCTACTAGAGATGAGTGTCATGCCTCTAGATTACTCATCATCTGCACTCTTTTACCCTCTTGAAACCTTTTTATAAGTCTTAATAATGTGTTTAACCATAATGAGGTTGAATGGTGATATTTAAGGACTTATTTAGTTGTAAAACCATTGAGTTTAGGATTAGAAAGGATGAGAAAGAACTAAGATAACTCATTAATACACTGACCAAATTATTTTGGCGCCATCTACAGTCTATAGAAACTTCTATAGCCACAAAAGCCTAGTCATACAAACTAAGGTGAATTTTGGGTCTTTGAAACTTATTTTACGAGCCCAAGATATGGCTTGTATAAGCTTTGATGACCCATACTTGGGTTATATGATTTTGGACCCAAAATATGAATTATAGGACTTATTCCAAGTGTTGACAGTATGGGTCCATAGACCAATTTATGATGCGTAAATCAAGGTTGTAGCACCTTTCTTCAGAAAACTTTGCTCTAGTAGTTTATATTAAAATGATTATAACTTTTTACTTCGTACTTGTAGTGAGGCAATCTTGATGGTACTCAAAATAGGATTCAGAGACCTTTAATTTGATAGGTGGTGAACCACCTAATTCTTTATGTTCTAAGAATTATGGTCATTTAAATTTGATCCTTGCATAATCTAATGTGAAAAAATTAATTCATAGGAAGATTTTGAACTCGAGTAAGTACTACAGGTCTCTTATGACTCTAAACCACTACTAATATACTTTTCATATATAGGAATGAATCTTAAAATATAAGAACAAGTAAGACATCACTAGGTTCAAACTTATACTTATGATGAAAAAATTTGAAACCTAAAAATTGAGTTGCGGGGTATTACACAATGGTCCGTAGAAATAATTTTGTGGATGAGATCCTGCAGCTCAAAAATTTGTTTGCTTCTTATGGACATGAATCCATAGTACTCAAAGAAACTATGGACTATAGATGGGTTCCACGAGACCTGTCCGATAGATTTTAATGAAGGATATTTTTGACTTTTTCGATCTCCATAACCCTAAAATACGTCATTTCAAATTTATTTCTTTCCATAATTATTTTTTCTCATTCAAATTCACTCTTTTCAAAATCATTCACCCAAATAATCAATTCTCAAAGATAATCTTCTTCTTGAAATTATCTCAAGCTCATTGAAGGTCAAGCTAGTGTTCTTTCAATTTCTCCATCTCTCATGTTTTCTTTCAGGATTCCACTCAAGGTATGTGGGTATTGATTCATGGAGTCTTTTGCTCCATGGATCCCAAGTTTTCAATCTAATTCACCTAAGGTTTTGATTAGGATTTTTCATAATTTTATTGTGCTATTTCAATTATGCATAACTCGTGATTTTGAATTGAATTACCCATGAGTTGATGTTAATTGCATTTGCATGATTTCAATGATTTTCAAGTAAATTCACCATAATTCTATCTAGGGTTCCTGAAATTTATTGTGAAAATTATAACTTTAATTAATATTATTTCATGATTATTCATGATTTGTTTGAATTAGATGTTTTAAAGTTTATTTGAGATGAATCCATGCAAGTTATCTTAGTTTTATTATAAGTTATGATCATGAATATATAAGGACTTTACTCAAGTTTTATGAAAGTATTCAAATGGAAGTTCCTTAAAGAATGAGGGAAAGATGATAAAAGATTTTTTCTCACCCATTCATGTATTCAAAATGTGATATGGAAAATTCTCACATTGATTGAATTACAAAAGTTTTAGTGAGGTACTCTATAAGTAGGATGATTTAATGACTTCAAATTTATGCTTGATTTGTTGCATTATGATTTCTATCCTATTAGAATTTGACTTAGCATAGAGAGGGATTGAGGTGGGATTCAGTTTGGAAGACCAAGGATTTTTCTAAGGGAATCCTAGTAGCAATCACTAGTTCCAAACGACGTGCTCCCGTAGGTTGACTTATTAGCCTATCTAGTGAATCTACATATAGCTCATGATATTAAAGGTTCTAACAAAGTCTACCTTGGTAGCCTCTCTTCTTGTTGTGGGACTTATATTGAATTTGATGTTATAACTTTCATAGTCCTATTGTCGGTTAAAGTAATATCCATCAAAATGATTAAGTTTACTTATAAACTTCTACTATAACTTTAATGCATTGATTATGTCTTTTACTTACATTTTTTATTTCATGCTTTACTTGATTATTGGTCTTGCATCTCATGACTCATGTCCCATACTATCTTATGTTTATTTAAGCAAATTGCTCATATACATAGTAAATTCAAAGTACTAGAGCATACTTCTTTTGCCCTACATTATATCATAATGTAGGGATGGACGATCAGCCAACATCTCACACTCATGGCTAGGAGTGGAGTTGATACACTTGGTTAGTGAGTTCTCATGTTTCAAGAACAACCTATTGAGTTTACATTTCATTGCTTTGATGAAACTACTTCACCATTTTATTTTCGTACATTGAGGGTGAGATAGGGCTTGTCCTACGCCCCTGCCTGTGTTAGTAGAGACATATTTAGATGTCAAAGTGTAAGCCCATTTATTTGGACAATGATACTCAACTTGTTCTATTGAGATTCTCTTATGACTTTACTGTCGCTTTTCGTATTGTCATCGAATTCTATTGTTACCTTATGTATTCTTATGAATGATAAGAAGCTTAATAGGAATCCTTCAGAGTACTAATCGCTCTGGCATGTCTATAATCTAGATTGAATCATAACAATGATACTTGAAAAGCATATGACTTAGCGAAGTGATTCTACTTGAATTATTATCTAAATTGTTTGAATTTCACAAATATGTTTGTGGACCGGATAGTGAAGTGTGTGAAATCAGTGTCTGATAATACATGTGTTCATACTAGAACACATATAATTATGTTAGAACGCATAAATTTGTTAAAATTTTATTCAAGAATTATCTTTTGAAACGTGATCAAATATCTTGAAGTAAGTCTAACTCTGCTTTTATGATCTTCTATAGTAATTCAAATTCACAATCAAATTCTCACAATACTTGGACGGACAAGTATTGCATAGAAAATCGACTCCCTTTTTTAAGTTAGAAAAACTTCTACTTCTAGAGATTTCTTTCTAGTCCAAAAAGAATTTCTTTATGCACTCCTTCATTTATATTTTAAAAAAGTTCACTAAACACTTATATATTTCTCATGTAAATATTACAAATACTAAATAATAAATTAAATTATTAATAAATTTAATTTAAAGCGTAGTATAACATATTTGATGTGTCAGATTTATAAATACATCTGCAAGATTTGGTAGAGTAAAAATTTATAAGTTTCTCAAAAAGGCATGTCATCAATATCTAAATTAAGACATGGATTTCATCAACTACCTTATTATTTCTAGAAATATATATTACTGCCATTCAATCTAAAAGGCGTATTGACCTTTTAATAAATCAAAGTGATAGTTAATATATACAACTCATAATAGTCATATCAAGATTGAGAATATAAATACATTTAATAATTCAGAAAATATGCTTTTATTAGATAATATATAATATTAGCGTTAGAAGTTGAAACATGGCTTAAAAGTATTTAATAAATAAATATTATAAAGGGAGTATTTTAAATTCTTAAGGTGATACAAAGGTCAAGATTGAAATATATATAAGTGATTGTTTATCTATGAAAGCTCTAACATGACTGAATAATGTGTATCAAGACAAGACCCTTGACAAAACTAGCATGAACTACTAAATACCTTGAGAATCATATCGAACCCCCAACTACGTAAGTCATAAATCACCTCCGGATTTGGTGAAATCTTCAGAACTCAAATTCGACTTCGAAAATTTTAAATATTGACTTGAGTTAAACGTACTCAAACTTAAAATATTTTTTAAAACGCATTCAGTAATCTTGAGAATCGTGTTACTCATCCCCACAGGTTGTAAATAACTAATATAAGCTATGAAAAGGGTCATACTAGAAAAAGAAAGTGTTAGATGAGGTAGCTAGTAAGGTTGAATATTCATTGTCAAGGTGAACAAAGCTAAAACTGCTAAAGTTCAGATAGTTTATGCGTTTATCCTTAATATGTTTTGTGGAGGTAAATGTGTAGTTGTTTGACGGTAACAATTTAATAAATCTTGTACACAATTTAACATGATAGGAGTCTAGGAGGAATAACAATACAATACTAGTATTATAGTTTTGTTGGGCATTTTGTTACGCCCAACAAAACTTGTGAACAAGGAAAAATTTAATTTGTGACAAGTTAACAAAATAGGTAGCATCAAATTAGTACCAAGTTTTGCCGTGCCCCATAAAACTTGTGGAACTATATATCAACAACCGTCATTATATTCATGTAAATCATGCTCTCTTCTCGAGATTATATATATTACTAGTATTATATTTTTTTAAAAAAATATTTAAATATAAATGTGTAAACTAACACTTGAGGTATTATATAATGAAATGGATTCTCTAAGTGAGGTTAAAATTTTGATTCTGACGTATCTCTATCTCTATCTATATGTCAGTTAATATATTAATTATACACAAATCTATTAAAATTTGTAAGTTCATCACACACATTGGGAGTTCCTAAAGCTTTTGTCATGATAACCTTTTATATAATTAAACTAAATGTGTATATTAAAACTAATAGTATTGGATGATACGATATAACATACAATCAATGGGTTCATTCGATCTCAATACTATTTAAATAGATAAGAATAAATATTTTACCTATAATTTTAAAATGTTAACAATTTTTTGTAAAAGTCCACCCATCATCTCCAAATCCTAGATATGCTTCTCCATATCAAATTTAATATTTTTCATTCTTTCATATGTATAGGAATGAGGCTAATATGAAAAATTAGGGGTTACAAAATCAAATTCAACCCATCTAACTTGCCTAATCTGCTTCAGTTTGAATAACTCCTCAATTTATTAGCTCAATCCATTAAAAATTAGGTTGATAATTTAACCCAAATTGACTCATAAAAAATCTCATCAAAGTTTTAAATTTTTTTTAAAAAAATTTGATATTCTAAAAAAAATTAAAATAATTAAACTTAAAAAAAATTGAATTGGGTTGAATC
The DNA here is from genome assembly GCA_025642045.1 of Solanum sejunctum. Taxonomy (NCBI): domain Eukaryota; kingdom Viridiplantae; phylum Streptophyta; class Magnoliopsida; order Solanales; family Solanaceae; genus Solanum; species Solanum sejunctum. The sequence goes on along the minus strand of JAOTQJ010000091.1, from coordinate 10,723,491 downwards.
TCGTCCATTTTACGACCAAATCCACTTTCACCCGAGCTAATTTGAATTGAATCTTGACCTATCCTGACAAATTTGATCCATTCCACCAAATTGTCATCCCTTGGGAAAATGGAACGAATTCTTCAAAACAAAGGACCTTAGTAAGTTCTGTATTCACATATGTCTATGTCTCATATGCGTTAATTCATTTTACGTATTAATTAAGCTAATTAATTTGAAAATTTAGTTGCTACAACTTTCAATACTTTAAGCAAATACTTTCTTTGTTTCATATTAAGTGAAATATTAGAAAATTTTTATGTTTTAAAATAAGTGAATTGTTCACTTTTCAAGGAATGTGTTGAAATTTTTTTTCAATTTTATCCTTCATTAATTAAGTTCCAAAATTGAGTTTTGTATGAGAAATAAATGATACATTAAATGATTGTGTAAAGTTTAAAAAAAATAAAAATAAAAAAATATAATTATATATATATATTTTTTTAATATGTATAAAATAACTCAATAATATACTTTATAAAACGAAGAAAGTAACAAACTTTGCTAATTATGTATTGTCCTTTTTCTCTTTGACAATCACATCCGCTAAAGTTACAAATTTCTTAAAGTTCCATATTTATTTATTATAAACCTTGACTCCAATGATAATCATGTTAGACGTTTGTTAATAATTTATTTATTAATTTAAATTATTTTAATTTAATTTATTTTAATTTATTTAAAATTTGATTAATATTTAGTTTGAATTAATTAGAGAGAAAATTTATTAAAATATTTTTAAAACACTTTTTTTAAAAAAAATTGATATATTTTATATAACCAAAATAAGAAAAAATATAATTTAATTAAGTTCTAAAATAGTTTTAAAAAAAATAAAGTAAAACTGTATCTTGATCTATTCTGTAACCCATTATTGAACTTGCTTTGACCCAATCTATTTTTGATTAACTTGGACCTTGACTCATTTATTATCTTAATCCTTTTAATCCACCAAAATTTGACTTGACCCGCCTAATTGTCATCGTTGCTCGTCATTTAGGCCCACGAGTGAAATTTGTGCTTATTGTGGTCACCTATTCGTTCTTCACATGTTGATGCGGGTATGACTTCAATAATAATTTAGTATGACTTGTACAGTAATTAAGAGGCTAAATAATTGAGTAATGAATTGATTTGCATGAATATGTTCCACTCATAATGTCTGAAAAAAGTTGAACCTGGTTTCCCACCCAAAATCTTTTTGGGATGCCAATTCTGTCACATTATGAGTGGAATATATTGATGCTGGTATGACTTCAATAATAATTTAGTATGACTTGTAGAGTAATTAAGAGGCTAAATAATTGAGTAATGAATTGATTTGCATGAATATATTCCACTCATAATTCTTAAAAAAAGTTGAAATCTTTTTGGGATGCCAATTCTGTCACAATCAATATGCAGTATCTTGAGTAATGAATTTATAACTATTAGTTAGTAATATATATACGTCCTAGGAAATTTGATGACTAAAACATATATACATCTTGTATTCATTAAGCTACTTCTATCTCATGGAATCCTTAACTGAATATGAAGAAAAGCATAACATGAATAAGAAGCTTTACGATGCATTGATGAAACAAGATAACGATAAAGTTTTACAACTCTGTCGAGAACTGGAATCAGGGCCATTGCACATATTAACCGTGCACGATGACACAGTCCTCCATGTGGCTGCCTACTCGAAACAAACAGATTTGGTTCTCTGTTTACTCAAAGAGTTGGAAGTGCGATTACCTGACTTTCTTGTAGATGGACTAAAGCATCGTAATGATATGGGAAATACCATTCTTCATGAAATAGCCACTTTTGACAGAGTTGTTTCAGCTGCAAAGATAATATTGAATAGAGAACCTGATTTACTTGGTATGCGCAATAAAAATGGAGAGACTGCTCTATTTCGTGCTGTTCGTTATGGGAAAACAGTGATGTTTGATTTTCTTGATGAACAAGTCAATCAATTTTTTGCTGTTTATGAACGTGAGGCTTGTTATTATAAATTAGGTGGCACTACAATTCTTCATGCTGCTGTACGCTCTGAGCACTTTGGTAAGTTTTAAAATTTTCTTTGATCAATGAATTCTCAAACTTATTTTGTGGTCTTAAAAGGGATTTAATTTCCAAAAATATAACTTCAGGTTTGGCCCTGTCGATTGCTAAAAAGTATGAATTTTTGGTAAACGAACGCGATTCAGATGGAATGACTGCTCTTCAACTTCTTGCGTGCAACAGACAAGCATTTGGAAGTGGAGAGAAGTATGGTTCTATCAAGAGATTCATTTACACTCGTAAGATACTCAAAATGCTACTTGTACTCCACCTAGTAGTTGAATTTTTAGAGACATCAAAGCTTGTGATGTATTTTTTCGCCCAAATAGATATTCATCCTTTTTTCAATCATAAATGTCATTTCTTTTTCTTCATATTAGTGAAAATATTGTTGTTGGATTTTTGCAGGTCTTTCAACTGAACGTCAGGCTACCAAGAGAGAAGGTAAGGCTCCAACCCACCAACTCACTGTAATCCCACGAGCACCCATTGACTCCATAATTTTTTTTTTAATCTATATAGAAAATATGCAAAAATCATATAAATATAAAGATAAGCATTCATTAAATAACAAGTTTTATGGGTGCTTTGGTTCTTGTTTATCCCATTGGCCACTGTCAGATCCGCCACTGTAAGAAAGATACCAACTAAATCTTTTTTACCTTAAAATACATTTGCCAAATGAGCACCCACAGTTTTTAAATATTATTGATCCGCCACTGTAAGAAGATACCACCTAAATCTTTTATACCTTATAATACACTTGCCAAATGAGCACCAACAATTTTTAAATATCATGGATCCGCTACTGTAAGAAATACCACCTAAATCTTTTATACTTTATAATACACCTGCCAAATGAGCCCCACAAGTCTTTAAATCATAGATAGTCTTTTAAATATCATGGATCTGTCTTTTATACTTTATAATACACCTGCCAAATGAGCATCCACAGTCTATTGTAGATATACCACTGCGGTCTGGGGAGCTGGGGAGGGTGGGTATACGCAGGTAAAACTCGAAATACCCTATATAAGAACGTTGGAACATCACCTTCTATTTTTCGAGTTTCTTACAAGATATTCATCACTTCAGAGGCGGATTCTGTAGGACAATGCCCGTTTGGTCTCAGGCAATTATTTCATTGATTAGCAACATAAAAATCGAACTGACACACACTGTGCTTCAACATTACTGACAAATATTTTTTTTCTTTTTCCTTGAGAAGCTGAAAAATGTTATACAGTACCTTTGATAGAGTCTATGCGTAAGCAAAAACAGAGATACGAAGCAGCTCTGAAACTTGCCAAGTTCTTGATAGCAAAAGATACTTCTTGGGAGTGTTCAGAATCTGCATTAAATCAGGTTGATCCTCGAGCTCACAAATATAGACTAATGTCAGATGTTTTCAAAAGCCAAGAAAAAGAGGAACAAGATGGTGTTGCACAAGCAGGACAAGTTGTTACAAAAATAGCTGAGTCACCCTTGATCTTGGCAACTAAATCAGGTTGCACAGAGATTGTAGATGAGATATTGAAAACATATCCCCAAGCTGTGGAGTATGTTGCTAGGGATGGTCGTAATGTGTTGCACGTAGCGATCAAGCACCGTCATATGCAAATTTTTGACATAGTTGAGAAAATGGGAATGCCAATGAGGAGACTCAAGAGAAAAATCACTCATCAGGGAAATTCCATACTTCACATGGTTGGTGTAAAAGAGGAAACTGATATTGCAGATATGAGAAGCCCTGCTCTGCTATTGCAAGAGAATTTGCTCTTGTTTGAGGTAAACACCTTAACTCATTTAACTTAAGCTCTTGGCATATTAAATTCAGTAAATCATCTCATTCGATTACCCAAGTTGTCTCGCTTTTCGATGGGATTAGGCTTGGTGGGAATCTGGAAGCACAGGGTATGTCGTATTAGCCTTTTACGTGTACTTTCTTTCTTTTGATATCTGTTACAGTCTGTTGCTATTTGTGTTTCAATCACCGCATTATTTCTTTGTTGTTAATGTTCCTTTTCTGTATGTCCTGTACTACTTTCCCTATATATTGGCATGTTCTCTCCACTGGGGTATTTCCTTTAGTTGAGCTGGTATACATGCATTGTACCCTCTCAAACCCCTTGTGCGATTACTAAGGTTATGCTGTTGTGTTGTTTGTTGCCTTTCATGTGGAATTGGATTCTTTTTTGCGTTAAAGACGAATCTTCTAATGTTAGGTGACACTGAGACTGACATTCAGGACACTTTTTCTGCACTAATATCATATTGAACTGTGCACATGAACTACCTTATTCTTATTCGAATAAAGACACTTGTATTTCTTTAGTTATGTCTTAGCATGCGTATGACTAAGTTGTTTAGCTCTCCCTCCAGCGAGTGAAAAATGTCTGCTCAGCTGATTTTTTCGAAATCATTAACAACGAAGGCAAGACAGCGGAAGAGTTATTCACTAAAGCAAATGCTACACTTCGTTCAGAAGCGAAAGACTGGCTTAAACGCACTGCTGAGAACTGTACAATAGTTGCTGTGCTCATTGCAACAGTGGCTTTTGCCGCAGCCTATACTATTCCAGGTGGTCCAAATCAAAGCACTGGTTATCCTGTCCTCTTGGAGCAGCCGTTCTTTGTGATTTTCACTATTGGAGATGTGCTTTCCATTACCTTTGCTTTGACCTCAATGATTACTTTTCTCTCATTTCTTACCTCTTCATTTCTGTTGCATGAATTCAGGCGGTCACTTCCTCAGAAATTGATTCTGGGAGTTACCCTCTTGATTCTTTCTGTGTCCATGATGATGCTAGCATTTGCGTCAACTATAATCTTGATGATTCACTATAAGGAAAAGTGGACAAAAATTGCTTTATCTTCCATGGCATTCCTACCTGTGACCCTTTTTGCAGTTTCATATCTTCCTCTGTATGTGTCATTATGGAAAAACTTTAACTACTCATTAAGGAAATTAGCCACGGTTTTTCCTAGGTGGAAGATTATATCAGGAAAACCTCGCGATGGTTCCCCCTTGACAATCTCTTCGAGTCTCCACGAGTCTGAGTCTACTAAATTTGGCATTTCCACATCCTATTAGTACTTGTTCTGTTTCTGTGAATTAAAGGTGACTTTATTTCCATTGAAATGTCTTTTAGAAGTAGCGGCATGTGCCCATCGTATGGATGTCTGTCTTAAGTGTCTATTATTGAAGCATATGTGAGACGTTGTCAAGTTTATTATCTATGCCAAACTCATTTTGATTTGTCTTTTTGAGAACTTACTATGCTTTCTTACAAAGATGTAAATTCGTTTTGTACGAGATTTCTTTGAAAATTTGTTGATCGAAATATTTATAACTTACATTAAAAGGCAATATTGAATTGCCTAGCCAAATCAACAGTACTTAACCATATATAGTTGAATACAACTTGGCCACAACAAAGAAATCTAATGTCCATGAAAATAAGAAATATTGACTTCGCAACAAGTCGTTAGATATTTACTATTCTCTATGTTCCTGAACAAGAGAGGAAAGCACTCATGAGCAGTAGAACTTCGAAATATCGATCCTCCTCGATCTTTGATCAACCTTCAGACACATACAACATAATGGAGAAAAAGGACTAGAATAGCAGAGGACCATTCTAAAGCAAAGGGCAACAAAATTGAAGAACCAGAATAGTAGTTATAAGGTGGTGGTGGAGGTCCATAGTTATTATACTGTGGACAGCACGGTGCAACAGGCTGAGCTGGCGGACAATTTGCATAACCGGTTGGTGGTGGAACGCCATAGCTTTGATATCCACCGCCAGAAGGTGGTGTTGGTGGTGGAGATTGGCAAGTATATGGACAAATTGTACAATTTGTACAAGCACTTTGTGTTGGTGGAGATAATGAGCCATCACCATAATTACCATCTTGAGTGTCATTGTAACCAAAAACACTTGTGAATAAGCAGAGTAAGAGCAACCAAACTCCTAGAAGAACCTTAACATTTTCTTGAGCCATTCTTGGTTTTTCAATCAAACTTTGCTAGAGAAGAAAGTAAGTAGCAAAAGCTAAAAGAATACATCTCCCTTTTGTAATGTTTGTAATGAATGGCACATGAAACAAAAACCATGCCACATAGCAAGGAAATGTGGCAGTTCCAAAGATGTTGATGATGGGATAAATTTGACTTTGTTTGCATGTAGAAGGCTATTAGCTCAGCTATTTCATATGTATGTATGATTAATATTGAAGTGATTTACAAGACTAGATCAGCAATTTCATTTGTATATGGCAAATACAGCTAATTAAAGCAGGAATAATCATTTACATGAAGAGGCTATCTAAATTCAACTTGTCTACAACAACTCCGAAATGGAATGAAACTTGGCATCACTTTTGAACTTCCCAATAAAATTGAGTAAAAGTAGAAAGTAAGTGATGAGTATGTATAGCTGGATATATGAAGGTGAAAAAAATGGTGCTAATTATTCATAATTTATTGAATGTATCACCAGGTTAACTAGAAATACTGAATTAATATAAGGTTTGGGCCTTTTAGCAAAATTTGTCTTAGAAAATAACAAAAGTAAAAAATTTCTCCACACATCAATTTAAGGTTCTTTAATATATATTTTAAAAGTAATATTTCATAATTATAAATTTTAATAATTTAATTATAAGTTATAACAAATTAACATTAAACTACAATATTATAGTTTTATAAATAAAAAAAATGGATTCAAATTTTATAAAAAAAAACAGATTCAAATTATCTTTCCATAACAAATACAATACTATAATTAAGGATTATATATTTTTTAATTAAAATTGATTATTTTCCTTAGATGGTCTCTTCCTGCTATAATTTTCTCCATAGCTGTGATTATCCCTATTTTCAATGCATCTTTCTCAATGTAAGTCAGTCTCTTATTTTTCTCTCCTTTACTTGTCAAATTCGACATTGATGAAAAGCAGGCAAAACTCCGTTCAACATTTTCATCTTAGTTAACTTACCCAAATTAGTCCACTCACAACATGCAAAGAAAAAGTAATGTCACATTTGCCCCTAGAAAAAGACCTATATTGTGTGTGTGTAATATACATAATTTTATAAGAATCTTCAGTTAAATATTAATTTTATTCATGTATATATATGTGTTGTATATATTTGTTATTTGGATTTTAATGACTTAATACATATGTTGTAAATAATTGTAGTGTATCCAAATTGTATGTGTAAGGTATCTAATTGGTCTATACTTAGGTATCTGTATGGTATGTAATTAAGATGGGTTATATTTTGGTATTCATAATTATATATACTATACTTAGGTATCCGTATGGTATGTAATTAAGATGTGGTTATTTTTTGGTATTCATAATTATAT
>JAOTQJ010000091.1:10686091-10702706 GCA_025642045.1 Solanum sejunctum | reverse complement strand
AAGTGAGTTTAGAATTCTACACCATAAGCCTTAAAACCTCCTCTGAACCAGGTCCCTCATTAGAAGACTTTGCCATCTGAGCTTTCAACTTAGCAATCTCAGCATCCTTCTTGATTAGCAGCATAAATTTTTCTATTTCGTACTTCAACTATCCTTGAATCTTGAGTAATTTTGAGACTTATGACTTCCCTTACTTTTATCTTCATCCCTTAAATGCACTCACACTCAATCAAAGTGTTGAGAGACATCACCTGTTTCCTTGTCCCCTTAGTTCTCTTCCCAAGTTGGATCCCCACTTATTTGAATACTCTACCAAGTATATACCCATAGGTCATTCCTTGTTGTTCGAATATTGATCATATGTTCAAGCATGATAGCAGATTAATTAATTTCATCCATCTTGGATAAGCACTCCATTAAGAAAAGATCAGATACTATTGCAAAAATTCCTTTCTCAGTCCTGGATAGCAAATTTTTATTGACAAATTTTAGTATATGCCTTTTAGAACCTTCTCGAGAACACCGATTCTCTTTAATTTTGGCACTTTGCCAATTTTCTTACTGAAGGCATTAGAAGCTAGCTTACCATTAACAGACTTGATCCTTGTTATTGGTATATATAGAAGTTCTCCCAGCCTTTCTTCATCAAAATTAAATAGCTACCCATTCGCTGTTGAATTTATACTCCCATCATCAGCAACCTCCATATTGCAATAGAAGTCCTTGACTTTTTTTTAGTATAAAACTAGAATCGATTGTGATAATAAGTGGCTCCAACCTTGAATTTCAACAATATCTACAACTTATCTCATTCCCGATCTCTGTGAATACACAGGATCAAAGACTCTTCTACTTGAAACTTTTTGAGTCTTCAGGAATTCAGTATGTTTCACCTTAGTCATCACCTTTTCAACCTTGGGACCAGGTCCCTCTTCTTTTTCTATCTCGGAGTCAGATACAGACATTGACTTTGTAGGTCTCTTGGCTCTCTCCTTTCTTTGTTCCTTTGTAGAAGCATCCTTCCTACTTTCCTTATCCTTTTGAGAATTCCTATATCCTTAATTATCCTTTATCATCACTGTATTCTTTTTCTACAATGATATCAACCACGTCACTTGTTGGTATATCAGATTCTATCACTCGCCTTCTCTTTTTTCTCATATTCCTCAATGTTTAAGACTTGTTGGCCTTGATTACAACACTCATCATTTTGAGTTGAGATCCCCATGTTCTTTTAGGGCCAGATTCAATCTATGCTTTATCAGTTACCTTTTTTCCCTTCTTGGACCTTCTTCTTATCAATGCCAAAGGCACATCATTCTCTCCTTTACTTTCCTCAGTTTTTCCTAAATCATAAATGATCACCAGTATTGAAGTTATGTCTGCCATAGATTGTGAAACTTTCACATTTTCACATGTCAAACCCAACGCCCTTATTTTCAACCACAACATTACAAATAAAACTTTTCTCATTTTCAGCCTCAACAACATAAACAACATTTTCTTCATTTTCAGCCTCAATAACACAAACAACATTTTCTTCGTTTTCAACCCCAATAGTACTGACAACATTTTCTACATTTTCAACTCCAACAATATTAACAATATTTTCTATATTTGTAACCCTAACACCACTATCCAGACCACCTTTATCTAAACCAAAAAATTCAATAGGGGCATCCCTCATAGATGTCAAACTTTGGATGATTGATTCTTCACTGGCAACCAAAATGTTAGATTTAGAACTCTTATCCATTGGGAGGTCTCTTTTAAAGTGTTATTCTGACAGCTTTGACAAAGAGTGATCAGATTGATTTTTCGATGGAGCCACTGAGCTGGGCATGTACTCTGGCCTATCGGGGGGAGAGGGAGATAAGAATGGAGGAGTGTTTAGATCTAGAGAAAGAAGGTTCTCTACAGAGGTGTTTAGCTCCTCAAAAGGTGGATTTTGAGAACTATGAAGAAATGAGTCAACGATAATAGGGTTTTCAAGAGGGGTTTCTGCCGTTTGAAGAACAGGGAAGGAGAAACTATTCCAAAAAGGAATGTCTCCATAAAAATGGTGAGGTTTAGACCAGCTCCAGAGTCTTTAGTAGAAGACGATCGACCATTTGAGAGAATAAGGAAGAAAATTTTGTTCAGGCAAAAGAAAAAAAAGAAGGGACTTTTAAAGAGAGAGAATCAATCCTTTTGAAAAAAATGAAGGGAAAAAGCTAAATGAGGAAGAAAGGTATATGAAAATGAAAGGTTGTATCAAGTCCTTTAAAAATGTGTCCAATCAAATTGAAATGATTTGAAAACATTCAGAAAAAGTGGTTTGACATATGTCAAACTCATTAACTCTATACAAATTTTACGACAGTTATAAGACTGCTAACCTTGAGTAGGGACCAGGTCCCATCTTACAGAATGAATGTGACTATTTTGATCATCTTATCTCTTCCTTTCTTCATAGTTGAATCCTTGTGCTATTTTATGATACTCTTTACAGCCATGGAAGTTTCCACGACCCGTAGAGTTGTGTTCGTAGTAAAATTCAATAAACGGGTGATTTTATGAAGTTGAATCTATGAACTATCAAACGAGCCATAGAAATTTATATGAGTTGTAGATGAGGTTCTGTACCCTGAGGATCAGAAGATAAGGAGTTTTTGAAAAGTCATCGGACGAAAGTCTATATGGATTGTAAGTCTAAATATGATCCGTAGAAAGGTCTCGTAGAAAATAACCCTAGAATTGAAGAATGAAGTCCACGAAGCCCCAATACGGGCCGTAAAACTTAGTACGGCCCGTAGACTTGCTCGTATTGCCTACCCAATTCAGTTCTCCTATTTTATTTTAGATCTGTATTTTAAACACTATAAATAGGGTTTTTAGGTTATTTTCAGTAGAGAACGTTCGAGAGGAGAGAGAAACATTGAGAAAAACACTTGAAACATTATCTTGTAATTTTCATTTATACTTTGTGACATCCATTGAAGAGCTTGGATTTCTTGTTCTTAATTTCATTCTTGTAAGTGCTAAATTATGTTATTCTATATCATGATTCATGCATCTATAATGAATATGTGTAGCTAAATTCATAACTAGGGTTGTGGGAACCATGACGAACTAACAATGTAAAACCAAATAATTCGTAATTCTTGAAAAGTGTGCATGCATGTATTGATTAACTCTCTTCGTTTTGATTTCTTTTTAATAGTGGGCAACATTAGAACTCGCCTAATATTATTGACGGGATCAAGGTAGTAATGAATAAAAAAAAAGATTAATTAACAGGATTCGATTGATATGTTATCGTCTAATCAATCAAACTAGATTAAGGGGAGGTTGTACTGGAATAATAGGTAAGGGTTAGTAATGTCACACTGTAGCGATGGATTAAATCACATAGTGAAATTTACCTATCGCCTATATCAAAGGATTTGGTAAACTTAACTTACCATTGTTAGAGACTCATAAGGAACACAATACCCTAGTTACTTTTTTTACTGGTTTCACACACTTGTGTTAGTTTAGAATTACTTTCCGCAATTTACAAATTCCCCTTTTTGGGGGAGATAAGTTGGTTAATTAACTCAAATAGCTTGAAATTACTTTGAGTCTACTATATTTCCCGTGGGATCAATCCTAACCTCGGTTAGGTTATATAACTTGACAACAACCGCTTTAATCTTCACAAAGGAGGTGTACCTTGGACGACGTCGACCATTGGAGCTCTATTAGGAAAATCCAAGGGAGTTTCTATCCATCAAGGATTTATAGGGATTCCTTGATTAAGAACACACGTCCATATATTAGATATGTGCATGTCTTATTGCGATATCCTTCCAACTGTGAATAAAACTCTGCCTTGTACAAAGCGCTAAACTCTTGGCATCTTCTTTTCTTTGATATTTGGAGGTTCGTGTCCATCTTCCTTGAAGCTGAGATCTTGTTGCCTTGATTTGAGGAATCTTTTCTAGATTCACCCTCTTCCTTGCCATCATCCACATTGATTCAATTTGTTCCTTCTTCGGATTGTCTTCTTTTCTTTTCATCAGCGTTGATCTAATATGGTCCTTCATTGGATCATCTTCTTTCCTTTTTGATTTGGGATTTTAAGCTCATTACACCTTTTGTGTACTTGGAAGTCATTATACAAAATTTCTTAGATGCTAGCAGAAAGGTCATCTGTTGCAATAGAAGAATCATCTGTTGCAATAGAATGATCATCTGTTGCAACAAAATGGTCATCTATTGTAACATAAGAATTAGTTATGTATTGTAATAGAAGGGCCATTTGTTGTAATAGAATGAACATTTGCAAAATTTCCTTTGATGGCTTAATTTTTTTTAAAAAATTTCTCAAAATTGAAGTCAAATAGTATGTAAAAATTTAAAAAGATAAAAAGACAAAAATGTAATAAAAAGATGATTGTTGATGGAGGAAAAGAAGATGAAAGAAGCGAGTAAGAAAGAAAAAAGAGAGTAAGAAAGAACAAGAAGGAAATTTTGATAAGAAAGAACAAGAAATGGAGGAAGCGAGAGAAAGAATCAAAAAGAAAAGTAATATTGAAAAATAATGATTTAGGAGAAAATTTTTAAAATTTAAAATAGGAGAAAAGACTTTTACATTTTAAAATTTTAATATATATCTTAAAGTTTTTAATTTCTTTAATTTGGTCCCAGTTTAACTTAGTTAAGCTTTTTAAGTGACTTTGAGATTCATAAAAAAGATACGAAAAATGACTAAAAATATCCTCGTATTATTGAAAAGGTAAAAAATGCCCATATTCACCTATTGGGCCTAAAATGCTCCTATCATCCATTGTTGGATTCAAAAATGCCCTTCATTAATTTTTTTTGCTCACTTATACCCTTGAAACTAACCTCCAACTCCTTTTTTCTTTCTTTTTTAAAAATTTATTATGTTTCATTTTCTTATGGAACAAAAAAAATCTCTATCTCTATTAGATTTTTTTCTATAATTTATCCAAATCAAAATAATGTATCTTTTTAGGGATCAAAGTGATTTTTTAAAAAAGTGATCAAAGTGATTTATTAAAATAATTAACCGATTTAGCTTTCTAAAAAATAAAACTTTTTAAAAATATATAAATTTTAATAAAAAGTATGTTTTTAATTTATCCAAAGAGTAAGTTTTTTATTTTTTTTAATGTTATAATGAAAAATAATGAAAAACTATTAAAATTTGATTAAATAAAAAAAATTATAGAAAGCTAAATTCAAATTTAATAAATCGTTTTGATCCTTAAAAGGTTAATTTATCTAAATAAAATATAAGTATGTACAACTTTTCTTAAAAAATTTTAAAATATGTATTGTTGTAAGTTTAGATTTTTTAAATAGAGTTTCTTTTAAAAGCTTTTTTCCCATAATTTATGAAATCCAATAAAATATACTTTATTCATGGCTCTAAATTTTTTTTTTTAAAAAAACCACAGTAAAAATACTAGTTTATTTTTTAATCAATTTTTTCATATATTTTATTTAAATCAAAATAATATCTTTTTTCTTACCCCAAAACAATCTTTAAAAATAAGAAAAAAATTATCTGTTTTTTTTTTTAAAAAAAAGAATTATGGATGAGAGTTTATTTTATGGACATAATAAATATTTAAAAAGGAAAAAAATGATGATTAGTTTTAAGTATAATGTGAATCAAAAAATGAATGAAAGAAATTTTGAATCAAACGCATTTTAGGTCCAATAAGTTATTTTCAATTATTTTATGCCTTTTCTTTAAAAAAATAAAAATAAAATCAACACTTGTCTTATTGGGGTTAGTCGAGGCGAGTTGTACTGTTACTATATGACCATGTTTGTGCTTCGTTTATGTAGTGTGGTCTAGTCGGAAGAGAAGGAAAGTATGCTGCGAGTTCCGGTTTCGACTCCAAGCAGTGTGTCAAATCGAGGAGAAATGGAGCATAACAACACGCAGCAGTCCCAATCTCAGTTGAGGTCCCGCTCCCGCTCCCATCACCAGTTTCATCCCTCTCGACCTGCCATCCTTGATCTCTTTAATTTATATTTAGGACTGGTAAGCAACTTTGATTTCAAAGCCCTTCCTCTGTAAATATTTGTATTCTCTTCTTCAATTTTTTTTCTATTTCGCAGAAAAATTCTGGACAAAAATCAGATGATTCCATCAGAGAACCTCCGTAAGTCTCTCGAGCCCTAGAATGTCATTTTTACTATTAACATCTTTTCTAATTTCAAACATGTAACTGCAATTGATTTCAGCACATAATGTTTATCAGTTATTTACAATTAGCTCTATAGCCTTATCAAGTTATGTTTTATTCCAAGCATAATCCAATCTTTATGTAAATGCTTCATTTCAAACTTGTGCTTTATGATTGATTGCACTGACTCAAGAAAAGGAAAAAAAAAGTCTTATGATTGGTTAGAGATATACAGGAACAAGACACAGAAGCGAGTAACTGCTCTTAACAGAGAGCTTCCTCCACGAAATGAGCAATTTCTCTTAGATTTTGGGCAGCTGCAGAGCCAGTTTACTGTAAGTTTTTCACTTGGAAATGTTACATCTTTGCTTTCTTTTATCTTCTCTGTAATGACACATGCTTGACATGTTATTCCAGGACAAGGAACAGCTAAGTGCAGTGGTGGAATCTGTTCTTATTTCTCTCGTTATTCATTGCAGTAGTCACGCACCTCGTGCAGAATTTATTCTATTTGCCATATGCAGTTTGTCTGGTATAGGATTCATAAACTGGGATACTTTCTTGCCTTCTCTTCTTTCCTCCATTTCATCAACTGAGATATCTGCTAGTCAGGCTAGTCTATCATCTGGTGCTGCCTCTTCTGCTAATTTAACATCTGGATTACTCCCATCTTCCACCTCAGTAGCGAGTACCTCCATTTTTCACTCATCAACTCCTGCATCTCCTTTGCCCGCTGTCCATGGTATTGGGTCCCCTCTTCATTCAGCAGCTGAACCCTCATCTTCTGCTGCGTTGTCGCCTATGAAGTCTTCTGATGTCAATGGTACTAGCCAACAGTCTATTGCAAAAGTGAATTTGTTGTCAAGGGATAATGCTACAAGCAGTCTGCGTCAGTTATGTTGCAAAATTATTTTAACTGGTCTGGATTCTAATCTTAAGCCAGTAACACATGCTGATATTTTTCACCATATGTTGAATTGGTTGATTAATTGGGACCAGAAGTTACATGGTGTTGATGAATTAGACAGTACGAAATATTGGAAACCAGATGAGGCCTTAATTAATTGGCTACACAGTTGTTTGGATGTTATTTGGTTGCTGGTTGAGAATGATAAATGCCGCATACCATTTTACGAACTTCTCCGGAGTGGATTGCAGTTTTTAGAAAATATACCAGACGATGAGGCTCTGTTCACTCTAATTTTGGAGATCCATCGGAGGCGAGATATGATGGCTATGCATATGCAAATGTTGGATCAACACCTACACTGCCCTACATTTGGGACCCCTCGACTTCTGCCTCAAGCTACTGCGAATTCATCTGGTGAAGCAGTTGCTAACATGAGATATTCACCAATTACATATTCTAGTGTGCTTGGGGAACCATTACATGGAGAGGTATGTATATGTGACATTATTCGAAACATGTTAAAATATCATGTAGAAGCATACTGATAACATGTGTAAATAAGAATTTAGGAATCTGTTTGCTTGAGAACAAAGGAGCAGGTGAGACATCTTCCAGACCGGAAGAACATTTTAGCATCCAATTTTGGCAGTCCTTTTGGTCTCCTTGACATACACAATAATATATGTTCAATATATGATCCAAATTCAAGTACAACTTTGCTTTCTGTCCCACTTTAGTCTAGGAAGATTACTGCCTGTTTTGGTCTTGTATGATAATTATCCAAAAAAGAGAAAGATCTAGAACATCACTGCCGTGATTTATTGCTAAAGCTTATTAAAAGCACCGACTTAATACATCTCCCAATGCCAAAGTTTGGTCAAATTAATCGTGGACCTGTTACTTACCGAAAATAAAAAGATAAAATATAAAAGGAACTGTTGTGGAGGAATGCAAAAGAGTGGCAAATTTATTACCTTCCAATCAATTACTACTGATTTTAATGGCTATTGCTAGTAAGAGTTGAGCAGTTTGGAAGCTTATGATATGAATTCTAGTGACTAGTAGTATGTTAGGAAGTTTTTTCCACTGTTACTAAATCTAGAAAATGTTGCGGGATTACAACAACAACATACTCAGTGAATCCCACAAAATAGCGAAAATGTTGCGGGATTGTGATTCTAAATTGTATTTGTGTTGTTGCTCATAACAAATGGATAATTATGATATGTTGGTGGTTTTGCCT
The DNA here is from genome assembly GCA_025642045.1 of Solanum sejunctum. Taxonomy (NCBI): domain Eukaryota; kingdom Viridiplantae; phylum Streptophyta; class Magnoliopsida; order Solanales; family Solanaceae; genus Solanum; species Solanum sejunctum. The sequence goes on along the minus strand of JAOTQJ010000091.1, from coordinate 10,694,365 downwards.
TAACCAATGGATTGGGGCAGCTATAACTTCAAGTTTGATTTTTCGCTTGTGATGTTTAGATGATTTGCTCACAATTTTAAATCTTGAGTTCAAAGTGCTCTGATGTCCTAAAATTGAATGTACATTGGGTGAAAGGATAGTGTTGGTTTTAATTTTGGGATTTTGAATTATAGTAATGGCTTTGATGTTCCAGAGACTCAAGGAATAGGGCATTTTGGCATTGTTGAAGTGATTAGCGGAAATGCCCTTGAGATGAGAATACCGTTAAAATGGAAAGTCCTTGGTCTGCATACATTAGTAGTAGGTTACAGTCCTATTATTGAAAAAGAGTTATCCTCCCTCCGTTGGTGGAGTTGGCTTAAGCCTGAATCATTCCTTACGGAAGAAGGGTGGGTTATCGTCTATGAGAGATAGTCCTTGTTGTTCACCTCCGCCTCTCGACGTTGCTGACCCCTATTGGGACTTTTTTCCTTTATTCGCTACAAACTTTTCTAGTTTGTTGCTCATCCTTTGTTTCTCTTGATCATTCATGATCCAACAACAACAACAACAACAACAATATGCCCAGTGGAATCCCACGAGTGGGGTCTGGGGAGGGTAGAATGTACGCAGACCTTACCACTACCTCATTCATGATCGCTGAATGGAAATAAAAGACTTCACCAAGCAAACTGTTTGTCTGTGCTCGTTGGTTAATTGTGTCAACAGAGGCAAGGAATACCACTGGACTATTCCACTAGCAATCCTACTTCGGCGACATTCTCATAATACGTAAATTCTCCCTATCCTATAGGAGTGACAACCCTAGTGGAGATCGATGAAGATCTTTATTCAACAAAGAAAGGGAAAGCACCGAAAGATAGGAATGGTCAAAGGGAGGCCTCAGCTGATGCTAATAAAGCCAAAGAGCAAGAAGGAGGTGATGGTGTGATTCCATATCACCTTATGTACCTGTTTCTGCGGCGTATTAATCAGTTGGCCTATCTTTATTTGTGTTTTCTTCTAGATCGGCTGACCCCGGTCTTCTTTGAGTTTATGATATTTGTGGAGGTTAGACTGTAGTATCTGATCTAGTGTATGGTGATTAAATTCCTATGTCTAATGACTTTTTTTTTTTTTTTTAATGTGGCTGGCTATGGGTGACATAAACTTGTCATGCTCTGGCCATTTCTAATTCTTTAGTTGATTGGGTAGAGTCTTTCTTACGTGGTTCTCTTATAGTTGATTGGGTGGAGTCTTTACTTATCTAGTCCAGTGGTTCTCTTTAAAACTTCCTGTGATTATTTCCTTGAATTTATTAAATCTGAACCTTACCATGTATGTCATACTTCTATTAAACTTGGATTCCTTAATTTGTGTTCCCATATTTTTGATAATTTCTTTCACGAACTTTGACACCCGCTTCAGTTTTTAAGTGTTTTTTGGGATGAAACTTAACATGACCAGTTTTTTCTTTTGATCTGTAAAATAAAAGTATTTTTGATGGAAAAAAAGCAGCATAAAGAAATGCTGTTACAAGTTACATCTACAAAAAAAGAGCAAGGACTTCACAAAAGTGTAGTGAACTAACATAGCATCCATCTCTAACCCATGTTGATCCCATATTGCACGAAAACTATGCAAGGATATTCAATTGAGTTTTAGCTTAATTACCCTGCCTTTCTTGTCTTTAAAAACTATCCCATTTCTTTCCTTCAAGAAATCCCACCAAAAAGCTGATAAGGTTGAATTGTATGTCTTCGAAGAGGACTTGGTTAAACCTATTTTTTGTCAAGTTAGGAGAAAATCTCCTGGCACGCACCACTGGACGTTCAAGATATTAAAGAAGCTCCAGATGTTGGAAGAGAACCTGCAAAGGAGGAATAGATGATTTACATCTTCTTCCTCATTCTTGCAAAGAGAGCATCAGTTGCATAATGAAAAACCTCTCTTTTTAAGTTGTGCAGTGTGAGGCACTTGCCATAAACTACGAGCCAGAAGCAGCATTTAACCTTGTAAGGGGCATATCTTCCAGATTGTTTTCTAATGCCAAGGATTCAAGCCTGGGGATAGGTATTTGTTATATTTATGTAGATGGAGATATTCTAGATAGACTGTCTAGTTGGTCGTAGTATTCATGGCCCCCCAATTGCCATCTCAATGACTCTAAGGAGATTCCTTTTTTGGTAGCTGTTGATACTTGTTGAAGCTTGAGAAGCTTTTAGTTGATCAGAAAGTATTTCCTCTATTGATTTAGTTTCACTATGTTACTGCTATCTACTAAACCGTCTTTCACATACCTGATGGTATACTTTCTTGGTCTATTAATAATTCTATAGAACCTTTGTTTGGTACCTTTGAGCTTATTGTTGTTGCATGTATCTGGAAGTGTTTGTATGATAAGATTTTTAAAATTAAAGGGCCTTATTTTGTTAGTTGTGTTCGTTTCTCCAGTTTAAGTTATCTGCTATTTAACCTTGTTAGAGTACAGAAAAGTTGCTGGCATTACAGGAGGAGGGATTTTTTTCCTTTTGCAAGGCATGAATGAGATTTGGGTTTGGGGGGAGGCGAGGATGGGCGACTTGGATTGAACATAGACGGGCTAAAATGGGTCGTATGGCAGGGGCAGATCTAAGTGGGGGCCAGGGTGTTCACCCAAGCCCCCTTAGCAGAAAGTTCTACTGTATATATAAGGTCTTTTTTAAAAATTTTAGTGTAGATACATAGATTTTGAATCTCCTCAACAATAGACCAGATGTTGACCTAGTTGTTTAGGGGTTCAAGATTCACCTTTTGAGGTTCCAATTTCAAATTTCATGCACTATTTTTTTTTGAACTCCATTAGTGAAAATTCTGGATTCGCATTAGGTAAATGATCCCGCACCCAAAGTTTACCTGGTCTATGATGGGCGGGTAAAGATGGACTAAAGCTAAAAAGTGGCAATCTGTGCAACTTGACCTAGTAGACATTCTCAACCATTCCGGTTAATTGAATTGACAATACAAATTTAACTAATGTACTATTTGTGGGATTCCACTGGGTATGTTGTTGTACTATTTGTTTCATATTGGAGTTCTTTATTCTTACTTAGTTTAATTGGTCTAAACTTCATATTTACTGGAAGGTTCCATGTTTTTTTTTGAGAAAGGTAATGTTGTATTCCTCAGCATTAAGGATATGCCGGAGACCTTCAGAAACTGGTTTCAACAAGAGAAAAAACAAACCAACAACAAAAAAGCTAATATATTACATAGAGCCTATAAAATCTGAATTTGTGCAGCTTCTTCTATCCCTTCTTCTTTACACCAAAATTGAAAGGTAGTCAAGCAGTTCCATTTGACTTTCTCAATTGAATTAGCCTGGTTTTGAAAGCATCTGCTATTCCTTTCTTTCCAGATAGACCACCAAATGCATGATGGTATTATTTTTTTTTTTTTGATTTGCACCAGGTGTCCAAGTCTCTTTGAGCCCCGACTAATCCTGGGGGCGCACAGACCCTCGGCAAGGAGTTTTTCGCAAGTGCACCACGGTTAATTCAGATTTTCCGCAAGTGGTATTATACTCCACCATGTTTTCTTGCATTTTCTCCCCTGTCTACTGATCCAGCGACCAAACAGATCTGCTGTAGGCTCAGGCATAATCCATTCTGTATGAGTTAGCCCCAGAAAAAGGTTCCACAATTGTGTTGTCATTCTACAATGGAGGAATAGATGGTTGTTGGTTTCCTCAGCAACATTGCAGAGAGAGCACCAAGAGGTGATATGGAAACCTCTCCTTTTCAATTTCTCATGTGTGGAGCATACTCTTCTGGCAACCAACCAAGAGAAACGCCTTATCTTGGTTGGCACCTTGATCCTCCAAATCTGTTTCCAAGGGCTGAGCTGGTAACCTGGATACTCCTTCACCTCCTTAATATATAGCTTGTTAACGGAAAGGCTTCCATCTCTAGAGTGTTTCCATCTGATAGAATCCTTTTCTGCTGATAACCCATTGAAGTCATTCAGAAATTGTAGTAGCTCAGCCACTCTCCCACTCTCCCAATCATTTAAATGCCTTCTGAACACAATATTCCATCCATGAGTAGACCACACCTCAGCCACTGTCTCTTACGGATTGGTGCACAAAGAAAATAGGTCTGGAAATAAGACCATCAGTGTCTCATTTCTATTCCAATTGTCCTTCCAGAATAGGATCTTAGTCCCATTTCCCACCTTGTAGACTATGTTTCTACTTAGATCATCCCACAAGTTCCTCATTGTTCTCCAAACTGATACCCCATAAGTGCTATTCACCATGTTAGAGACCCAATTTCCGTTCAGCCCATACGTGTTGATTATCACCTCCCTCCATAGGGCATGTTCCTCCGTGCTGAACCTCCACAACCATTTTTGGCATCTATTCTGTAGCCCCAAGTTTCTAATTCCAAGACCACCAGATTGTTTATGTAACTGTGCAATCTGCCATTTGACTAAATGCAAGCCCTTCCCTTGCTTATTCCCTACCCCCAAGAAGTCTCTTCTCAGTTTGTCAAGTCTTTCTTCCACTTTGGCAGAGGTATAGGGAATAAAGACATAACATAAGTTGGAAGAGAGTCCAACACTGAGTTTATCAAAGTGACTCTCCCCCGAGAGAGATATATTGAGCTTTCCAGTTGGCCAATTTTTTCTTTGTCTTTTCAATTATGCCCTCCCAAATTTCTAGTTCCTTGTGTTTGTGACCCAGTGGCATGCCCAAGTAAGTTGTGGGAAGCTGTTCTGTTCTACACCCTAATATCCTAGCCAGGCTTTGAAGTTGAGGGACTTCTTTAATTGGAAAGATACTACTTTTCCTCCAATTTACTGATAAACTAGAGACTGCTTCAAAAGTCACCAAAGTCAGTCTTATAAAAGTAACCTCTTCAGCCTTGGTTTCACAGAAAATAATTGTGTCATCTGCATAGAGCAGGTGACAAATCTGCATTTTCCCTCCTGAAGAGTTGCTAACCTTGAAGCCTTTTAGCCAATTATTTTGTATGGCTACTCTCGTCATACTGTTATAGCCCTCCATTGCTAAGATGAAGAGGAAAGGAGAGAGTGGATCTCCCTGCCTTAGACCCCTTTCTGATGGGAAAAAACCAGCAGGTTCTCCGTTCACTAAAATGGAGAACCTAACAGTTTTTATACAAAATTCAATCCACTTCAGCCATTTCTCCCCAAAACCGGTCTCCTGGTCAGGTAGGCCCAATTGACATGATCATAAGCCTTCTATGTCCAGCTTACACACAATTCCTGGATCCTCTCCTTTGATTCTAGTGCCTACACATTCACTTGCTATAAGTGCTGCATCAATGATCCGCCTACCTTTTATGAAGGCCATTTGGTGCTTATTCACAAGCTTATTGATCACTTTCTTTTAACCTTTCTGCTAATAACTTGGCAATAATCTTGTAAATACCACCTATCAAGCTTATAGGTCTAAAGTCTCTCAATTCCATAGCTCCCACCTTCTTGGGGATCAATGCCACATAGGTTGCATTCAAGCTCTTCTCAAACACTTGGTGGTCATGGAACTGCCTCAAGGTGCTCAAAATGTCTTTCTTCAGCATTTCCCAGAAATTCTGTGAAAAACTCATCGGAAAGCCATCAGGGCCTGGAGCCTTGTCACTGGAACATAACTTGAGTGTCTCTAGGACTACATCTTCCTCAAGTTGTCTTTGTACCCGCTCCTTTTCCTCCACACTGACGCTTTCACTCCCTTGAAGATTAAAAAGTGGCCTCCATTGTTCTGTTTCCGTATAAAGTTTCTGATAAAAGCTTACAACTTGATGCTTGATCACTTCTGGTTCAGAAACAGTCACACCTTCCACTTCTAACTTTTCGATTGTGTTGAATCTTCTATTAGATGTGGCCATTCTATGAAAGTATTTGGTATTTTTATCTCTCTGCTTGAGCCACTATACCCTAGACCTTTGTCTCCAAGCTATTTCCTCATTCTTGGAAATTTCAGCAAACTCGTTGAATAACCGAGCTTTGTTAAGCCTCTCCTCTTCACTAAGTGTTCTTTGCTCCTGGATTGTTTCAAGGTTAGCAATCTGGTTCAGCACATCCTCCTTTCTATGTTTCCAATTGCCTCAATTCTCTAGCTCCCACTCCTTTAATCTCCTTTTGAGCAACTTTAGTTTCGTTGCCAACCTATAAGAAGCTGTTCCATTAATAGTGAAGGATGCCCACCATTCTTTAACTTTTTCTCTGAACCCTTCCACCCTCATCCATCATTGCTCAAACTTAAAATAAGTCTTCCTGAGATTTAGCTTTCCACAGTTTAGACTTATTGGATTATGATCAGAGCCTACTCTTGGTAGCATGCTTTGTCTGATTTGCTGGAACAATTCCTTCAATTGATTAGAATAGAGGAATCTGTCAATTCTGGAAGCTGCTGTGTGGTTATCACCCCTTCTCCAAGTATAAGATCCTCCAAATAAAGGAGGATCAAATAACTCCATCTCGTTGATCCAGTCAGTGAATTCTGTCATTGCTCCAGATAGGTAGTGGCTGTCAGTTCTCTCGTTTGTGTATCTTGTGACATTGAAGTCTCCATACCACCTATGGTCCATTAAAAGAATTTCTAATTGATGCCAGCTCTGTTGCAATTAGCATAAATTGCACTTAGAAACCAAGTGAGATTCTGTTCGACGCCTTCTAGTTTACATGTAAGCATCTGTCCAGCAGTCCCTATCAACTTCCCCTTCCAATGCCTTTTGTCCCACATCACTACGATCCCTCCGCTTCTACCTACTGCATCTAAGTGGAACTCACCCATCCACCTGTTATACCACACCTCTTTGAATAAAGCATTGTCAATTCCCCTCAACTTTCTCTCCACAAAGACAGATGTCAGCCCCCCGTTGTTTAGTTAAACGCCTAATATGACTCAAGAAGGTTCCATATTAAAATCTATATTCTAGTTTTACATTATTTGTTGAGCAATCTTTAGTCTTAATTTTATTGGATCAAATATTAGGTCACCTTCTTCCTATTGGTAGTTAACAATAAATTCTGGTCAGAATCGTAAACACATGCACTTGTCTTTCATTTAAGTAGAAACATTTATTTAAAGGATGTTCATTATTTTCAATCATGATGTACGAAGATAACCGAAGGTTTGCTTCTTCTTTCTATTAAGAATAAAAGTGTTGTTATTATTATTATTATTGTTAATATTATTATTATTATTATTATTATTATTATTTTATGTTTCCTTTCATATTATGTTGCCTATTCTGATGATTACTAGGTACAACATGGAAAAATAGGGACAACCTCCAAATTGTAAATGAACTTTTTAGTTTTTGTGACAATGCATGCAATTGTAATGGCGGTGGAACAATATTTAAGCATACAAAATAATTTTTATGATACAATTTGGAACCAATGGTGACCTCTACCAGTTAATTTGCATACACATAAATCAATGTTGAGCATCTCCACATGTCAACTTAGGTGCTTTTTAATGTAGAAATCACAGTAGGTAACCATTTTTATAGGTGCTATCTAAAAACTAGCTAGTGTTTTCAAAATATTAAATTTTAGCCCGAAGAGACCAAACTTCAGGACAAACAAGTGCTGCTTCTCCTTATCCTTCTTCTTTGCGCAATCTGCCATATCATAAGATGGTGAAGCTCTCATTTGTTTTCACTTAATGCACGTCTAAATCTGAATCATTCAGATTTTGTCTTAGGTGTGTTTGTATACTAGGTTTGAATTTATCGGTTCTAAATTATTAAGCATTTTTGTTTTTATTTTACAACCATTTATGGTCCAAGTAGATATGAATTATTAAGACCTGTAACAAAGATTTCATACCATCAAGATGCTATTCGTTCAAGGATCTCTGCAAAGTTGACATTTCGCTACTCCATCTTTTCTCACCTAACAACAATTACCGCTAACCACAATTATCAACCACCACCACCCATCATCCACCAATCACAACCATCATCATCATCATCCACCAATCACAACCATCATCATCATCATCCACAACCACCACTGACATCAATCAGCATAGCGCCATCACCATTGGCCATTGCTTATAATCATCACTATCAACGACAATTACTACAATAGTCAATCACTACCGACAATAACCAACATCAATTATCACTCTATATCGACAAGCACAACTATTAGTCACCAACAACATTAGTTGTAATATCGACTACCAAAACTGTTAGCCGTTGCCACCAACTACCACCGTCATTAACCACGCCACCATTTGCACCAACTTTAGCCACAGCCGCAGCCGCAGCCGCAGCC
>JAOTQJ010000091.1:10661458-10685991 GCA_025642045.1 Solanum sejunctum | reverse complement strand
GCCACCAACTACCACCGTCATTAACCACGCCACCATTTGCACCAACTTTAGCCACAGCCGCAGCCGCAGCCGCAGCCACAGCCACAGCCACAACCACAACCACAACCATGAGCCAACACCTCTCGTTGGCACCCACAACTCATTAGCTAGCACCACCACCATATAATTGTTTTATAATATTTTGTTGATATAGTGTTAAATTGATTAGTATTTTATTTGAATTTTATATTTGTTAATTAGTCTTTCGGAAACAGCCTTTCTATCTCCATGAGGTAGTGGTAAGGTCTGTGTACACTCTATCCTCCCTAGACCCTCATGTCGTGGACATGTAATTGTTTTTATATTTGTTAATTTAAAAAATTGGCAAATTTGATGCTTTTAGATGTTAAAAGAACACAACTGTTTTGGATAAGGTAACAACAACATGCATGTGCTTTTTTTAAATAACATTGAAAAGCGATCTTTATTTATTTTTAGAACTTAATATTATTTCTAATTATTCAGCTGTATAGTGATACCTAGGCATCTTAATCTTAATATACATCTTAATATTCGATGTGCATTTAGATTTAGGTGTTTTAATTTAATAAAAACAAATTAGGACTGAATAAGCTTGTTAGGAAAGGAAACCAATAAATTTTAAAAATAATAAAAGCAAACAAATAAACTAAAGCAAAAACTTGTGTAGTAAACAAGTTTTCTTAATCTGAGAATTCTGAAGTGCACAAAAAATTTGAGAAATTAACGGAGTTGCACAATAATCAACTTTGCACCATAGTCAACATTGAAGAAGACTTTGCACCATAATTGTATAAAAATACGCTTATTGTGTTCTTGTTAAATTATTTATACATATTAAGTAAACTTTTAATACAAATATAGAGTTAAGGCCAAAGTTACTGGAATGTGCCAAACGTGTAAGTAATATTATAGCTCCGCTTCAGCTGGCAGTGGTATCTAGTTCAGGTTGAGCACATTTTGAATAGTCCATCAGGAACCTTGCTACTTCCTAGAAGCACATGTATCGTTCAACTCTTCCTAAATGCTTAGGTGTATTGGAATCTATCCTAGTGTTTTGGTCTCTATAGGGACTCGAATCATGAGCTCCCATAGAATTCAGTCCATTTTATTAACCACTAAACCACCTCATTGGGTGCCCTTTTGGAGTTAGATTCTTTGTGGCTTAAAGTAATAAAGGAGATAGTGTAGGGTGCTGCCAAGTAAGACTGTATGCTATAGTTGTTGTCATCAATTCAAGCCCTTTCAAGTGACATGTATTCTTCATTATCTTTAGGATGGGGGTTGTAAATCCAGAAATCCAGTTACTAATTATTTACTGAGCAGAACCTTATTGTTATATTTGAGGCACATTGATGGATGCTGAGCTGCTTATCTCAGTTCAGAAGTTCTGCACACGAGGTGTTTGATCAAGAGATGAAGTATGTAACTTGGGCTCAAAGGCAGGTTCAATCTGCATGAAATAATTATAGGCTATAAATATGATGTTCTTATATAAAAAAGGCTACAACATATGATGCCTATATCAGTCTTCTCTATTCCTTGTGGTAATCTATATATGTATACGGGAGTGACAGTGTACAGGCTAGAACTCTATTTATCTTACATGACCAGTTGTTATATCTCGTGAACATTCTCATACTCATGCGAAAGCTGATTTATAATACTTTGTTTTATATTTAAAGAATCTTTTTGTTGTTTAAATGTACTTGCATTTATTTGGAATAGGATCTTGCAGCATCCATTCAAAAAGGAAGTTTGGATTGGGAGCGAGCTTTGCGTTGTCTAAAGCATGCACTTCGGAACACTCCATCACCAGACTGGTGGAGACGTGTCCTTCTCGTAGCTCCCTGTCACAGGGTTCATGCCCAGGCTCCAACTCCGGGTGCTGTGTTTACATCAGAAATGGTTTGCGAGGCAGTTATTGAAAGAATTGTTGAATTATTGAAGTTGACTAATTCAGGCAATATTCTCAGACTTCAAACTCTGCTTGAGATTATGTTACAAGTTGCCAATTTGTACATTCCTCAGTTTTCCCTTGTTCTTTCTTATAATGTTATTATTAATAGTATTAATCAGATACAGTATCTCCTGTAGAGTGCTTTGGCTATGAGATTGAAATTCAATCTTCATTGTTACGTGAAAGTAAAACTTATGTTGGTCTGATAAAAAATAAAAAAAGTAAATGTTTTCTAGTTGATTAGAAAGCTCCATCCAAGGGCATGGCATAAAGGAAAATGCTGATGCATTGAAAGAGAAGTAAACGAAGACTCGAGAGTGTTTTTTCTGAATTTTTGTGCTATATGGCCTTAACTTGTCTAGCTTGACAATAAAATTTAATATGGGGTGCTCGCTGTGGGTGAGAACCGTGCGCCTGGACGCCTGTTTGAGAAAGGTCGCGCATGCATTTTTGCCTCACATAATATATCATTATCATATATTCTGCTTGTTTAATTATTATAATTGTGAGAAATATGAGGGGATAATGTTATTGAATTGTTGTCTATATTTTTACATTGTGACTCTATTTATAGATACTATATTAAGACTCTTTTCCAACTAGGATACTATAATACAATCATTTTCCAAGTAGGATTCCATATAATATTGTTATTCCTATTCCTATTCCTATTCTAAGTAGGATAGCCTGGACGCTTGATTGAGAAAGGTCGCGTGTGCATTTTTGCCTCACATAATATATCATTATCATATATTCTGCCTGTTTAATTATTATAATTGTGAGAAATATGAGGGGAAAATATTATTGAATTGTTGTCTATATTTTTACATTGTGACCTTATTTATAGATACTACATTAAGACTCCTTTTCCAACTAGGATACTATAATACAATCATTTTCCAAGTAGGATTCCATATAATATTGTTATTCCTATTCCTATTCTAAGTAGGATAGTATTTACCTATCCTGTTCCAATTCTAAATAGGAATCCTATTCTAACACTCTCCCTCAAGCTGGTGCCTACAAATCATAAGCACTTAGCTTATTACAGATATAATTAATACAAGGACCGATGAAGAGCTTGGTAAGATATCTGCAAGTTGATCATCCGACTTCACAAAATTGACAATCAATCTCAATGTGTTTAGTTTTCTCATGAAATACTGAATTTGATCCATAATGCTAGTCAATCTCAATGTGCTTGGTCTTCTTATGAAATACTGCATTTGATGCATAATGTTGATAAAACACAGAGAGATAAATTCCTGAAGTACAGTGTTGAACTTTCGAGCCAAGGTGGAGAAGACTGGTTTAGATCATAGAGTAACCTACACAGTTGACATTCAAGTCTATCTGACTCCCCCTGAGCAACAAAACCAGGTGATTGCTCTATATAGACTTCTTCCTTGCGACCATCATAAAAAAGACGTTCTTAATGTCCAATTGATTAAAAAAAGCCATGCATTGGATCATTAGATATGATGGCTGAAAGTAGTCACAATTCGTGAAATAAAATTATATGGGGAGGGTCGGAATGATGACATGACCCTACTAAGAAAGAGAATTAAATGGATAGGATCGTAATAATGACACGACCCTACTGGAAAATAGAAATTATATAGGTGGGTTCATATTGCGGCATGACCCTATTGCAAAAGAGAAATTGTATGGATAGAGAAATTGTATGGATAGGGTCAGAATGATGGCACAACCCTACGCAAATTAGATTTGATGAGTCCCCGAAAAGACGAGTGGAACTACGCAAATCAAATCCGAGTCACCAAAAAGACACAGTGTTATGCAACTCAGATATGGGAAAGTAGTTCAAAAAATTCACGGTACTACACAAATTGAATTTGAGAAGTAGTCCGGAGATATGCACGGTGCTACACAAATCGAATATGAGAAAGTAGTCATCGGAAAGATGGCACGGTGCTACACATGATAAATATGAAAAAGTAGTCATCGAAAAGATGACACGATGCTACACAAATTAGATATAAAAAAGTAGTCACCGAAATGATGGCACGATGCTAAACAAACACTGACAGATGTGGGGTTGACACAAAACAACCTTAGAAAGTCACCGACAATTGACGCACAATGACCTAATCTTTTCTTTTGCTAACATATTGTTGGCCAGACGGGCAACATATATAGGTCATAGCCGCCTGTCGGCAGCGGAAGCTCTTTGATTTTCTACCAAGACCGTAGAAGCTCTTGATACCATGTGACAAATATGAGAGAAAAATATTATTGAATTGTTGTCTACATTACATTGAGATCCTATTTATAGATACTATATTAGACTCCTTTTCCAATTAGGGTACTATAATACAATCCTTTTCCAAGTAGGATTCTATATAATATTGTTATCCCTATTCCTATTCTAAGTAGGATAGTATTTACCTATTCCTATTCCAATTCTAAATAGGAATCCTATTCCTATTCTAACAATAGTATTGTTAATATTAATGATTTCTCTGTTTCCTAGTAAGTTGCTCTCCCTCTTTATTATTTGCTTAGTTTGATATCTTTAATATACCCTCCTTACTTTCTGCAGAAATCAATTGCTGGCAGGAGTGGCTTATATTCTCAGATATATTCTTTTTTCTCATGAAAAGTGGATGCGTTGATTTTGTGGAATTCGTGGACAAATTAGTGTTGAGACTTCAAGAGGGTGATCAACAAATACTCAGGACGAACCATGTCACATGGTTACTTGCACAAATTATTCGGGTCGAATTAGTGATGAATGCTCTAAATACAGACTCAAGAAAGGTTTTCCATCTTGGATATAAGCTGACTACTTTTCTACATATAAGGAAGATATGAACTGATTGAACTTTAATACAATTGTTTTGGTAATGAACTTGATGTTTTAGGTGCTAGTTAATTGCATTGCTTTAATATTTATCTATCTCTGATTTTCAAGCATTATTGGGAAAAGATGGCGGAGGGAAACGGGGCCTCCGCCGTTGGAACGTTCGAGTCACCAAGGGGCAAGTGGGGAAAAGCCACTGTTGGCTCCTTGGACGGGTTGGGGGTTTAAGTTTCTCATAATTTTAGAAGAAAATTCCTGATCCAGGTGCTGAACCAGAAATAGGTCATTGCAGTTTCTTTTTCATGTTTAATGTTTAAAGCTTTGGTATCTCAATCTTCTTGTTGAATTTTTGTTTCTTACTTTCTTTTTCTTCTTTTCACAAAGATGTTATTAAATAATGTTCTTGGCGTTTTAGTCTATTGTAGTATGTTTTTTGTGATTTTCACAATTTGCTGTTAGGTGGAGACAACCAGAAAAATTCTTTCGTTCCATAAAGAGGAGAAAAGCTCTGATCCCAATAATGCTCAAAGTATCCTACTTGATTTCATTAGCAGTTGTCAGAACTTGCGCATTTGGACACTAAATACAGCAACAAGAGAATATCTAAATAATGAGCAGCTACAAAAGGGAAAGCAAATTGATGAATGGTGGAGACAAGTTAATAAAGGTAATCATTTCATTAAACTGCAGGGGTGGTTCAACGAATACGTATGGCCTAAAAGAAATACTTTAATGAGAGGCTTTAAGTTTTTTGTTAAAAAGAGAAAAAACCGTAGTGTATGTAGTTTTGTTTGAATTCTATTTTTCTAATTTTTTCTATGCTAAATTTTGGATCTCTTCTAATAATTCTTTTTCTAATTTTTATATCTAATCCTCTTAGGGTCCTTTAGTGTGAAGGATAACGCCAAAAAGTCCTGGGATTAAATTATGGTGCCAATTTTTGGCAAGTCCGGAATAACTTATCCCACGATAAGTCATCCCTCCCAAATGGGTGGAATAGTAATGCCGGAACAACTTACACTAGGATAAAATAGGTAAAATGACAAAAGTATCACTTTAAATTCTTTTATACCTCACTTTTCACATTCTTGTACATTCACATTATTTTGATACCATGTATAATAATATTCACAACCTTCACTACTCCTTATTTTTATGATAATTCTTCATATTTTTCATCACAAAATTACAGTCTATAATATAATTTTAATTATGAATTTATTTGAGTAATTCTTATGTTATTTATTTGATTTCTCTACTATTGAATTACGTGTTTTTAACTATATATTCTTTTTGTCACTTGAAAGTTTGTATTTTATGTATTAATTAAAATGAAGATAACTTAAATATTTTATAATTTAAGAGTGAAAATGAAGTGACATAAATAATAGGTTCTCTTTTACTTTAAAAAACTTATGATGAAAGTTTTATTTTTAAGCAAAATAAGATGAGAATATTGCGGTATAATCATGGGAATAAATACATAAAATATTTAAGCTAAATAAGATGGAAGTTGTTATCTTAAGAATGAATAATTAAAGCTTGTAAAGAAAATATATAAAAAACTAAATATAGTGAAGGGTATTTTTATAAACAAACATTTTATTCTTAGAATTTATGCAATGCATATTATGAACACAATAATCCAAATGATCAATAAGAAATAATCTCTGCATAACTAATCGAATCTTAACTTATCCCAGAATAACTTATCCGATCATAACTAACTATAGCATAATTTGTATTCAAACCAAATAACCCCTTAATCTCTCTTGAAACACTCCAAATTTTCTAATTTTGGATTTTTCTTATTTGTTGAGAAGTTATCAAGGGCTTCTTTATGGGATTACATTAAAGTTTCAATCTTTCTCTCTTGAATTTTTTTTCAAGTTTTGAATAAGTTCTATAGAGTTGTGGTTAGACCGGCTTTGTTGTATGGGCAGAGTGTTAGCTAGTTAGGAACTACTTGGTACATAAAATGCAAGTAACAAAAATGAGGATGTTTAGATGGATGTGTGGGTAGAATTCAAGTTTGAGACATTCGTCATAGAAAATTCTTAGAGTGTCCTTTTACCTGATAGTAATACAATGAGTTCTTCCCTAATGTGGTTTGCCTTCCTTAGCCAATGTAGATAGCAAGAGCTTAGTGCATCGGCTGCCCATTATGTAATCAAACTACCTTTCCAACTGTGTTTTGATGCTTCTTCGCTTCTGCTTGTATCTTCGAGAATGTGCTATCATCTAATTGGTGAGGTGAAGAATATTGAGGTCCTTTATCTTAAAAAAAGAATATTGAGGTTTTAGTACAGGTGATGAATTGTAAGATTGCGGCTCTTTCTACTAATCTTCATTTACCTTTAGGAGCCGCTAACAGGGGCCTGTCAGTTCGGAATCCAGTGATAAAAAGGGTAGAAAAGACACTTGCAGTTGGCAAAACATATTTTTTGAAGGGTGGGAGTTAATGAATACACTGTTGAGCATTCCCACATTTTTCATTTTATTGTTGCACACCCCAGTAAATGTTACAGGAAAGATGGAAAAACATTAGAGGGATTTTTTATGTGATAAAAATGTTTCACTTGGTAAATTGGAAGATTGTCGCTACACCAAAGTGTTGGGGGTGAGCTTGGTGATAAAGATCTTAGGGTCTTTAACAAGGCGCTACTTCGAAAGTGGCTATGGAGATTTGGGATAGAGGTGAATGTTTTTTCGAAAGGGGTGATTGCTGCGAAGTATGGGGTTTTGAAAGGAGGCGAAGGACTGAAAATGTTTCACTTCTATATGGGCGTAGTTTATGGAGAAATATCCAAAAGGTTTTGAAGAGTTCAATATGAATATGTATTTTAGAGTAGGCGATTGGAGTAGGGTGAGTTTATGGGAACCTAGATGGTGAGGGAACAACATCTTGGTAATCACATTTTTTTACATGTATAGAATTAATTACTTGAAGAAAATAAGTCAGTTCAATGGTTATGAAGTATACACGGGCGGGGGAGTGCATTGGGATTTGAGGTTTAGGAGAAATTTGCAAGACTGGAGTTTGAAGAATTTTTAGACTTGATTGATTTGCTTCACCAACAAAAAATTAGTATGGATAACCATGATGTATGGAGATGGAGGGCAGGTGGAAATTGCATTCTTTTAGTGAAGCCATATTATGAAAAGCTCTTTTTTTTGACAATGGTAACATTATGAGAATGAGAAGCTTTTTTTGAAGCTGGTATTGTGAGAAGATTTTAACTAGGGAGGAGTGAGATTTTCCGCATATATCGGTATGGATCCATTGGGTACCCAAAAAGGTGTTTTTTTCTTTCACTTCGCTAGCTTCGAGGAGAGTGATCTTATTGGCAGAAAATATCAGGAAGAGGTTAATTACTTGTATCTGTTGTATTTCATGTGCAATGAATCAGGAGAAGATGTGCATCACTTTTTTATGCCGCCAGGCAATTTCTTGTTTGTGGTGGGAAATTTTAAGATTCTTTGACTTGAGTGAGTGATGCCAGACACTTCGAAAAATACAATGTTTAGTTGGGCGTTTAGAAGAAGGAAAGCATGGGATGTTGCCCCTCCAGCACTTATGTGGATCATATGGAGAAAGGAATAGGGGAGCTTTTGAGGGAGTTGAGAAAGACTTTGTACACTTGAGGAATACCCTATATTTTCTTATTTCTTTTTCGTGCAACCATAATATTCCTACTTGTAAAAACATGTCTGCTTGTAAGGTTCTCTATGGTTTTGCTATACTTCTGGTATTCGCGCAAGCTTTTGCACTTTCTTTCATAAAATTTATTACTTAATTAAAAAAGAAAAACTAAGGCCAACTAATTCATTGTCTAGTCAAGTGACCTCATTTAGAGGAGACCGAGGGTAATTTGTTCCTCGTTGTGATGTTGGAGCACATCTTTTTCTAGGTCAACTAGCAATGAAACTGCTGAACCTAAACTGAAGATACTTTTAGGAGCTCAGGTAACTTCAGCTTGGTAATAAATAAGGAATTGAGCAGAATCACCTGGGTTCTATTGGTTTGCAGTCATCCAAGTTTCTATGGAGTGGATGTTGTGGTCATGTTCTTAAATTAATTGTTGCTCAACCTTTTCCTGTTCAAATCTCTTCTCTGTTGTGCTTTCATGCAGCCAATTCTGTTGAACACAGATTGGTCATTATGTTTAAACTAGGTTTGGCTGGGACAGGGCATTCTTCAGTTCTCATCCACCAAGTATTACTTTGCCTCCCCAAGCCCTTCTCTGTTGAGATTTCTGTTGATTAGCATTATTGGTTCTTTCTTTTGCATTAAATCAGGGGAACGCATGACGGATTATATGAATTTGGATGATAGATCAATTGGGATGTTTTGGGTTGTGTCCTACACAATGGCCCAGCCTGCTTGTGAGACTGTGATGAACTGGTTAACCGCGGGGGTTCCTGAGTATTTACCTGGACCAAATATGCAGTCCACTGAGAGATTAATGGTGATGCGTGAAGTTAGCCCCCTGCCAATATCATTGTTATCGGGATTGTCCATAAATTTATGCTTGAAGGTGGCTTTTCAGATGGAAGAATCAATGTTTTCGGGACAGGTACTGATCAACTCACATGATATTTCTTCTGTATGTAAAAAAAGTTCCATAAGCATACTCTGAGATTTTGTGATAATTTGGAGGTCAATCTTGTCCCACTCTTTCTTATGGTTTTGTTTGCTTGGATCATGTTGTTTCGTTGGATTGTTATACAGCTTTGTTATTATACTAATTCCATTCTGACTGGAGCTAGCTAGTATTTTCCTCCTCATTTTCTTTGATGCATCATTGCACCAGTTAAATTTGTGTAATATCATTCTTTTATTTCATTGCAGGCTGTGCCTAGCATTGCTATGGTTGAAACCTACTGTAGGTTGATGCTCATTTCTCCCCATTCGTTGTTCCGTTCGCTATTAACTGTAACTTCTCTTTTTTTTCCCCTTCTAATATTCCTTTGTTGATATTTAATTCTCTGCATGTCACCACATTTTCTGTGGAATTACATTCATTTTACTAAGCTTCAGTAAGCAAAGAAACTTCCTCAGAATATCACATATGGGTGAATTGCTGTACTATCTGTATAAACTACTTTTTTGTAATTATGGTTCTATTTGTGTTGCTCCTGTTACTAGTGTCGAGTTATTTCACCATATATGAGAATTGGATGGAGTCCTCTTATCTCAAACATCACTGTCTAGTTTGCAAACAAGAAGTTATGAAAAATCTGGTGCTTCCTCCTCTCAGCGTCTCCAATACAAAATCCTCTGATAAGTAGCATGGTCTGTATTTTAGTGTATTCAACTAGTTGGAAAAGTCATTTTTATCGACAGCAAAAACTAGTTTAAGCACTTGATTTGAATGAGATGGTTTTTACAAGTCTGTAAGCACCTTACAGTTGACACTAGTATAAGACTTGTAGAAAATAAAGATAAGGCTCTGTGATAGGTAGTTTTCAAAACTCTTGATTGTCTTTGAATCTTCTGAGATTAACAACCATTCACTATCTTGTAAATATAAGAATAGCTAATTAGGCCATAATGCCGTGAATGGTTCCAGTTTGCATTTATTGCAATGTATGTGTTGCATGTGTGCAGGGTGAACTCACCTTGTGTTAAAGGGTATCTCCTCACACTGCTTTTCGGGGAAAGAAATATTATATGTATCAGTCATTTGCAAGTAACAAAATAAAGAGATAAAGTCAATGTCATGCACATTGTCAATGTCATGAACATTGTGTGACAACAAGTATCAGTTGGTTCAATGGTAAATGTCGCCTAATCTCCATGTGCGGTCGAGGGATCAATCCCGAAGCCTAACATGTTTTTAATATTTTTGGAAGTCTTTTATGTGGTCCTCTCATCTGGATGCTGTTAGCTTGATATGAGAAGCTAAAACCAATTGATGACCTCTATTTCAAGAGAAATTGAGAATGAAAATTGGAAGATATTCTTGAAAGGGGGTTATAAGCATGTTTTAAACATAATTTTGCTAATCTTTTATTCTCTTAAATTTGTAAATTTTGGGATAACACTCCTACTTGCTACGATTTTCACTGAAAGTTTTCTTACTCTTTTTTCTATTCGGTTAGAAGTTCTTGAAGAATTAATATGTTCTTCTTGTTTGTTGAATTTTATAAAATTATTTAGGATTTATCTAAATTAATCTTTTATATGTAGTTTACCGAAGAGACTGTTTTAGAAGTATCTTCTAAACATTTAAAGTCAAATTTATATCTCAAAATTTATCTAGCAAAAAGGACAAATAAGTTGAGAAAGGTCAACCTTTACAGAGTTCATATAAATTCCTTGAAAGTTGATACAAGAAGTTTAGCATTCAAAAATATTATCCAAACAATAGTGGTGCAATAATAACAACATATCTTCAAAAAAGTACTTATCAACATGGAAATATCTTTGTTTTTTCAAACTATTTTATGGTCAATTGAGTCATACATTTTAATCCTCAAAAGATTTTTTGAGCATGATAGGTGGAAGTATAGTGCAACAGAAGATGCAACTTTTAATATGATGTTGTCATCACCTAAGTTGCTCGGACTCTTAACTTTTGGTGCCGCACCCGTGTCGACACGACATGGGTGTGGGATCCGTGTCCGATATGTCAACCGGTTTCGGGTACTTTAACCAAAATTGATGGGAAAAGTATGGACAGTTTTAATAATTTTTGTAATCAATCTAAAAGTTAAGGTGAAATCGAAGAAAATAGAATACTTTTTATATAGAAATTTCTA
Organism: Solanum sejunctum; assembly: GCA_025642045.1. Lineage (NCBI taxonomy): Eukaryota > Viridiplantae > Streptophyta > Magnoliopsida > Solanales > Solanaceae > Solanum > Solanum sejunctum. The sequence goes on along the minus strand of JAOTQJ010000091.1, from coordinate 10,674,424 downwards.
TGTCACCCCTTTTCCTTTAATCTCCTTCCAGGATTTTCCTCAAGTTTTTCACGTAATATCTTATAATTTGGTTTTATCATTCTATTTTCAGATATTTTAGTTATTTAAAGCAGATTCCCGCACCCGTATCCATACATGGATCCATATCCCCGAATCTTAAAAATTAGATCTTGAAGGATCCGACCTCTACATCCAAACCCGTATCGGACACTTGCACCCAAATCCGAGCAACCTAGGTCATCACAGTGATTTACTCTCTTGTTTGCTTCTCTAAAGACAAGTTGAAGAACTTTTGTCCCTCTATTAGATGCTGTTAGAATCCTATGAATAATTTATAGCATATGTGTAAATATAGTAGGTAGCTTGATTTACTCCTCTTTTAATTAGGTATTGATTTGTATTAATATCCTTTTCTTTTAGGACATGTAAATTTAGCTATTTAAAACCTAGTAGCTTGTGGGAATATTCAAGATTAGTTCTCTCTCAAATCTTTGTCCTCTCAAATGGTATCATTTACTTTAGTGAGAAAACAAGAATAGAATAAGAGAAAAAATTGCTGAACATATTTCTAGAAAAAAACTCCATCGTTTCACAATTCTGACACTCTCTATTGGTATCGTGCACATACCAATATCACCTTTATGATCGGAATCCTTCCGGTGGTGTTTTTTGGTCATTTTTTCAGCAGATTCTTTTTCTTTTTTCAGTAACTTTTTTCTGCGAGACAATGAACAGTTTTTAAGATCTGTTTTCAGTTTTTTCTAGAATTTACTTTATTTTTTGTACACTAGAAGATTTGTTTTAGCACAAATCAACTGTACGTTTTGTTTGAGGTAGAGTACAATGACTCTCTTTAATATCAGTAAGTAAGCAGACATTTTCATCAATAGCTTCCATTGTCCTATTCATAATCCTGTTGCTTGTATCTCACAGCCCACCACATATGGCCCTTGGGTCATGGACTCAAGTGCTTCTAATCATATTTCTGGTAGCAAATCTTTGTTGTCTAATATTTACTTATTCTAAGTCCTTTTCCCACTGTTATGTTAGCTAATGGTTCTCAGGCCATGGCAACGGGAGTTGGTCAAGCCAATCCCTTGCCTTCCTTGACTCTAAATAATGTTCTTTTTTATCCTTGGTTGTCCCTTTAGCCTCCTGTCAATAAGTCGTTTGGTTAAGGCTCTACATTGTTTCATGTCATTCGTTAGTTACTTTTTTGTTATACAGAACCTCAGTACGGAAAGGATAATTGGAAAAGGATATGAATCAGATGGTATTATCTCAATTCTCACAAATCTAGTACCGTTTGTCCAGTCTCTGACTCTCCAGATTTAATCCATCGATGATTGGGACACCTTAGTTTATCCAAACTTCAAAAGATGGTACCTAGCTATTCCAAATTGTCTAAGTTAGATTGTAAGCCATGTCAAGCACACCTGAGCTACTTTTCCACGTATCGTGCAGAGTCTCTTTTCCATTTAGTTCATTATGATATTTGGGGTCCTAGTAGAGTTAGTTCTACATTGAATTTCATGTATTTTGTTACTTTCATTAATGATTATTTAAGGTGCCGTTGGATGTTCTTAGTGAAGATCATTCTGAATGTTTTCCATATTCCAAACCTTTTGTGCTGAAATAAAAATTAGTTTGGTGTTTCTATTTGCACTTTTTAGAGTGATAAAGCACATGAATATTTCTCCTCTCAATTTAAACAGTTTGTCTTCCTATGAAATCTTCATCAAACATTTTGTCCTTACATTGCACAGCAAAATGGGGTCAAAGAGAAAATAGGCGTATTGTTGATACTCTACATGCACGCTTCTCATAGAAGTAAATGTCCCATTGCGTTTTTGTGGGGGATGCAGTGCTCACCTCTTGTTATTTGGTTAACCATATGCCTTTGCTATTCAAAATCAGGTACCACACTCGGTTTTGTTTCCCTAGTCAACTTTATTCTCTCTTCCACCATGTCTTTGGGAGCACATTGTCCATGTACTCATTTTGGGAAAAGACAAAGTTGCTCCCTGTGCTCTTAAATGTGTTTTTCTCAGTTATTCAAAGGTACAAATGGATGCTTCTCACCTGACCTCTGGTGATACCTTATCTCCACTGATGTTACTTCTTTTGAAGGTTAGGCCTACTTTACATCCTTTTCTACTGAACAGTTGAGCATTTATAAGGTTCTACCAGGTCTATCCTGCCATGTCTCTCCTATAACTCATTTTCCTCCTTTGCACCTCCACCACTATTGACCTATCATCATCCCATGCCTATCATTGGAGTCCTTGCTTGCTGAGGACTTGTCTAAACCAAGTCCTTCCATTCGCTAGAAAAAGTAATCAATCTACTTGTAATCCTCACCCTATATATACTTGTTTGAGCTATCATCGTTTGTCACTAATCCATTCTGCCTTTGTATCATCACTATCATCTGTGTATTCCTAAGAATACAGGTGAAGCTCTTTCTTATCTAGGCTGGAAACAAGATATGATTGAGATATCTGCCTTACACACTAGTGGCAGTTGTTAGCTTGTTCCTTTACCTCTATATAAATCTACCATTGGTTATTGTTGGGTATAAATGAAGATGAAAATTGGTCCGGATAGACATATTGATTGCCTAAAAGCTCCACTAGTGGCCAAGGATTATACACAATGTTTCTTAACTATGATGATACCTTTTCTCCTATGGCCAAGATTGCTTCAGTTTGTCTCTTTTTATGAATGCCTGCTGTTCGTCATTGGCCTTTCCATCAGTTGGATATTAAAAATACCTTTCTTCACCGAGAGCTTGAGGATGAGGTATATATGGAGCAACCACTTGTATTAGAATCCAGTGCCTTAGTTTACTTTACTTTTGGTGTAAACAGGATATGGTAGGGAACATAGTAGACATAGTTGACTTCATATGTAACTTGTAAAGTCTTGTCTGTTGAGTAGTCACTCACTGAGGAAAGTGCAGACACCATGTGTGGATTGTAAAATGCTCCTCCCTATCTTTTGTTGATGAGTTTTTTGTGAATACAAAGTTATCTTTACTTAAAAAAAATGATGTATGGTGCTATGCAAAGCATATATGGGAAAATAGTCGCTACAAAGATGCACAGTGCTACAAAAATCGAATATGAGAAAGTAGTAACTGGATAATGCACAATGCTATGCAAATATTGACGGACAGAGTGTTGACACAAAATAGTCCTAGAAAGTCGTCGGAAATTGCGATGCGGTGACCTGTTTGACTAGGTTTTGTTCCCCTCAATATGGGGTTCATGCATATATTATTGGCCTTGCGTTTGTTAATATAAGCATTGCCACACGGGCGATATATATAGGTCAAGGCCTCACGCCAGCAGTAGAAACTCTGTGAATCTGTACCAGGATCATAAAAGCTCTAGAATATTATTGAATTTTGTCTTTACCTTATTACATTGAGACCCTATATGTAGCTACTGCATTAGGCTCCTTTTACAACTAGGACAATACATTACAATCTTTTTCCAAGTAGGATTCTATATGCTAATCCTTTTCAAAGTAGGACTATTATTGTTCCTATCCCTATTCTAACAAAAATAAGCCAAAAACTATAAGTTAGAATTTTCAAAAGTCAATCCAAACATGCTCTTAGTGTGATCTGCTGTACAAGATTATGAGCTATTCTTATTACTGATTTATTGCCACAATATAGTGTCACAGGTCGATTCCATTTTATCTTCAAATCGTCAAAGATTAGTTAAATCATAACGTCTCACAATAGATCTAAACTCAGATTCTGCACTTGACCTGGCTACACCATATCTATATCCAGAACTTGACCTTTGATCCTCTAATGAACCAGCATGTCTTTACAATTTGAGAAGAAGAAAAAGCTTTGTTTGTATTTCTGTATGTGGGCATCCCATGTGGCATGGTACTTATACAATGAATCCTTTAACTAGTTAAGGAAAGATGATCAATTACAGTAAGGGAAATATTCTGTTCTTATAATTACTCTAGGAATTGAAAATGTGAAGTTGCCTAAAATCATGCTAATTAAATGATTCAATCAACACTTCCCCTCAAGGTGGAGCAAAGATGTGGCCTATGCTTGACATGCAAATTGAAGTATGAAAAATCTTTTTTCTGAAGCCTTTTATCATCACATCTGTTAGCTGTTTTTCTGACGGTACGCAAAGTTCCGTAAAATCAAAGTACCACTAGAAATTTGTGCTATCTAAAGCCTTTTCAGACCATAATCCTAATTGAATAAAGTGCAGCAGTGGGGCAGCAGAAATAAACCTTATTTCAATTTTTAAGTTATGTGGCATGGAGATGATGATTTCTGGGAATGTGTAAAGGGATGGTGGGGTTCATTTTCTGTTAGGGGTAATCCTATCTTTCTTCTAGACAACATTGAAGTGCTAAAAATTAGTTTGGAGGAGAGGAGCAGAAATTCATTTGGTAACCTAGAAAGAACAATGGTTACGATGGCCAGCATAAGAGGGTCGTTTAGTGTAGTAGGTGCTAACTTTTTCACAGTTCAACAGAAGGGACTAAAATGCCGTTGGTGAAGCAGGCAACCTTTTACGTATTGAAGGGCAACAATAATGTCATAACACTGTTTGAACCAATCAAGAGGAGGATGAGACTTTGGGAGGTATGAGAAGAAACTAAAAAGACTGTCTGGATGGAATCAACTGATCGAGGGACGAGGAAGCTGGGGACTGGATGAGGAGAGCAACTTTGAAGTGTCGGAAAAAAAAGGAGATTCACAAATATAGACATATAGATAACTAGTCTTATTGCCTAGGTTGCATGCAACACCAGCATTATTCAATGGAGGTGCCATTCCTTTGTATAATAGTTATAAGTAGCCTCATAATGCAGTCTTACATCAAATAGGAAAGAATATTCTGAAGCAGTCTGTAATATTGACCTTCCTTGGGCTTTGTCAGTTACCTGTAGGCAACAACTTCCCAGTTGCAAATTCCCTTCACTATCGCTCTGCAAACTGTGTATTAGTCTGTAATATTGACCTTCCTTGGGCTTTGTCAGTTACCTGTAGGCAACAACTTCCCAGTTGCGAATTCCCTTCACTATTGCTCTGCAAACTGTGTATTAGTCAATTTTAGTAGCAGAATGGTGACAATATGTTTGGCCTTCAATTGCTTTGTTTCTTATGTGTCTGTAGAAGCACAGGCACTTAAGTTTTGAGTTTTGTATTCTATCGATTGGAGGGGAGTTGATTTTTATGGTAAGTCAGTGCAACGTATTAGTGATCATTTCCTCTTGTCTCTTGCTAATTCAGAAGAATTGTGGCTTCCCAGTGTGTAGTGCTGCTAAATTTCTCTCTATGGAGTTTTATTTTCTTGGTAGATGAATTGGCTAGTCTGATCGTGTTTTTGTTTGCATACTTTTCTACTGGAGTCCATTTTTTTTGCTCTTGATGCAAATTTCTATTTCAGCATCTGACATCGAGGAATCCCACCACATTGACCAAGCCAGGAAACACAATCTTGGTGTTTGAAATTCTTAACTATCGTTTCCTTTCACTCTACAGGTTAGTGAAGTGATTCATCTTGGGAATTTATCAGCTTCTGCTCTATCATCTGTCTTCTCTACTTGTGTTTTGTGAATGATGTTCAATTTGGCTCTACTAAAGAAAAGTACATTCACATTTCTACTTTTATGCTAGAACATCTGTGGTCTTTTTGATGTCTCTAGTGCTCATAAGATTACATCTTTCTGAACCTTGTCAGTTATTCGGATTATGTAACTTGATTGTCTTAATAACTTATAATAAGTAAAATAGTCTATAAACTTCTGCTCTTTTCTAGGTACCAAGGCAAGAGCAAGACATTGATGTATGATGTCACCAAAATGATTTCTACACTGAAGGGGAAACGTGGAGATCATCGCATTTTCAGATTGGCTGAGAACTTATGTATGAATCTAATTTTGTCGTTGAGAGACTTTTTCTTTGTGAAGAGGGAAGGGAAGGTGGGAATATTTCCTCCAGCTGAACTTTTGTGGATGCACTGTACCTCAAACTATATCTTTTTCTTAACTATTAAATCCTTATGCAGGGTCCAACTGAGTTTACTGAGACTTTAAATAGGATAACAGTTGTTACACTTGCAATTATTATTAAAACTCGTGGAATTGGAGAGTTTGAACAGTTAATGTATCTTCAAACAATGCTGGAACAAATCTTAGCGACTAGCCAGCATACCTGGTCTGAGAAAACTTTGCACTATTTCCCTTCAATTTTGCGTGATGCCTTGAGCGGTCGAATGGACAAAAGGGGCTTGGCAATCCAAGCATGGCAGCAGGTACACGAAATAGTTCCTCTTCATGCAAATTATCTGAAGATGTAAACCTTCTTATAAGTTATCTCTTAGGTCCATATTTTTCTGTGCTTTAAGGTAGGATATCCCATGATTAAGTTTGGTACGCAGTATAAGGTGGGATATCATTAAGTTTGGGAGTAGATTTATATTGTGTTTGATTGATGGTTAAACCATCAACCAAACACCTTATATATCTACCCCCAAACTTATTCCTTGGATATCCGACTTTATCCCATCCAACTTGGTATTATTTTGTCCCACCTTCCAGGTGGGATAAATCAGTCCCAGGACTATAATCACAGGATAATTTGTCCGCGAACCAAATCACCCCTGAGAGTTTGCTTTTCTTCAAAGGTTTCTCCATGTCATTTAATTGATAAGGTCATGATAGATGTTTAAATCATGAAATGGAAGGAAAACCAGAGCCAAGAAAAGTTTGCATTAAAGTAGAAAAAGAAGAGACGGGTGCTAAACTGCATTTCGATAGTCTGAAAAACACTAGTAGAAATATGACCCCAAAAGATGAATTTCTCATCATAGCTACATAATCTGTGTCTTTTAAAGTTGATATAGAATGATATAGCTCATTCTTTGTATTAGCTACTAGTTGCTTGTTTCTTATTTTTTTCAAGTTTATCAAAATTTCTTTGCAGTGCCAAATTTAAATGTCAACTGTTTGCTGAAACGCTACATATTTATTTGATACCCTGAGGAGTCTGTCTGATAATTTTTATCAGGACTTAAAGCTGAATAAATTAAGCAATTAGATTTTGGATGTGTGTCATGTAAAATGGAAAGCACTTACCACATTAAGTGCCATTAAAGTCTTTCCAGTCTCAGAACTGTCCATGACTAGAGAAAATAGCAAAATTCTGAGCAACCATTTAATCGTTTGTTATGGAAATTGAAGTACTTCCTAAATTTTTATCGTTGTTGGTTGCTTATTAGTCATAGAGAATAGCTTGCCCTTATTAATTATAGAGAATAGCTCAAATTTGCATTTAGTGATCCATTTTAAGCAATCATGACTTCTATTTCTGCGCTCAACGTGCAAAGCTTTAAATTGTTTAGTCACAACTTGAAATGGTAGTATCAGTTATCAAACAGCTCCGAAGCTGTAATCTTTATGATTGAATCTGTTCCCAGCTTCTTTGTGGGGAGTGGAATTGCTATATTTGATGAGTGATGTCCGGAAGTAGAATAGATTAACAAAAGGAAACGAGTATGATTTAATTTGATGAGCCATCTCCGAAGTAAAAAAAAAATGAAGGAAAAGAGTGTGATTTCAGATGATAGGTTTGCATTGTTAAACAATTTAGATTTAGCCAAAAAAAAGGAGAGAATATTTCTGCATAGAGGCTTTGCAAACACTTGATATGATGTTTCCAGTTCATGTTTGCTCATGCTATTATTTTGAAAGCTCACAATTGACTTCTAGATGACTATTTGCAGGCAGAAACAACTGTTATCAATCAATGTACACAGCTTCTTTCACCCTCAGCTGATCCCTCTTACGTTGTGACTTATATTAACCACAGTTTTCCTCAGCACCGCCAGTATCTCTGTGCTGGTGCGTGGATACTAATGCATGGGCATCCAGAGAATATTAACTGCACAAACCTTGTAAGGCTCGAGTTTTTTTTCCCTTAAGTTATCAGAAGTTTATCTGTGCTGATCATCTCATCAATTTCTTTCTCATATGGAGATATCCCCAACTAAAATTACATCTTCCTCATGATGGCATTCCTGCTAATAATTGGAACAGGGACGTGTCTTGAGAGAGTTTTCTCCTGAAGAGGTGACTGCAAATATTTATACAATGGTAGATGTCTTGCTTCATCATATTCACCTTGAACTACAGCGCGGACATCCCTTGCAGGTTTAGTCATACTCCTTTGTTATTCATTCTCTGGACCTGTCAGATTTTCATGGAGGATCGACTCTCCCTGCCTTGCTTTTGCCTTATTTCATCCCACACTTTTTATTCCTCAGGATCTTATGCTAAAAGCCTGTGGAAACCTTTCAGTTTTCATCTGGAACCATGAGCTTCTTCCTCCAGATATCCTTCTGCTGGCACTTATTGACCGTGATGATGATCCACATGCTTTGCGCATTGTAGTATGTTCTCTATTATCATCCTGAATCAGTTTCTTGTCTTTATTCATCTTAGTCAATTGTGAACAGTGGTCTAAGCATATCATCAATTCTTGTGTTGATATTTTAACATTACTTGTTTATACTATTCTTTCAACTTTTTTCTCTTCTCTCAGTTCTAAGTTTGTTTTCAGGGGAAATGGCATTTTATGTCATGTTTTTGCCTTCTATTCCTTTCCTTTTTTCCATATCTAGTTTATTTTGCTTATGGGTTTTAGAGATGAGAGTTCCCAGGAAACAACCTCTCTACCTTGTGAGGTAGTGGTAAGGTCTACATACATTCTAACCTCCCCATACCACACTTGTGGGATTCCGCTGGGTATGTTGTTGTTTTTGCCTCTATTCTAGATTTGGGTTGGGTTTCATTCCTTTTCAATAAGAATTTATACTTTCATTCTTAAGCTATTATTTATGAGGAGAGACGAGCAATACTAGCCTGCTTGAAGAAGATATCATCTTCTCTTAGGCTATGGTTTCTTACTATCTTGGCCAGCTGATAAAACTGTAACATCGCTCCTTTTTTGTTTTTTTTTTCTTTTTAATGAAATAAGGAGGATATCACTAACAAAAAGCATCAAGAAGATGCAAGCATCACAAAGAGATTATCAGCTCCTAGGAAGGATTAAAAAGCTATCACAACTATCAACATAGATCTATGGAGCTGATAAATTCTACGAAAGATTCAACAATTTCAGAGGAGTGGTAGATCCAACTAAAAAGACTATAAACATTTAGCCTTAAGAGGAAATGGGAGTTGGGATGCCATCCAAACACCTTTTGTTCCTCTCTATCCACGAGCACCACAAAATACAAGCAGGAACCAAAGTCCAGATCTTTTTGATGAATTTCCCAACTTTCCATGAACTCTCTTTGTCACGAACTTAGAACTCACTCTAAGACTTCCATGCGGCACTAGTCAGTTTGCTCACGAATCTTGCACGATCTTGCAAATACTAGTAAGCCTGTTGCCTATGATCGCTAAGGGAACGCTAGAACTTGAAAGACAACAGAGCTTTTGAAGAAAGACTTTGTCACGGACTTAGAACTCACGCTAAAACTTCCGTGCGGCACTAGTCAGTTTTCTCACGAATCTTGCACGATCTTGCAAACACTAGTAAGCCTGTTGCCTATGATCGCTAAGGGAACGCTAGAACTTGAAAGACAAGAGAGCTTTTGAAGAAAGAAGGCTTTGGTTGCCTAGAGAGAATGCTTTACAATTCTTAAGATCTTACAACTTTGCTTGTTGCAAAAGGAATGCTAAGGAGGGGTATTTATACTACTCCACCTCCTCAATGGACGACTAAGATTAAATTGATCCTACGGCTAGTATTGACTCTCTAGAGTCTTCCTACAAAATATCTAGGATATTTTATGTACAAGGCTGCCCCTAGCCGTTTCTACAAGACCCTAGAAGCTTCCACCACTCTCTAGTCTTCTCTTCAATATTCTGCACAATTCTAGAGAGTTCCGGAGACCTCCAGAGCGCGTCGGACACGTTCTTGTGCAGTTTTGGAGCAGAAGTAAGGTGGGACGTGTCATTCTCCCCCACCTCATTATGTGGCGACCGCGGCACATTGCTGCTGCTGTAAGAATTCATGCACCTTGTCCCTAAACTGCCACAAGTTTTCGTATTTCTCCCATGTGGCCTCCTCTGGCGATTGACCCTTCCAGTGTACAAGTTACATTGCATTAGTCGGTTGTCCCCTCTTCTGTCTTGCCTGGTAATCAATGATGCCGTCTATATCTCGGTCATGCGAGGCAGTGATGGTGATGGGTGGCCTACTCGACTGTCCTCGGCTTGGATCATCCTTGTCCTCATGGTACGGCATGAGGACGCTGGCATGGAAGACAGGATGAACCTTCAGTGATGGTGGTAGCTCCAGTCGGTATGAAATCTTGCCAACCTTGGCAAGGATTCGGAATGGCCCCTCGTACTTGCGCACTAAGTTTGGATTTACGTCCCTTAGTGCCTTGAACTACCTTGGGTTAAACTTCACCAACACCAGGTCTCCGACTTTATAGTTGGTGGGGCGTCGCGCCCGGTCGGCGAACTTTTTCATCTGCTTATCCGCCTTGGTCAGGTGAGATTTGGCGGCGTCTATTTGCTCCTCGAAGCCTTTGGCCAAATGGTAGGCGCCCAAGCTCCTTCCTTCGAAGGCTACCGGTAACGAGTGTGGAGTTTGTGGCTGTTGGCCTGTAGCAAGTTCGAATGGTGTCCGCCCCGTGGCTTCACTCCGCTACAAATTATAGGAAACTTGGCCGAGTCCATTTGATGCGAGCTTATGAAGTGCCTAAGATAGCACTCCAACAAGGCATTAACTCGTTCAGTTTGGCTGTCAGTTTGCGGATGGAAACTTGTGGAGAAATGCAGCTCCGTGCCGAGTATTTGGAATAATTCTCTCCAGAAGTTCACGGTAAAGCGCGGGTCACGATCGCTTATTATGTGCCTTGGCAGCCCCCAATACTTCACCACATTTTTAAAGAACAGTTGGGCTGCTTCCTTAGCTGTGCACCTTGGTATGGCAGGCATAAATGTTGCATACTTGGAAAATCTGTCCACCACAACCATGATTGTGCCATACCCGTCAGACTTTGGTAGGCTGGTGATAAAGTCCATGGTAATACTCTCCCACGGTCGCTTGGCTACGGGGAGTGGCTCTAAAAGTCCTCCTGGGTGGCGTTGTTCTGTCTTGTCTTGTTGACAAACAAGGCAAGTTTGCACGTAGCACTCGATGTCGTCCCGTATTTTTGGCCAGTAATAAACTACCTCGATAAGAGCTCATGTACGTTGCTGCCCTGGGTGCCAGGCCCATAGCGTATCATGACTTTCCTTCATGATTTGCCGCCTTAAGTTGCCATACTTTGGAATGTAGACCCTTCTCCTGGCGGTGAGTAGGATGCCATCCTCGATCCAGAAACGTCGGGTCTTCCCTTGTGACGCTAGCTCCATGAGCTTTTGTGCCTCTGGATCGTGTAACAAGCCTTGCTTGATGGATTCTTGTATATCACAGTGGGCTATGGTGATGGCTGCTAGTTCAGCTTTCCTGCTCAAGGCGTCAGCCACCACGTTGCCTTTGCCTGGCTTGTATACCAGCTCGTAGTCAAATTCGGCTAGAAAGTCCTGCCACCTAGCCTGTTTGGGAGTGAGCTTCTTCTGGGACTGAAAATAGCTGGTGGCGACGTTGTCTGTCTGGACCACGAACTTCAAACCCAATAAGTAATGCCTCCAGGTCCCAAGGCAATGAACGATGGCGGTCATCTCCTTTTCTTGCATAGTGTATCGCCGTTCGATTTCATTTAACTTGCGGCTTTCGAACGCTATGGGGTGCCTATTTTGCATTCGCACACCACCAATAGCAAAGTCCGAGTCATCCGTATGAACTTCGAATGTCTTGGAGAAGTCGGGCAAGGCAAGAACTAGCTCCTCCGATATGGCAGCTTTGAGGCCTTCAAACGCCTCCTGGCATTCCTGGCTCCAAACCCACGACTTATTCTTCTTCAGTAGCTCCGTGATTGGAGCGGCTATGGCAGAGTAGCCACTGATGAATCTCCTGTAATAATTGGCCAGCCCTAGAAACGATCTCAGTTCCGTCACCTTAGTGGGCGCCTCCCACTCTACAATGGCTCGCACCTTGGCCCCGTCCATGCGAAGCTGACCTTGGCTAATTACGTGACCGAGGAAGTGCACTTCATGCTGCGCAAACTCGCACTTCTCCCGCTTGACGTACAGTTGGTTTTCCCGTAAGACTTGGAATACCTTGCGCAAATGTTTAACGTGCTCCTCCAAGGTGTGACTATAGATGACAATGTCATCCAAGTATACTACCACGAAGTCGTCTAAGTATGGATGAAAGATCTTGTTCATCAGGGTACAGAAGGTAGCGGGTGCGTTGCTTAGGACGAATGGCATCACCGACCACTCGTACGATTCGTACTGGGTGACGCAAGTCGTTTTTGGCTCATCTCCTTCCGCGATGCGTACTTGGTAGTACCCTTTCCTGAGATCCATCTTGGAGAAGTACTTCGCTTGCCCAAGTCTATCGAACAAGTCAGCTATAAGCGGGATTGGAGCTACCACCATCACTGAAGGTTCATCCTGTCTTCCATGCCAGCGTCCTCAAGGATGATCCAAGCCGAGGACAGTCGAGTAGGCCATCCATCACTATCACTGCCTCGCATGACCGAGATATAGAGGGCACCATTGATTACCAGGCAGGACAGAAGAGGGGACAACCGGCTACTGCAATGTTCCTTGTACACTGGAAGGGTCAATCTCCAGAGGAGGCCACATGGGAGAAATACGAAAACTTGTGGCAGTACAGGGACAAGGTGCATGAATTCTTACAGCAGCAGCAACGCGCCGCGTTCGTCGCATCATTAGGTGGGGGAGAATGACACGTCCCGCCTTATGCTCCAAAACTGCACAAGAACGTGTCCGACGCGCTCTGGAGGTCTCCGGAACTCTCTAGAATTGTGCAGAATATTG
>JAOTQJ010000091.1:10647896-10661358 GCA_025642045.1 Solanum sejunctum | reverse complement strand
AATAGAACTTCTATTTTTAAGTTTGTTAAAGTAAAAACGATTATGCAAAATCAAAATATTAAAAAAATAAGAATTAGTCAATAAAAATTATATTATATAGTGTAATTATTTAATAAAAAAATATGAAGAAATATCATAAAAATAAGGAGTGAAGGTTGTGAATGTAATTATATATTGTATTAAAAATAACGTAAATACACATAAATATTCAAAATGAGATATAAAAAAGGTTAAAGTGTACCTTTGTCATTTATCCTTTTTATCCCGGGATAAGTTATCCCGGGATTAGTATACCCCCAAGGAGAGGGATAACTTATCTCTGTACTATTTATTAGTCCCGGGATAAGTTATCCTAGGTTTGCCAACCAAACATCGATTAAAGGGCCACTATATTTTTATCCCGAGTTTAAATGCATTAATCCTTGACACCAAACGACCCGTTAGTGTTTCTTTCTCCTTCTTTCAACCATGAACACCTAAACTTTTGTCTCTAGGAAGTTTCCTCTGCTTTTGCTAGGTTCTGAATCTCTTGTTTTAATTGCTGTGTCTTGTTCTTTTCAATTTGAGACACTACCCTTCCTTCAATAGCCTATTCAGCTATCAGGAGATCATCCATAACTTTGTTAATTCGTGCACTAAGCTTTCCAGAGACCTCCTTATTCCAAGTAACGAGATCCTTCTTCAAGAATATTAGTTTCCAAGAGAGAATGAAATCTGGAGAGCCCTTAACCATCATATCATAAAATCCATCCTGCTGTAGCGACATGTTTTCAAATTTAAAGTATGAAGGGTCAGAAATCTGATCACCACTTTCCAAAGCTAAGGGCCTATGGTCTGAAAAAACCCTTGGTAAAGCTACCTGCTTCACTGAGCCAAAGAATTCATTCCATTCAGAGGAAATCAGAAATATATCAATTCTAAAATCTTGTAAAGAGTCCTCTCCCTTGGTCCAAGTGTAAGCAGGACCATGCAAGGATAGATCAGCGAAACTCATGTTCTGGATAAAGTCGGAGAAATTCTTCAGTGTGCTCGATCTCCTTATACAGTTATGTCTCTCATGTTCAAATACATTGGAGTCAACACCTATGACCCAGCATTCAACCCATAAGCTCTTACGGCAGCCAGCTCATCCCATAAATCCAACCATTCCAAGTTCGTGTGAGGGCCATACCCCAGGAAAACAGAACCTGAAGTCCACCTGTAAACTCTCTAACATGGCATTGATGGTGTGTTGCCCTTGATAAGAGTCTAAGCATTTCCATTGTCTTTTGTCCCACGTGACAATTATGCCTCCCTTGGTGCCACTCTCTTTCAATTCAACCCATTCGACCCATCTAGAACTCCAAATATTCGATGCCGTTTCCACAGAACACTCTCTGTTTAAGTTTCTTGTAAACAAAAAATATCGGGTTTCCATTTCTTAACAAGTCGGTGGATGGTGCTCCTTTTGCTTATATCACTAAGCCCCCTGACATTCCAGCTAATAATTTTTTCTTTCATTCAGAGAAAGCTTTGAACCTGCCCCTATCTGACCCGTCCTTTCTCATAATTTAGAGTGCACGCCAATTGTTTTCCCACAATTTCACTCCTTCCCTTAGAACTTTCTTCTGTTTATCTTTCCCCTTTGTCTGCTGCAACTGCAATTTTCTGTTCTTCCATTTGCAGGATCATCTAAAAATTTCGTGCTCAAATCCAACTGTATTGACCCCAAGATCTTTACAGATTTGAACATCACAAGTTTGGTCCAGTGAAATGTTTCAATGATTGTCGGGCTTGAGATAACTTCCTGCTCTTCCAGATTGTCGCTGTACCAAGGTAAAGGCAAAGTATCTACTACATGTTGGTGATGGGGGACCTGAATCTTGAGAATATTCCATTAGAAATTCTGAGTGGAGAGGAGGAAGAGAGAGAAGGGGTAAGGTTTGGGTGAAATCAGCTTTGTCATCAGCATATCCTTCACACTTGTCGACAAAGTTTCCATTCTAAAGAACTAGTTGTGGCTTCATAGACGTAAAAGAATCTGATCCTCCTATAACTTGCATTTGAGAAAAACTAGTAGACTGGGCTTCAGCTTTGAGATTGGCCGTCCCTTTAGGTTTCCACTCTTTTAATTTTTCTTCCCCTTTATTAATAAATATGTGAATTACCCTTTTTCCTCCTTGTATAAAGGAATTTTGAAGAATTAGGTTTGTACTGGGCCTTCTTCTTCATTCAACTGGATGAGAAATCCAATTTCTCATTAGGCTCAACTCTAATTTCCTCATCTGATTTAAATTTTGAATTCCTCGACTGCATGGATTTCGATGCCAGTGACTGTGTAGATCACTGGTTCTAACCCTGACTCTTACCCTCTGCTTGGATGGTGGCTTGTCATGGTTTTCTAATGTATGGTACTGTTTGGTATGATACTTAAAATATGGTACAATATAGTATGGCATGGTACTTAAAGTATGGTATAGTATGGGTTGCTATTGTTCGATGATAATTTTGTTGTTTGGTTTGACTGGATGGTACTGTATCATAACTGATAAATTTACAAAAATGCTATTTAATTATTATAAATATTAAGTTTCAAAAAAATAATTATTATAAATATTAAATTTATCTATGTTTACTTTTTTAATAAATACATCGATTCAAGCAGAGAAACAAGCTAATATGTCTCTAATCCAGACAAACAACATAAGGAAACAAGAAAGCAAGAACTTTTAAAAAAATGAACTTGAAGTTACCATTTCTCAAAAGAAAATGAACGTTGAAAAATAGACTGAAACATGTGAGAGAAGATTGAAAGCGGAAGAGAAGCTTCATAAGTAGTTGTGGAGGAGAATGAGTAATACGATTGTGAAAGTAGTACATATATTAGGGTAAAGTTTAATAAATAATAGAGGGTAAATTAGAATTATTATAAAATTAAGGGTATAACTGGAAAAAAATAAGTAAGCAATGAGATACCATCAAATTGGTGGTTTCAAAAAGTGAGGGTTTTCATGGTTACAAAACCATGAAACCAAACCATACCATGTAAAACAAAAAAAGATTAAAACAAACGTGGTTCTCTTACTAACTATACCATACCATACCATGGAAAACTACCATTCAAACATGCTGTTAGACTCTACGGCACTAGAGAGGTGACTATGGGAATCTCGAAAGTTCTATCTCCTATTTTTAGATTGATCTTACCAGGGATATTGTGAGTTCTTGCCTGAATACAGATGCGAGCCCAAAGAATATGACTCCTCCTTTTAGTATCCTTGTCCATACGAAGAAATCCACCGCAAAAATCCCCAATATATGTCATAGGGCTTTCACACCATGCATGAAGGGGGATACCAAAGACCCTAATCTATCTCGGATTTACTGCTATCTCTACTTTTAGGTTCTCTTTATCTGCTTCTGGAGACTACCATTACAGTGAAAGACTAAGTTGCTCGGGCTAGTGCGGTGTTCAATACGGGTGCTGATCTAGAGGTCAGATCTTTCATGATCTAATTTTTAAGATTTGGGGATATGAATCTATGTATTGATACAGGTGTGAGGATTTGCCAAATAATCAAAATATCTAAAAATAGAATGATAAAATTTAAATTATGAGATCTTATGTGCAGAACTTGAAGAAAATCCTGGAAGGAGATTAAAGAAAAGGGCGTGAAATAGAAATTTCTATATAAAAGGTATTCCATTTTCTTCAATTTCACCTTAACTTTTATATTGATTACTGAATTATTAAAAAATCCAAACTTTCCCCATCGATTTTGGTCAAAGTACCCGAAACTGGTTGACCAATCGGACATGGATCCCACACCCGCAACTACACCCACACCCATGTCGTGTTGACACGGGCGTGTCACCAAAAGTGAAGAGTCCAAGCAACTTAGGTGAAAGACGTCATCCATTCCAAAACCATTCGTCCACTATAACCCATTGCGCTTATAGCCTTGTGGGAAATTCAAATAGCATTTGATAGTGGGCAAGTTGCGAGAGACACAACCCAGACATTGTCTTCCATCTTTTCAAGAACCAGTGATGGATGACTGCTGGATTTGGGCTTTAGCTGAAGGGATCATTAAAAGTACCAACAAGGTGATGTTGCAAATATTGTTCCAATTCCACCGGCTTGGAGCGCGATTGAGGATTTATTTCCGGCCATTTCTGGATGTTCACAGCAGGTAGGAATCACTTACCTGGGGTAATAAACTTTTGAAGGTCGGGCTTTACTGGTTTATCCAGTGATCTAATAATTTTGTTGGCCACATCGCTCCACCTGACATTGTAATCTATCTCCGGGATAATGATGGCTGGCTTCCCCTGGCCCCTTGTTGTTTTGACTCGAAGGGATCTCCCGTAAGAATTAAAATTCTGATGAACTCTAAATAAAGCCCCTTCCTTAAGTAGACCCCATCTTTTGTAGAGATCCCCGAAACCTCTGAATGCTAACTTCATTACGCTGCAGACCCATCTGAGAATGTCGTGATCTGGCATGTAAACGGACTGTTGAATTCTTTGAACAAGAACCACCTGAATGGATCTTCACTAATGCCAATTAATTCAAAAGACTTATCACTAGAAATAAGAAGCACCCTATCACCCATACTGAAAAGAGGCTAAACCTTTGAGAGGTTTGCCGGAAAAAATTGCTGGGTCTTTTCTCAGAGATTGGCTGAGAAAGGTTCAGCATAGTCCTTTAAGTTTCGTTCATTGACTCATCTCATCCCTCCCTGTAACATGTCTTGAGAGTTACTAAGCTCCAATCAGCTTATTTTTGGGCTATGAAAACTATGTTCCACAATTAAGAACCACGGAGAAGAACTAAATGAGGGGGGAGGAGGATTTCTGCCTCTGAATTTCAATGAACCAGAAGTATATTCTTTGCATTATCCAGAGAGAAATAATGTACTTCTGCATAGAATTGCTGTGTCAATATCGGTCTCTCCTTCATTATGCAGTGAATAAGAGAGAAAATCGCTGGAGATATGACCCAAAAATTGAAAAAAATAAAAGGGAAAAAATAACAAGAGTTATAGAGTGAAAATATTGTCTTTGTTAGCTGGCAGAGAACATTGATTGAACTCATTGTAAGAATAGAAACAATAGTTTATTAATGTTAAGGTGGCATAAAATTTCTCTTTGCGGTTTCCCATAGGATGCTTTTTGCTTTCTGCGTATGCGCATTATTCTAGTTATGAACCTTACCATGATAGTAACAGCTTTTCAAGCATTATGAATGCTCTTAGGATCCCCTAGATTCTAGAATATTCTAAGATCATGTAACTGTAGTATAGCTTGATTTGCTACTGTAATTATGTTTTTGATTCTATTTCCCTTAGAACACATACATCTTGAGGGGATAATCAACCTTTGCTCTCTCTCAATTTTTCTTTCCTTCTCACAGTGACCACTTTCCAGTAAGTGTAGTAGTTATTTTGCAATTTATTAGAATAGTGACTTATTTTGTAAAACTTCCAAACAGATTAACTTACTTGACAGTAAGGAGCTCCAACAAAGAGTGAAGCTATATCTCATAAATCGTGGCCCGCCTGAGCATTGGCTTTCATCTGGACCTTTCAAGCGTGTGGAATTGCAGAAAGCTCTTGGAAATTATCTGTCATGGAAGGAGAGGTAACAAAATGAACATTTTTTGTTCTTTAGTGTTTTCTGTTTTGTTTTTTGAAATGCTTTTACTTTAGCTGAGGGTCTATCGGGGACAACCTCTCTACCTCTGAGGGTGTGTAAACTCTAGCCTCCCCAGACCCAACTTGAAATCGTAGGTGACAACTTCAAATAGTAGGCTACAACTTCTATGTGAACTCTGAGAGGTAAGGTCTGTGTAAATCTAGCCCACTTCAAATCGTAGGCTACAACTTCTATATTCAAGACTAAATTCAAGTTTACTCATGAAAATATGTCTATCTTCCTTTATCTTGCTAAAATCTTCTTGGTAGATCATTGAGTCCTAATTTCATCTTCTCAAGTAGCTGTATACTACGTGGCTTGTTTCCAAAAACGTGAGACAACATGAAAATGCAGTTTTTGCACCTAAATGAGAACACCATTAGAAGTATGCAAAACCCTTTTTGTCGTGGTACGCATTGCAGAAGAACCTACCTGCTGCACTTGGTTGACTAACAGCTTTTTTCTGCATCTTCTACGGCATGGAAGAATGCTCTTCCACTACTTTATTTTTATGAACTTTCTGCTGCTATCTTCCGGAAGAACGAAGCTTAATATGTCCATGTTGTAGGAGGCCCACACTAGCACTATCAAATTGGTTTCTTGGTTTACTTTCATATCCTGGTTTTGCAGAAGTTGTCGTAGTGTGATCAAAGAGTCACAGGTTCAAGCCATGGAAACTCCCTATCACAGTAATGCTTGGTAAGGGTGTTTACTATGGGCTTAATGTGGTTCAGACTTCCCCAAACCTAAGCTTAGTGCACTCGGCGTCCCCTTTTGTTTAGACCCTGGTTCTGCCAAACATCCTTTGACACATTGTAAAGTTTAGTAGTACATTCTAAAAAGTTAAAAATACTGCAACAGAAACTAGTAAATTCAGCTAATGGTGATTGGATTTATCCTTTCTAGTAAGCATAGATATGCAGGTTATCTTTCACATCAATATTATCAGATGAGTGAAAGAAAGCAGCCAACAGTAGTGGTTACAGTTTCTATTCTAGGAAAACAGAAATAACTATTCTAATTGGTGGTCAAACGGTAAAATAGACCTGTTATAACTCCAACTGTTATACTTGATTTGCTTGTGGTTTCAGGTATCCAACATTTTTTGATGATGTTGCTGCACGCCTGCTTCCAGTCATCCCCCTTATCATTTATAGACTCATTGAAAATGATGCTATGGATGCAGCTGATAGAGTTCTTCAAGTTTATTCAACCTTCCTTCATTATTATTCTCTGAACTTCACGTTTGTTCGTGATATACTTGCTTATTTCTATGGCCATCTTCCCGGAAAGCTAATACTCCGTATACTGAATATCCTAGATATTAAAAAGGTGATGATGCTTGATGCTCTGTAACTTGCTAGTTTCTTTTTCCTTCACTTTTAGTAGTTTTTGAATTCTCTTTTTCTTTTGTCCTCTACAGATACCATTTTCAGAGTCATTCCCGCAACATATCAATTCATCAAATGCTGCCATGTGCCCGCCACTGGATTACTTTGCTACTCTTTTGTTAGGACTGGTGAATCATGTTATTCCTGCTTTAAATAATAGCTTCAAATGTGCAGCAATGGGAGATTTTGCAAATAATTCTACCCGTGCTCCCCATGGTAAGATCCAAGCAACATCACAACCTGGGCCAACTAATTCTTTTGATGGGCAGAAGCCATATTATCAGATGCAAGACCCTGGGACATCCACCCAGCTTACTCTCGAAACAGCTGTCATAGAATTACTTTCTCTTCCTGTTTCGCCATCACAGATTGTCTCGTCTCTTGTTCAAATTGTTGTTCACATACAACCAACCCTTGTCCAATCCAACAATGGGCTGCATGGAGCTCCTGGTAGTTCTGGCCAAGGTTCTATTTTGCCTACTTCTCCTTCAGGGGGAAGTACTGATTCTTTGGGTGCAACGAGGACAACTCCATCAGTTTCAGGAATGAATACTTCTAATTTTGTTTCACGTAGTGGCTATACTTGCCAGCAGCTGTCTTGCTTGTTGATCCAAGCATGCGGTCTTCTTTTGGCACAACTTCCTCCAGAATTTCATGTGCAGCTATATGTTGAAGCTGCACGCATAATAAAAGAAAGTTGGTGGCTCACTGATGCTAAAAGGTCAGTGGGTGAATTAGAATCTGCTGTTAGATATGCTCTACTAGACCCTACCTGGGCTGCACAGGATAATACCTCCACAGCCATTGGTACGCTTTCTGAATCAATCTGGAATAGCTTTACTTGTTTGTTGGCCCACTCCCTTTGTCTCTATCGATTGACCTCTATCGACTGGTATGGTGATCATAAGAATCCAAAAATTCTAAGTGAAAAAAGTAACAATAATGATTTTGGACTCGGAATTAATGAGTTATATCGGTTTTAGTTCCATATTAGTTAACTACACATATGTAGCCTTTAACAGAACAATGCAGACATTTTTACTACTTGAAGTTTACGGAAACTGGTGGAAAACATTTCTTTGTACAGAATTTTGATTATAAAATAAAAAAGTAAAAGAAAAAGAGTGGCAAAACTTGATGAGATACCACTTCCTCCTCCAACCTTCACCATGCTGATCCTCTCTGATTACCTGTTCGTCATCCTAGTGCTTTCACCAGAGAAGACATGTTCAAGTTACTCAAGCTAAACCATCCGCTTACTAGTAGAATATTGTGAAACAAAGATAATCATATCTTGTCGATTTGTAAGTAATTCAGTTTCTGATTTTCCAGTAGTTTTATCTATCAAGGTTGTCCATGATACTGTAAGAGTTAAGTGAACAGAATTGTTGTGTAGTTGAAAAAATTTAGAGGCAAACCAATTAGGTTACTATACTTCTAAGAAGCTTGTACCAACACTATATCAGGAAGTTTGAGATAACATTGTCATCTTGGTGTACAAACATTTAAGGAGTTAAGGAAGAGAAATGGGAATTTAAGGAGCACAAAAGTCAGCACACGACCACGATACCCTGCCCCCTTCCTATTTCCTGATCCATTAAATTCATCTCAGTACACCCTCCCTCCTTCCTATTTACTGGTCCACTAAAAGATTTAAGAGTGCGGGTTTGGTTGAATTGAAGGTCAAATGAGTTAAGTTGAATAATATGGGGACTAAATTGGAATATCAAAATATTTCATGCACAAAGATTTCTATTTTTCCAAAAAGAACAATAATTTTGTTTGAATTATTATATTTGCATGATATAAATATTGTGTAAAGATACCCTTTTTTTTTGACAATGAACATTTTTTAAGTGTGTAAAGACACCATATTGTGATCAAATAACAGAAATGCATATCATCCTTGGTTCTTGAACATGGTAAATTTTCCAGGTACAGAACGAGGACCAGCTTATGAGGCGACCTAAATTGTAAAGTAGGCCATGTAGAAGGGAACATACACATTTTTTATCATCACATGGTCACCTTTTTATTTTTTGAAAGATAAATTATTTTATTAACAGTAGGGGGAAAATCTTATACAAGCAGTATATCCAAAAAGTAGAGAAACAACAATATACCTAGTGGAATGCCACAAGTGTACTCAAACCTTACCACTACCTTGTGGAGGTAGAAATGTTGTTTCTGAAGTATTCTTCACTTAAGTGTAGCAAATCCAAGTACATAGAGTAAAAAAAAATTGGGGAAAAAGCATAGCAACTAACAAAGGAAGCTATGTAAATCCTACAAGAAAGGAACAAGTGCAACAACATAGTGTGACAACTGAAACATAATAAACAACAGACTATGATAGATATCTAAAGCAAAAACTACAATAATAAAGCTAATATGACAACAAATACCACATGCCCAAACCCTTGGAAAGCAAGATGACACTCCATCGCTTACTAACCTTCTACCCAAATATACATTTTCCTCACCCTCCTATCTAAAGTCATGTCCTCTGTAATTTGAAGTTGAGCCATATCCTGTCTACTCACTTTTTCCCAATGCTTCTTCAATCTACCTCTACCTCTCTTCGTACCTATTATTACCAACCTCTCGCAGCCCCTCCTCCGCGTTCGCACATCTCTCTTCGCATGTTCGAACTATCTCAATCTCGTCTTCCTCATCTTGTCCACCAAGGAAGTCATACTCACCTTATTCAAAATATCCTAATTCCTAATGTTGTCGCTCCTTGTATGCCCACACATCCATCCCAATGTTCTCATTTTGATGACATGCAACAAAGTTGGTCTAACATCAGTTTATAAATTTCACCTTTAATTTTCGGTGGTATTCTTTTGTTATCTATATATACTAATGTTATCATATTTACACTATCATGTGCTTTTCGTTGTTAGTCGTCCTTTCTGTTTCCTTTCCCTTTTTTTCCATATCTAGTTTATTCTGCTTATGGTTTTTTGAGACGAGGGTTACCTGGAAACAACCTCTCTACCTTGTGAGGTAGTGGTAAGGTCTGCGTACATTCTATCCTCCCCAGACCTCACTTGTGGGATTCCATTGGGTATGTTGTTATTGTTGTTGGCATTCTTTTATTATACAAGACTTTGGATAACAACCTCTACTTCCAATATGTTGTGTGATATCATCATCAACGTCTCTACTTTTCTAGATTATAGACTCAAGGTACTTGAAACTATCTTTCTTGGGGATGGCCCGACTGTCAAGCCTCACTTCCATGCTTGCCTCTTGCGTTGCATCTCTTAATTTGCACTCCAGGTACTTTGTTTTAGTCCTACTTGACCTGAACCTTTTATACTCCAAAGTT
The DNA here is from genome assembly GCA_025642045.1 of Solanum sejunctum. Lineage (NCBI taxonomy): Eukaryota > Viridiplantae > Streptophyta > Magnoliopsida > Solanales > Solanaceae > Solanum > Solanum sejunctum. Next base: position 10,650,957 of record JAOTQJ010000091.1, on the reverse strand, counting down.
TGTTTCTACACCTCCAACCTAGCATTAACTCTATTGTGTGTTTCATCAGTTATGTCATTAGCAAATATCATACACCAAGGCACCTCAGCGTGAATAGACCGCATCAATTTGTTCATCACCAAGAAAAATAGGAATGGGCTAGGAGCTGATCCCTGGTGCAATCCTATCTCCAGTGGAAAGTGCTCCAAGTACTAACCTTACATGCGTTTTAATTCCATCAATACATATCTTAAATCGCCCTAATGTAATCCACACCAGTATCCCTCTAGCCTCAAGGCATCTCTAGAAGATTTCCTTGGGACATTGTCATTGTCTTTTCAAAGTCAATGAACTCAATATGTAGGTCCCTCCCTTCTTTGATATTTTCCCACTGGTATCCTCACAAGATGGATGACTTTTGTAGCGATCTCCTCGGTTTCCTCAAATTTTCTGTAGTCAAAATCATTCCTCTAGTTGCCATCCATGAAAGAAACACCCTCTTTCTAGGCACTCTTGGGATCCAAATAGACTGATAGGGAAAGGAAGATGTCTCTGCTCTTAATAGACCCTTTATTGTACAAGGGTTTCCAAACCCCTCTTTCTAGGAACTCTTGGGATCCAAATAGGCTGATAGGGAAAGGAAGATGCCTTGCCTCTAATAGACCCTTTTATTATACAAGGGTTTTCAAACCTTAGCTTGAAAGCATGGTCTTGAAGAATTCCATTAGACAGGTCTGACTAAAGCCAGCACGCTGCAGTAGTGGTCATGTCTTCATACTTCTGAAATGCTCTATCTTGTTATTAAATGAGTTTTATTCTATGTTTCTCAGAAATGGTGTGGGAACCTAACTGGGGTGCATCTGTTGAAATCAAATTCATCATCACATAAATTTTAGTATTCGGGGATAAGAATAGGACTATTGTTATGGGTGTTAAGATTCAAATTAATTATTGTATATTACGACATATGTAAGTATATATTTGACAATTTATTGAACTTACCGAAATTAAAACTAATATAATTAAATTCTTTGTAAGCACTTTATATTTTTTTTCATAAGTTATCCATATGATAGCAAAGTTCTCTAGTATTTTATGTGAATACATATATGATATAAGTTCAAGATCAAACCAAATGCCGAGCCAAACTATATTTGTAAGGTCTTAGGTGTTGTCAAAGCACCCAAGTTAAGTTAGCCGAATCGAGTGTGGATCCCATACTGGCACCCAAATCGTGTAATTTCGACACGGGCACAACAAGGATTTGATAGATCTAAGAAGCATAGTTTTTTAATTGTTTTGGGAGTAACTGATACTCCTTCAATCCAGCAGTAAGCATCCTTCTAGGGGGATCTTAATTTAGTCTCTTCCCAATCTTTTATTATATTTTGCCCCTAGAGGCTGTTCTATTTGTTGTTCCTTGATGGATCTTCTTAGTGAAAAAAAAAATGCTCAAACAAAACTTCCGCTTCTCGCCTCAAGTGACCTGCATTTAAGTGCAAAACGTGAGCCCATCATTGGCCCCACCTTATGTTGACATACTGAAGCGTATTAGCCCTCACCTTACTTCACTCACTTTAAGAGAATTTATCGTGTTTGGTAACACTGCATTTCAGGTAGTTATGTTATTGCATCAAACAGTGTTCTTTCAAACAGTGTTCTTTTTTTTTTTTCGAGGTATAATTTAGGTGTTATTTTTCCTTTATCAACATTGTCCTTTACTTCATGGAATTTTAGTCCACTGATGTGATTGTTGGTTTTTTAGGTAATATTGTCGCACTGCTACATGCTTTCTTCTGTAATCTCCCACAAGAATGGCTCGAGGGAACGCATCTTATCGTTAAGCACCTTAGGCCTGTGACATCTGTTGCGGTATTAAGAATATCATTTCGTATTATGGGTCCCTTGCTTCCGAGGTTGGTCAATGCTCACACCCTTTTCAGTAAGGTACAAACTCTTTCGAGTTTATATTCATTTTTCTCTTAGTGTGGGATCAATAAGGGGTTGACCTAGGGAATTTGAATTTTGATTTTCAGCATTCAGAGAAACCTAGCTTATTTTCTTGTCTTCTCTGAATTTTATGGGCTGAGATTATAAGCTCACGTTTGACCATTCTCCTACATAATAGTCCTTGTTTTTCCATGTAAAAAGAAAAAATGAGAGAGCTAAATTAATTACCAAGTGTGCAGTATAAAATTCCACAATCCCTTGCCTACCACCGTCCATCCCCCTCCTGGATAATGACCACTTAAGCTCCACTGGAAGTGAAGAAAAAGAGATGGCAGGTGCTGGTGTTTTGTCTTCCCTTTCACCTCATACTCACAGGGGTTGTACATGCCTATGTTACATTTCGACATACCAAAGTAACTGAGTTATGGCCATTTTATGCGCCATGCCAATATTTTAAGATGAAGCTGCCACCTCGCCTGCTTTAGTCTCAAATAGGGTGCAAAAAAGTTGCTGAGTGGTGCGACCAAAATGGCTCTAGAAGGCACTAGGGTATAAGAAAGAAAGTGATGGATAGTGTTAGCATTTAGAGAATTGTTAAAAATTAGGAAGTTATTAATGTGGAAAGACCCCATACATTGTGTATATAGGAAAGGGGTTTAGAGTCCTTATTAAGTGGATTGGCCATGAAAAGCTTTGTTTTTGCTTAGTTTGGAATTTTTGAAGTTGGAGTTACATTTAGTCATATTTTTTACAAAGAATATTTAGAATTCATGGGCTTTTTCTAAATGTGGTTTATACCTCAATTTCTAAAAACTAGCAACATCACCCAACTCGACTTACTTAAACATACATTCCAATCTGCTCTAAAAGTGTTATCTCAAAATAGATAGATAATGTCATAGATTAGATCCATCCATGAGCTACTTAAGGATGGCAAATAGTTGGATCGGATCATATTTGGATGGATTGAGCCAAAATGGATTGGATTACAATCCATCCATATAAAATTTGATTTGATCAAATATGGTTCGGATAAAATAGTTGTGACTCACTTTACTCTCGTAAAGCCAAAAAATATAAAATCAAAGCTAGATTGTTAATATAAAAATTCCTAATACCCCCCTTCCTCCCC